>OX439139.1:55331147-55961927 GCA_949318255.1 Pollenia labialis | reverse complement strand
ATTTCATTATTTAACGCTCACTAATAAGAACATACTTTCGCACATGTATAATCAGTTATTCTAGTGACATAATTTTAGTGCATTAACTTTCTTGCACAACATTTATTTTTAATTTTAAAAATGCAAGTTAACACGAGTTACATCCAAATCACCCCAACTACAAGTTTAAAGTTACATTTTATTTTCTATTCCCACACTTTACCAAGCAGCAACATAAAAATGAGCAACGTAAGCACAAAATCCTTACGTAATTTTTAGAATTTAATAAGTTAGACTTAAGATTCATATTTAATAAACAAGAACGTTTTAACAAAAAATAAAACTTTAAATGTGTTATTTTTTTTAATGTTTTAACTATTTCCAAAGAAATAAATAATTCAACTAGTTATTTAATAACATTTTAGTTTGTTTTTTTTTCTTTAATGCAATGAACTAAAAATAATATTTTGTAATTATTTTTAAGTTGGAATTTTTGGAATAATAAAGTCAGTCTTTTGAAAAGAAAAGAAGAGAACAGTTGTGTTTTCATTAACTGGCGCCCAACGCCTCGAAACACCCAAGGACAGTAATAGTAGAATAATTAAAAGAAGAAACACTTAGATAAAGAGAATTTAAAAAAAAGTTTAAACAATTATTAAAAATTAAAGGTTAAAAAGTGTTTTTTATGCAAAACTGATAAAAAAAAAATTGTAACACCAAAAAACAAAAGGAATTTAAAAAATTTAAAAACAAAGGGATAAAAAGTGTTTATGCAAAGCTGATAAAGAGATAAATAAACACTAAAAAAGAGAATTTAAAAATTAAAAACAAAGGGATTGTACATTGTTCACACATGATAAATTTCAATGAATTTTTATATTTATATTTGTTAACGCAAAAAACGTTGAAAGCCCTTATTACAAACTGTTTCACAATAATTAAATTGCTGACACAAATGCAGACAGGTCAATAAACTTTCAAGTAAGCAGTATTGCCCAAATAACAACAGCGCGTGTCAATAGAATTCCGAGTAATCAATATTGCAAAATAACAACAGCGTGTCATTTTAATTACCATGCAAATTAATATTTAGTTTAAGTTATTGTATGATTAAAATAAAATTCTCAAGATATGTTCTAATTTGAAAATGAATCAATAAAGTGATTTTTTAAAGTGAATTGAAAAAGATTGTTTTTTTTAAACAAAATAACTTCCAAAGTTATAATTTATATACATATTTAAAATTTTATTTGAAATTGCATTTATGAGATTGTATTAACCCAGTAAAAAATCGCTTCAAGCCTGCGGATGGGATGCCTGATTTTTGTTTGGGGTGTTCCCAGTTTGGAGGACTATTTACTGCTGACAATAAGCGCTTTTTTCAACATGCAAACAAAGCACTCCTAAAGTGTTTTTTAAGAGCTAACTATATAAACATATTCATTTATGTTTTGCTTTTTCTTGTTAAATGTTTAATTTAAAGAAGACTAGTGAAAGCTAAAAGAAATGTTACGCTAACCCCAACAAAGTGAAGTGAACACTTAAAGTTAGAAGTGGACATCCATAAATGAATCCTTATTCAGTTTTGGTAGTGTTACGTTAAATAATTTACGAAATCGGCTCCAAAACATCAAAGACATTAAGTTAATAGATAATGCATTTAACAACCTGAACAAATTCGATGAGACCTTATCAAAAGGTAAATCCTGGTCTGATATCGACTGGCCGTCGAAGCTTAGTTGTTAGCGGTAATACCAAAAATGCTATCAACATTTCTTGCATAGAAAGCGAGAATCCAGAAGTATCGGAATTTGTACCAACACCCAGTGAACTTGGGACTGCAGTGCCGCATTTAGTAAAGCAAGCCGACTTCAATGACCTTGTACGAGACGGAAATTTGTCGAGGAGAACAGCGGAACTCTTGCATCACGCTTCAAGCAGTGGAATATAGTGGCGGCTGGTTTTTAAAAAACAGGCCCTCGTGATCGAGCTAGCACTTTTCCATATGACGAATTTTTTAAATTGCACGAAGATCGGGGAAAAAAACTGGCTTTTTGTTATGATATTGATTCGATGTTTGCAAAAATTGGAAACCCTCATATTTCAGAGGAGTGGCGACTTTTCATCGATTCATCGGTCAAACAGTCTTAAAGTCGTGCTGCTTCATATCGGTAACAAACAGTCCCGATCGCGTATGCCACAAACCTTAAAGAAACATACGAAGGCATGCAATTAATATTACAGTTGATAAAGTACTCATGGGTGTTAAGCGTGGATTTCCAAGCCACCAGTGCGGTTAAATCCATATACCGCTTACAGAATTACAATAATAAAAATAATGACTTTTCTCCTCATGCTGTAATAATGGCGAAGTTGTTTTCCCCATATGACAAAAACTATATACTAAAATCAATTGCCAATTTTCGTAAAGCTTTTAAAACGCCTTTGTTGCTAAATCATATAGGTGAAGATTCTGATCGACCGTTTTATATAAATGAAAATCTGACTTCTACAAATTTTAAAATTCTGCAATCTGCGGTAAAATTAAAAAAAGCTAAAAAACTAACGTCAGCTTTTACAATGCGGGGACTGGTATATATAAAATTCCAATCAAATGAAGACCCTGTCCGAATCGGAACTCATGAATTTTTTTCCCGATTAACCCTATCCAGAACAATCTGCTGCTATTTAGGAAACTATTCTTAATTTTGATAAATATATATATTTTCCTTTTGATCTTTTATTTAAACTAAGTATTGTTACTTTTTTGGTTTTGTAATTTTTTCTTAAACTATATTGTCTCACAATATCTAATCTTAAATATGATCTAATATTAATTTTTTAAATTTTAAAGGAGCAACACTTGCGCTAGTTACCGTTGGTCACCAATCAATCCAATAAATACAACAACTACTACAGTCATACAATCTACAACAACAACGATCACAATTACTTTGGTCATCAAACCTACATTTCTACACAGCAACAACAACTACTTCCATAAATTGGGTCAGACATAAATATATTAATAAGAGTTACCGTTGGTCACCAATCAATCCAATAAATACAACAACTACTACAGTCATACAATCTACAACAACAACGATCACAATTACTTTGGTCATCAAACCTACATTTCTACACAGCAACAACAACAACCACTTCCATAAATTGGGTCAGACATAAATATATTAATAAGCATTTTATTATTTTATTTATTTTTAACTAATTACATAAATTGGGTCAGACATAAATATATTAGTAAGCATTTTATTATTTTAATTATTTTTAACAATTTATTTCCTAGTATTATTCTTGGAATTGTATTTAGTTCAATATTAATAATTTAGTTCATTTTATTTCCTAAAGTTATTCTTTGAATTTATTAAATTGCTTTATTAACATTTTGTTATTATAAATAGTAAGACAATAAATGTTTAATTATTATTAAGCAACCAACAAAGAAAGTCAATTGTTTTATTCCCAACTATATCTGGCGCAGTCGAAAAGGCGGTAGTAGTGACAGTGAAATTATAATAAGAAGTGTAAAGGGAAAATTAACATAGAAATTAAAAAGGAAATAAGAAAAAAAGGAATATAATATATTCAAGGAAAATAAAGAAATGAGAAGTTAAAAATACTTAAAAAAAGAAAAATATAAAATTTTTGTATCGCACAAAAATATAAAAAAAAGAGAATAATAAAATTTTTGTATCGCACAAAAATACAGGAAAAAAGAAGAATAATAAAATTTTTGTATCGCACAAAAATAATTAAAAAAAAAAAAAGAAGAAAATTTTTGTATCGAACAAAAATACTAAGAAAAAGAAAATAAAAAATTTTGTATCGCACAAAAAAAAAAATGAAAAAAGAGAAAATTTTTGTATGCTAATGAAAATATAGTGCATAATAAAAAAGAGATTAATAGTTTTGGGGGTTAGAATATGAATGAATATCATATTAATTGAATTAGATAAGAAATTAAAAAAAAAAAGAATAAATATATTGTTGGAAAAAGTGGAATAACCTTTTGTAAATTGTGAGAAACATTACACCTAAAATAATTTCACAAAGTGTCATCTGCTTCCGAGAACTTACTCTGGGATAAGAAACGACTACAAGGTTGCTTAATAATCACCTCCTGATGATCTGGCTATTAATAAAAATGTAAGTTGCAAACATATTTATATACAGCATATCTTTATCATTTGTATAGACATTAGTGGGTAGAATATTTTTTTTTAATTAATGCCAAAAAAGAGGTTTTCACCTTATAAGATACCTGAACTGTTTAAAAGCAAAAGTTTGACTTCAATTCCTGAAACAGGGGAATTAACTATAATGAATAACGAACTTCATGAGCAACTTACGTCTGGAACTGTTCCACCTGCTTCTTCAGGTTTGGCGGCAGTACAAATGGACGTTTTCCAATCACTAAGAATACCGGATGCCATTAAACAGTTACCGACATTTGATGGTAATCCCAGACTTCTCTTCGAATTCCTAAACAATGTAGAAGAGATTCTTTTGTTTATTAGGGGGACCGATAAAACCCCATATGGGCAAATTCTGTTAAGAGCTATACGTAACAAAATTGAAGGCCAAGCAAACGAAGTGCTTAACATGTATGGTACACCGTTGAATTGGGACGACATTAAGGGAAATTTGATAACGCACTATTCTGATAAGCGTTCAGAAACTTCTCTGATAAAAGACCTGCACAACTTAAAACAATATGGCAAACCATTCGAAAAATTTTATAGCGAAGTTGTGGAGCTCCAATCAGCTCTTTGTAACAATATATTGTTACACGAATCAGACAAAAACGTAATAAGTGCTAAGAAGTCACTTTATGGGGAAATGTGTCTGAACTCTTTTGTTACGGGATTAAAGGATCCACTAGGGGCAACAATAAGAGCTATGAGACCAAACTCGTTGGCTGAGGCCTTGGATTTTTGCATCAAGGAGCAAAATATCTACTATCAACAAGGGCCCTCTCGCAACTTTTCTAATAGATATAATAATCAGTATAGGCAAAATAATTACCCATATCTAAGGGATCGTTATTACAATAGACCAAGTTACAGTGGGCATCAATATGGGGGCAGTAACACTTTGGTACCCACGGCCACACAAAGAATGGGTTTTCGCAACACGAACCCTAACAATAACATGTACAGTCAACAACAAAGACAACCGTCTTTTGCTAACAGCCACAGTAATAATTTCAATCATCAAAGACAAACGTTCATAAGTAATAATATACCGAGGCTTCCACAACCGGAACCAATGGACATATCAAGTGGGTTTACTCACCTAAGGAACAGAAATCCTTTCCCAAGTATCAAGCAGAGCCCGAGCTCACAAATTAGAAGACAGCCGAATATGGAAATTAATAATATGCATGGAATAAGGGAGGAATACGAATTGACTAACGTAGAGGAGGAAGTAAATTTTCAGGAGTCCGCCTCGCGAAACCCACGGGATACCTAGACAGGAATAAACATGGATCTGAATTAGTTAACATAAAAATCAATTTTCCTAATAATAAACTTCTCAAATTTCTAATAGATACTGGGGCTTCGACTTCATTTATTACTCCAGAACATGTAGACCAAACACAACATATCAAATGTAAACCGACAATTATAAAAACCGTTTTAGAGAAGCATGTAATAGATAAATTAGTAATATTGCCAATATTTAAGGAGTTTAATCAGGACGGGAAACTTTCACTATTATTATTCAAATTTCACAATTATTTCGATGGTCTTTTAGGAATTGACTATTTATCTAATATAGGTGCTAAGATTGATTTACAGAAGAATTTACTAGAAACAAAATATTCATCAATTCCACTATACCATAAGCCAAATGTTTGTTCTGGCAAAATCCCAATTGAACCTAATACAAGAATGTTGATTAAGTTACCCGTCGATGTCAAATCCGGGGATATCTTTGTTACGGAAACCTTTATTAATGAGAACCTAGTCATATCAGCTGGTATTTATACAGCAAAAAACTGGTTTAGCTGGGTAGAGGTAACAAACCTAAGTAATTCCTCAGAAACTATATATTTCGATCAACCTTTAAAAACACAAGAGTATTGTAATCAAAAATTTTTTGAGGTTAACACTGTAGAATTTAAAACATTTGATAATAGCAAAGAAATTGACATAAAAGATCTATTACGTATTAGTCATCTCAACCAAGAGGAAAGGACACTTCTATTAAAATCATGTAGGAAATATTCGGATGTTTTTTACAAGGAGGGTCAAGAGCTAACATTTTCGAATAAAATCAGACACAGTATACCAACAACAAATGATGTACCGATATATACAAAATCCTATAGATACCCGTATGTTCACAAGGCGGAAGTACAAGAACAAATTGCTAAGTTGCTTAATCAGAACATAATTAGACCAAGCTACTCACCTTGGAGTACACCTGTCTGGATAGTACCGAAGAAGAAAGATGCTAGCGGGAAACAGAAATGGAGATTAGTAATTGACTATAGGAAGGTGAACGAGAAGACTATTACGGATAAATATCCTATCCCGAATATTAACGAACTTCTAGATAAACTAGGTAGATGTATGTACTTTTCCACTGTTGACCTGGCTAGTGGTTTCCACCAAATCGAAATGGAACCGAAAGACATTCCGAAAACTGCATTTTCAGTTGAAGGGGGGCATTACGAATTTATTAGAATGCCATTTGGGCTAAAAAATGCACCTTCTACATTCCAAAGGGTCATGGATAATGTTCTTAGGGAATTAGTGGGAAAAATATGTCTCGTTTACTTAGATGACATAATTATCTTTGCGACTTCTTTACAAGAACATATTAGTAATTTAGAATTGGTATTTGAAAGATTGAGAGACTCGAACTTCAAAATTCAATTAGATAAGTCAGAATTTTTACGGAAGGAAATAGAATTCTTAGGACACATAGTTTCTACCGAAGGTATTAAGCCAAACCCCGGAAAAATAAGTGCTGTAAAGGAATTTCCGACACCGAGAACCCCGAAACAACTCAAATCCTTTTTGGGTTTATTGGGTTATTACAGGAAATTTATCCCTAATTTTGCAAAGATAACGAAGCCACTAACAGTTTGTCTGAAGAAAGGGAATGCAATAAAACTAACTGAGGATTACAGGAAAACTGTTGAAATGTGTAAAAATCTACTTTGTAATGATCCTATATTACAATACCCAGATTTTTCTAAGGATTTCATTTTAACCACGGATGCTAGCAACTATGCACTAGGGGCTGTATTGTCTCAGGGACAAATAGGGAGTGATAAACCTATCTGTTATGCTAGCAGAACATTGAGTGGCACAGAAACTAACTAGTCTACAATCGAAAAAGAGCTGTTAGCTATAGTATGGGCTACAAAATACTTCAGACCCTATCTTTTCGGTCACAAATTCAAGATAGTCACAGACCATAGACCGTTAACGTGGATAATGGGGCTAAAGGAACCCAATTCAAAACTAGTACGTTGGCGGTTGAAGTTAGAGGAATTCGACTACGAAATAGTTTATAAAAAAGGGGTACAGAATTCGAACGCTGATGCACTCAGTAGAATAAGACCAGACGTAAACAATCATGAGGCTTTTTCTACTCTCGGCACTAGTGGAAGTACAGTGCACTCTGCAGAAGAGAATTTAGACGATGGTATTTCAATTTCAGAGAAACCTCTAAATGAATTTAGCATTCAATTAATACTTGAAGTACATACGGAATCAAATGTTACGGTTGAAGTACCTTTCAAAAATAAGTTAAAACGGGTAGTCAGATCACCGGTCTTTGACGAAAATTCAATAATAAAAATCTTTACCAAATTTATTAAACCAAATAGACTTGTAGCAGTTTATACAAACGACGACGTTTTTCGTATAATACAGAAAATTTACTCTGCTTATTTTGCTAGTAATAAGCAATACCGATTAATACGTTGTACTCTCAGAGTAAGGGATATTACCGATAATGATGAACAAGACGAAATTATAAGGAAATATCATCAAAAAAGCAACCATCGTGGAATTGAGGAAACATATTTACACTTAAAAAAGGAATATTTTTTCCCGCTGATGAGGCATAAGATAAGCCAAATAATTAATGATTGTGATACATGTCAAACATTAAAATATGATAGGCACCCACAGAAGTTGGTTTTCCAGACCCCAGAAACGCCGGACAAACCATTAGATATTCTTCACATAGACATCTATCATATCAATAATCAGCAAATATTAACTATTATTGATAAATTTTCCAAATTCGCGACAGGATTCACAATGCTGCTAAAACTAGTTTAAATATAGTTAAATCTATGAAGACCTTCATTAGTGCCTATGGCATCCCGAAAAAGATCGTATGTGATCAGGGAAAAGAATTTACGGCCATTATCTTTAAAGACTTTTGTAAACAATTCGATATTGCTTTACATATTACTTCATTCCAGCAATCTTCTAGTAATGCACCTGTCGAAAGATTGCACTCAACTTTTACGGAGTTATATCGAATAATATTGGCCAAAAGGAAAGAAAACAAACTCTCCACAGATCATGATGAAATTTTCTCAGAAGTTCTTATTACATACAATAACTCAGCGACAAAATTAACACCGTATGAACTATTCTTTGGCAGACCACACATACTAAACGAAACAATAAAATTTGATGGGGAACATGAGTATCTACGTAAATTGAATGAATATTAACAAATAATCTACCCGAAAATTAAAGAGAAACTACAATCCAATGTCAAAAATAGAGTGGAAAAATTAAATTTGAATAGGAAACAACCTATAAGCTTACAGCCAAATGATGTGATATATCGAAAGGAAAATAGAAGGAATAAGATTATGCCTTCCAAACATAGAGTCCAAGTTGATAAGAAAATAACACTTATTTCAGGAAAAAATCAGAAAATTCACAAATCAAAAATTAAGAGTAGAATAAAAAAAGGAACTTTAATATAAAGAAAATCTAATATAAAGTACTAATTTATATATCTTTCTTCCTAGGTTTTCTGTGATTAACTCCCAAAGGCTGAGTACACAACTAATAGACAATGAGTCGGCAATTATAGAACTAAAGTTGGGCAATGGTAAAATAATAGATCACTATCAGAACCTAATCCATGTTATAGATATTAATGACTATATTAACACTACGGAAAAAATTAAAGAAACACTAAACATATTCGAGCAAGACTTTGAAACTAAAGATTCATTAGAAATTACAAAACTAAATCAATTAAGAGACAAAATTGACAATTTACTACCTTTCAAAAGACAAAAACGTGGTCTATTTAATGGATTGGGTTCAGCAATTAAACATATTACAGGTAATATGGATAATAGTGACGCAGAAACAATTAATTCTCAACTTAGAGAATTAATTGAAAATGAACACAAAATTAACAAAACACTTACATACAAAACAAACTACACTAAACACAGAAATGATTCAAAGATTTAATAACATTACCACACACATAAATAATGAACAAAGCAAAATAACAAGAATATTAAAAAACACACAAGAAAATTTTTCTAACAGAATAAATAAAGAAAATATTTTAATTTCAAAAATTCAATATTTAAATAGAATCAATTATAATATCGACTTATTAACAAATCAAGTAAACAATATAGCGGAAAGCATTGTGTTAGCAAAATTAAATATTATATCCAAATTTATATTGAATCACAAAGAAATAGAAAATATTTATGAACTAGTAAATGATCAAATACATAAAATATATTCTGTAGATCAATTATATGAAATGCTTGAATTACAAGCATATCACAATAATTCAAATATACAGGGGTGTCATGGGAATCGAAAACGTAAAACGAAAGAATTTGGCAGTCCTTTTTATTAAACTTTAAATTTAATTTTTGCCATTTTTGTTAAAGAATTCTGTTTAATAGAGCATTATTTGTATAATAATTGTCATAACATGTTTTTATTACAGAAACCTTATTGAAAAACGACTCTTAATATTCTTTCGTTTTACGTTTTAGATTTCCATGACACCCCTGATAATATTCAATGTAAAAATTCCAAGAATTCGGAAAGAAACTTTTATTATGTCTCATATTATACCTTTAACAATTAATATAACTAGACAAATAGTGTCAACCAAATATATAGCTTATAACAATAACTCAATTAACTATTATCAAGATAAATGTTTAAAATTAGGAAATATTTTTGTCTGTCGCAACCCTGTAAGAAGTGAGTTGATGGAAAATTCATCATGTATGGGTAATTTAATACGAAAGCTACAACCGAGATGTAAATTAAGGGATGTAGGAAGATTGGAGACCATTTACCAACCAGAAGACAATTTTATTATATTCATCAACATACCAACAACACTTGTAGAATCAGATTGCAGTAAACCATTCAATGTGAGTAATACAACACTATTATATTACGAAAAATGCAAAATAACTATCAACGGGTTGACATATGAAGACAAACCACAAACATACGAAGATCACATCAACATAACAATTCCCAAGTTTATAGAAATAATCCCTGAAACAATTATAGAAGAACTTAACCTACAAAAGTTGAAGGCATACCAATTCAGTGATCACGATATGATGTCTTCCTTGAAAATTACAACAACAACTCACCAATATGTTACCTACACATCAATCATGATTATTATTCTAATAATTGTTATAACATCAACATGCCTAGCAAAAAGAATAAAAATCATGTACACACCAAATACTTATATAATTGAAAGTATCGTTCGTCCACCTGCAGATTCTTTGTGGCCCTCACTCTACTCTAAGGGGGGAGGAGTTACCGTTGGTCACCAATCAATCCAATAAATACAACAACTACTACAGTCATACAATCTACAACAACAACGATCACAATTACTTTGGTCATCAAACCTACATTTCTACACAGCAACAACAACTACTTCCATAAATTGGGTCAGACATAAATATATTAATAAGAGTTACCGTTGGTCACCAATCAATCCAATAAATACAACAACTACTACAGTCATACAATCTACAACAACAACGATCACAATTACTTTGGTCATCAAACCTACATTTCTACACAGCAACAACAACAACCACTTCCATAAATTGGGTCAGACATAAATATATTAATAAGCATTTTATTATTTTATTTATTTTTAACTAATTACATAAATTGGGTCAGACATAAATATATTAGTAAGCATTTTATTATTTTAATTATTTTTAACAATTTATTTCCTAGTATTATTCTTGGAATTGTATTTAGTTCAATATTAATAATTTAGTTCATTTTATTTCCTAAAGTTATTCTTTGAATTTATTAAATTGCTTTATTAACATTTTGTTATTATAAATAGTAAGACAATAAATGTTTAATAATTATTAAGCAACCAACAAAGAAAGTCAATTGTTTTATTCCCAACTATATCTCGCTCCTATAAAATTTATTTTAAATCTTGTCATCTTTCATGGATAGTGTAGCTTCCAGTTCCAATAGCATAACCTTTAATATGATAAGTACATATACTTTGTTAACAAAGATGTGGTGTGAAAATATGTCATTTAAATGCTCAGAGTTTGAAAAACAAAATTGATGAGTTTCGTTATATTTTTGAAAACTCTGGTGTAGATATTGCAAGTGTATCTGAGACATGGTTCAATGAATCTGTTCCGGACACCATTGTTGAATTGCATAATTTCTGTTTATACCGTTGTGATCGAAAAACTCCTTGTGGTGGTGTTGCGATATATGTATGTTAGAAAAGGAATTACGTGTAAAATGCTGTGTAATTCTAACCTTAAGGTACCCACAATTGATGATTTCACGAGTGACGATACCTCCAGTGATGATGCTTTAAATGATGATCAAATTGCAAATTTAAACAACAATATAATTCGAAAGAAAATCGAGTACCTATTTAGTGAGGTTGTATCAGGTGGTAGGAAGCTACTAGTGGGGTCTGTATATAGACCTCATCATCGAATTATTACTAGCGATTTCTTAAAAGTGCTTGAAAGTTTGACCGTGAAGTATGAAGACATTATAATATGTGGAGATTTTAACTCAAACATTCTTGTTGAAAGCCATCTTACTGATGATATGAAATCCATTGGCTTGCATCCAATCAATACTTTAACCCCGACACATTATACATCGACAACCAATACGCTGTTGGATATATTTTTCGTCAGTAATAAACAAAAAGTTATGCTTTACGACCAACTTACAACACCATGTTTCTCCAAGCATGATTTGATATTTTGTGCTTTTGATTTTAGTTTTTATCATGTATCGGACCCTATAACCTTCTATGATTTTAACCTCGTTAACCATAGAATTTTGTACTCTGAGCTTGTACAAGTTGACTGGAATTCCATAGACTATATGCCTTCTGTTAATAATCAGCTTAATTTCTTAGAAGATTCTCTGTCCCGTGTATTCAGAAAATCAGTTCCTCTTAAAGTCTTCAGACAAAGTGCTGAGAAAAAACATTGGTTTAATGATGAAATTAAAGCAGCTATTGCTCACAGAGATTTTGTTTATAGACTTTGGAAACTCTTCAAGATTACTCTCTTTCACTCTGAATACTGTACGGCTCGAAGAGAAGTAAATAGCATAATAAAGAGTGCAAAATCAAATTACTGTTCTAATCGTTTTACATCTGCTGTAGGCTCAAACAAAACTTGGAAAACTTTTCGAGAAATTGGTATTGGCAAACCATCATCTGGAAATAGTACGGTGATCGATGTAGACAATGTTAATGAAAGTTTTATCAACATCCCTTATGTACCTGCTGATGTCAGTTTTTACGAGCAAAATCAATTATCAAGTCAGCAAAATGAGACATTATTTTTTCACTGTGTAAGCGACCTTGAAGTACAAATGAGCTGTCAATGCATAAAATCGAATGCAGTCGGCTCTGATGACATTAATGATTAATCCTAAATTCTTAAAAACTATTATTCCCCAAATGCTGCCATATATCACATACATTTTCAATAATATAATTTCAAAAAGCGATTACCCGTGAAATTGGAAACATGCCAAGATCATACCTACTCCTAAATCGAACAATAAGTATCGTCCTATCCCTATTCTACCGTACTTATCAAAAGTTTTTGAGCGACTACTTCATCAACAAATAAATAAATACATCAACGACAATAACTTGCTGACAAATAGACAATCTGGATTTCGAGCAAAACACAGTTGTACAACAGCTTTAATTGATGTTGGTGATATATCATTCCTTATTCTACTGGACCATTCCAAAGCGTTCGATACGGTCGATCATCAAGTTCTTTGTTGGAAATTGGACAAAATGTTTAGTTTCTCACCTTCATCCATCCGTATGGTTGCTTCGTATCTGTCTGGCCGTAGTCAAGCTATTATTGCAAACAATATAACATCAAAATCGTTACCTGTTCTTAGGGGAGTGCCACAGGGATCGATCCTTGGGCCACTACTATTATCAATTTATATAAATGATCTAGATAAACAATTGTTACACTGTAATGTTCACCTATATGCTGATGATGTACAACCCTATATTAGTAGTCCCTTGATAAATATAAATGATTGTGTTGAAAAAATAAATATTGATTTAAAACGTGTTCACACATGGGCAAATGCAAATGGTTTGTGTATAAACCCCACGAAGTCCAAATGCTTGATAATAACGAAAAAAACACTGAAACTGTCGCTTGAACTTATGATATTGTTGAACAACAAACGAATTGAAATTTTACAAAAAGCTAAAAATCTTGGCATTATTTTTAACAACACACTCACATAGTCTGATCATGTAACTGCTGCTGGGAAAACATACTCAATGCTACGAACGCTATTGAACACCCAACACATCACACCGTTTAATATTCGAATGTCACTTGCAAAAACGTATATCATGCCAATTTTACTCTATGGATGCGAACTATTTGCAAGTTGTGACTCAACAACCCAGGGAAAACTTGAGAAACCTTACAATGCTGTATTGAGATATGTTTTTAACCTAAGTGTTAACACATGTTAACACTAAATATACAATTTCAAAACAATAAAAAATTTATAAAAAACCATCACCTACTTATTAATTTATTAAAAACACAGAATGCTTATACGACAGATTTCAGTCATTTACCTAAAAAATGTTTAATGTAAGTCATTTACCTTTAATGTTTATTAAATTCAGTCCATCAACCTGGAAAAGGTGTAATACTACAATAAAATGCAAGTAAAGCATTTATTATAATTGCAATCGCATATTTAAATATTGTTATTATTGTTATTGTTATTTTAATTTAGACTTAAGAAATTTAATTGTATAAAAGGCAATTACAAATAAAGAACTTTAGGCAAACAAAGATTAACTCTGTTGATTGCTTGATTAGTCTCGGTGCTTCTAGCACATGGTTTTTCTACCTGGGCTAACTCAAATTTACAACAAACAAAATCTGAGCTCCAAAGGAAACCTTTGGTGTTCAATCGTTATTGCAAAGCAACACTAAGAAAGTATGATCACATTTCCCATTTTAAAAATAAACTTTATGGCGTTTCTCTGAGTAATCTGTTCAAAATTAAAACCTTAATGCTATTACACAAAATAATTTTCAAGCATGAACCAGTGTATCTTTTTGACAGAAAATCTTTTACGCGTTCAAGAAGATCATATGATATAATTCATACTAGATATAGAAGTCAGGTTTCTGAGCGTCATTTTTACATCAATTCAATCTTTGGAACTCGCTACAACCGGCCAATAAATCCATTAGCAACGTCTTGCTTTTTGAGAAAGAATTATATAAATTTTTTATCACAAAATAATACTGTTTCCTTCTTATTATGTTTGTATTTAACTATTTTAAACTTATTTGTTTATTTCTAGAAATTATTAAATTATTTTTCATAATAATATATCATTTTTTACTCAACAATGTAATTACAATACAAAAATTCAATACTATAATTATAAGATTTGTATCCTGTTGTGTTGGAAATCAAATAAATAAATAAATTAGAAGGTCGCAAAAGAGATCAGCATTACACTGAATGTAAGTAGAAGCCGCGAACATGCTACAAAGTAGGCGTAGAAAGTGTAGAGAATCTACCATTGGTGCAGCCATCTTAAATCTTTTGCCACCACTACACATTAAGCTCGGTCTCGTATCAAATTTTGTTAAAAAAAACTGGATCGTGAGGGCTAGGCGATTGCAAGTGTTCGCAAAATTTTTCCGAAATTGAGCGGCGCAAAGATTTATGCAGGTATTTTTTTTAAGAAGTCATTCAGTAACTTTATTTTTTTTAATGATGTGTACGATTTAAGGTGTTTTCAATGGTCCGCAGATAAAAAAAATAGTTGCAAGTTATGAATTTTCATCAAAATTGAATGCTATCGAACAACGTGCATTGAACAGTTTCTTGCCGTTATTGAACAGTTTCTTGGCAACAAACGAGCTGACAACTATAAAAATATAGTCGCAGAAAGATCCATCTCCTTCACAATCATTTAGATATTTTTCCCTGATGATTTAGGAGCTTGTAGCGATGAGCATGGCGAAAGGTTCCATCAGGACATTGCGGCTATTGAAAAGCACTTTAAAGGACAAGACATTGCGTATATGCTTGGCGAATACTGTTGGTCTATTTGTCGCGATACTGACACAAATGCTTATAAACGCAAAAATAAAAGGCCTAAATTTCTTTAAAAGCATTGAAATTTTTAATGTAACAATTTTTAATTTAAATATAACAAAATTTATAAAAAAAAAAATTGGATTTTTAAACGAAAAAAAAAAATTCAGGAAAATCTGAGAATCGATAAAAAATCTATTTTCCACGAGTCTGCCTGCAAGAATTCAGCTCGATTGGATCACGGAAAAAGAGTTAAAAATCGATCCAGTCTTTCACACAGACAGACGGGCAAACAAAATTCTGAAGTGTACATGAAAATCGCCGATACACGTGTGTTGACGTGAAGTCAACAGAGTTTTTTTATTTTAAAGTTTTTTTTGTACTATTTTTCTTAGTGTAATGAATTATTTTGATTTTCATTTACTTTTCTTTTTTTTTAACGGTTTTTGACTCACTCAAATGGAATTTGAGTCCCTTGGTTTATTCTCACTCATTTTTTGCTTTCAAATTGCAATTATAAATTTTTTTTTAGTATGTAAGTTTACTTTGTCCAATAAACAGGTAGCAAGGAGCTGCACTACTCATTTAAAAATTCAAATGAACTGGTGTTTTTTTTTTTTGATAAAATTCTAATACAAGAAGTAAGACTCCCAGTCCTACATTTGGTCCTTCGAAAAGTCCTAGAGGAGCTAGGACTGGATATCTGGTGGAATTTGTCCACTACTTTTGGCTGCGTTATTTGTTCAACCGTGACAACATAACCTACAATTTGTTTGACAGACAACGAGGTCTGTAAAAATCTTCCATTAGCATCCCGATCAATAGAACTCTCACTCTCTTTTATATTGAATTATTAATCTGCGCCAACTACTTTGTTTTGTTTTCAATCGTTCCGCTAACTCTATTAGCATTAAGAGTTTAACAATTAACAACAACATTGAAAAAGTACATACATTGGAATGTGCAAAGAAAAGAAAGAAAAAAAATCAAATACATAGTTTTTTCACAGAGTGAGTTGAGCACGAGTAAAAAAAAATAAAATAAATTAATCAAATTAAATTTGAATAAAAAAGACAAATAAGTTACAATAGGGAAAATATAAAACGAAGTGTACAAAAAATAATTGAAAGTGACAATTTAAAATAAACTAAAAGTGCCAAAATACCTACAAAGAAAGAATTTGAAGTAGAGTAAAAATTGGAAAAGAGGGTGAAACAAAAAAGTATAGTAAAGTTGGAAAAATAGTGATTTTGTTAAAACATAAAGCTTTAATTTAAAATAAAAATAATAAAATCTCATAAAAATTAAAGCAAACAAAGTAAAAGCGAATAGAATATTCGGGAAACCTCTACACGTAGGAACAACAACAACTATAAGACAACAACAGGTATAAACTACAGGTTTAACAACAACAATGGCCGGCATAAGAAAGTCACAATTTGACTTCAGCGAAAAGAAAACTGTAAGTTGAAAAAAAAGTTTTTTTTATATTGAAATATTAAATAATTGGAGTTTTAATGGTGTGTGTATAAAGTGAGTTAGAGGAAATTTTTTATAAAGGAAGTAGTGTTGGTAAACGTTCATAAATTACCAAGCATAATACTACGAAAAATAAAAACATTAACGCGGTCCATGAAAATAAAATGCGAAAGATTTTACTTAAAATAAAATTTGAATATTACATTGGTGTAGGAAAATAAAATACGAGGCCCGCAAAATAATTCATTTAAATATATAAAGTGAATAAATAAATTAAATATTTATTTTGAAGTGAGGGCGATAAATTTTCATAACAAATAGAGATTTTTATGAGGTTTGGCAACTTCAATTAGTTTTTGAAGATTGAAAATTAATAAGGCGGTACTAAAATAAAATTTCTTGCTACAAATATTTTTGATAAATATTTTTTATTGCAAAAGGTGACAATTCTTCGGTGTATAAAATACTTTCAGAGGAATTTCTCGGGGTTATTCGTTTGGTTTAGAATTTAAATTATTAAACTTTAAAATGGCCTCCAAAAGGAAATGCAAGTATGCCATTCAACAACTTGCTAGTTTTTGCAACAATTTTGACAAAATACCTACAGAAAATTTAACAACTTCATTATTGGAAGTCAAGTTGACAGAATTAGAAAGAAGGTGGTTGAAAATGATAGAGACTTATGAGGATTTCATAGTAAATGATGAGAAAGTAAAAGAAGAGGAAGATCTTCAGGATGAGGTTTCTCTTAAATATGAAAAGGTTAGTGAACAGTGCCAGGTTTTTAAAGCCTTAATATTAGACATGGTAAAGGCCAACGCCCCTGAAAATAAAAAATCAGTTTCTAGGCAAGCATCGCTAAAGCTACCACCGGTGGAAATACAAACTTTTGAAGGAGGGTTTAATGAATGGCCGGTGTTTCGGGGCATGTTCCTAGCAGTAGTAGGAAATGAGCCTTCAGTGGCTCCAGCCCATAAATTGTTTTACTTCCACAGCAAAACGAGGGGGGAGGCCAACCAACTCATAAAAGACTATGAGTTAGTAGATTCGAATTTTGAATTAGCATGGAAGGTGTTGAAGAGTAAATACGAAAATAAGAGAATTTTGATAAATAACCAAATCAAGAAGATTTATGGCATTCAGTCCCCTTCAACCGAAACTTTAAAATTTTTGAGGTCACTTAAAAATACTGTAAGTGATGGGTTGATTATAATGAGATCATTTGAGGTAGAAATTCCTAGTCATGACCCGTTTCTAATGCACATCTGTACTTCAAAATTACCAGAAGAAACTTCACGTGCTTGGGAAATATCATTAAGTAATCACAAGGAATTACCTACTTGGGATCAGCTTAGTAAGTTTCTAAACGAAAGAATTGAGACTTTAGAAACATTTACTAACTTACGTAAGCCGACTACCAGAGAAGCTGGTACCTCTAAGTCGCAAAGTTTTCTTACGCAAGAAAAAGTTAACAAAACCCATTTTAGTTGCAAAAGTTGCAAACAGAATCATCCGCTCAAAGTCTGTAAACACTTTAAGTCGTTGCCAGTACAAGAGCGTATAAAATTTTATATGCTAACAAATACTGTGCAAACTGTTTATCGAACAGTCACTTTAAATCAAAGTGCTCCAGTACAAGAAATTGCTTTCAATGCAACCAGAGGCATCATACCTTACTCCATTTGGATAAAACAGAAAGGGGTGAAAGTAGTCTTTCTAAAGTTACACCCTCGCAACCTCATCAACGTGATGATGAAAGGCCATCTTGTTCAGGCACTCAACATAACTCAGACGCACAATCTTCACGCAACGTTTCAGGGCCAGTCACCGAACAAACTCAAACATTTTTTTCGCAAAACAGGGGAACAACTATTTTACCCACCGCTTTAGTGAAAGTACCGCATGAAGGTGAATCCTTTACTATAAGGGCATTATTAGACGCGGGATCGGAAACCAGTTTCATCTCGAAACGTCTTCAACAAAACCTTGCTTTGTCATTGGAAGCTCAAACCTTTAAAGTATCTGGTCTTGGTGGCACCATAGTAGGCAAATATAACGGCATATGCTCCATTACGGTTCAGTCACGGATATCAGATTTTGAGATAAAAATTAGGGCAATTGTGGTCCCTAATCTGACACATTTTTTGCCTTCTAGGCCAATCCGAACTTTCAAGTTAGAAGAAATTAAAGCCCTGAAATTAGCTGACCCCAATTTCTTTAAGCCAGCGGCCGTAGACATGATTATCGGTAGTGATTACTTGCCATATATCAATTTACCGGGAGTAAAATCAAATATTGAAAAGAGTCTAGAGGCAACAGAGTCTCACTTCGGGTGGTATCTATCGGCTCGTGAGCCAGTCTCGGAGATTAGAGCCTTCCATACAACCGTATCGTCCTCAGATGATGTAGCCCTGCTTGAGCAACTACGAACATTTTGGGAGATAGAAGAGGCTGAAAAAACTTGTCTACAATCCGATGAAGATGTCTATTGCGAAGACTTTTTTAAGCAGACCACTCGTCGTCAATCTGATGGGCGTTATATAGTTCGACTCCCATTCAAGAAAAACTTTTCAGATGAAGTATTCTTAGGCCCTTCAAGAAACATAGCATTGGCACAATACTACAGAATGGAAAAAACCTTAGAGAAGGATCCAGGTCTTAAGAAAGAATACGAAAAGGTTCTTCAGGAATACTTAGATTTAGGCCACATGGAAAAGGTTGGTAGCATAGAACTTAAGCAAGAAATTCATTCGTCGTTTTTCCTCCCACACCATGCAGTCGTAAAACCTGAAAGTAAATCCACAACGGTGCGTGTGGTCTTCAACGCCTCGAAAAAGACGGGAAGCGGATTCTCCCTGAATGGTGTCTTATACCAAGGTCCTACGCTACAGGCAGATCTGATGCAGATCATTCTACGCTGGCGAAACTATAAATACGTGTTTACAGGAGACATCCAGAAGATGTACCGTCAGATTCTGGTTCATGAAGAAGATCGTCCGTATCAGAGAATTTTGTTTCGTAATGTGGCGAATGAAGCTGTAAAAACGTTTCAATTAAGAACTGTGACATTTGGAGTCAATTGCGCGCCGTTTTAGCGATAAGGACAATCCATGAGCTTAGTAAAGATTCTCGAGGTATGTTTCCTAAAGCCTCAGCAATTTTAAAAGACGAAGTCAACGTGGATGATATCCTTAGCGGTGGTCACACTCTTGAAGAACTCAGGCTCAAGCAAAGTGAGCTGACTGAAGTTTTAAAGTCTGCTGGATTTCCATTGAAGAAAATCACAGCCAATAATATTTTAGCTCTTGAAGACTTGTCCAGTTAAGATCTTTTAGATCGCGATTTTTCAAAGTTCGATGACGCCAGCACAACTAAGGCTCTAGGCATCCGGCGGAATGCGTCGTTGGACTCGTTTTACTATGAATTCAACATATTGAAATCACTTCCTCTACAACAAAAAGGAAAGTTTTGTCGACTATTGCAAGATTGTTTGACCCCCTTGGTTGGCTAGGCCCTATTGTGATTCTTGCGAAACTACTCATGCAAGAACTGTGGCAGGAAAAATCCGACTGGGATGAGGGCGTTACCCCATTAATACTTAATAAATGGAACACATTTTTGAAAAATTTCTCTTTTATTGAAAATATAAAAATTCCAAGGTGGTAGACTTTTCACCTCAATGCAAGGTTCAGCTACATGGCTTCTGCGACGCCTCAGAGAAGGCATATTGTGGCTCCTTATATATCAGAACGGAGAGCTCAGAAGGACCTATAAGTAGTCACCTGTTGGCTTCAAAAACCAAGGTTGCCCCGATAAAAAGGACTACAATTCCTAAGCTCGAGCTCTGCGGAGCTCTTTTACTTACAAAATTAATGAGAAATGTTGTCTTAAACTGTAGCTTTACTTACGAATTATGCTTGTGGACAGATTCATCCATAGTGCTAGGATGGTTGCAAAAACCCCCAAATAGTTTAAAGACCTTTGTCGCAAATCGAGTTGCGCAAATCTCAAACATTGTTAGCCTAAGTCATTGGAAACACATTAAGAGTGAAGAAAATCCTGCAGACTTAGGCATGAGAGGTTGTTCTCCTCAGGAGCTGACGGACAACAAATTATGGTGGCATGGACCCTCCTGGCTTAATAGTCCTAGAAATCTTTGGCCGACCCCACGCACTTTTGACCCAACAGACTTGGAAATAAAACAAGTCAAAAGTTTTTATCTAGAGGCTCAGGGTAAAGACCTTCTTGAAGAATTCTCCTCCTTTGAAAAGGCAATACGAATAATGTGTTATCGTCTGCGATTTATAAATCGTCTTCTTAAGAAACCATTTTCAACAGAAAAATGTATAACCCCTGACGAAATTGTTAATATGTAAACTAAGCTTATCTCTGTAGCGCAAAGAATTTACTACGATCGAGAGTTCCAGTGTATGCAAGACAAGAAACCTATAAATCGAAAAAGCCGATTACTAACCTTAAACCCGTTTCTCGACAAAGATGGTATAATGCGAGTAGGCGGCAGACTTACAAATGCCGGATTAGGTTATGAAGAACGCTATCCGATTTATATTCCAGAGGGATCCGGCTTTGCAAAACTCCTAGTTGATTTTACACATCGGATTCTGCTGCACGCCGAACATCACATTATGCTGCGAGCGATCAGGCAAGGCTTTTATATTCCCAGACTTAAAAATGTTGTGCGTAAATGTATTCGTTTTAAGCTCTAGACCATTGTCCTCCATCACCGAAATCCAAATGAAGTTATACCACTTACCCCGGGACACCTACTGAGAGATGATCCAATTGTTGCTCTACCTGAGGCTCGTGTAGAACCGCCCATAGAAAACTTAGCATATTTGAAGCGATGGGAGCGACTCAAGGCCCTCCAGCATATCTTCGCTCGAAGAGTACATCACAGAACTCCAAAAACGTGTTAAATGGAAGAAAGAACGTGATAACCTGAAACCTGATGATATCGTCATAGTCAAAGAGGACTTTACACCACCTACTGAGTGGCTACTTGGTCGTGTTACTAAAGTCGCCCAGGGTCGAGATGGAAAAATAAGAGTAGCGGAAGTTCGAACTAAAACCGGTACCATATTACGGCCCATAGTAAAGTTGTGCTTACTTCCCGCAAACACTCAACCTAAAACTTAAAAACTCTCTAATACAGCACCATAATTCAACAGACTCCCTTTTGCCTTAAATTACGTCTAGAAATCTCAGTTGCACTTTATGTCATTTAATGCTTTATGTACTTCTCTGTTTCTTTTTCTTAATCTCTAGACTACCGGAAAACCAAAATTCCACCTTTGCAGCCTTAACCATCCGCTAAAATACTGCCGTACGTTTAAGGGGTTAAGTCCTACCTAGCGACGCCTCTCCATACTCAACAAGGGATATTGCCTTAATTGTCTGGCTTTCGACCACGTAAGGCATTGGTGTCCATCCCGAGCTCGATGACAATTCCCGCTACCGCCGGACAAATTTTGTAATGCCAGGCACCACACCCTCCTACACAGGGATGCGACCGGAGTTCTCTGCTGCAGCTTTGAGGATGATCCTAATCCCATGCCATATGATCTCTCAGAAAGCCAAGAAGAAGACGGCATCGGCATAGAACCCAGTATACCCGGAGTCAACTACGGGGGGTATGACCAAGGCGACCGAATGGATCATCATTGGAGCGATTCGGATGAATCAGGACCTCCTCAGGGTGAACCCCCCCCCGGTCAAATCGTTGCGAGGAGCCATCCTCATAAGCATTTCCACTCGTACCCGGGAGTATGTTGACGTGAAGTCAACAAGGTTTTTTTATTTTAAAGTTTTTTTGTACTATTTTTCTTAGTGTAATGAATTATTTTGATTTGCATTTACTTTTCTTTTTTTTTTTAACGGATTTTGACTCACTCAAATGGAATTTGAGTCCCTTGGTTTTTTCTCACTCATTTTTTGCTTTCAAATTGCAATTATAAATTTTTTTTTAGTATGTAAGTTTACTTTGTCCAATAAACAGGCAGCAAGGAGCTGCACTACTCATTTAAAAATTCAAATGACCTGGTGTTTTTCTTTTTGATAAAATTCTAATACAAGAAGTAAGACTCCCAGTCCTACAACGTGTATTTTTATTTTTTCTCTCCATTTTCGAAAAAGTATAACGCGGTGTTAATAAGAATTTTAGCGCATTTACTTTCTTACACAATATTTATTTTTAATTTATAAAATGCATACACCGCATTTTTATGTTCTGTAATTTGTTTATTTATTTTGTGTTAAATATCACGATCTGATAGCACAACAGGAATTGACGGCGAGTAATATTGGAAAAATCATTTCTATTATTAAAACAATTGATGATCTGAGGAGTTTTATCAGAACAAACGTAGTGAACTTATTTATCTATGGCAGGCGTTCGAAAAAACAGAATTCGAAGTGAGGCTACGTTATCGGAACAGTATCCTTTCCTTGTTACGAACCTCTACGAGGAAATTGGCGAACAATATAGCTCCACCATGGAATACATTGAGACACAGATAAAGAATTTAAAGCCGTTAAGCAGCAAGCCAGTCCCAACATCAAGAGAGAAGGTCATAGAAGAACCAATAACCACTCAGCATGACGCACAAGATGAAACATTGCAGGGACTAGCTAGAAGGGTAACTGCTCCCATGACAGCGCTGACCCGTCTGTTACACGGGCTGGAGTAAATAGAAGCTGGTCAGCCAAGACAGGTTAATCAATTTAAATTAAAGAATGTAAAAGGTCTATGGAATTAAATCCAAAAGTTAAATGACAGCATGGGGCAACAGGCTGACGAGGAATTTTGAATATAAACAAAATTAAAAAAATTGTTGAGTATTTTTTAAATATAAAAGAGAGTAATATTATGTTGATCACGTTATATTTTCTTCAACAAAGAGAAATTTGCGAAGTTCTACGTATAAGTTCTATGTATAAAGAAATTGTTTTGAGTATTTTAAAACAAGAGAGAGTAATATGTAATATAGTTTAAATATTCAACATATATGTATATGTATATATAAGTATATAAATTAACTCAATTTGTACTCTAACCTAAGAAAGAATGCCATTAATATAAAAAGGCTTTCGGGTGTATATTCCACATCATTATTCTAATTTTCACTTTAAAGGAAACTTAATTAAAATGGTAAGTATTATCTTTATAATAAAGGTTTATTAAATTATTCATTATTATTATTTTTTCTTGTTTGTTTTCAGATGTATAAGAAAATTGTAAATATTGCCCAAGGTATTAAGCCCGAGTATATTAGAATAGATGATATACCTTTAAACCAATCTTTGAAAATTGTGAATTTTGAATGGAAAGAAACACAATATGGTCTAAAAGTCATTGCCAATTTAGATGACAATAAATGGTTTTATCTCAAATGAATGATAAAGTTTGGACAATTATTTACAAGGGGCGTCAATTACCAAATGGACCTGCAATATTTGATGTAAATTATACCTAAACTCTGAAAAAAATCATTACAATAAATGTAAATATAATAAAACAAAAACAAGATTTTTTTTCATATTCCTTTTTATTATATAAGTTAAGCCGCTGGTAAACAACGGGTTAAGTAAAAGTTGCTTACTTAGTTATTCTACTAAATTTAAATTTTTATTCCAGCAATTATGCTGGCGCTTTTCCTTTTTTTTTAAATTTAATTTTTTTCAGCAGTTGTGCTGACGGCAAACAAACCTTTTCATTTTATTAAAATGCAAAGGTGTTGATTTTGCAATAAATTTCTCGCCAGGTTGAATTAGCTTTTTTTGTGTTACTGCAAGTTCACTAAACTACCGTTTTGTGAAATTTTAGTAACACTCAGCATAATGTTTTTTTATTTCTAAATGTTTTTTTTTGCTTAGCTTAGGGGAATAGGAATGCGTCGTAAGTTTCGTGGGACAAATTAAAATTGAATAACGGCAGTCTTGACAAGTCTCTATTAAGAGACAACTAAATAAAATTTAAGTTGAGTAAAATTCATAAAAAATCCTAAAAAAGAACCTAAATAAAATTAAGTTGAGTAAAATTTATAAAAAATCCTAAAAAAGGAAACCAATAAAAATTAAGTTGAATAAAATTTATAAAAAATCCTAAAAAAGGAACTTCGAGTGTTTTATTTAACAGAACAATCATTAACTTATATATTATATTATATTATATTATATTATATTATATTATATTATTATATTTTTATTAAAAAATAATTTTACATTAAAAAATTTAAAATTTAAAGTCCTCCTCCTTTATTTCTGATAAAAATAAGTCATCCTCCTCCATAAATTGTCTTATTAAATCGTCCTCCTCCTTTATTTCCGATAAAAATAAGTCATCCTCCCACCTTTTTTCCTTGATAGCTGAAGCACTTTTATAAAATTTGGATTACTTGACACTGAAATTATGCAGGCGCATAAAGTGCCTTTGCTTATTAAATTTGTTTGCAAAAGTTATGTGCTCACAAAATTCACAAGTTAGTTTAACACTTTCCATTTTTAATTAAATAAAATGTTATGTTCTTATGCACCTTTTTTGTTTTTATTTGGTACATATATTTAATGTTTATCAAAGCATATTTTGAAAAACTGATCTATGATTATTGAATTTTTAAAAACATTCTCGTAAAAAGTAAATATACAATTGTTATTGTGGAAATTAAAAGTCGATAAACTTTTCGTTATGCTAAAAAGTGCATTAAATTATGAGTCAATAAACTCTTCATAAGTGAAAAATGCAATAGTGTGCATTTTTTAAAGTTTAAAAATTAACCTTGAATGTTGGCTTCAAATTAAACTATGAATTAATGAACTTTTCGTTAGTGAATGCAATAGTGTACGTTTTTTTAAGTTGAAAAATTAATCTAGAATATCTAAGTTTAAATTAAAAACTTATGATTAAAAAACAAATCTTTTATTTGGCAACTATCTATTAGCAAAGCCGCAATGGACAATCAACAAAATAACCAAAACAGATGAGAAAGAGTTGATGTAACGGAAGTCCTTATATTACCGCCGATGGATTTGACGATATTCCTGGCGATGTATGACGGGCAGGACGACGTTTTCAGATCTATACCACCGATATGGCTACTGTATGACGATATGGATAAAATTCTCTTGGATACGATAAGGAATTGGGAAGAAAAATAATAATTATATTTTCTAAACATTCCTGAACCTGATTCAAGCCCCAATTACTTTTCGAACTGTGTTCAACGTGGCGGAGAATGTTAAGAACATACATTAATAAATTTTATTATTTACGGTTATGAATAAGAACATACATTCGTACAAATTCTAGTGACATAATTTTAGCGCATTTACTTTCTTACACAATATTTATTTTTAATTTATAAAATGCATGCACCGTAAGTTAACGATACGGCCAACAGTGCCAACAAAATTAATTTAGCCTAATCAGCTATTAATTTTGTTTACCAACTTCCACACGCGAGTTACATAGTTATGGTTACCCCTAATATCGTGATCACACCTAATAATATAATTTAACACGCGCAACATAGAATAATGCTTACTTTCACTTTTATGTTTTGAACTTTTTCGTGTCCGGTCACACGAGCAAAATTAATAATAATTTTGCCAACATGTAAATTAAACAGTAAACAATTCTCAAGAATTAAACTATTACGAAATTAAGTGCAATTACACTTGTTTGCGATAAACACAAACAAGTCAAATAAATTAATTTAACGTTTCCGGTCGCGCAGACAAAATTACCAATAATTTTGCCACAAGTAAAAATACGGTAAACAATTCCACAGAATTGTCTACCAAAAAATTATTACCAAATCGAATGCACTTATTTGTGATCAACACAAATAAGTTCATTCATGCTTCCGGTCAGCAATTCCTCAGAATTTCTTACCGGCAAGATTGACACAAAAAGAAAGGTATATAAAATAAATCTAAGTTTAGTTGGTAGTTTTTTGTCATAAGCTAGTGAGTGCAGTTCAAGTGTTAATTTTAAGCTTAATTTTAAGAATCAATAAAGTGAATTTATTTTTTTTAAAAACTAAAAATAAATATCCTTTTACTGGCGCAGTCGGTAGGATACCCAAGTATCCTTGGATTTTTTTATTATATAAGTGAAAATTATATAATAAAAGGATACTCAACATTTTAATGTTTAATCGGGTATTTTCTGCAAAACATTTCTTCTTTAAACGACAACGTTTAAAATTAAATTTGGGAAAAAATATTAAAAATAAAATTTGTGTTATTGTTGCTTGACTGAATTATATAAAAAAAAGGATAATTAACATACACAAAATACAAAAAATATTGGTGTTTAAAAAAAATAAAAATAATAACCAAAAACTCAAAATTTATTTTTGAGAAAGTGTAAAAAAATAAAGCTTCGGTTATCCTTGATGAACTAGAAATCAAAAATATTACAATATTGATTTTTATAAAACAAAAACATAAACTTTAAAAATAAAATAATAAAATAAAATAAAAACCAAAAACTCGAAATTTTAAAAAGTGTAAAAATAAAAGAGAAAAACTAAAAATTAATATCCAAAGGATAATAAGAGTTAATATCTAAAAAAAAAAAAAAAAAAAAGAAAACACAACAAAACACTAAGAAAAACAATTTCTATCACAAAGGAAAACTAAATATTACGAAGAAAAAAAAGAGAGAGAACTACAAACCACAGCTAAGAAAATTAATACCAATATACAACAAGTTACTACACAAAACCATCAAGAATCTACATTTTGGAGGAGTGCCCCTTGCAGACATCTTTTCCTGGAAACCACTACGGACCTATGTTTTCGGAATACCCTTATAAAGTAAGAATATTATATTAGCAATTATTATAAACTATTAGTATTAAGATATTTAGAAAAAAGTTGTTCTTTCCAATATCGTGAATAACACATTTCTCTATGAGTGACACCGATTCATTATCGGATTATCCATCAGACTTAGAATTTATTGAAGAACCATTGGACTTCCACTCCGAATACCCACTCGATTCAGGAATCGAGTCTAACGACGGCTACCTTACAGATACAAACGAAGACATAGTAAGTGAAGGAAGAACAACTAGAAATAAACGCCTTTTCGCAAAAATACTAACATTAAGACGGTTTCACTAAATTCAAATTTTTTTTCATTATTACAATGACGGAACCACAGGCACCCCTCTCTATCTCTATTAACCCCCTCAAATATCTAGATAGGCTCCCAGAATTTAGTGGAGATTACCGGGACCTTCAAACATTTATTAGTTTAATAGATAGAGTCCACCCTATACTTAGAGCTTACGACGAACCTTCACAATACCTCTTCTCGGACATCATTAAAAGCAAATTAAAGGGAAAAGCAAGGGAAACCATCGAAATTAACTGCCAAGCTCAATCTTGGACAGACACAAAAGCAATACTATTAAATAACTTTGGCGACAGGTATAGTATAGAAGAACTGTTCGACAGACTAAAGGGGGTAGTATTTAGAAATAATTGTATAGACTTCTACAATGATCTTAAACAAAGCTTACGGAGCTTAAATAACAAAACCCTGATGACAATAGGAACGGGCCCTGCAGCTAACGAGTGCGCAAAGAATAATATGAAAACGGCTTTGAACATATTTAAAGAGAAAATCCCGGAACCTATGAAAACGATATTGATATGCAGGAACCCAGGTAGCTTGGAGGAGGCAATGGAAATATTATTTCAATCCGGATACGCCCATGCAAAAGGCTCAAACGAACTTTTTAGTACAAGTAGAAATGAAAACAGGAGACGCCCACACGATAGATCAAACACACTGCCCCGACCATTAAATCAAAATCGCGGAAATTACCAAAATAATCCCCACCACCAAAACAATTTTACAACCTTAAACCAACCTTTCAACAATAACAGGAACCACCAAATACCTTCAAATACCCAGTACAATCCCAACAACCGTCAATACCAACCTTTCAACAATAACAGGAACCACCAAATACCTTCAAATACCCAGTACAATCCCAACAACCGTCAATACCAACCTTTCAACAATAACAGGAACCACCAAATACCTTCAAATACCCAGTACAATCCCAACAACCGTCAATACCAACCACCAGCGGAACCCATGGATGTAAACATGATTCAAACATCCAACGAACATTGTCCCCCTAGTGGAACTAACCACGATTTCAACCGCTTTGCAAATTCGGCTAGTCGCAACAATAATACCCTGAATTTTCAGCAGCCGGCCTCGCAGGCGAATTACCCCATATAATAATAAAGGGAAACCTCAAATTTATTGTGGACACGGGAGCCACCCACTCAATAATCAACCCTGACCTTTGCAACCCTAAATGGAAAACTGAAACATCAACAATTAAACTCAAGACATTACAGAACATCGTTACAACACAAACTACGTACAAAGTGCCCTTGTTTGAAGAACTTGGATGTACTAACGATTGGATTTACCTAATCGAGTGCAAATTCCATGAAACTTACGACGGAATATTAGGAAATGACGTGCTCCAAAGATACAAAGCAATAATAGACTATGAATCGAACCAATTAAAAATGAACGAGAAAACTATCCCTTTACATTTTTTGGACGAGAAAATTATAAAATTTATAACTAACACAGAATGTGGACTAGTCCACATAAAGGACCACTACAACGCAAACAGGGAACTAGTACTCGAAGAAGGAATATATAACGTCCAACATTTTAAGGTAGAAGTAAAAACTAGGTATCAATGTCCTAGCGTAGTGCACGTGAAACCACAAGATTCTTGGCCCGTCACCTATGAAAATTATTACATTGGGAACGGAACACTATACGAAAAACGTCCAGTGCAACCAATCCCAAGCTACCCGATCAGAATGAACCATCTCAACTCAGAAGAAAAAGAAAAATTAAGTAAATTAATAAGAAATTACGTAGACATGTTTTATAACACTAATTCCGAATTAACGTTTACAAACGTTATCAAACACCGAATTAATACAACCGATGACAAGCCAATATTTACCAGGTCGTACCGCTACCCCTACGTCCACAAACAAGAGGTAAAGACACAAATCGAAGAAATGTTAAATAATAACATAATTCGGCCTTCCACCTCACCATATTCAGCACCCATATGGATCGTACCAAAAAAGGACGATGCAAGTGGCGAAAAGAAATGGCGTCTAGTTATTGACTATCGTAAACTAAACGATAAAACTATTGATGACAAATACCCTATTCCTAATATGGAAGAAATACTGGACAAGCTAGGAAGAAGCATGTACTTCACCACGCTTGACCTCGCTAAAGGGTTCCATCAGGTTGAAATAGACGAGAGAGATGTCCACAAAACTGCATTCTCTGTTGAAGGAGGGCATTATGAATTTCTAAGGATACCCTTTGGCTTAAAGACGGCACCAGCCACATTTCAACGTCTAATGAATGTTGTACTGGGTGACTTACTAGGAAAAATCTGCCTTGTCTATCTAGATGACGTAATTATTTTTTCTACGTCACTTGAAGAGCATCTGAACTCAATCAGATTGGTATTAAACCGAATTAAAAAGGCCAACCATAAAATTCAACCGGACAAATGCGAATTCCTAAAAAAGGAAACGGAATTTCTTGGACACATCGTAACCCGCGAAGGGATAAAACCAAACGACAAAAAAGTGGAATGTGTAGCCAACTACCCATTGCCGAAAACCCCAAAGGAAATTAAACAGTTCCTTGGTCTCAGTGGGTACTACCGCAAATTTATAAAGGACTACGCAATGGTTGCAAAACCTATGACTAAGTACCTTAAGAAAGATGTAAAGTTAAACATTAACGACCCCGAATATCTAAAAAGTTTTAATAAATTAAAAACACTTCTCACTAGTAATCCAATTTTGAAATACCCTGACTTTGATAAAAAATTTGTAGTAAATACTGACGCTAGTAATTACGCGTTAGGTGCTGTCCTCTCCCAAGACAATCATCCAATCTGCTTTGCTAGCAGAACACTAAATGAACACGAAATTAATTACAGCACGATTGAAAAAGAACTCCTAGCCGTTATATGGGCAGTAGGGTATTTCCGCCCATACCTATTCGGAAGAAAATTCACCATCCAAACCGATCACCAACCATTACAATGGTTGTTCTCCATCAAAGAACCCAACTCCAAACTTGTGAGATGGAGACTGAAATTGGAAGAATACGACTACGACATCGTCTATAAACGTGGAATAAATAATGGAAATGCCGACGCATTATCTCGAATCCCACCTAATAACCCACAAATAAACACAATAGAAACCGCTAACGAAATTAGGGAAGTCACAACACCAATTAATTTTTATAGAAACCAAATTATTATATCCAAAATTACCTCTGGATCTATCAAAATACGTACCAAAAAAATATTTCGAAACACTAGAAAGACCTTCCACATTAAAGAATTAGATCGCGAAACAACTATAACCTTAATCAAAACACATTTTAACCCAACTCAGGTTAACGCAATCCTAATCGAGGACTGTTTTTTGGATACGTTCAAAACCGTGTATAGCGAAATTTTTCAAGGCGTTAACTTTCGAATAATAAGATGCAAAACAATGCTCGAGGACGTAGAAGACGACACTAAGCTAACAGAAATAATTAAATTAGAACACCTCAATAATAATCATAGGGGGATCCAAGCGGTCTATGAGGAACTTAAATTAAAATTTTACAATCCTAACTTAAGACTCATGATAACCAAATTCATAAACAACTGCGAAATCTGCCTTTTAGAAAAGTATGACCGTAACCCACCTAAAATACCTTACAAGGTAACAGAAACGCCAAACAAACCACGAGAAATAATTCACATCGACGTATTTTACACTCTAGACAAAAAGCAATTTATGACGTTAATCGATAAGTTTTCTAAGTACGCAATGGCTTTTCCAATAAACGGAAGGAATTGCGGCGAATTTAAAAATAAGCTATTGCAAGTTATTAGTATGTTCGGGAAAGTTGGAAAAATAGTTGTAGACAATGAGTTAGGATTCAAAGCATCGGAAATGCAAACATTTCTGGAAAAAGAAAACATTAGTATACACTTTACGTCAAACAGTAATCATACATCTAACGCTGACATAGAGAGATTACACAATACAATAAATGAACACATCCGACTCCTAAGACATGACGAAAAAAGTAAAGACGAGACAATTGAAGAAAAAATTATGAGGATTATAGGGTTTTATAACAATACCATCCATAGCACCACCGGTATCAAACCCATAGACTTTGTAAATGGTAAAATAAGCGAGGAGAAGTACAAAGATATACACGATCGAATGGAAGCTAAGAAAGATAAATACATATCTAAATTAAATAAGAATAGAGTAGATGTAGATTTAAGAGAAGGAATCAATTATATTAAGGAAATAAGAGGGGGAAAAAATCATAGAAGGTATAGAAAAGTCGATGCGAACAAAATTGACGACGACCACTTACAGACTAAACGAACCGGGCACAAGTACTACAAAACACATGTAAAACCCAAAAAGAAGTACCAAACCACGGATAACTCTTATAACTAACGAAACCCTAATCGACTCTCTTTACAGATACTTACAGCGACATTCCTTACAACCGTTCTTTCCCAATCAATTGACATACAGGACTTAACCAACAATAACGGCTACTTGCCAATAAAATTGGAAGACGCAAAAATCATCGAACATTACAACAAAGTAATACACATTGTCAACACAACCTATTATGCAGAGACACTAGATTTAATATCAAAAAATATACGTACTTTAAATATAACAACCACGGAAACAAAGATCCTACTAGACACAACTACAAAGAACTTCATTTTACTAAAGGCCAAGGTAGAAAACCTCATTCCACACTTCAGACCAAAACGGGGACTGATAAACGTACTAGGAAAGGGACTAAAAATTATAGCTGGAACAATGGACAGTGACGATGAGGCCCAAATTAACAAATCATTAAAAATATTATATAACAACCAAAAAGCCCTAACCGAGCGAACAGATAAACTTACATACTTTAACAGTGTAATTTCATCTCAAATTCATAATATTACAAATCATATAAACAAGAAACAAATCTTAATAGAAACCTACCTTAACGAATTCAAAAACTATATACAGAATAAAATAGCAACACTAGAAGATGAAGTTGCATTCATGGCACACATATACCAGATAAATAATGATATTTCACTCCTGAAAGACCATATAGATAATATCGGACAAATCATATTTTCCAGCAAACTTGGTATTATACCCTCAGACGTACTAACAAAAACCGAACTAAACCTCATAGAAGATTTCGACAGCTATACTAACATAAAAATAACCGTAGGTGCATACGATTCCATGATTATGATAATTCTTCTTATACCACAATACTGGAAAGAACCTCTTTCAAAAATCATATTTGAACCAATCCCTAATAATCATAATTACTCTATAAGCTTAGAAAATAAAGAAGTTCTTGTAGATGCAAATAATAATATTTTTAATACCAATGTAAAAGATAATTTGAAAAAGAATCTGATTAAATTAAACGATTCATGTCTAACAAAAATAATAAATTTTAAAACAGCACAATGTAATATGGAAAAATCAGGAAAAACTATTGTAACAGAAATTATACCTGGTATCCTAGTATTTAATAACTTTTATGATAAAATCAAACAGAACTGCAATAAAAATAATATAAATATGCAAGGAAATTTTCTTATAAAATTCCAAAACTGTGAAATAACAGCATTAAATAAGACATACCTAAATTTAAAAATTCAAATATATGATAAATTTATTTTACCCAACATAATTACTAAAATAGATAAAAAACCAAATAATATAACCAGTTTAAAGCTAGAATCTTTGTATTTTGCCCAAACAATACAAGAAGAAACTATTAAATCAATTATGTATCAGAATAAAAACTCTAATATAGTCGCCATAAGCATAGATATAATAATAATATTTGTAATAATAATCTTAGCAACAACCTTCTTTTTTAAGAAAAAAGTGTCAATCTTTAAACTTTCGTCGGAGCCGCAAGCTAACGGTGGGGGAGTTATGGTTACCCCTAATATCGTGATCACACCTAATAATATAATTTAACACGCGCAGCATAGAATAATGCTTACTTTCACTTTTATGTTTTGAACTTTTTCGTGTCCGGTCACACGAGCAAAATTAATAATAATTTTGCCAACATGTAAATTAAACAGTAAACAATTCTCAAGAATTAAACTATTACGAAATTAAGTGCAATTACACTTGTTTGCGATAAACACAAACAAGTCAAATAAATTAATTTAACGTTTCCGGTCGCGCAGACAAAATTACCAATAATTTTGCCACAAGTAAAAATACGGTAAACAATTCCACAGAATTGTTTACCAAAAAATTATTACCAAATCGAATGCACTTATTTGTGATCAACACAAATAAGTTCATTCATGCTTCCGGTCAGCAATTCCTCAGAATTTCTTACCGGCAAGATTGACACAAAAAGAAAGGTATATAAAATAAATCTAAGTTTAGTTGGTAGTTTTTTGTCATAAGCTAGTGAGTGCAGTTCAAGTGTTAATTTTAAGCTTAATTTTAAGAATCAATAAAGTGAATTTATTTTTTTTAAAAACTAAAAATAAATATCCTTTTACTTTACATCCTTCCCACAAAAACTATCATTACCGTCCATAAAATGTAGGGTGACAACAAAATATTAAATTACATTTCCATTCCCACATTTTGTGGAGTGCAACGTAAGCAGTTTTGCGAACGTTGCATAGCTTAAAAATATTTTAAAATAAAGGTTAAGTGAGTCTTAAGATTGTTTTAAATAAATAAAGTTATCCCTCCGAAGAGCGGACAACTAGAAAAAACTAAATTGTTTTAATACATTTCTGGCGCCCAACGAAAGGAATCTTTTCTGAAGAAAAGATAATATTGGAACAGAAGTTTCATAAAAACCAAATATTTGAGTTGTACTTATATAAAAGCAAATATTTCCTTTATACAAGTTAAGCATTCTTAAAAATAAATAAATAAACAAATAATTAAATATCAAGTGAAACTCATGAACCGAAAATACACTTTTGACAACAACCGAAAAATCAACATTGAGGAGGAACTACAACAAAGAGTCGTAGAATTGGAAACTATTCTTAAGCAACAAGAATTAAAAATTAATTTACAACAGCAGCAGCTTGAGCAACAATTACTGCAAATTAATACTCAACAGCAGCATGTACACCAAAGTCAATTGCAACAAGTTAATGTACATCAACAGGAAGAACCAGTTCAAGTGCAGCAGGGAATTGTTTTTCAACCTGACCAAATTGTAAGGGAATTAAGAAGCATCAAACCTTTAAATGGAAATCATAATATTAGACAATTTATAAATCAGTGGAATCAACAATGGCTTTAGCTGTTAATAATCAGGCTTTGCTGGCATATGGGGTGAGAATAATTATAAATGAGAAGCTTGAAGGCAATGCAGGAAGGATAGTTAGAGAATTAGACAATAATGCCACTTGTTAACAGGTAAAGGAAAAATTATTGAGCAGCCTACAATCAAGAAAGACGTACACAGAAAAAATTATTTTTCGAATTCAAACAAAAAATTTGTAGTATCAAAACATTTTTTGTCTGAAATCGGTCCTACAAACAAATTCGCATATTCAAACAATTTATTTGCATTTTGTTTACTAAAAAAAAACACTGATTTTTTCAAATAATTTACAGAATCAAACAAAAAGTTTACTGAAATTCATATAAATTTCAAACAAATAATTTTGCTGAATCAAACAAAAATTTTTTGCACAAGCAATGACGCGCACCCAAGCTATCACTGAAGGTGATGGATGATGAAGGCAGAAGCAGAGCGGCGGTGGCTTTAAGACACATGTTTTGTTGGAATAATTTTTGAACGAAGTCTTGTTTATACACACAATGTTTTTCATCATCACTCACTGTTGCTCTATCCTTTCCTTGGCTAAAGAAGAAGAAATGTAACAAACAACGGCAGCAGATCGACTCGATATGTTTTTCATCATCATTTTATTTTTGTATTTGATGTAGGTATTTAAGTAAACAGTTTTCAAAAATTGAATACGGGATTTTGTTTTTCATTCTTTTTTTTCCAACTTTGAAACCAACCAAAAATTTATTTTGTTTCTTATAATGTTTTTGTTGTTTCTGTTGTTCAAAAAAGAATGAAACCTTTTTTTTAACTTCTATTTTTTTTGTTTTTTTTTCTAATAACCTCGTCGCGCTATTTTATCATCTTTCTTCTTGTTGTACTTTTTTAAAGCGTCCAAAAATAAACTGTATGTGTTTTGTGTTGTTGTTCCTATATTTCACATAAAGAAGTGTTGCTTACGATCAAATAAAAAATGCAAAAAACGACAACATTAAAGAGCGTTAAATATTTTATACAAAATTATGAAAAATTGAAACCAATAGGGCGTATATTATATTATTGAAAAGTTGTCAACATTTTTGTGGGTTAAATAAAAATCAAACAAAAATATTAATTGAATCAGTAAAAAAATTTGTAGAAATTAAAAAAAATTTCAAACAATCGTTTGTTTGAAAATAATTCGGCAATAATTTTTTCTGTGTATGCGGAGATATTCAACTTCTGTAGAAGTGTTAAAATCATCTTGCTCTCGATGTTACTAATGTTAACAAGAAGTTCTGCATTCCTGCAGATTAATCAACTACCGGATAATAACGTTATATCGACATAAAAGTTGATGATGTAGAGATAGTAAACACTACGAATACAATTGTCCATATTATAAATGTTGGCAAAATACTTGAGACTCTGAACCTTATAGAAACGAATATCAAAGCACTAGATGTAAGTAATAAGCAAGTACTCTTGATTGAGATAGAAAGCATATACGAAAAAGTTCAGACTATAATTCCTAGGGTAAAGAGGAATAGAAGAGGCTTATTGAACGTTGTCGGCAAGGCGCAGAAATGGTTGTTCGGGACTATGGACGACGAAGATAGAACCGACATTTTGGCGCATCTGTCAGCTACGGACGAAAATAACAGAAATTTAATAAAAACAGTAAATAGGCAAATAATTGTAAATGATTCATTTAATAAATCAATAAACAGTTTAAGGGATTCGATAGAAAAAGATAGAATAAACATTAAATCTGCATTTCAAGAGATTCGGAAAAGTAATAATGAAATTGTAAAAAGATTGTTATATTTCGACCAATTGTCAAAGTTGAAGGTTATTGACATCGCATCGGCAAAAAATAATTTTGTACACCCTAGTATTTTTACGAGACAAGAAATTGAACTATTTAAAATCGATTTTTATAAATTAAAATTGTTGAGGATCGGTGTGATGAGTTTTAGTGAAGATTCAATAATTGTGGCTGTTCAAATCCCTGATGAACTTATAGTTACACAATTGAGATCGTTAGTTCCGATGCCAAATAAAAATTACCTAGAAATTGATGAATATAACGTAAACATAGTTGAAATAAATAATATTGTGTTAGAATACAAGGAAAATACAATTCTAAGGCATTTAAAACCATCAAAACATTGTTCTCTGACAGGTAGCTGCAAATACAGATTCAACCAGAAAGAAGTTAGTACATCAGCTATTTTGGCATTATTAAAATATTGTTTGAATTTAATTTTGAGTTAGTTACAATTGTTATCTTTAAGTGTTTAGTTATAATTTGTTGCCTTTAAGTTTTTAATTTTAATTCTTCAAAATAAAAAATGTGTTAAATAAAAATGTGAAAAAAAGAAATAAATTAAAACAAAAAAATAAATATTTTTTTATGTCTTTCAATTAAAAAAGACTTAACTTATATAAGAATACCAATATTATAAAAAATTTTACTCATAAAATAACACTTGAACAAATTAACGAAGAAAATCAAAATAATATTCAAAATATTAAAGAATTAAAGTTCCACAAGAGAATCACATATAGTTGTAATATTTGAACCATAATTGTTATACTTATTTTAATTGTAATAATCATAGCCAAACATAAACGTATTAAAATAAAGATAAACAATAGAATTCAGGAGAATTCTAATCTAAAGGGGGGAGTAGTTACATATAGGAATACTTCTCCTGACAACATTAACATTTTTTAGAATCAATAAGCAAAATATAACAAAATGTAAAATTGATGCGTTAACAAATTTTGAATAAATTTCCATTTCCGTTCTCATGAAAAATTTTAAATAAATTTAATAAGAATTGCTGAAGATGCAAAATTGACAATTTTGCACTTAACAAAAGTTAAATAAATAAATTTCCATTTCCGTTCTCATGAACAATTTTAAATAAATTTAATAAGAATTGCTAAATAAAATAAAAATGCAAAATTGACAATTTTTACACTTTGCCAAAATCATGTTAACGCTGCAGTTTCAAGGACGTTCAATTCAACCTAGACTACTGATCATTTGACAGGACTAAAATTTCCCGTTTTAGATGCTTTAGACAATTTATTTAAAATAGAGTTTGCCATTGAATCCGAAGTGTTTTATAATTTTGTGCAGTCTGTTTTATACGTCATGCCAACTTTTAAAAAGTTTGAAAGTTTGTTTAAAATATTAAATTTTAGATATTTAATATTTTTTTTCGTTCAAATGCTTAATAACAAAAACATAATTACATATAAGTTAACACACCTAACGATTCAGCAAGTTCCCATTAGAACACTTGCTAAGATGATCATAATTTCTCTAGAATTTATCTCAGATATTTACCACAGCTTCACAGTTAACAATTTTTGCTCCCACGAAAACACCTGTTGCATTTGCATTGAAGTATAAACAGCATTCTCAAAATTTACCTTTTTGCTTCCCATGACAATGTAACACATGCAAAAATTGTAATAAGAATAAAGAATAAGGTAGTCATAAGAAAACCGAAAAATATTAGACTTAAGAGAATTGTAAAAATATTTAAATTCAGCAAGGTAGCAAGTAAGCAAAAGATAATAAATAAAATCAGTTCGGTAGCAGACTCGACACAAAAACATATTATTTTTATTCTGTGCGGATTCATAATTTATGTATATGTACAAGCATTAGGGTATTCAAAATTAAAAAAAAAAAACATATTTGATTCTGTGAATTAAAAAAAAACATTGCCTATAACGATTTTATTATCATATTTTTAAAAAAATTTTAATAAAAAATTTAATAGTAATAATTGAGATTACTATAAGATATAAATTAAATTTCACACAAAGTTCCTACAAGCTCAGAAAATAACTCCATAACACTAGGTATGAATGAAGTAACAGACATTGTAACAAATATGCAGCAAGAAATTTTATGTTATTCGAGGTACCCCTTTTATTGTTGCTCCGGACGGCTTGAAGTTGTTATACATTATAATTTTACTTTTGTAGGTCAGATTAAAATTCTTATGGAACCAGTCTCAGAAATCAAAGTAGTGGAAGAAAATCTTTTAAAGAAACAATGCGGTGTCATACATACAAACACATTTTCACTAATACTACCACAATGCTTGATGAGTACTTTGATCAGTGTATTTGGGCCTTAAATCTCATAGGTTCAAGTTGTAACATCAATTTAAGAAACTGGTAGTGTATTAATAAGTTTTAAGTATCTCACTGATTACAAGGTTTCATTGGAATTTAATGTTGATGTCACTTCAAAACGACACTTCTGTGGGATCACCGGAAGAAAAAATTCGCAAAGCGATGCAGACAGAAAAAACGCCAGATTTAATATAAATGTGTTTTAAAACCAACAGCTGATAAAAGTACCTAATACCAAAACGAATTGATATTTTTACTTCAATTCATGTTCAATATGTTATTAATCAATCAGATCCTGAAATTGTGTTCAACAAAATTCAAAATAAATTTAATAATATGCATATACATATATGCAAACCAAACTATAACTCTTAAAATTATTAAAAACAAATGCCTAAGTCCATGGATATGTAAAATTTAATAAAAAGTTGTAAAGAAATTGAAATAACAACAATTATGAATACGAATATAAAAAATATCGAAATAACTTAAATAAAAAACCGATTGTTGCAAAAAAATCAATATTATAAAAATAAGTTTTATGAAAATAAATTCACATGGAAAATTATAAATGAAACAATAGGAAACAAATCTATAAATTGTGATAAAATTATATCGAAAAGCTTTAAGGACATAGATATGGTAGAAATATGCAATAGTTTTGCAATAAATTAAAAAAAAAATATAGAAAATATCTAACATGACTGCCAAATAAAATCTATTAGCGAAACAAACACAACGATAGTAAACTCTTTTCATTTAAGAAATACTTCAATATACATTCAATACACGCGTAGAAAAAAATGGAAGCAACCATATTCTAAGAGCAACATACTATGGTTGGATTTTATCAATGTTTATGTTTTCAGGTTACCATATTATGTTTAAATATGACCATAGTATGGTTAAAATCAACATAAAATTTCCCGAAATCAACCATAATAATGGTTAAAACCAACCATATTATGTTCAAAATTAAACATAATATGGTCAAAATGTCCCAGAATTTTGACGAAAGTAATTATATTATGGTCAGAATTAACAATAAAATGGTGAAAGTTTATCATATTATGGTTATTTATTTCATCAAGTTGTTTGTTGAAGACCATAGCCAACACCACTGTAATGAACAAAAGGCACTTACAGAAAACGTCGATAATATAAACATTTTGTCATTGCATTAAAATTATGATTGAACTATTATTTTTTGGCCACACATGAATATTTTTTAAAAGCTTTGAATAAAAAATAGTTTACCCTATTACAATTTTTATTTATCCCATGAATTTCAATTCAACAAAGAAAACCATTTTTACATGTCAGCATAAATGATTTTCTTTTACAAAAACGATCTGGCAACACTGTGACTGAATAAAACGTGTGTGTAAATCGGCTAGTGTTCAAAATCTAATTAACACTTAAATAAAGACAAATAAAAATCGTTGTTGTATAATTTTTGTGATTTATTTCATATTTTAAATTGAAAGTTAAAATAAAATTGATTTGCTGTTTTAATTAAACTTTTATCCTTGATAAAAGTTGCTAGCTGCTGCCATTGTTGTTGTTGTTGCTGCTGAATAATCGGCGCCATTTTGAAGTTTGTTTGTTTTCTATTAATTTACTGCTGCTGTTGTTCATCTTATTATGCCTACTACTAAAAGTCTCAAGTGTAGTGTTTGCAATGCTGCTGTTGGAAAATCTAACGGTAGTATTATGTGCTGTAAATGCAGCTTTTGGCTACATCCAACGTGTGCTAAGATTTCTGAAAAACATCTAGCATTAATTGGTGAAAAACCTGAGTCATTCTCATTTACTTGCGCTGCTTGCTTTGGGGCGCATTCTAATAATGGTGGCTCGCTGGAAAATGAAGTTCGAACTTTAAACAAGAATTTTAATGATTTTGTCAAATCTAATCATTCAGACCGTGAATCTTTTAAATTATCTATGACTCAAATTCTTATGGACTTTAAAAGTGAAGTGTCAACCTGTATAAGGGTATTGAAAGAAGACATTACTTCATGCAATAAATTAATTGACTGTGTTGATAAAGCTACTGCAGCGAAAATGTCTGCCCTTGAATTAGAGAATGATAATTTGCACCGCAGACTCAATCGTGCAGACGTAGTTTTAAGTGGTTTACCATCTGGTTTGGAAAATCTTAACCCTGTCATTGTTTCCTTATGTTCCATTTATGGACGTAACATAAACAATCATGATGTTAATTAGATATGTTACATAAATAATAAGAGACGTATCCTGGTCAAATTTAATAGTGTGGAGTTGCGGGATTTTGTAATGAAAGAATACTTCAAGGATATATCCCTTAAGCTTTGTGATGTTGTTGGAGGTGATATTTCTAGCCGGGTTTTCTTATATGTGGTCATTTTTCTCTTTTTGCTTCCAATCTGCATTATATATGCTTGAAACTTAAGAGACAAAAGAAGATTCATAAATTTAAAATACTCAACATGGACAAAGTTAAAGCTAAGCTTACATTGGCAATGATGTTGTCTAAAACGTTGGTGAATGTGTTGCACTTCTAGATGACGGTATTTCTGATGTTGTGTAGATTTGTGCTTAATTAACTTGCTTAAATCTGATTTAATGACATATTTTTTCCCCTTTTTTTTTGTTTTTTGCTTTAATGTGATTCTATAGTTAATTTTCATAGGGCCTTATTCATCAATAATATTTTAACTTCTACAATGTTTATTTATCAATGTTTTATTGAGATTTGTTGGAATCCTTGTTAGTTTAAAGTAATTTTATGAATAAGGAAGTAAGTTGTTCAATCTTTTTTTTATATTTTTTGACATTCACATCAACATACATTTAATTTTATTTTAACTATGTTACTTAATGTTAATGAACTACATAAGTTCAGTTTATCGCTGACATAACATAATTTTTTTTTTTGTTTTATTTTTACCTTTTGTTTATAAATAATTGTTGACATATCATTATTTTATTCTGTTACTTGAATCATAATTTTATATTTTGTAGATTGAAATGTTAGTCAGCAATTATGCAAACGATTAATTGGGTCATTTCCGCATTGTGCAATAGTGGCATTCAGCTTTAATTAATCTATTAAATTTTAGTATATAAGAAAGAATAACTATAAGGCATTTAAAGTGTTTTAAGGCGACCGTACACGACATGTATTTGTCATCTGACATGTCAAATTTCCCACTGCAAAATACATACATGTCGTGTGTTACCTTTTTAACTTTGCTTCTGTAAAAGTCAGACGCAAAGTCATCTGACAAAATTTCAATTAGAGCGTGCTCTATTTTCTTCTGACAAACCATCTGACATCAGAAATCTATGCCGGGAAGAAACCGGCAGCGGCGTCCACTATTGACGGAATCATTAGCCGGCTGAAGTTAATTTGTTACAATACCGAGATATGTTTGATCATCTTACCATTGAATAGAATTTATGTGAATATATATATAAAAACCGTTTTATTATAAAATCCTAAATTGGTATCTTTGAATTAAAAGAAAAAAAATGTTAAGATGGCTAAACTATTTTACGGCGTAAATAAAAAATTTCATGGCGGCAGCAAGCTGTTTTAAAACCGAGCACTACTTTGGTTTCTGCAATAACAATGCGAAAAAAACAGAGACAATGTCAGAAGCAAATTACATGTACGTTTGTGACCGAATATTATAAACCTTATGTAAAACAGCGATTTTGACAGACATGCACAATTACATGTGACTTGAAAATTTGACATGTCAGATGACAAAAACATGTCGTCTATATGCTCCTTTACTGATTGAATCAATTAGCGTTCTACAAGTTAAGGTGCTTGGAGGACAACTAAGGCAAATAATATAGCAGTGCAGGTTTATGTGCTTGAACTGCATCATATTATAGCCGCAATTCATAACACATTTATACATTGGTGACCCCAGAGTCTTTAGAATGACAAGTTTCCCCCCACCAGCGGTAAGGGACTTTTTACTCTAAAGGCAGAACACGCAACAATCATCCGACACCAAATGGATTGGTGAACCCTAGATCCAGCCGTTATGTTGAAGATTTTGAGTCTCCAAACAGCGTTTAGGGACCTTTGAACACAAAAGGCACACCTGACCACGCATCCTTTATTTGTCGGTCAACCGGGCGACCGTATTCATTCAGGCACAAAATCCATTTTGTGACCATCATATTCGTCAGGACACCAGTCTAACCAACAGCCACCAAAAACATTTGGTGACCCCTTCAGATCTATGAGTAAAGAACCAACAGTAGTGCAAGAGCTACACAAATTTTTTTTACAATACAAACAACAGTAGCACAGAGCTATAAAACATAATCACGACATTAAACGATCTTGTTAAGATACAAGACGGGAAGGCGGAAGAAATAAATCGGGCGATTAGTACTATAAAGAAGACACCTAAAGAAAGGAGATCCATAGAATATTATGAAAGGAAATCTAACGAGCTCGAATAATTGTGGAAGAACTTCGAAAAGATAGACAATCCATAAGAAGTGATTCGACAGCAAAGGAAGATCATCCATATTTCTTACAAAAACTATACGAAGAGATGAGTCAAAGGTTTAAAGATGCTGATGACTACATCCAAAAACAAATACAAATTATAAGGGAGCAATCAAAGATGCAAGCAAGCAACTCAGGCATCGGTGGGAAGCAGACATCGGAGACACCAATGTACAATTTGATAAACATACAGAACGCCACCATATCCAAAACTATCAGAACATTGGACGATATGTTATCCAAAGGTGTTCAGTACACAAGGCAGCAGATTGATGTGAAACTAAAGGAAGTCGAGTACAATATGAAAACTATACAGCAGTTGCAGGATAAGATATGTACGGAGAATATCGAGCACGATATATACCAATTTCTGGCAAAACCAACAGAAATAACGGATAAGATAATGCAAATTGAGGAGCTATTAACCAAGCAAGAATTAATCAAGATACCCATCCGCATCATCTTCCCAACAATACCAAAATTCAATGGTGATTATCTCAACTGCCAACCATTATATGACATGTTCAACGAAATGATACACAAAAAGGCAATGCCAACCATACAAAAAATGTGGTTTCTAAAAACAAATGTAACAGGTGAGGCCCCAAGACTAATACAAAATCTATCTCCAACAGAAACCACTTATGAAACGGCATGGAATACACTTCAACACCGTTTCAACAATCCGAGAATTCTAACAAATATTAGTATTGTGGTTATTTTATTGAACTATTTATGGTTTTTAATCCAAATTTTGAATATTTTTAATTAGGCTTAAGTTCATTAAATTTAATTTTCATTAAATTATTTTTATGAAGAAAGGAATTTTACAACATGAAAATTAATTAAAATTTTTATTGATAATTTTTCATTCTTGACTCAATCTGGGCTCGAACCCAGGTGTTTACGGACAGGTTACCCTGACATGTTTCGATTGCAACCACTCAATCTCTTCAGAGGGCTTGCCGTTTAACACTCGCAGCCATCGACGACTGCTGACGTCATTAGTCAAACATCAATCCTTAAACCAAATTGTATTCAACCTTTTGGTAGATCGAAATTTGCTTTTGAATGATTATCTATTTTAATTTATTTTAACATGTTATTCCTTTACTTCTCTTTTTTCGTACTTTTGTCAAGAATTCTTCTTGAAGTTCAAAGTACATATATTTTTTGTTTTTTCATTTTTTTTTTGTCTTTCTTTTTCTTGTTGAACTTTTCAGCACAACTTGAAGGACAAATGCAAACATAGAGCTCGTGCCTTAGCTTTAACAATTATTAGTATTGTGGTTATTTTATTGAACTATTTATGGTTTTTAATCCAAATTTTGAATATTTTTAATTAGGCTTAAGTTCATTAAATTTAATTTTCATTAAATTATTTTTATGAAGAAAGGAATTTTACAACATGAAAATTAATTAAAATTTTTATTGATAATTTTTCATTCTTGACTCAATCTGGGCTCGAACCCAGGTGTTTACGGACAGGTTACCCTGACATGTTTCGATTGCAACCACTCAATCTCTTCAGAGGGCTTGCCGTTTAACACTCGCAGCCATCGACGACTGCTGACGTCATTAGTCAAACATCAATCCTTAAACCAAATTGTATTCAACCTTTTGGTAGATCGAAATTTGCTTTTGAATGATTATCTATTTTAATTTATTTTAACATGTTATTCCTTTACTTCTCTTTTTTCGTACTTTTGTCAAGAATTCTTCTTGAAGTTCAAAGTACATATATTTTTTGTTTTTTCATTTTTTTTTTTTGTCTTTCTTTTTCTTGTTGAACTTTTCAGCACAACTTCAACAACTTCAATGTTTGCATTTGTCCTTCAAGTTGTGCTGAAAAGTTCAACAAGAAAAAGAAAGACAAAAAAAAAATGAAAAAACAAAAAATATATGTACTTTGAACTTCAAGAAGAATTCTTGACAAAAGTACGAAAAAAGAGAAGTAAAGGAATAACATGTTAAAATAAATTAAAATAGATAATCATTCAAAAGCAAATTTCGATCTACCAAAAGGTTGAATACAATTTGGTTTAAGGATTGATGTTTGACTAATGACGTCAGCAGTCGTCGATGGCTGCGAGTGTTAAACGGCAAGCCCTCTGAAGAGATTGAGTGGTTGCAATCGAAACATGTCAGGGTAACCTGTCCGTAAACACCTGGGTTCGAGCCCAGATTGAGTCAAGAATGAAAAATTATCAATAAAAATTTTAATTAATTTTCATGTTGTAAAATTCCTTTCTTCATAAAAATAATTTAATGAAAATTAAATTTAATGAACTTAAGCCTAATTAAAAATATTCAAAATTTGGATTAAAAACCATAAATAGTTCAATAAAATAACCACAATACTAATAATTGTTAAAGCTAAGGCACGAGCTCTATGTTTGCATTTGTCCTTCAAGTTGTGCTGAAAAGTTCAACAAGAAAAAGAAAGACAAAAAAAAAATGAAAAAACAAAAAATATATGTACTTTGAACTTCAAGAAGAATTCTTGACAAAAGTACGAAAAAAGAGAAGTAAAGGAATAACATGTTAAAATAAATTAAAATAGATAATCATTCAAAAGCAAATTTCGATCTACCAAAAGGTTGAATACAATTTGGTTTAAGGATTGATGTTTGACTAATGACGTCAGCAGTCGTCGATGGCTGCGAGTGTTAAACGGCAAGCCCTCTGAAGAGATTGAGTGGTTGCAATCGAAACATGTCAGGGTAACCTGTCCGTAAACACCTGGGTTCGAGCCCAGATTGAGTCAAGAATGAAAAATTATCAATAAAAATTTTAATTAATTTTCATGTTGTAAAATTCCTTTCTTCATAAAAATAATTTAATGAAAATTAAATTTAATGAACTTAAGCCTAATTAAAAATATTCAAAATTTGGATTAAAAATTCTAACAAATATTATCATAAATAAATTGTTAGGCCAGCAAAAAATACCGGAAAATCCCTCTGCTGCAGCTATAAAAGAGCTGCACGTTACGACGCGCGAATCTATTGCAGCACTAAACAATTTAAACATCAATACATCGACATGGGATTCAATACTAGTCAATATATTGATTAAAAAATTAGACCAGGGAACGCATGTACTGTATGAGCAGTCCATACAGCTTCCCAAATCTTTACCATCCTTAGAAGAGCTATTGGGTTTCCTAGAAACTAGATTCCAGTCACTAGAAGCAGTCGGTCGAATTCAAAACACGCAAAAAAACGGTTTCAGCAGCAACAACGTCTCAAGATACCTACTCCTGTAAATTATGCGAAAATGGAAATCATCAGTTGTATCATTGCAAACAATTCTTATCAAAGCCAGCGTCCGAGCGATTAAAATGGATTCAACAGCAGCAACTATGTGTCAACTGTTTCAAGCCTGGCCACATAGCAAGACATTGCACAACAAGTTGCTGTAGAAAATGTCAGAAAAGACACAACACGCTAGTTCACCTGGAAATATATCAACACAACACAAACACTGTACCATCAAAATCAAAAAAGGTGTCCACTGTGAGTAACACACCAGCGACCAATGTACCAGCACCGTCAACAGTAGCGTCGGCTCATTTCGCAGGGGCCCGGGAAGGCTACGTCCTGCTAGCAACAGCACGCGTAAAAATCACTGCCAATAACGGGCAATCTGGTATTTTCAAGGCAATATTGGATTCAGGCTCACAAATCAACATTGTGACAAACCGACTAGTAAATAAATTATCCATCAAGCCTACAGAAACATCTCTATGCATCGAAGGTATCGGCAGTCAATCACGCAGAACAAATCAACGCATTAACGTAGGACTTTATTCCACCTCAACCAACTTCAACACCAGACTAGAAGCGTTTGTACTTTCCAACATTATTCCAATTCAACCCTCCGAGGAATTCAATTGCACATCCTGGCCAATTCCAGAAAATATACAATTAGCTGATCCTGAGTTTAACAAACCTAACAATATTGATGTTCTCTTAGGCGCCAAATACTACCATGATCTGAAAACTTCCGGTAAAATTAAGTTATCACCGGAGCTACCAAGTTTAATAAATACAAGACTCGGTTGGGTCGTTGGCGGAAGGCTAGGACAAGGCTCCATTCTATCAGGAACATGTGCAATAAATACTAAATGCAGCCCAGACACAAACGAACTCATCGAGCGTTTTTGGAAAATAGATGGTTTTGAGTCAAATGACACGTCACGTGAGAAAGGCGATGCGAAACACACTTTATTCAAACCACAAAAAGAAACTCTGAAGGTCAATTCGTATTACGACTACCATTTCGCAAAGACCCAAGTAGTTTAGGCAGCACAAAGAAGCTTTAATTTTCAAGATGTATAGCCATGGAACACCGACTAGCAAGAAACCAAGACATCAAGGCTCAATATGTTGATTTTATATACCAATATGAAAAGCTAGGCCACATGACTCGCATAGATACTTCTGAAGTGAATGACCTAATTGCTTCATTCCTCATCACTGTGTGCTGAAACCAGAAAGTAAGACCACGAAGCTGCGAGTTGTATTTGATGCGTCAGCAAAATCCTCGACAGGTTTCTGCCTCAACGATATACTAAGCATTGGCCCTCCCACTCAAGGAGATTTCTTTGGCAAAAATGTACGTGAGATTTTCAAAAAAAAAAACGCAAACACCAATACATCGATATTACACATTGACGACGTCAAACAAATAAACTGCAATGCACAAAAAATATACTGCACGAAAAACAGTGACTGTATTCAAGTGTGTTCACAATTGACGATATTATACAAACCGAATATAAATGCAGTGACATTAATATATGTACTCAGTCGCTATTAACAGTTAAAGACGGAAACGCGCCTATTAAATGCAATCGTAAATTTGGATTTTTTCCAATATTAACAGCTGATAAATTTATTCAACCTCATTGGATTTGTTTAAATACTCGTCCGTATATATTCAACGACAAACAAAAATAGCATCCATATATATCTGCTGGTGGTAACATATCAGAGTTAGATCCAACAAACCTATTCGATAGCTGTAAATGTGGTGAAAATAAAATAAAGGTTCGTGACGAGTTTAGGAATAGTATACCTATTTGTGTAGAAAAACATCAACTATCATTATTTCCAAACTTTACTATTCGTTAAATATATTTGTCTATCTTACACTCGTACACATACTATGACTTTTATTCTTTATGATGGATATTTTTCGTTGTGCGAAACCACAGGTGTATTGAAAACATTTTGGCGAGCCATAGGTAACAAATACAATTCGGTCGTACAATTGCATGAAACAAACCCCGTTAAAGTGTTGAATTTTTTTCATAAAAATATCTCATCTCTATATTTATTTTGTAAGCCATCACAATGTATCGAATTCGAAAAACGACATCTTATCGATGTTCACAAGTATTATGGTACGAATTTGAAAATTTTCAAATACCAAAAACAAATCACACTGAGCACTTCATCGTCTACGTTAGCTAGAAATTTTGACAATATACAAAACGTATTTATGATTTATACACGTCTAAAGTCGAACATCGATGCCATCGAAACTAAAGAATTTATATCGAATAGAGTGCTATACAAAATCTGCTTCAACACGGAAAAGATACGCAACGAATTAATTAACAAGATGAAATTCTACAATTTGACAGAATATTCGGATATAGAAATGTTTGTACCATTTGATGATGAAAGTTAACACAATCTATTTCACACGAGCACAATAAATTCTCAAGAAATAATGCTGACGTTGCACACGCGCCGTCTGAATGAATTTCAACATAGGATCACATTTCGTCTGGATAAGTGCAACGTGGGAATGGAATGCGAATGGCTTATTAATCAAATTAGTTATAAGGAATTGTATTTTTAATTATTAAGTTAGTCTTATTTGGGTAGCGAACCAAAAAACATTTAATAAACTTGTAATCAAATTCTTTGTGTGTTTTCATTTAATCAAGTGGACAGTGGCGGTCCACTATAAAATAATTTTTTTTACATTAATTAAAAGGAAGAATTTAACTGGCGCCCGAGCAGGGACCGGGCTGTAAAAAAAAAAAAAAGACAATTTTTAAACAAAAAATTGTGAATTCTTAATTGAAAAACCTCTGTAAAATTTTAAACAAAAAATTGTGAATTCTTTTAAAAAAAATTTCTAAAAACAAATAAGGAAAAATTCTGTAAAATTTTAAACAAAAAATTGTGAATTCTTTTAAAAAAATTTTCTAAAAACAAATAAGGAAAAATTCTGTGAATTCTTAATTGAAAAACTTCTGTAAAATTTTAAACAAAAAATTGTGAATTCTTTTAAAAAAAAATTTTTCTAAAAACAAATAAGGAAAAATTCTGTGAATTCTTAATTGAAAAACTTCTGTAAAATTTTAAACAAAAAATTGTGAATTCTTTTAAAAAAATTTCTAAAAACAAATAAGGAAAAATTCTGTAAAATTTTAAACAAAAAATTGTGAATTCTTTAAAACCAATAAGAGGAAATTCTGTGAATTTTTAAATGAAAAAAACCCCTGTGAATTCTTTGAAAAAAACCCCTGTGAATTTATAAATAAAAGGCTCCTGCCAATTTTTGAAATACTGTGACAAAATATCTTGTGAGCTATCTCAAGAAGGGTTAAAAGATAAAAAACGATTAAATAAAATATTATATCCTGTGCCTTTTCTAAACAAAATTCTGTGAAAAACAATAAAATTTAAATCAAACCAAATTCCTAAGGATACGTTAAAGGTGTAATTACATTAAAAAAAATTTTTTTTTATAACCGCGTAAAACCGGTCGCGCAAAAAAAATTAAAAGGAACTTCCTTCCGTTCCCTACGAAGTTGAACCTTCTATGCACCCCTTCAAATTCTCTACAATACCTCTGTAAGTATGGAAACCTTGCAAAATAAAGTAACTGAATTAACAGGCGCTCTAAATGCGATCCTCACACAATTAAGGACCCTTGATCAAAGAACCCAAAAATTAGAAAATAGGCCTGAAATTTCCCTAACTGTCAGGGAAGAGGGACCCTCATTCTGTCCCCCTCCACTGCGTGCCCCGGCAACAGAGGCGGAATTAAATGAAATCGGGAAGCTGCCCGATTGTGTGAAAGATCTTCAGACTTTCGAAGGCGATCCTTCGCAATATGTATCATGGATACATAGCGTAGAAAGTATCCTAAAAGATTACGAAATTGTTCGGCATAAGCCCATATATAGGGCCATAATTCAGGCGATACGCCGAAAATGTAGAGGAAGTGCCGATGCGGCTCTTACCTCCTACAACATTTTTGACGACAACTGGTCGCCAATCAAAAATTGCCTCTCTCTGCATTATGCAGACAAGCGCGATGTTCGAACCCTCGAGCATCAGCTGACTCAATTAGCCCAAAGATCAATGAGTATTGATGAGTTTTATGCCCAAGTAAACCACCAACTCTCTCTAATTATTAATAAATTAAAAACTGAAAGCTATTCCGAGGAGACCACTGATGTCCTGATCGAAACATACAGGAATAGGGCCTTAGAGGTTTTCGTTAGGGGATTAAATGGCGAGCTTTCAAAAATGATTATGCTCATGAAGCCGAAAACCCTCCCAGAAGCGTATTCGCAATGCATAGAATTAAGGAATACCAACTATAGAAGCCAAGTTAACCTACACCCGATTAATTTTCAAAATAAAATACAGGTCCCAATTGGTTTCGCTCCCTCTGACCCAAATAAGACTCAACAAAACACAAATTCTTCCAGGAAATTTGTACAAAAAAACTACCAACCCCACCTTAACCCATTTGTCAATCGACAATATGGTCCACAGCGACCTACACAGCAGTCCGGTCCCGATAGACCTGAACCCATGGACATAGATCGCAGCACACAATTCAGGAGAAATGCTAACCATGCATGGAATAACAAAAGACGTTCCTTTTCAGAACAGGTACGCTCCGGATCAACCCAACGTCCCATTAAGCAACAGAGGTTGTTCCACATAACACAAGAGCCGGAAGCAGACGAAAGTAAAAACATTCAAGAAATCGACGAAGAAATAAATTTTATGGCTCACTCCTCTCCGGCATACCATACCTAAACTACAAGCTACAGGATGGCTCGAACTTAAAATTTCTCATAGATACCGGGGCCACAAAAAACTTCGTCGAGCCAGCCCTATGCCCCATTTCAACTAAGTTAGAGAAACCATTTTCTGTCCGCACTGCGGCAGGAAGTATACAAATTAATAAAAAAATAAATGGAAAATTTTTTGCACCATTTGGCAATAATACCACAGTTACTTTCTATGTATTACCCGGTTTCACGGCTTTTAACGGTATAATAGGTGATGATACTCTGCGTGAGCTCAAAGCCATAATCGACCACAGAAACAACCTTTTAACAATCAGTCCGGGAGTCAGCATTCCCTTCAAAATTCAGGAAGTAAATGGATTGAATAAAGTTTCCTTAGCAAAAAATTCTTTAAGTAAACTAATCACCGAATTTAGGGACATATTTGGCCCAATAGACCGCCGATGAGCCGATATATGCAAAACAATTTCCTTACCCGGCTTGCATGCGTTTAGAGGTAGATAGGCAGATAGATGAACTTTTAAAAAACCATGTAATCCAACCATCCAGGAGTCCTTACAATTCCCCCATCTGGGTGGTTCCAAAAAAACCAAAACCCAATGGGGAAAAACAATATAGGATGGTGGTAGATTTCAAAAGGCTAAATGCTGTCACCATACCTGATACTTACCCTATCCCCGACATCAATTCAACACTAGCGAGCCTCGGGAGGGCAAAATATTTCACAACCCTCGACCTCACTTCGGGATTCCACCAAATTCCCATGAACCCCAAAGACGTTCCAAAAACAGCCTTCTCGACAATGAACGGCAAGTACGAATTTCTAAGGCTGCCATTCGGCCTACGTAATGCACCTGCCATATTTCAACGTATGGTCGATGACGTTCTGCGAGGCTGTATAGGAAGAATCTGCTACGTATACATAGATGACATAATCGTCTATGGTAGCACTCCCGAAGAGCACTTGGATAATCTAAAAAGGGTATTCCAGTGCCTACAGGAATCTCACCTCAGAGTGAATTTAGAGAAAACAGCGTTTATGAGGACCGAGGTCGAATTTCTTGGATATGTAGTAACAGAAGAAGGGATCTTGCCCGATAGGAAAAAGGTAAAAGCAATCCTTGATATTAAACCCCCCACGACTCTAAAAGAGCTTAAAAGTTTCCTCGGGTTAACTGTTATAACCGCTAAAACATTTATATTATAAATATTACATTTTTATACATGTTTGTGTGTATGACAAATTTATTACTAAACAAACTCAAACCAACACACATACATCTATACTTTAAAATTCTTTATTTTCCAAATCGATTTTATCAAGTACTTAAAATTCCAAACTCTCGCTTGTTGAACTTTTATTGTCAAAATAATATTTCAAAGAATTTTAAGTGTTACAATAAACTCTCGCTTAAATCAAAATTGATGATTTAAGCAAGAGTATGAACTTTTAGTATTAAGCAATATTGTACCCTATTTTTTTATTAAGTATATAATATATTGATTTTAATAAAGAAGCGCAGTAAGAACTGGGCAGCATTGAACTGAACAACAAAAAAGTGTTTTTCTAAATTTATTTCACAAAAGTATTCGGACATTTATTTTTTCTACTCCTTATCACCAGGACGGAAAAGATGTTCTTCATACTGATCTTGGTAGGGTAAGTACAAAAATTGTAGTGTGGTTAAAATAAATAAAAATATATGTGTGGTTAATATAAATAAATAATAAGTAATGCTTGCACATATGTATGTACAGCTAAAGTAAATACAAAAATTATATGAATAAATAAAAGGCTTGTACAGCCTTAACATACTAGACATAAACTGTGATTCCTATCGAAGGACCCTCCAGTTATAATAGAAAATTCAAATCTGCGATTCTGTAGCCCAAAAAGCCAGACCCTCCAGGTTAAAAGAATAAATAACTAAAATATTAAAAAAAAAAACAAAGGAATAGTGGAAACATTTTGTAAAAGAAGAAAATAAAAAAAAAATATTTGCTTGCGGCAAACTTGAATAGTTGGAAGTCCATCTTTGTTAAGGACCTTGACTGAATATCACTGGTCTATTTAACAGGAGTACAGAGGGAATATCTGTACAGCGACATATCCCGATCAATATAGCCGGTGTTTAACAAGCATAGAAAGAATATACAAATAATAAAAAAAGGAAAAAGAAAATATATAGACATTTTTATTAAAGGGAAAAAAACAAAAGTTTAAATAAAGTTGAATCTATTTTGAATTATTAATTACATTTTAAAAGCTCCCAATCGATTAAGCTTGATTAATTTTCTATACAAGAAGAAATAAATTAAATAAAGATTACACTGTGCTGCTTGTAAATGAGCAAACGGAAAACAACTAGGAATATCTCATTTAAGCCATATCCAAGTTCTTTAGGTAGATTATTTAAAAGCAAAAGTCTAAATTCAATTCCCGAGGAATCAACATTGGCAGGTATATCTCTTCAAACCAAAATGTCTAATCCTTCAAATGAACAACCCTCTGGGAACATCATTCCAAATTTTCATTCATTCGAATCACTTCGCATCCCTGATTCAATCAAGGATTTGCCGACATACGAAGGTAATCCACGGTTATTAAATGAATTTATTAATAATGTTGAAGAAATTTTACTTCACATTAGAGCATATGATGCAACACCACAGGGTCAAATTCTTTTGCGTGCTATCCGCAACAAAATCATTGGACAAGCTAACGAAGTCCTTAACATGTACGGCACATCCCTTAATTGGGATGACATTAAAAGAAATTTAATTTTACACTATTCTGATAAAAGGACAGAAACGTCATTAATTAGGGACCTTCACAGCATTCGCCAGAAATTTAATAACGTTGAAAAATTTTATAGTGAGATAATTGAAATTCAAGCATCCCTTTTCAATAATATTCAAATACACGAACGAGACGAAAGGGTAGTTAAATCTAAACGGGACCTGTACTCTGAAATGTGTCTAAACAGTTTCTTAATTGGGTTAAGGGAACCTCTAGGTTCTACCATAAGAGCATCCAAGCCGGATTCATTAGCAGAAGCATTTTCCCTATGTATTAAAAAACAAAATATATTTTATATGAAAGCAGACCCTAATAGAATTCAACCCAATTGGCAGCCAAGACCCAATAATTATTCTTCTTATAGTGGAAATAGATAAAATAATAGATTCACGCCTTTTTCACCACAAAATCAATTGAGTTACACCAATCAATATGGACGGCCCCATCAGTCAAGGGAGCCTATAGATTATAACCCACAATCTTCACAGCGTAGAACTAACAATAATTTCCAGAACCAAAATTGCATTCAAAACCCATTCAGAGGAAATACATTTAGGGCATATAATAAGCCTGAACCTATGGATACAAGTTCTGGGAATATAAAAACTCAAGCACCCACTACAACTCAGAGGTCCTTTAAAACAGACCAAGCAATGAGAACCATGCCACCAAGGAACCAATACAAGAGAGGAGAACTATTTAACTTCCAAAGCGATAACTCCCTAGATTCGTTTCCACCAATAACAGGCTACCAGAGGAATTTAGAACGTTACCTTGAATCCGAAGAGAATCGTTTGAACGTTGGGGATAACTCAAATTTTTACAACTTCGCCTCAAACAACCAATTGGATACCTAGACATCAATAAACACGGGTTTGAGTTAGGATACATAAATATTTCTTCCCCATTCGGTAGACCCCTCAAATTTCTAATTGACACTGGTGCCTCCTCATCGTTTATAAACCCGAAGTATATAGATCCATTAGACCAAATGACTTGTAAACCCATTATAATTACAACAATTTTAAACAAATACGAACTAAACAAGGAAGTCAAACTCCAAACTTTTGCCGAATTTAAACAACCAGGTGAACTAAGATTTCTTTTATTTAACTTTCATAATTATTTTGATGGACTGATTGGTCTTGACATTCTGTCGCAGTTAGAAGCCAGTATAGATTTAGGAAATAATAAAGTTGTAACAAAAAATGCTACAATCCCTCTAAAATGCAAGCCTAATTTTTCCTCCGGGAAACACATTATACCTAGTAATTCTAAAGTTATAAAAAAAATTCCAGTGGATGTTCTGAATGGAGACATCTACATAGAGAAAACCCATATTACCGATTCCCTTTATATACCAGAAGGTATATATTATGCAGAGGATTGGCATAGCTTTCTCGAAATTATAAACATCTCAGACGAAAATCAAGTTTTATACGTAGAACAGCCATTAAAAGTCATTAGGTATGACGCACAAGAGTACATTGAAGCCTTTAATTTTGAGACAAACCAAGTAGGAAACTGTGAGGATATCGAGATTTCAGAGGTACTTAGAACAAAACACTTAAACGACGAAGAAAAACTACAGCTAATAAGACTTTGTCGTAACTACAAAGACGTATTTTTCAAGGAAAACACAAAACTGACTTTCACTAATCAAATAAAACACAAAATTACAACGACGGACGACATTCCCATACACACCAAATCGTATAGATATCCACATGTACACAAAGCTGAAGTCCAACGCCAGATAACAGATATGTTAGATCAGGGAATAATCCGCCCAAGCTACTCTCCGTGGAGTGCCCCAGGTTGGATTGTACCGAAAAAACTAGATGCCACTGGCAAACAAAAATGGCGTCTAGTAATAGATTATAGAAAGTTAAACGAAAAAACAATATCTGACAGGTATCCCCTGCCCAATATAAGCGAAATCCTGGACAAATTAGGGAAATGCATGTATTTCACTACACTCGATTTGGCAAGCGGGTTTCACCAAATCGAAATGCATGACAAAGATATTCAAAAAACCGCATTTACGGTAGAAGGTGGACATTACGAGTACGTTAGAATGCCCTTCGGCCTTAAAAATGCACCATCGACCTTTCAAAGGGTCATGGATAATGTTCTGGGCGAACTTATAGGTAAAATATGCCCAGTTTACCTAGACGATATAATCATTTTCTCAACATCCCTGCAGGAACATATACATAGCCTTCAACTGGTCTTCGATAAACTTCGACTGGCCAACTTAAAAATTCAACCGGACAAATCAGAATTTCTTCACAAAGAGACAAATTTTCTCAGACATATTATTTCCACAGATGGCATAAAGCCCAATCCCGCGAAGATTGACGCAATAAAAAATTTATTAAAGACTTCTCCAAACTAACAGAATGTTTAAAGAAAGATAGAACCATAGATTTTAACGACAAATATGTAAATGCCTTTGAAACATGCAAATCAATTCTAACCAATGATCCTATTCTACAATACCCTGACTTCACGAAACCATTTATTTTAACTACAGACGCAAGTAACTTTGCGCTAGGTGCGATACTGTCTCAAGGACGTAAAGGAAGTGATAAACCCATATGCTATGCCAGTCGCACATTGTCAGATTCTGAGTGTAACTACTCAACAATAGAAAAAGAGTTGCTGGCAATAGTATGGGCCACCAAATACTTTCGCCCTTACCTATTTGGACGAAAATTCTTTATTGTAACTGACCATAGACCTCTCACGTGGATTATGAGTTTAAAAGAGCCTAATTCAAAATTAATCAGGTGGCGACTTAAGCTCGAGGAGTTCGACTATGAGATAATATACAAGAAAGGAAAATTAAATACAAACGCTGACGCTTTAAGTCGTATAAAAATAGATTCACCCAAATTGGTAGACATAAACATAAATGATACATCCTCGATCCAAGGTACTTCAGGTAGCACAGCACACTCAGCAGAAGAAAATTTAGATGATGGCATTCATATTTCTGAAAAACCCTTAAACGACTTCAATCTGCAACTCGTTTTTGAAAAATCGTCAAATACTCCAGAAATGTCGGTAGTAATGCCATTTTAAAATAAACAACATCGCATATTTAGGAAAACACTATATACAGAAGATTTAATAACGGAAATTTTCAAAAAATTTCTTAACCCAAATAAATTGTCAGCTATATTCACTGATGATGACACCTTTCGCATAATCCAATCCGTTTATTCAAAATTCTTTTCAAATAGCAAAATATTCCGCTTAATACGGTGCACAGAAAAATTAGAAGATATAACAGACACTGACAAGCAAGAAGAACTGATTAAAACCTATCATCAAAATAATAATCACCGTGGTATTAATGAAACACTACTTCATCTTAAAAGACAATTTTATTTTCCGTTTATGAAGAATAAAATCACACAAACCATTAACAATTGCGATAAGTGTCAAACACTCAAGTATGACAGGAACCCTCCAAAACCGGTATTTGAAAAACCGGAAACTCCTATAAAACCCTTAGATATCTTACATATAGATGTTTACAGCATAAACAGCAAACAAATGTTAACGGTAATTGACAAATTCTCCAAGTTTGCAGCAGCATATACACTGCCATCGAGAAATACCGTCTGTATACTAAAATCTCTAAAAAATTTTATTAACCTTTACGGTATTCCAAGGAAAATAGTTGCTGACCAAGGTTCGGAATTTGCAGCATATATTTTTAAAGACTTTTGTAGACAATTTCAAATTCATCTTCATATTACCTCATTCCAACAGAGTACAAGTAATGCTCCCGTTGAAAGATTACACTCTACTTTGACCGAAATATATAGAATTGTCATGACTACCAGAAAGGAAAACCAACTTAGTGAGGACCATGATGACATACTGACAGAAGCCCTAATAACTTACAATAATTCCATACATTCCGCTACTAAATTAACCCCATTCGAACTATTTTTTGGTAGAACCTTCAGATTTAATAACACTATCACATTCAATAACGAACACGAATATCTTACAAAGCTTATCGAATTCCAAAACACTCTATATCCACTCATTAAAGAAAAAATACAAAATGATACTAACCAACGGGTAGACAAATTAAACGAAACCCGTTCTGAACCCGAAAATTTAGAAAATCAAACAATATTTCGGAAGGAGGCAAAACGCAATAAAATGACACCTAGATTTTCAAAGCACAAAGTCAAAAGAAACAACAGGGTAACGATAATTACAGATAAAAACAAAAAATTTCACAAATCAAAAATAAAGAAGATACACAAACCACTAAACCCATCTAATTAATTTTTCCTTCTATCTACAGGATACCACTATCATTCTCTCAAACGGTAGATATACAAGAAATAAATAATCAACAGAAAGTTGTTAGATTCCGATTAGGTCCTACGAGGATAATTACAAATTGCAACAATCTCATTCACATTATCAATCTTGAAGAATACGCAAACAATGTTAACAATATACAAAATACTATCTCCACATTTGAGAACACTCACAAATCCACAAGTTTCACAAAAATAACTAGATTAAAACTCAAAGAACTAGAATGGAAGATACACACACTCCTGCCGTATAAACGACATAAACGCGGACTAATTAATGGACTAGGTACTGCCATCAAATTCATAACAGGCAACATGGACACCAATGACGCACTTTTCATAAATAAACAAATACAGGACATCAAAGCTAATACAACACATATTGAGACTATACTAACGGACCAGACCCAAATAAACTCAGTTATGCAAAAGAGGTTACAAAATGTCACTGACCACATAAACAAAGAACAGGATAGAATAGAGACCTATATCAACAAACTGGCAAACAACATATTGAAAGAAGATAATCAACTTTTTGAAATTCAATACATAAGTCAAATAAATTATAATATAGACCTTTTAAATAATCACCTAGCTAACATTGCTGAGGAAAATATATGGAAAATCAATCAATAGAAATCAGCTCCAAAGAGCAAATATATGAACTACTCGGACTACAAGCATATTACAATAATTCAAATATTATATTCAACATACAAATACCAAACATATCAAAAGAAAATTACGAACTATTCCACATAATCCCACTTCCTATAAATAATACAAAGAAAATGAAAATAAAACCATATATAACATATAATAAAAACCACATTCAATTTTTCGACAAGCCTTGCCCAAGAGTAGAAGACTTCTATTACTGTGAGAAATCACCACATACTGAGAACACAACTAATGCCACCTGCATCGGACAAATAATGAACAACAAAGATGCATTGTGCGACTTGGAAGACGTTGGAAGACGTTGGAAACATGAACCTAATATTACAACCTGAACCAAACTATATACTTTTTGTCAACGCAAACAAAACTATAGTAACAACAAGCTGCAGCGATGATCCTTACGAGGTTGATGGTACAACTCTACTTTATTACAACAACTGTACAGTCAATGTCAACGGCGAAAATTACAAAGACATGCCTATGGTATACAGAAACGAGCTTTCCCTACCACTTACAACCTATTCTGAAATAAATACCAAAACAATGACCGACAAGTTGAGCCTAGACAAACTGAGAAGTTATCAAATAAAAAACTACGAGTCAACATCAAGGAAGAACAATGGAATACTCCTAACAATCTGTCTACTATGCATCATTTTTACTGCAGTCATCATATACATCAAAAGAAAAATTAACATCTGATACGTCCCGAATTATTCTTTCAACGTTCCAGCCCCTACGTTTTCCTTGTGGCCTTCACTTTACTCTAAGGGGGGAGGAGTTACGGAAACCACCGCAACCTCAATGACAACAACAACACAACCACCAATAAAACCACCTAGATTAAAATAGCTGTATTAGCAAATAAGAAATTAATAAATAAAAGTAAATAAAAGAACACGGAATTAATAAGAAATTTAATTGACACAGATAAAATTATTAAAATATAAAAGTAGACTAAACACCTTTGTAATTAGGCCATAAGTTATTGCAATTTAAGATTTCTTTAGAACTATTAAAATAAAAACAGACAAGCACATTTTCATTTAGATCATAAGTTTTCATTGTAAAGTAGAAAAATAAATAAAATCAATTGAAAATCAGTGGTCAAACAAATAAGTTGTGTTTTTTTAAGTGATTTCTCTATTCAGAACGTAAATCGCGCGAGTTATGGAATCACCCACATTAACACATCCACCAACAAAACCACCAAGACAAAATACACACATTTGCTCACTTCCTGTACAGACAAAATTATTAGGAAATTTAAATAAATAATAATCAATTTTAACACACTTCTGTATTTAGTTTAATAATCAATTTTAACACACTTCTGTATTTAGTTACTAAGAATTTTTGTACTTAATGAATAAGCATTTTTTGTAAAACTTCATAATAAACACTTTTATATTTAGTTAATAAGTTTCATTTTATAATAAAACAAATAAATAATCAATTGTATTAAAACCATAAAAGTGAAAAGTTGTTTTTTTTCAATCTCCTCTAAATAAATAACATAAGTGGCGCAGTCGGTATCGCGGTCCCCAGTTAAAAGAGAAATCCTTGAGTGAAAGTGAACAATAATTAAATAAAATAATAATTTTAAACTCACAGAAAATCCTTGAAGGAATATCAGGGATAGTGATCCATAATAAACAATACAATAATCTAAAGCTCACAGAAAATCCTTGAAGGAATATCAGGGATAGTGATCAATAATAAATAAAATAATAATTTTAAACTAACAGAAAATCCTTGAAGGAATATCAGGGATAGTGATCCATAATAAACAATACAATAATCTAAAGCTCACAGAAAATCCTTGAAGGAATATCAGGGATAGTGATCAATAAAAAACTATTATAAAATAATAATAATAACAATTGACATTTTACAACAATATCGTGGACGTTCACAACCTTTTAATTAGTGTGTTTTGACACTTAAGGACCGTGAGAACCTGAGGAGGAAAAAAGAGCAACTACAAGAGGATTAAGGACACATCATGAAGCATATCATTCTTGGGTGCCTGTTACCACTAACAATCGCTCAACTAATTGAGATCCAGCACATCAAAAGAAGTCAAGCCACAATTCAATTACATCTAGGAACGGCAAGGATAATCAATGGTTTTAGTAACCTCATTCATATAGTAAATTTCGAAGAATACAATTCAAATAGCAAGAAAATCTCTAGAATACTAGATATATTTCGGACAAAAGAAACATTGACCGACTCTATAAGAATAACAAATCTTAAGCTAAATGAACTCCAAAATAAAATAAATTCAATAATTCCCATTAAAAGAACAAAAAGAGGATTAATAAACGGACTAGGTTCCGCCATAAAATTTATTACAGGAAACATGGACGCTCGAGACGCAGAAAACATTAATCACCAAATAGAAAAACTAAAAAACACCAATCTTGACACAAAAATAACACTAATACAGCAACACAATCTAAACACAGAAATGATACAAAGATTTCAAAATTTGACCTCCCACATTAATAAAGAACAGGAAAAAATAAAACAATACCTAACAGAAACATCAAACAAGATTAGGAAAGAAGAGAGTACTCTACAAGAAATCCAATTCATAAGCCAAATTAACTACAATATAGACCTACTAAGCGACCACCTTACAAACTTAGCCGAAGCAATTGTACTTGCTAAATTAAACATAATATCAAAATTTATATTAAACCAATATGAATTGCAAGCAATTTACGACACACTAACAGAACAATCTGTTGAACTAATCTCTTATGAGCACATATACGAGTTACTTGGATTACAAGCATACTATAATAATACTAACATAATATTTAACGTAAAAATACCAATAATAGACCCACAAGAATATAAATTTTACCACATTGTACCCCTACCAGTAAATGAAACAAAGCAAATTGTAACAAAACCTTATATAAGTTATAACGAAAATAATGTTCACTCCTTTGACAAGGCATGCCCAAGAATAGAACGAGTTTATTACTGTCCATCCTCCATCTACAAAGAAGAAACAGAAGCTTCAACTTGTGTGGGAAACTTGATTAATGGCAAACCTCCCCAATGTACCTTCAGCGACATAGGAAAATCGGAAACAATTTTACAACCGGAAGAAAACTTTATTTTATTTATAAATGTACCCAAAACTCTTATTAATTCTTCTTGCAGTAAGACTACATTTACAACAGAAGGAACAGCCCTGCTTCATTTCAAAAATTGTGAAGTCAAAATCAATGATGTAACGTACATCGACAACCCCACCATATTCTGGGACGAGGTTCACATCGCACCACCAATGTATAATCAAATCCAGCCAGTATCCATCATAGAAACAATTAACCTACAGAAGCTGAGAGACTACCACTTCGAAAACAAAGAAGCTGTCGTGACACTACAAAAAGAAACAAAAGCAAAAATATCAATCACGTATGCAGCAATAGGAGTAATTGGCGTGGTTGTTATTGCAGGAGCTCTCTTCATCACCAGCAGATTTATTGGCACATTCAAACCTCAAGCACCGCCAGTCATCGCTCAGGCCAACCCAAGTTCCTTGTGGCCCTCACTTTACTCTAAGGGGGGAGGAGTTATGGAATCACCCACATTAACACATCCACCAACAAAACCACCAAGACAAAATACACACATTTTCTCACTTCCTGTACAGACAAAATTATTAGGAAATTTAAATAAATAATAATCAATTTTAACACACTTCTGTATTTAGTTTAATAATCAATTTTAACACACTTCTGTATTTAGTTTAATAATCAATTTTAACACACTTCTGTATTTAGTTACTAAGAATTTTTGTACTTAATGAATAAGCATTTTTTGTAAAACTTCATAATAAACACTTTTATATTTACCTAGTTAATAAGTTTCATTTTATAATAAAACAAATAAATAATCAATTGTATTAAAACCATAAAAGTGAAAAGTTGTTTTTTTTTTCAATCTCCTCTAAATAAATAACATAAGTCGCGCATCAATTTTATTATTACAAATTATTAAAACTGAATTCCAATCAAATATTTCTTTTGTTTATTTGTTATTAAAAGCTCATTTAAATTAATATTTAATTAACCCAACGTGTTTTTATTTAAAAAATAAAGTCTAAAAAACTAGTGTTCATGGTGATTCTCACAGTTCAGAAGTAGGATAAAATTCACCCCAAAACAAACGTATGAAAAAAAAATTGTATTAAAAAAGGAAAAAAACGAAACTATTTTTGTATTATTGAATGTTTGATTGTGCGCGACGCAAAATGTTAAAACAACAACAACAGAAGTTTATTGTTCTCTGAGTGTGATTTCGTAGGTACGATATGAAAACGGACACAAGTGTACGAATATAAAAAATGACAATAACGACCATCCATGACAATAATTAAGTTTGCTTGTGCGCGAATGTAGAAATTCTCGGAGTAAATAAACAGAATAGGAATGAATCGGATTGTGTGTAAATGAAACGATTAAACGTACATACATATGTATACGGTAAAATACAAGTGATCGCAATTGTTAGTGAAAAAACTTGGTGCGTACATAATAAATATGTACATGTAGACAAAAAAAAAAAACAAACTTGAGCAAGCATACATACTTAGTCTGAATTTACACGTTTCATCTTTTGATGCTCAACTTCTTTTCAATTCCATTTTAAAGATGCCAATATTATCACACGCAGCAATCGGTTTCAACTTTTTTCGGTTCAAAACAACAACAATTATATTAACAGCGAAACAAAGGGAAAAAGAAAAGAAAAAAAATACATGCAGCCATCGTTGTGAATATACCAACGAATAAGAACACAAAGCGTACTGACCGAGTACAGGCATCTCCGTACTAACCCTCTTTCTTCTTTCCTCTCTCACCATTAAACATAAGAGTTGAGCATCAAAAGATGAAACGTGTGAAAGCAGACTTAAGAATTGGTGTTTAAGAATGTTGAAGTGTATGGTAACCAAGAGAAGAAATAAATATAATTTGATTGCACATAAACGGGAAAATAACGTTGCAAATAAAAAAAAAACAAGAAAACGAATTGTGTATTAAGGTGCAACGGTATGTTCAACACAAAAACGATTGATAAACGTAAAGTCGAAATATGTATGTAAACACAAACGATAAACGGAACGTGAAGTAACGTAGGTAATACATAAACGATTAGTGATATACTTGCGACGAACGTAAAAGTAGGTATGTGATTAAAATTTAGCAAGAACGATAAGTAAATTTAACGACAATATAATTTAAACGGTTGGTTATAAACGAAACAAAAACGGAAAGTGGAAAAATAAAGCACTTGTCAATTAATAAACAGTTTTATATTAAACAAAACGCAAATGAGCGTTATTTGGTGAACGCTTTATAAATAAATTAAAAAGAAACGACAATGCCACGTATATCGGACTTAAAAACGGCGGATCTGAAGGATCTTTTACGTGAACGAGAATTAGTAACAACGGGTAACAAAGCTGAACTTATTAAACGTTTAACGGAATTCGAAGGTTCCGATGAAATCGAATTTGAAAATATTAGTACCAACGATAATGTACGCGAACAAATAGACGAGTTACGGGATATGCTCCAGAGCGTTATGAGCATCGTGCAAAACTCGGTTCGAAACTCTCAAACACCAAGCGTAACGCGTAACGAGCATCAACAACAAGTTGAATCACAGCAGCCAAACCCTTAACCGCGTCAACGTAGCGCGTTTAGTGTACGGGAAATTGCTGATACGCTGCCGGAATATGACCCAACGAAAGACTCAATTTTTAGTGTCACCCAGTTTATCGATAGGGTAAAAAAATCGTTACAAGCTTATGACTGGAATGAAAGGTGCTTAATGTTAGCAATTTATACAAAACTAAAAGGTCCAGCGAAGCTTTGGCTTGATGCATCTTCCGACCTATACGTATCTTGGGAAGAGTTGTCATATGCATTAAGGGCAGAATTCGAATCCGTAGCAGACGAAGCTGACATTCACTTTAAGATGTGCAAAGCAACACGAAAAGATGGTGAGTCGATTAATGAGTATTGTTTTAGAATAAATGCATTGGGAAGACGACATCACCTAAGTGAGCCGTCGATAGTAAAATACACACGAGAGGGTCTAAAACATCGTGAATTGCAGGCGGCAATCGCAACGATTCGCTTTGGAACAATGAAGGAAATGCGCGAAACTTTGGATGAATATTTTAGTAACATGGCTAGTTGTTCTTCTAACACACGGCAGGTTGTTACATCAAAACGTAACGAGCCTTATTCTCATAAAACCGTCAACAAAAACGAAAATGTGACAAAACCGGTGGTGGAACGCAAACCAATTATTTGCTTTAATTGCTCAGAAACGGGTCATATTTCAAGTGCATGTCCAAAACCACAAAGATGGCCGAGATGTAAAGACTGTCAACGGGTTCACCCAAGAGGAACTCCCGAAAACTGCGGGAAATCAAATTTGCGAAGTTCTAACAACGTCAGAAAGTTAGCGACGACGGATAAAAAGGTTACAGTGAATGGTATGGAAATGGTTGCATTAATTGACACTGGTAGCGAATGTAGCATGATAAAAAGATCCAAAGCAAACCAAATCATTGGAAATCGTCAACCATGCAACATACGTATAAGTGGAGTTTGTGGTGGAACAACGGTACTGTCGGAAATGATTCACGTAAAGCTTGTAAGCGACAGCGTGGAAATATCTGCTGACCTATATATAGCAGATGATGATTTATTTTCGTCTGAGGTTATAATCGGAAACGACATATTTGCAGTTAATAAGGTACGTCTCATTTGTAATGATAGCGAACAGCGATTTGAATATGTAACGGTGGCAAAGACTGAAATAAAATCTAAACCGCGATATGAAGATAACGATGTAAAACACGGTGAAATGGACGAAACAACCCAAACAAACTTATTTGAACTTATTAACGAATATTGTGACGTGTTTGGAGACGAATTGAATAGAATTGGCTTGACAAATGTAATTGAGATGAAAATACAACTTTCAACGAATGAACCTATAGTCTCAAGGCCATATCGACTACCTGAAATGAAGAAAGAATCGGTAAGAGTAATGATTAATGAACTTTTGTTAAAAGATATAATCAAGAAATCAACGTCGGAATATGCTAGTCCAATTGTACTTATCAAAAAGAAAAACGGTAATGATCGTCTATGTGTTGACTACCGGCGTTTAAACCAGCACATGGTAAGGGAAATCTTTCCTACGCCAAATATCGAGGAACGTTTACAAGATGTGATGAGGTTTAAATTGTTTACGGTGCTAGACCTTAACAGCGGGTACTATCAGATACCGATTGAAGAAAGTAGTCGGAAATATACTGCTTTCGTGACAACCGACGGAATGTATGAGTTCAAGCGCATGCCGTTTGGACTCAAGAACGCTCCAGCCGTTTTTCAGCGTTTAATGGCGTTGATACGAGAGAACACCCGTGATGGTGACGTAATCCATTATATGGACGATATTGTAGTAGGTAGCAATGAGATCAACGAAATGTTCGACAAGCTCAAACGTGTATTTAACGTCTTACGAGAACTGAATCTCACAGTTAACGTCAAGAAATGTGAATTTCTGAAACAAAACGTAGAGTTCTTGGGACATCAGATTCATAACGGAGGTATGAGCCCAGGGACAGCGAAAACTAATGCGATTTCGCAATTTCCAACACCAACCAACGTACGGGAAGTGAGCCATTTTTTGGGTTTAAGTGGGTACTTTCGCAAGTTTGTACCTGGCTATGCGTTGATTTCCGAACCCTTGCGACAACTCCTTAAAAAGGATATATTGTTCCAGTGGAAAGATGAGCACGCAAATGCTTTCCGATCGCTTAAAGAGAGTCTTACCACGAGTCCCGTAATCGTAGGCTATAAACCCTATTCCGAACACCAAATACACACGGACGCAAGTACAATCGGCTTAGCTGGTGTACTATTACAAAGTGAAAACGAGGGTTGGAAGCCGGTGGCATTTTTCAGTAGGTCTACTACTAAGGATGAAAACAAATACCACAGCTACGAGTTAGAAGCCCTAGCTGTGGTTGAAACTCTTGAACGTTTCCGGTATTACGTATATGGCAAAAATGTAACCGTTATTACTGTTGCAATGCTATTAAAACTACGATGCAGAAAAAGGAGTTAATACTACGTATTGCAAGATGGTGGTTACGAATTCAGGAGTTCGACATCAATATTGAACATAGGTCCGGTCAAAGAATGCAGCACGTCGACGCACTTAGTTGTGCACCATATGAAGAAGCACGAGAGTTAGATACGGCATCTCTACGAATAGCAAAAACAACAATAAACGAGGATGATATGCTTTTGTCGATGCAACTTCAAGACGAAACTACCCTTGAAATCATCGAGACGGCCGATTATTTCGCATAGCGGAAGATAAAAATCTATGGGTAGTCCCAAAGAGTTTAAGATGGCGAATAATACAGGGGCAACACGACAATGCTAGTCACCTTGGAGTTGAAAAAACGCTAGGAAGTCTGCAAAGAAATTTTTGGTTTCTCCGAATGCGAAATGCCGTAAAATCGCACATTAAGGCGTGAATCGAATGTGCATACAATAAATCTCCAGGGGGAAAACAGGAAGGCGAATATCATTATGCCAAAGTTAACCCAATTCCGTTCCATACAGTCCACATGGATCATTTGGGTCCCTTCCCAAAGTCAACCAGACGTAATGAACACATCCTTGTTATCGTGGATGCTTTCACGAAGTTCACCGTCCTCAGAGCAGTAAAAAGTACGGCAACCAAGCACGTTCTACAGGTACTTAACGAAATAAGCGAATACTTCGGAATGCCGTCACGGATAGTAACCGACCGTGGTTCCGCGTATACGTCACGTGAATTTGAAAAACATTGCCAGGCAAACGACGTACAACATATACTCAATGCAGTTCGAACACCTCGCGCAAACGGCCATGCCGAAAGGGCAAACCGTACAATTTTAAGTATGCTTCTACCATCAACGGAGAATGATAAGCGTTGGGACGATCAAATGCGGAAAATACAATGGTCACTGAATACGATGAAAAATAAAACAACAAATACAACGCCCCAACAATTATTATTTGGATTTGAGCCACGCGATATCCTCCAAAATAAACTCGTCCTTGCGCTACATCACACCGCAATGTCAACGCAGGAAGAAAGACAGACGCAGCGTTGTGAAGCAGCCGCAAGTATTGAACGACAGCGTGAAGGGGCTAAACGAAGGTATGACGAGAAATATTCCCAACCGACAAGATATAGAGAAGGTGATTTAGTCCTCGTTGAGAACGAACCAACTGCAACAGGTACATCGAGAAAACTGGAGCCGCGTTATAAGGGCCCATTTATTGTATTGAAAATTCTCGACAGAGACCGTTATGTGATTGAAGACTTGCCAGGGTCTACTCGAACGCAAAGGCATTATAAAGCTGTGTATGCGTCTGACAAGATGAAGCCTTGGTGCACCCTACCGAAAACAGAAGACGATGATCCAGATGACGACTATGTTTCCTCCCATACTGATGATGATGACGATGGTGCCAATCGAGGCCGATTGAATTGAAGGATGGCCGACTGTAAGCCTAAATAAGAAGATGGAATGAAACGGGAGAGTCTGAACACGGTTGACAAACGAGACGGTCGATCACAAGCGCGCGCATCAATTTTATTATTACAAATTATTAAAACTGAATTCCAATCAAATATTTCTTTTGTTTATAAGTTATTAAAAGCTCATTTTAATTAATATTTAATTAACCCAACGTGTTTTTATTTAAAAAATAAAGTCTAAAAAACTAGTGTTCATGGTGATTCTCACACATATTTATTATATTATATTTATTTGTAAATAAAAACCGAATTTTATATTGAATTAACATGAAGAAAACAATGCGTTTATAAATAATTAAAATTCAAGTCATCATGGGGCAAGGTAAGTTGTCATGTGGCAGAAAGTAGACTAAATTTTTTGAGGTAATCGGGTAAATTGGAGTGTGTGCCATTACCATAGGCACAGTGGCTTAGGCCATGGGAGGGGAAAATGCACTCGGGTGACGAAAACATCTCGTCACTTAAGTTATGGTCACATTTGACAAACCATTAATGCCCTACATGTAGCCACTACTTTCATTAAACCGTTGGTGGAGTTAACACATGTTTGTTAGAGCAAACATCCTTCAATGTGTCATCAAATTTTTTTTATTATGCAAGTTAAAAAGGGAAGAAAGTTAAAGCAAAGCAATTTAGTGGCCGTGTATTGGGTTATTTTTAGGGTTTTCAGATGTGGGCATACCTGTAGAGTAATGGCCTGGGCGTTTTAGCTCAATACAAGTATTTGTTAGATTTTTTTTTTTGGAATTTTCATAACTGGTGTTTTTTTTTTTGCATAAGAATTTAATAGCTATGCTTACGCGGCGATGAACCTGGGGCTTAATGAAACACACCAATTAAATATGTGCTAGCCGGAACTAGCTTTTGCCAAAGTCTCCTTATTCACGGGAAATTCGTATGTTAATAATCGTCTGATAAAACCGCGCGTAACAATACTTCATCAACAACTTTGATGGATGAACATATTCCCATCTATGCGTTTTAATTTAAATAGGTTACGAACATTTAAAAGGCCGGATTACCCAAAGCTCTTTATAGAAAATTAATTTAGTAACAGATATAAAATATTTAAACGAACATTTCTTTTACTAAAATTGTTCCAATGACACCCTTAACCGAAGAGAAAAAGTTTAGTTTCGAAAACAGCAATGTATGTATGTCATATTTGTTCTCAAACTATCACAAATGAAAACAAAGTAAAAGATCATTGTCTTGTAAGTGGAAAGTATAGAGGACCATCTCATAGCAATTACAAAATACCAAAACTCTTCCCTGATATTTTTTATAATTTGTCGGCCTATGACTGTCATTTATTTACTAAAGAGCTAAACAATATGGACGATGGTCCTATAAATATTATTTCACTTAATAAGGAATTAAATATATCACTGTCCAAATCTATAAACGAAGAAAGCAGTGATAATATTAAAATAAGATTTCTAGACTCTTATAGATTTATGCCTTACATTCAGCCGTGTCACAGATTTCGTTCGGAATGCTGTCAAAAACAAATAAAGAAAACATATTTGGTTATTAAAAGAAGTGGTTCATAGGAAGAAGATAAGCGGATGCTTCTATAACATGGTTGGGAGGGCCAAAGGAGACGAATAGCCGTCTCCCAAATTCTTCATGTGGTAGGGTCGTGTTTAGTGATAGTATTGAGTTGTATTTTATGTTTCATTTTTTTTAATGTTCGAATACGTGGCTGGTGAGGCGGGTTGGGACCTTCCTGAGGTCATTCAGGCCATATAGCTAGTTGGAAACCTCGCCAGACCAAACGGTTCGTAACATACAAAAAACTCCCATTACGTTTATGAAAACAAAAATGGTTTCATTCCGAAATATTTTTCGATATTAATTTTCTGAAGCAACAAAATACCGAATGAATGCTGTTTATGAAAAAAAACATGGAAAACGTTGATAAACGCAAAAAAAAATATTAAAATAGTTAGTTAATAATTGGGAAAATGTTGGTAAAAGACTTCGAGCTCGTTCTCTAATTACCAAACCAGAATTTAATACTTTAAGTATTTTTAGAGAAAATATGGTACCAGTTGAACTAACAAAATCTTATTCGTTAAACAAACAATAAGCCTATTTATTTACGATTTACAATCTTAGAACTCTAAAGTTGGAAAATGTATGATTTTTGTTACGATTACATTTTACCAACATATAAAACTTAAGTCGTATCGAATTGTATGGACACAGATGAGAATGAGAAAGGGTGAAATTTTGTTTGACAGCTTTTGGGCTGATTGTTGGTTTTTTTATGTTTCATTTTCATTGTTGCTTGTTTTTATATTGTAGAATGTCTCGTAAACGGCCACTTAGTGATGAAAGCATTATTGCAACTTTAAATGATCTTGAAGATAGTGAAGATGGTTTAGATTTTGATGGCGACAGAACTGCCGATCCTGATTTTCTGCTTGACTTAGAAACTTACTAAGATGAGACCACATATATAGATTTAGATGATGAAACTCCATTCATTAGCACAAAAACTGTACCGTTACAAGAAAGCAATTTGCAGAATACCCTTGACAAAAGCCCAAGAAAGCATACTAAAGGTAAGCCACCTAAACTGAATTTACGCTGGAAGAACAAAAATCTTGTGTTGAATTCAGAGCAGCTCAGGTGTTTGGGACACAAGACGCTGGGTTCTTATCTTCTTCAGATAGAAACTCCCGAACAGTGTTTCTTATACCTTTATCCAAACCAACGGATCAATAAAATTGCTGAGCAGATCCACTTATATCAAGTGCAGAAAGATTCCAATAGTACTTATCGGCTAAGTCAACCGGATGTCAAGCAATTTATAGGTGTATCGTATCTGATGTCTCTCATCCATTTTCTAAGGGTTACCAACCAATGGAGTCCATTACTTGGAACACCTCTAATACAGGAAACAAATTCGACAAACTTTGCATTTCAACGACAATAGCAAAGACCTTCCTAGAAGTAGTCCTGATTGTGATCGGCTATATAAAATACATCCAATTGTAGACTACTTGAATTAGGTTTAGTGAAACCCCAATGGAAGAGCACCTCTGTGTGGATGAGCAAATGTGCTCTACGAAAGCACGCAATACACTGAAGAGGTACCCCTAATAAACCACATAAGTGTGGATATGAAGTGTTTGTGTTGAGCCGCATTTCCGGTTTTGCATATAAAACAGAAATCGAAACAGGCAAAGAAAATATCGTTTTACAAGAGGAGCCAGATTTAGGAGCTTCTTCTAATGCCGTCATGAGGCTAGCTCGTATGATTCCAAGAAACCAAAACTTTAAACTCTATTTTGACAACTATTTCACGTCTCTTCGTCTAATGGAATATCTGGCCAAAGAAGGCATTCTCAGTCTCGGTACTATTAGAAGAAATAGAATACCGGATTGTAAGCTGTCATCAGAGAAAATAGTTATGAAAAAAGAACGCGAATATTCAGAAGAATACGTAGCTGCCATCAACGGGATCGATGTATCAACTGTTGCATGGAATGACAACAGAATTTTAAATCTGGCTTCCACCTTTGTTGGGCAAAAAGGTATGTGCACATAAAGCGTCCTAATGTAGTCGGAAAGTACAATCGCTGCGTGGGTGGCGTTGATCTCCTTGACAGCATATTGGGTATATACAAAATACATTTGCGAAGCAAAAGGAGGCCTAAGCGCATATTTTATCAATTTTTGGTTATAACGATGACAAACGCATGGATACTTTACAAAAGGGTTGCTGAATACAAAGGGCTTTCATCAAACCGATTATCATCAGCAGATTTTCGCCAGGAGGTTGCTGTGACTCTTTGCAAAATGGGTGCAAAATCAAGTGTTTCTGGTCGGCGATCATTGCAGACCGAAATTGATACCAAATATCACAAAGGACCGGCGCAGCATGCACCTCCAAAAGCAGTCCGACAAAACCAGATTGGGCACTGGCCGCAATGGTCTGATAAGAAAATTAGATGCAAGCTCCTTGCTGTTGAATTTACCCATAATCTATGTGAAAAGTGCGGGGTAGACTTATGCTACACAAGCACAAAGAATTGTTTCAGAGACTTCCATCTTTCGTAACGGTCATATAAGTTTTAACCACAAACCTCAAAGTTGCCTAAAAGCAACATACCCTTAATTAAATTTCTTTCTTTAAATAATAAAAATAAATTAAAATCAAAAAATACGTGTATTTTATTTTGTTCTTTTCTTCCTTATACAAACAATTAATTAAATCGGTGTTCTTGAGTGATAGAGGGATAATTGAAATATAATACTTAATACTTTTTTCATTGACTTAAAATTAAAGGTTTATTTTTTATTTATATAATAATTGTAGATTCAGCAAACATACAGTTTAATAGATTATTAATAGTTTATCAGCACATTTCTAATAAACATTCATAATTGTTAAATTAGAATATAAATTGGGAAAAATTGTTAATAAAATCACTCTTATTTTGAAAGTAACAAAAGACTTTTATTAAGAGCAAGCAACGTAGTAAAAAAACAATTGTTGCAACTAAAAATCACAAATCAATCACAACATAGTTTAAGTGCTACTGTTGTACACAAACCGTTTTCAATATATGTAGTGTTAAGGCTATTATTGAACAAAATTGATTTTTAGTTGGATAAATCAGAGTATGAAACAAATAAATCACACATCACGTGCTTGCAATTCAAAGAATTGCATAAAGTGTCCGAAGAAGCATAATACTTTGCTACACTTGGAGAAGAAACAATCATCGGAACAAACACAAAATTATAAAAATCATCAGAGCAACGGTGTGACAGTCATATCAGCTGCTACCAGCGCTGCAGGGAGGCGCCAGGGCCAAGGTAGTCATTACTGCTCCGAAAGGATATAATTAATTCCGGATCACAAGTCAATCTCGCTTCCAAGCACCTAACTCAAAAACTATGGATTTCCCCAACAGAAGCATCACTCTGCCTTGATAGCATTGGCGAAATCCAAAAAAGATCAAAATATCGTGTGAATGTAAGTTGGTCAACTGTCGAAACATTCGAATTTCTCAACCAATTTAGAAGCATATTTATGTTCTTCGAAGCATTATACCACCCCAACCAGATCAATAAATTGACATTTCTACAATAACTGAAAGTTAAAGGAATCTGGCAACGCTATGTCTGAGTACAATGTTTATATTATACAATTACAATAATCGCTTATTCCACACATTTAATTTTATTGCTTATTATTTTGTAAGAAGTACTTTATTGTTGCTTACTCAATATTTATCACATCAAAAAAGTTTATGAGTTTCAACGTATTTTTTTGCAGTATAATTTAATTAATTCAACACTTTTCATAAATTCTTAAGAACAAATAAAAAAAAAACATGATTGATTCTTTTTGTTTAGTCGATAAGCGATTAAGTTATATTTGAATATTAAGATTTTTTAAAAAATAAAGGCTGATGGATTTTGAGATTCAAACGGAGAACAACGAATGTTTTAGTTATAAAGCAAAATTGGCGCAGTCGAAAAACAAAACAAAAAGTGTTAAGTGTGATAGTTGTAATAAAAGAAAAACTTTTTGTTGACGGGATATCAACTAAAAAGAAAATTTATTTATAAATTTTTTTTTCTTGACGGAATATCAACAAGCTGGGCAACTAATATCAACGTCGAGGGTATATCGACAAGGAAAAAGTAAAACTGAGGAGAAGCACACCCCACAAATCTTAAACAATTGGATACAGCAAGGATTCAACAAAGATGAAATTAATTGCTATGTAAGCTTAGCCATTTAAGAACACATAAAGAGAACAATACATACGTTAAGGAACAACATATTTCGACTACAAATTTGCAAGTTAACCTAAATAAAGTTTTACTTAATAAAAACCTAATTAACAGAAGTGACTTTATTAATTAACTTCCGCTTATGAAGCACTAACCCAAATAAATAAATATATTAAAATGTTAACCTGCGCAATTTATTTAAAAGAAAATAAAATAGCAATTAACTTCCGCAATTTATTAGTTGTAATTAAACCTAAGATATAATTGTAAATTTAGTTTATAACAGAAACTCATAGAAAACAGACACATAGTGTCTAATTATATAAACAATAATAAATAATATTATGAATAAGTAAACTACCTTTAAATAAAAATTAATTTAAAGTAAATTGTTGTTGTTTATTTTTTTTACTAAAAGAATTAAAAAGAAATTAATACATACATACTACATATTATTATTCCTTTAAAATAAAAGTGATAAAGACAGTTGTTACGGATTTTTGGAAATGTTTTTTTTCACCTTGATGAATCAAGTCTTTTACCCTCACCCAATATGTTAGGTCATGCAACCATACCCTGAATTGCGCATCATTATGCTGCTAGCATGTATTTTACATATTACGTACATATTTGCATTCTTTCAACTATTCGTGTATTTACGCTTACGGTAGACGTGATTGCTTTTCAGTTGGTAACAACGTTCATCTTGTTGTAAATTTTTATACAACAGAACAAATGAGCCACATACAACAAGTGGTCTGATACCACCGTTAACAGAAAACCTGTTTTGAGAAAATGTAACCTTGGTTGTCATTGCGCAAGTTACGTTTTTAGTCATATAGTCAAATGACTTCACTCTTTTCCAGCCCTGTTTTTATTTTACATCTCATATGTCTCTGTTAAATAGCAGACATATGAGATACGAACGAAGTTCACTCCAACAAAGTTAACGAACTCTATTTTATTAAATTATTAATACTAATCATATTTTTTCTTCATGCAAGTAGGGTTTGTTGCAATGCACAATGGCTTAATCAGCGTCTATAGTTAATAAGGTCAGTTTAAACAAATAACCATTTTCCAATAAATTGGTAAATTGTAAAAGTGCAATAACGTAATAACAATATTTTAAGACATCTAGAATTAAGCAATTTAATTTAGTATAAATTAAGAATGATTGTAACTCATTTTTTTAGTCTTTGATTCCAATAAAGTGTGGACGTACCGTATATGAAAAAAATAATTTTTTTTTAGAGTTTCCAACGCGGGAATTCTGAAGTTGTATGCTTATTTCTTCTTTAGTAACAAATGTGGGAATCTGATCAGTAAGCAGATTCCATATTTGTTAGATTTATAAAAACACAATTAGATTTAAAAGAAGACAATGTAAAAATAGTTTTATTAGTTTTTGGTGAAAAATAAACTTTCAGTTTAGAATTAACAATGAAGTGATCTAGTTGTTTCATTTGGAATCATAACTATATGAATAGATAATAATAAAACTACAAATAAATTCGACGAACTTGTAAATGCTGATACAGTAATAGACAAGTTCGACGACATCTTAAATAAAATAGGTCATAATAAATAAATGTAATTGCGAAATCAATTTGTAAAGTAAGCAATTTTAACACTAATGCTGACACTTATTGATTTCGCAATGACACAGAATATTTATGTTAAATAATAACAAAGAAAACGAAATGAGTTTCAGTTCTGCTTTTTGTGTCAAACGCTCAACATTATTAAAATACTAAAGTTCTTTTTTTAAAAACCGAATTCTGCTAGTGGTTTATTTAAGTCACGCGAGTTATATACACACCAACCGCAATCGCATCAACACCAAATCAAAGGCCAATGCACTAGACAAAACGATGCATAATTTAATTCATTGTAAAATTAATATTTTATTTTATTTTAAAATTGTGCTTTGTGTGCAAGTTCAACACACTGAACTTCCACACATGCCAAATAATAACATTTTTCCCAAGAATTGTTCTAAATAATATTTAAGCTTAGCTAACAATTAAGTATAATAAAAATATTGTAAACAAAATTAAAAAACTCAGAAATAAATTGGTAATCAAAAGTAACGGTTGTTGTTTTTTTTCGATTAAAACTTAAGAGACAACATATTTCGCGCACAACATTTTTCCCACATCAACGAATTATGCTGACAGTGTGTCTAAACATAAGTTATTCTTAAGTTTCATAAATATTTCGCAAGTGATAAATAACTGGCGCCCAACATAAAATTACAAGCAATTACAATACAAAAGAAACATCGTTTTTATAGTAATAAAAAATTAAGTGAATAAATATGTAAACTTAAATAAAACCAAAAAAAAAACCGAAATCAACAAATTGTTATATTAAAAAGAAGAAAATTTACATAGTTCCTAAATAAAATAGTATAAAGAAGATACCCAACTAAAAGAAGTGAAATTTATTACTAGTGTGGCCAATACACTGAGGAAGAAAGATATCGGAGCGGCCAATGCCCGATTACAGAAAAATTAAAGTCAACAAAGCTACAGCAACACGACTACAGGAGAACCCAAGTCAACAAAGCTACAGCAACCCTAAGAAGAAGAAAAATAACTTTATAACATAACTTTAATGGAAAAATTGTAAGTACCTTTTTTTGATTATTAATCGAAAGAGTGTTTGTGCTTTGTGTGTGAATTATCGCAAATAAAAGTAAAAGGCGTGGAACTACTTTAGAATGTTATCCGTTGTGTTTTTTTTTTGTGTGTGACTTTTTTTTTTACTTAAAATGAATGTGTCTGGGGAAGACATAGTAGGCTTGGTTAGTGTAACACAACAAAATAATTTCTAAAAATTCAGGAACTGAAAATACTACATCTTATAAAAAACTTTATAAACAAAAAAAAAGTGAGGGAAATTTGTTGGAAAATCATCTTAAAATAAATAAACTTAATGATTAAAAATAAACTTTATTGAAAGATCCTTTTTGCAAAAGAAAATACGTCAAGAAGAAAAATATTGTGAATAATACAGAGAAGCTTTAAGAAGGAAGACCCCAAAGCAAAGGAATCACCAAGTAAACAATAATACGACCGAATATATAAGTTAACACGCGCATAATATTTCGCCACTCTTTCCTTCTTCTTTTCTTTTTTTTCTTTATTTTAATGCAGACTAGTAGTCAGCATTTTTTTATTTTTCATACCGGTTGCAGTTCTATAGCTAAAATTGAGTAAGCATATTTTTTTGTCAAAAATAAAATTAAGAACATTTACCCGTAAAAATGTAAAAGTGCAGAACAAACATATTTTTTGGAATTATTGTAAAAATTAATATTACTTAAATTTAAATGTTTTTTTGAATAAAGCTCAGTTGTTGTTGACAATTCAAACTAAAAACGAGTGTTTTTATTTAATTATAATTATCGGGTTAACTTATTATATTAACTTAAATGTATATATAAAGTAAGCCTTTATTTTTCTCTTAAGTTAAAATAATACATACATATAAAAAGAAAAAAAACGAATGTGTCAATAAACCAAACTTTTTATTAGTTCGAAATCTTCTTTAAATTTTTCATGAGTGATTGTGACGACCTGTCCGAATACCCATCGAATTTAGACCACGAAATAGAAAGCGACGATTACATAGTTAAAATACTTGATTCAGGAATAGAATCGAACGACGGGTACTTAACGGACGAGATAAACGAAGATAGACGTGACGAAAGATTGAGTAGGAATCTTGTATAAAAGATGGCGCAAATTAATTTTGACCCACTCAAATATTTAGGAACGCTTCCCGAATTCAATGGGGATAACAGGGAGCAAATACCACCTCCTGAACCCATGGATATAAACAACCATGAAGTAGACGAAGAAATTTTTATACGATACCCAACACAACAACAATATCAACATTTCCGAAACCCAACACAACAAGAACACCAACACTTCCAAAACGAACAACGACACCATATTCCACCTCCTGACGCAAACAACCACATAATAAACGGGGACAATTTTCAGTTGCCAGCCTCGGGAACCTTCCACATATAGAAATACAAACTAAACTAGGACACATAAAATTATTAATCGACACTGGTGCAACCAACTCAATCCTGAACCCTGGCATTTGTCACCCTAAATGGTTACACACAACAGATCCTATCAAAACATAAGTGGGTGAAGATAAATACTCCGAGTTAAATATGCGTTATTAAAAACGTAGCTGAGCTACGCGTAGCTGATTAAAAACGTAGCTCAGCTACGCTTATTTCAGCTACGCGGAGCTCAGCTACATTTTTATTTAATTTTTTTCTTAATTTTGAGCGGTGTGTATGGGACAGATTTTTTAAATTGCGACCGAAACAAAAAAGATTACGGAACGGGAGGGGCACCAAATTAGAGTTAATTAACTCTACTTCCGTAATCTTTAATCAAAATTTAAGAAATATAATTTTTTCTATTTTAAAAAAATTCTTCAAATTTTGGCTAGTGTATCTGAGGGATTTTTTTAAATTTCGGACGAACAAAAAAAGATTACAGAACGGGACGGGCACCAAATTAGAGGAAATTAACTCAACTTTCGTAATATTTAATCAAAATTTAAGAAATATAATTTTTTCTATTTTTAAAAAATTCTTAAAATTTTGGTTAGTGTATCAAGGAGAGATTTTTTTAAGTTGTGACCGAACCAAAAAAGATTACGGAATAAAAATAATTAAACGCAATTTCATTAGAAAACGAATTTTTTGATATAATAAAAAACGTTTTCGAAGAGCTCATCTCAAATAATAATAACTTTAGGATAATAAGATGCTCTAATTTGCTAAAAGATATCAGCGATGAAGATCAATTAGTAAAACTAATAGAGGAAGAACACAGAATCAAAATTCATAGAGGAATACAGGCCGTTTATGAGCAACTCAAAACAGAGATTTATAATCTCCAACTTAAATTAAGGATAACTTGGAAACGCAAACGGCTTTATATGATGATGTTATTATAGCAGGAGACTTTAAATCAAACCTACTTGTAGATAGTAGGTTTTCTGATGACTGTGCCTCGCTTGGTTTAACCTCACCTAATACTTTGAATCCTACACACTTCACTGCAACTAATAATACACTTTTGGATTTGTTTCTCGTGAGTAATGAAACTAATATACTGCTCTATGATCAATTATCTGCGTCATGTTTCTCTAAACATGACCTAATTTTTACGACTTATAATTTCCAACTTTTAATACCAGTTGAGAGAATTACTTTTCGAGATTTCAAGAATATTAATTTCAGATTACTCGGGGAAGAATTTCTTAAAATCAATTGGAATATTTGGTATTCTTTATATTCGGTAGATGACCAACTCCTTTTTCTAGAGCAAAACCTGAATTATCTGTTTGATCTAACTGTACCAAAAAAACAAAAAAAAAAAAAAAGTATGTTTCTTTTGGAAACCACCGAGCCAACATTATAGTGCCATTCAGCCCACCAAATAAGGGTTGGTTTTATTTGAGCCACAAGTGTGCGAGACACGCCCTGCCACAACCAACCACGTATTGAGCCCCTGAGAACAAGAGTTGTTTTCCAAAACAACAAGTGCGAAAGACTCGGCCAACAAGCCTACTGAGGCTCACAACCGAGGGTTCCCGGAGAACGTTCCTTTTTTGCCATAGCCATTGCGCCACTTTATAAGAACCAGGTAACCCCATTATACACGCAAACATTTTGGTCCTTCTCCCGGGAAGTGAATAATAAGGTACGTACTGCGGAATTTAAAATTGCATATATTTTGTCGCGCCATATTGTGTCTCAAAGAAGTGAGGTTACGTCGCGACAAAAATAAAATATCACAATTTTGTAAGCCATCTTTTTTTACTCGCCAGTTTACCCGTTACTCGTCGAATTGCTGTGTTTTTTTAAGCCCAATAAAAACTCGCCTCAAGTTGTTGTAATTTTTAAATAAAGGGAAAACTCTAACACAAATTTGCCTTAATTTGTTTTATTTGATAAATAAAAGGAAAAGTGTTGGCAGCGCGTAAATTTTTTTCAATTAATTATTGCTAAGAATTTTTATTTTGTTGCCTTTTAAAAAACTACTCGATATTGCTTACTGTCCTAGCGGGCCAGCTTTTATACCCCCTTAACCGGTCTTTTGGAATCGTTATTTGATTTTTTTTAAAGTTTTGTAACGTCGGGTAACATATTGGAGCCCACCGCAAAGGCCAACTGTGATTCGTAATTTTGTTTTTGTAAACATTAGTGCTATCGGTTGTAAATGTCGTGAATTCTTGAATTTCGGAACCTGGTTTCAACTGCATTGCAAATCATGATAAGATAATTTAAAATGGGTGACCCTTTCGATGAAGTTCCAAACTCCTTTCTCTCAGCTGTGTTCATGAGGGGACAAACAAGACCGGACATAGAACATCCAAACCCTGTTGTGACAAACAATTTGGGAATTGTTAGTGCATTGTATTTGTATGCGAACCCACCTCCAATGGCATATGGGACGCCAGCACCAAAGATAGCAGAAACAGTATTAAGGTCATATGATTTCAACTTGAAGAAAAAGAAAAAGATAATTGAAGTTGATGGATACAGGATCGACAATCCGGTATGGGACACCAATGACCTTTTCCCATTTGGTCAAGTACATTCTAATTGGCATCCAGGAGCAATGCATGAAATGGCCTTGAATTTTACGCGAGAACACTGGGCAACCATGAAAAGAATTGCAAATGAGGTAATAGAATTTGCCATGACAAGCAATTCAGACGTTTTGACCAAAGGGCGACAGACTTGGGATCCAATCAATGAGAGGAGCGTTCCTAGTGCTCAAGCCTACTCTGAGTATGCTAACTTCTTGAGTGATAATGGATTTCCAAACCATCATAGTCTAATGGGGCTCATAAAATATACATTCCAAATAATGGACAAAAGAGTAATTATCGGTAGAATGGTTAAACACAAATATGTGAGCTCGTTTAAATCGATAAAAGGGCAAAGAGTGACCACTAGAAAGAAGCAACAAATAGTTGTTAAAAAGCAATACAAAGGTGATGATGCGTATAGGTATGTGATGAACCTGATCAGATCCTACTGTGGTTACAACAAATGCGGAGAGAGAGCACACTTGAAAAGGCGGGCAATAGCGTCCCCTTCGATTCCAATGAGAGCATTGTTGTTAATAGTTGAAGAGTTCCACTTAAAATTGGGAAAAGTAATTCCAGGTAGTACAATATCAATTGGTGGCGATGAAAAAAAGATGAAAATAGTTGAAACAATGCTCTCCTCAGTCGTAGACCCCAATGCAAGATATTCCCTACAGGCAACCCAGGATGCCACAAAGTGGAACGAGTGTCTCAGTTCCGGGGGATTTGGGATGATGTCAAAAACATTATTCTCAAGGAATACTCGATCTGAACATGGGCTCCCACCCTTAGATGCAAATGAGGCCCTATTTGGAAGGCTTTGCATGGCAAGCCATTTTTTGTTATCAGTTAAAAGGATTGCATTGGGTCGTTGGCTCCAGGGCATCAATGATACTATACAAGGAGAAATAGCATTCACAAGAGAAAATCTGGACAGCTTCAACACTCAGACAAAGGGGTGGGTGTCGAAAGCAATTCCTTTAATTGAGGACAATGGTTATTTAAATGCATCAAGTGGAACGTTGATGGGGATGCACAATGCTGCCTCCACGACACTGGGCTTAATAAGCGTAGCATTCAACAAAGCAGCATCTTCCCATATTTACACCCTCAGGTCAAGTGATGATTCCATGACCCTGTATTCAGGACCCGATAAAGAAAGCATAGCAATACTAATTGATCAAAGGGATCTCAACCTCCAATTGTGTGGGATAAACCTTAGTAAAAAGAAATCTTTTATATTTCCATATGGTTATGGTGAATATACATCTTGGTATCAGGACGGGAAAATGGTCTCACAATATGGACCAGAAACTACAACGCTCAGGCCAGGGGGAAACAATCCACCTGATGATTTCAACAACTTGGCTAGGACCACATCCGTTAGTCTCTTGAAATTGGAAACCAATGAAATAGGGGCAGAAGCAAAAATACGAATCGGCATGCAGAACATAAGAAGTTTGTATATGATAAAGAAAAATTCAAAAGCTGATCAAGGGATTAAAGATGAATGTTTATTGCTATCTGATGGTGGAAAGAACCCTTGGAACTCATCCAACTGCCACCTAGAAGAAACAAGCCTAAAGGAGCACTTCATAAGCACTTTAAAAGAAAAGGAATATTTTCTTCGGGTGAGGAATCCAAACAATCCTTTTGCCACTGAACCCAAAGAAGAAGTCATGTGGAGCAAAGACTCCGGTGCGCTAACAGTAGATTTTGCAGAGACACCAAGAACAATTTTCCATTTTGTAAAGAAAACCTTTAATGAACATTAAAGGTCCTACGCATGCCAATTCGGAGAAGCACCACGCTGAGGCAATTAAACTCTTGAAAATGGCAGACATATCAACAATTGTTAAAAATTCCACCGGACATTGTCAATGGAAAATCACATGAAATCCTGTATTAGAACCATGGAGGCGGGACTCCAGTTTACCGAAGAAGAAAAGAATTTGATAAAAGACGCTCTTGTGATTCTAAGGGACTGTAAAGAATTGCAAGAAGTAGATTTCGAGCACGTGGACATAGACGAACTGTTTTGATTATACAAAGTTTAAGGAAAAAAGAGATTGTTTTTACTTTTACTTTTTACGAATGATACGCGCGATACATTATTTTTTTGACTCTGTTTTTCCACCCAAATTTTGTTCTTGATTATAGGGATTATTGCAAGTCTGGGACTGATTCCAAGTAGAGGTCAGTATTATCGCAGTGATAATACTATGTTCGAAGGACATAATGTAGCACAAACCTAAATTATCTAAGACCTTGCCTGACTATCTCTTTTAAAAATAGTAGGCATAATGTTAGATAATCCGGGTTTGAAATCATTTATTTGATACGACACAGTTTTTTTATTAGAAATGCTTACAGAAAAAAGTTTATTATTTTACAAAACAATCGTTGTATGCCAGTTCTTCTTAGCATCCAAATTTTTATGAGAATTTAAAAACTTAAACTACGAAAATATAAAAAAATTTTTGTAAAGAAACTTAAAGAAAATTTTAAATAAAATTTCAAAGAATTTAATAAAATTTTTTTTTAAACATTTAAAATTGAATTATCTAATAAATTTTTTTTTTTCATACACTAAAATTTTTAAAGAAAAATATTTAAAAGAATAAAACTTTTTCCACCTAGTGCATTTTCATATTTTTTCTATTTTCTTTTAAACACTTTTTGCACCTTTTCATAATTTGAACATATTTTATGCCCAAGAGATTTTGTTTTTCCTAAATTTGCAAAGGAAGAAAAACCCAAAAAATAACCCAAACCATTTTTTTTGAATTGTTGAATTCGTTAACCCTTTGGTTACGAATATTTGATTGCTATTACCTTTAAAATTTTCCTTAAAATTTTTTAACATTTTAAGCATTTTTCCAGATCTGAACATTATTTTTCTCATTTGCGTCATTCCACTCGCGTCCTCGAATTCTGCGAATATTTACCTTAATTAAAAAGTTTTTTTTCTTATTTAAAATTCGGTTTGATTAACCTTGTTAGGTAGCGCGTTTTTCCCCTATAGTTGCTTGGTGCATTCTGCACAAAAATATCAGGCATCATCTAGTGTGAGAGGAAGGTCTTCTGTGGGAGTTTAGGGACTGGGCGGTTGAACACAAGTATAAGAGCGATAAGGACATCTTCGGTTTCGAGATCACTAACACTAGTGCAAAATCGGACAGAGTTCTTAACGACAGGGAAGTTTCGAATTGCGAGATACTCGAGAGATCTCTCTTTGATTTGACAAAATTTGATTATGGCCACAATGGATAGTACGGGTCTTCCACCCTCGCATTAGGATGGCGCTCTGTCGTCAGATACGGGCAACATGGACGCTATGATTAGCTACATAAGAGACGCCATGAGGAGCACTCAGGAGGAGTTCAGACGAGAGCTGAATGAGATTAGGAGGGATCTGGGACAGCCCAGAGGTTTAAGGGCGACAAACGAGTCTCCGGGAATTAAATCCCAAAGTTCCAATATGAACTCAAATGCTTCTTCGGCATCCTGATCATAAAATTAAAAGACTGGAACGCTTCGTTTGCTCAGGGAGGCTGACAAATCTTTAAGGGCAAATATCATCTCAAAATACCCGATTAATCGACCCCGTCAAGTGGATGAAGTTTCCTTTGATTCGACTGATACCACATGCGATGATTATTCTGAGGACGAATTTGACCCGCAAGTAGAGGCTTTAAATATAAGTAGACCTTATGTCAAAGTGGTTTAAATTCAGGGCATAGCTATATTTATTGTCTGGACAAGACTCGATCCCTTTTCTGTTTCAAATGTGGACAAAGGGGTGTTACTACACCTGAGTGTAAAAATCCACACCAGGGAAATTCTCCGTGGTGTAGTCCTATTGTTGCTGTTCGTAAGCCAGGTAAAATTGTTGAAAATATAGCAACACTATATAAAACCTAATGGCACCTCAAAAGGGGAGTGATGTGCTAAACCCGATTGCGGATCCACGGAAATGAAGCTTCTCACCTCTCACTCTCAATCTCCTTAATTCGCCATCAAGTGGTGCTGCTGTTAACCTAACCCGGAAACTTTAATACTAATTATTTAATATTAAATCGAAGGGAAGGGAACAGAAGGATTAAGGTGAGACCCCCGTATGGGACTGGTCTTGGGGCCGACAACTCCATATCAGTATAAAAAACCATTGTTATGAACCTGCAACAGAAGCCTCTAAATGAAAGATCTTTAAGATGCCGACTCACGCAACGACGTATAGCTACATGGAATGTAAGAACAATGCTCCAACCGGGCAAAATGGCAGAAATCGCTGACGAACTTCTTAGACATTGCTGGTCTTCAAGAAATTAGATGGAGTGATCACGGTGAAATTAAAAAACAAAACTACAGTATTTACTACAGCGGTTCCCAAAATTTAGGACAAAGAGGTACTGGGTTTTACGTCAGCAAATGTATACGAAACAGTATAATGGCCTTCGAACCCATAAATGATAGAATATGCTATCTCAGACTAAAAGGCAAATTTCAGAACATATCACTACTCTCTGTTTATGCACCCACCGAAGTTAGCTCCGATGACTTAAAAGATGCATTTTATGAAGAATCTATAATTGGAAAGGTAGCTGGAAGATTTTCACTACACACCAACACACACCTTTTAGTTTTAAGTTAATAATATATATAGACTGCAAAAAATCTACAAAAATCACAAACCATATACTCCCAGTGATGAAGTCATAGTAGCAAAACTGCAATCTCCTTTTGATAAAAACTTCCTACTGAAGTCAATAGCGATAATTTTTAAAATTTATTGCGTTGCACTAATAAACCTAAATGACGAACTCTTTAATTGACCATATTGGTTCCAGAGAAGGCAACTATAACATGATTCGAATACGAACTAAACAATTTTCTGCACTAAATATATGCCACATTAATGCTCAAAGTTTATATCGTAAAATTGATGAATTTCGCTTTCTATTTGAAGACTCTGACATGGATGTCATATGTGTCTCGGAAACATGGTTTACTGCAGCACATAACGACAAGCTAGTTGATTTACGTGGATATAATATTTTTCGATGTGACCGTGATGGCAAGGCAGGTGGTGTTGCAATCTACATAAAGGATAAATTTTCTAGCAAAATTGTTCAGACATTCAAAGCTGAAAATGATGTGGAATATATTTTTATAGAACTGAAATCAAAAAATGAAAAATTGCTACTTGGATGTGTGTACAGCCCAGATAAAAATATTAAATTGGATTCTCTTATAACTGCACTAGAATTTCTGTCTGTAGCTTATTCTAATATAATTTTATCAGGTGATTTCAATGGCAACTTATTAACACATTCTGGCTCTTATCTTTGTTCCGTCATGACTTCATTTAATTTATTTGCTGTAAATAATTCCAGACCCACACACTATACCACATCTAATACTACCCTGCTAGATCTTTTTTTTGTTAATAACAAATGTAATGTTATGCATTATGAGCAACTAGCAGTACCAGTTTTCTCTAAACATGATCTTATATTCATGTCTTATAATTTTAATGTTACTAAATACCACCAAAAATTCTCCTTCCGAGACTATAAAAACATAAACATGTCATCACTACAAGAAGACCTTAATAATACCTCTTGGAATTATATTTACTATATTCCAACTGTCAATGAAGAAAGTTTTTGAACAACACCCAGAAGGTATTAGAAAAAAAAGGACGGCCAAGAAAAAGGTGGAAAGATGATGTTGAAGAAGATTTACAAGTAATCAAAGTTGAAAACTATAAACAAAAGGCAATTGACAGAGATAAATGGAGAACGATAGTCGCAGAAGTATTGGTCCATAAAGGACTGTAATTGCTAAGAATAATAATATTATATAAAACCTAATGGCAACCCATACAAAATACAACTATGAATGAATTCAACTGCATAGTATATCTATTTTTCTTTTAGTTCGTTTAGTCTTAAGTATTCCTTTGTTAAATAAACATCTTGAATTAAAACCGTGTACTTGTGTTTAATTTCAACAGGTTATGGGCCCAGGCTGCTCTGACTGTGTAAAAGAGAGAAAGGAAAAGAAAAACCAAATATAAAAAATAAGACACTGTGTGTGCAAGAAAAAAATAAGTAATTTATTATAAATTAAACGTAATAAAAAAGTGTATATTTTACTGTGTGTAAAAGAAGGAAAAGAAATTAATTTAAAAATAATATTGAAATAATAACTGTGTTTTAAAAATAAAATAGTGTATGAAAATGAATTTAATGCAAATCGATAAGCTGGATGATGCAAACTTCATGACCTGGAGCATTCACATGAAGAGTGTCCTGGTACATTCTGATCTGTGGTCCATTACGTGCGGAAGAGAAATAAAGTCCGAAACAGCCACAGCGGCCGAGACTTTAATATTTGATACTAAGGATGAGAAGGCGTTGGCATCAATTTTACTATGTGTAAAGCCAACTCAACTTAATCACCTTAAAACCTGCACAACAGCTGCACAGGCGTGGAACAAATTAAAGGAGATCCACCAACCTAAAGGTCCAGCAAGAAAAATTATGCTATTCAAGAAACTCTTGTATATGCGAATGCCGGAGGGTAAAAAAATTGTGGAGCATATAAATGAATTTATTGACACAGTAGAGAGTCTGGCAGAAGTAGACATTACTTTAGCTGATGAAATGTTGGTTATTTTGCTATTGTCAAGCCTACCCAAAAGTTTTGAGAATATTGTGGTTGCAATCGAGGCAAGGGACAGTCTTCCGTTATTTAGTTCGTTAAAAATCAAATTGCTGGAAGAAAGTGCAAGACAAAAAGAGACAGAAAACCCATCGAGCAGTATTGGTACAGCAAAAACACTAATGCAGACAAAAACAGACAAAATATACCACAAAAGGAACAACAACAATCGTTTTGAAAAGAGCAAAAACAAAAATAACGAGCAAAGCAACAGAAAATGTTACAATTGTGGACAACCAGGGCATTTCGCAGTAAAGTGCAAACAACAGAGAAAGGAAAAATCTTGTTTTATGACACAGTTACTAACTTTAAGCAACAAAAACAATGTGCGCGTGGACAATTGGTGCGTCGACAGCGGCGCAACCAGTCATTTCTGTTGTGTGCGCGAATTATTTACATCATATAAGGAACACGAAGAAAAAATTGTGCTTCCAAATAATATGTGTGCAAATGCAATCGGTCGCGGCGACGTTAATATTCGCGGTACGACGGTTACATTAAAGAATGTGCTGCACGTTAAGGAAATACCAAACAATTTTATTTCTGTTAGCAAAGCAACAAGTGCGGGAATGTGTGTTGTTTTTAAAGACAATTTCGTAGAAATAATTGACAAAGACAATGTGTGTATTTTTCGTGCGTTTGAAAACAATGGATTGTTTGTATAAGTTAACTCCCCCAAAGTTAACAACCTATTTTTCTTTACTCACGCTTCCGGCCTGGTAATAAACAAATGTGGCATGATCCAATTCTTAAGAAATGATTGCAATAAGTTATTATAAACAAAGGTGGCATGATCCAATTCTTAAGAAATGATTGCAATAAGAAATGATTGCAATAACTGGAGCGCGCGTTTGCACTAAATGACAAATAATGCAATGCAAGCGTCTGCGACTAAATTAATAGGAATCGAATCACGCCACTCGTTATTTAGAACATTTAGTTTTAATATAAGTAAAAACATTGTAAACGTTTTAGTTAGTTCTTTTTATGATTTAATAAAGTGTGGTCGTAATGACCAAGTGAAATAAAAGAAAAATTTGTTTTTTTTAAAGGTTTAAAGTTAAAAAACCTTAACTTATATAAGAGCAAAGAAAAAATAGACAATAAATGTAACAGTGTGGCAAAAGTTGATGAACAGGCTATTAAATGGCATAATAGATTTGGACATGTGAACTTTAATTGTTTAAAAGAAATGATTAACAAAAATACAGTGGGCGGTATTAAAATGAAAAATATGCCAAATTCGTTAGAATGTATTACATGTGCCAAAAGTAAAATATGTGAGAAACCATTTAAAGTTTCGCAGAATCGGTCTACTGAAATGTTGCAAATAATTCACAGTGACGTGTGCGGTCCGGTTAAGAACGGTTCTCTAGGGCTCACATTATTTTGTGACGTTTATAGACGTTAGATAATTACATATGCCAACTAAAACAGAGTAGGGTATTATACTAGATCAAATAACGGCAAACTGACTGACAACAAATATAAGTTAACGCTGCATTTGTTAACAGCAATAAAATAATAAATGCTGACACCATGTCTACTAAATTGCAGCACACTGTGAGAACATCCGCTAGTTGCAAAATCAAATGATCCAATTACCAACCAAATTCCGGGAAATAAATCATGCGATGGAATAGATGGAATTGTGCAAGTAGAATATAAGAAATGAAAATTGTTAATTTTAAGTTTAGTTCTAAATATTCTTTCGGCCTGGAGGTAACTCCAAACAAAAATAAATTTTTTTTAAATAAAAAACTTTTCGAGTTTTAATTGGCGCCCGAGCAGGGACCCGAAAAATAAGAAAAAAAAACACAATAAAAAACATACCAAGACAACCCAGAGTGTCTTGAGTAATCGTACGTGTGTTATATTATCCTTTTCGGTTTCCCAAGTGTCCCCGCGGTCGGAACTCCCGCGAAGATTGTGAAGAACGAGGCCCCCAAGTATCTTAAATAGAAAAAGGGACGGTGTTGCACACCAGCCGCTTCACTGGACATTTAAAGTGGTATAAGTTTAAGTTAATAATAAGTGAAAATTAAAAATAAGTGAAAGTGAACAATAAGTGAAAATTAAAATTAAAAAAAGGAAAAAATCTTTTTTTGGACTGTTGAAAAATAAATCTTAAAACTTTTAAATATTTAAATAAATCTAAAGAGAAATTTTGCACAGGAATAAATGTGGACAAAATTATTCTCCTATTGATATAAATTGGTTTTAAGTGCTAAATGATTTATTAAAATAAAAATAAAAGCCAACAAAAGCTTGAACATAAATATAATACAGAAATAAGAATTGAAAAACAAAAGAACCATTTAGTAAAAGCTAAGAAAAAAATTCAACACAATTAAGAAGTAAAAAGTGCAAGAAAAAAGAACTAGTTAAGGAAATAAAAATTGAAGAAAAAAATAGAACTAAGTGTCCAAATATCAGATTAAGAAAAAAAAAACTTAAACAAATTAAGAAACAAGTGAATAATATAAAAATAACAATAAAAATAAAGATGAAAAATTAATCCAAGATAAGAAAAAACAACAACAACAACGTTATTACAAAGGCAAAAACAGCGACAACAACCTACAAAATTAAAGAAGCAACATCAGCATTAGATCATCATGTTCCAGACAACAACATTATTGTAAGAACATTATTTTTTTATTTACAAAATTTATATTAGCATTAAGTTAAGTAAATCAGGGATCGCGGTAATAAAATTTTTTGAATAAAAGAAAATATAACTTTTTTTTTGCTTAAAGAAAAAGAAACGTTTTCCTTTAAATATGTCGAATCCAAATAACCTTATCCGACCTGCAATAATAAATCCCTCCAATCCCAATACAACCCCAAATCCCGCACCTTCCGTGCAGCATGGACAGAACGTGAATCCTGCTCTAATAGCGAGCATAGTACAGAACGTATTAGAAACACAATTTCAGGGTCTATTACGGACAAACTCACAAATAAATTCGGACTCTATTAATTTCTCGGATCAGACGATCGATCCATCCCCTGATAATAATATTTCGGACTTAGACAAGGTTCCCGACGTAGTGAAATGTTTGCGTAATTTTTCTGGTAATCCAATGGAGTTTAGCTCCTGGAAAAAAAGCGTGGATCGAATTCTTCAGATCTACGAACCTATTAGAGGCACCCCCAAATATTATGGCATCTTAACCATTATTCGTAATAAAATTATTGATAAGGCGGACGCTGCCCTTGAATCGTACAACACGCCGTTAAATTGGCAAGCGATATCCAAATGTCTGACGTTACATTATGCGGACAAAAGAGATATACGCACGCTAGAATATCAAATGATATCCTTGGTGCAAGGAAATCGGACGGTTCAGGAATTCTACGGTCAGGTATATAACCAATTATCACTTATCTTGAACAAGATTGCCTGTATGGATCTAGCGAATGAGCCTTTACAGCTTTTTACTCAATCATATCGGGATAAGGCACTCGATACTTTTGTTCGAGGACTTAATGGTGATTTATCGCGTCTTCTAGGCATGAAGGAACCCGTGGATCTGCCACAGGCTCTTCACCTATGCCTCAAACTGGAAAATCAGAATTTTCGTTCTGATTATGCCCAGCGAAGTCGAAATTTTTCTAATGGAATTTTTAGTCAACCGATTCAAAAATCAAAACCGAGGTTCCAACAGAAGAACCATCCAAACCAGCAACAATTTTATCCTCAAATTGCATACATACCGCGTCCTCAAACTAACACTTATAATCAAGTACCGTTTCAAAATCCGAATTTTCATTATAATAGGAATAACCATCAAAACATGTATTTTCCTCCTCAACGTCCGGTAGCACCTAAACCACAGCCTAGGCAAGAGCCTATGGAAGTTGACCAAAGTATGCAATCAAAAAGGGTGAATTACATGAATCGACCAAGACAGAATGATTTTTATGGTAAAAGACCACCACAGGCACCATTTCATGCCCCAGCAAATAAAGTACAGAGAAACTTCCATTTAGACGCTTCTAATGCTGTACCAGATGGAGCATATTATCAAGACTACCCTCAGGAAGAAAGTGAAGTCTATAGCAACTCGGAAAATAACGATTTAAGTTATTTGCACGATTATCCTCGGGAAATTAACGAAAAAACAGTAGAATATCAAGAGGAGCAACCAGTTGATGTTAGCGACCTTCATTTTTTAGGTTAACAGATTCATCGTTGCCTTATGTACGATGTAAAACAGAAACTGGAGAAATTCTCAATATTTTAATAGACACAGGGTCTACAAAAAACTACATACAGCCATCTCTTTCGAAAACAATTATACAAAATCAAAAAAATTTTTATACAAGATCAGTAGCCGGTGACATCGAAATTAGTAGTCATACGTTTATTAATCTTTTCAATATAAGGGACAAAAAGTTTAAATTTTACATCCTTCCTAGCTTAAAATCTTTTCATGGCATTTTAGGAAACGATAGTTTGAAACACTTAGGAGCAGTTATTTACACCAGAGATAGTTACTTGTTGCTTGAAAACGGAACCAAAATTAAAATTCATCAAAGAAAGTCAGAATCTATCAATATGATCAAAATAAGGGATGAACATATGACAAATAAACAAAGCAATATTATTACCGAATTGACAAGGAAAGTGCCAAATTTATTTGCTGAACCAGATATGAAGTTAACATATACCACCAAGGTTATAGGAGAAATTCGAACAAGAAATGATACGCCAGTATATACTAGATACTATCCTTACCCCATGGCTTTAAAAGCTGAGGTAGAAAACCAGATTCAAGCAATGCTTAATGATGGCATCATAAGGCCATCACGTTCTCCATACAACTCACCAGTATGGATTGTTCCAAAAAAACCGGACTCAGCAGGAAATAAGCAGTACAGAATAGTAACAGATTATAGGAAGCTTAACGCAGACACTATAGCGGATAGATATCCAATTCCGGATATTAATGAAGTTCTTGCGCAATTAGGGAACAATAAATTTTTTTCGGTACTCGATTTAAAGAGCGGATTTCATCAGATCCCGCTAAAAGAATCTGATATAGAAAAAACAGCTTTCTCCATTAACAATGGAAAATATGAGTACACGAGATTACCTTTTGGCTTAAAAAATGCCCCGTCTATATTTCAAAGGGCGCTTGACGATATATTACGTGAATGTATCGGAGTATGTTGTTTCGTTTATATCGATGATATCATTGTTTTCAGTCAAAACGAGGACAATCATGCCCGCGATTTAGAAAAAGTTTTCAAAATTCTTGAAAGTGCGAATATGAAAGTCCAATTGGACAAATGTCATTTTTTTAAAAAAACAGTTGAATTTCTAGGTTTTATAATTTCTTCTGAAGGAATTACAGCAAATCCAAACAGAATAGAAGCCATATCTAAGATTCCGCCGCCCAAAACACTAAAAGAGTTAAGATCATTTCTAGGTCTGTCAGGGTATTATCGCCGTTTCATTCAAGATTATGCGAAACTCGCTAAACCTCTGACATCCCTTTTAAGGGGGGAGGAAGGACATACGTCTAAAAATCAATCTTCAAAAATTAAAATAAGCCTTAATTCAGATGCTATTGCAGCTTTCAATAAAATAAAATCAACTCTTGTTTCTGGAGATGTAATGTTGGCATATCCGGACTTTAGCAAGGAATTCACACTAACTACTGACGCATCAAATTTTGCCCTTGGTGCCGTTCTTTCGCAAGAAGATAAACCGATCATCTTCATATCTAGAACGCTAAACAAGACCGAGGAAAGTTATGCCGCTAATGAAAAAGAACTGTTAGCAATTATATGGGCATTGAATTGTTTAAGAAATTACCTATATGGTACTGCTAAAATAAATATTTATACTGACCATCAGCCCCGTACTTATGCGTTAAGTAATAAAAATAATAACACTAAGATGAAGCGTTGGAAGGCTATTTTAGAAGAATATAACTATCAACTGCACTATAAACCAGGGAAAATAAATGTCGTCGCCGATGCTTTGTCAAGAATTCCACCTGAAATAAACACACTCACATCGAGCGAACATAGTGAAGAAAGTTCCGCTCAAAATTTGATATACTCTGTAGAAGTACCTATTAACGTGTTCAAAAATCAAATCTTTCTTGAGCAAGGTCAAACTCAGTCATATGAATTTAAGATAATTTTTCCAACTTATCATAGACATCTAGTTATGGAGCAATATTACGATTCAGAAAATCTCATAAGAATTTTAAAGCGCTACTTAAATCCATCTGTCGTTAACTGCATTAAAGCCGATGAGCGCATTATGGGAAAAATTCAGGAGATATATCCTTTTCATTTTAGCGCTTATAAGGTAAGGTTTACGCAATTACAAGTCGAAGACGTCATTAGTGAGCAGGAGCAAGAAAATTTAATTCTGCGCACACATAATCGTGCACACAGAAGTGCCCGCGAAAATAAAATTCAAATTATCGAGAAATACTATTTTCCGTCTATGAACCATAAGATCAATAGAATAATAAAGAATTGTATAGTCTGTAAAGAGAACAAGTATGACCGTCATCCAGCAAAACCAGAGATTCAACCAACCCCCATTCCACAATTTCCAGGGCAAATTGTCCACTTTGACATCTTTATCACAGATAAACATTTAGTTTTAACGGCCATAGATAAATTTTCTAAGTTTGCGGTAGCAAAAGTGATTAAATCCAGAGCTGCCGAAGATATCAGGCAACCTTTAAGGGACATACTTTATTTTCTTCTTCCGGAGACCATAATCTTTGATAACGAAAAATCTTTTAACTCAATTACCATAAACCATATGATAGAAAATGAATTAGGCATTAAAGTTTATCGCACAGCGCCTTACACCAGTTGTTCAAACGGGCAAGTGGAACGATTCCACTCGACGCTGCAAGAGATCATGCGATGTCTTAAGACTGAGAGAGCTCATGGTACATTTGAGGAATTGCTAGAGAGATCAGTAAAGGAGTATAATTTATCAGTTCATTCAACGACTAATAAGAAACCTGTGGAAGTCTTATATGGCAGAAATATTAGCAGAGACCCAGAGCAATTAGAACATTCTCGTAGGGAAACAATGCGTAGGATACAGGAAAGACAAATACATGATCTTAGTTACCACAATAGATCGAGAGATCCACTGAAGACGTACTCGGACGGAGACATTATATACGTAAGAATTAATAAGCGACACGGTAATAAACTTACTGCAAGGTACAAAAAAGAAATAGTAGCTAGTAACGGCAATTCTACGGTTAAAACAAGATCGGGAAGGACTGTTCATAAAAATCGCATAAAAACCTGAAATTTCGGTATCTATTCTTTTCCAGATCAATTCTAATAATTTGCAAAGCGGAATTCCAGATAGTTGACTACACGTCCGCTCACATCGTAGTCATTAATGATGGACAAAGTAAAGTGCAAGACGGAGTTTTTAGAATTATCCATCCGATAGACGTTAATCAATACGACACTTTTGTAAAAGAGACCAAAACCTTTGTTGAACGGAATATCCCAAAAACCAATCCCTTTTATTCTATCCTTAATGAAGACATAACACAAGCTTTGGACCTAATCCAAAGCATTGTTCCTTTTAGTAACGTTGATAATAATAAAAGAAAAAGTAACAATAATAGTACTAAAGATAATAATACTAGTAATAAAAATGAAGGAAGTAAATTTTTAAGAAGTAAAAGATCATTTAACATTATCGGGACTGCATGGAAGTACATCGCTGGCACTCCAGACCATGATGACTTCGAAATGTTAGATTTCAATATAAATGAATTAAATGAAAGTAATAATAAACAGATTGTTATTAATCAGATGTTAGATGACAGATTAAATAATGTAACAAAAATAATAAATGAAATGTCAAATGCCATAGGCAAAAATGATTATTTAAATAATGAAATAGCTTTAAGTTTGCAAAGTCGAATAAGACTAATAAAAGAACAATTGATTAATATACACTATGCCATTCAATGGGCTAAAAGTGGAGTGATAAACTCCATTATTTTGAATAAATTAGAAATTAAATTAGCATTAGAAAAATTAAACACAGAAAGGATGCCATTCGCATCTAATGAAGAGGCAATGGAATACGCCAAAGTAAATGTTATATATAAAAATTCAATGATATTGTATGTAATAAAAATTCCATTGACAAATGAAGAAATATATGAAAATTTATTATTATATCCTGTAAAAAAAAATGAAAAAATTATAAAATTATCTTTCAATAAAATCATAAAGAATTCAAAAGAAATCTTTGGTATAAAAAGTAATTGTCAAAAATATAATTCTGTTAGAATTTGTAAGAACGACCAATTAATAAATTTAAGTAATAATACATGTTCCACAAACATCATAAATAGTTTACCATCATATTGCACTTACACCAACAGTCAACATATCCCGTCAATCGAGAATATACTTCCTGGAGTGATCCTGCTTAATGATTACAACGGTACTATACTAATTGATGAAGTTAAACACCATCTGTTTGGCACTTACCTGATAAAATTCTCAAATACAACAATAGTGGCACAAGATAAAATATATCGTAACTTCGAAGCCCCACAGATAGAACCTGTTCCCGCTGTTTTACAACATACACCCTCAGAAAAAAGTTTAGAAAATATCCTGACTCTCGAAAGCCTAAATGATTTACACATCAGTAATATTCGCAGAATCAAAACATTAGCCTTGGGAACTATTATCAACGGAGGTTCAACTATGGTTTTCTTACTGGCCTTTGTAGCTATTGGTTCCTTGATTCTTCATCTGTATAAAAATTCGCGAAGAGTAAATGTGGTCCATCTAAATGCAGAAAATGCAGCTTCACCATCTGAAACAGGAATTACCTTAACTAATATTCAACCTACAAACAATATGCGTACATCAAGTTATCGGATAAATAATATCCCATATTTTTAATAAAACAATTGTGGGCAATTGTTCTTAAGAGGGGAGGAGTTAACGCTGCATTTGTTAACAGCAATAAAATAATAAATGCTGACACCATGTCTACTAAATTGCAGCACACTGTGAGAACATCCGCTAGTTGCAAAATCAAATGATCCAATTACCAACCAAATTCCGGGAAATAAATCATGCGATGGAATAGATGGAATTGTGCAAGTAGAATATAAGAAATGAAAATTGTTAATTTTAAGTTTAGTTCTAAATATTCTTTCGGCCTGGAGGTAACTCCAAACAAAAATAAATTTTTTTTAAATAAAAAACTTTTCGAGTTTTAATTTATAAAAACAAAACTGATCAATCTAAATTGAGTGAAGAATGTAATTGAGTGCATTCCAAACTCAAAACATTCTGATTGGGCAAGAACAATTGCAGGGAGTAAATCAATAATATTTAAATGATTAATATTGACATTTTCATAATACCGACAGAGAAAAACATAGCTCTGTCGATAATTAGGATAAGTTAGAACGGCTAAGCCAAAATCTCAAACATAGTATATAAGCACTTGTAAATTTAAATAAAATCAGTCTTGAAAATTAACAACTAAAAAACTGGCAATTACTTGCCTTGTGTTTTAATTTGAGAGGCTCAATCTTTCCGGCAGTTCTTTTGAACGCCTATTCACTGGCTGAAACCCTGACAGCTGTTTAATAACCAAGGGTTATAGGGAAAACAGATATTAATCCTCCACATGGCGATCCTGCGAACCACGAACCGCTCCTGACAAATCCTTGCGGTCCAATAAAAACTTGCTAAAAACTGGCAAAATTAATTTTCCTGCTAGATTAGGAGTTACGATAACACATAATAAAACAATAATATAACACATTATACAACCACTTTATACATATTTGTATATATGTACATACATACATATATACAAATGCATATACTTTAAAACAACCTAAAACAAATTATTTACAAAATTCTTAATAATTTAAGTTGCACACTTCACAGTTTAAAGCAACCCAAATATTTACAAAATTCTTAATAATTAAAATTGCACACTACACAGTTCAAAACAACACAAATAATTTATTTACCAAATTCTTAATAATTAAAATTGCATACTACACAGTTTTAACAAAGTTCATTCAATTACTTAAATTTCTTCACATCGAACAACCGGAAAACAAAATTCCGACTAATTTTGTTTTCTTTATTCTTATTTTTTTTATACAATTAAACATTTTTAGTTCTAAGCAACTTTAAGTTATAAGTATAAGAATTTACATTATTAAATGTTAGTTATAATTCACAACTCAATCAATTAATAAAGTTTTATAAAACCAAAAAAATAACTTGTGTATTTTTTTGGTTAAAAAGGAACCCAAAAACTTTTCTGACGACGAGGATGGGATAGGTATATTAATACCAATTCCTTTAAATAGTAAAAAAAAATGGTCATATCCTTTGACCATCAGTGAAAAAAAAAACTGTCATATCCTTTGACAATTAGTGAATAAAAGTAGTCATATCCTTTGACTAAGTGAAAGTCTAAAAGTTACTTTATTCGCGTAGAATCAAAACAATAAATTAATTTTGTTTTGTGTTGTGACTTATAAAACGAAAAATAATTTTGTTTAACTTACAACAAAACAATAAATTAACCTTGACCAAGTAAAAATAAAAAAAGAAAAATTACGCTGTCCGTGTAAAATCAAAATGATAAACATACTTAATTTTCGACTGTGAATATAAAATTTTTTTTAAGAGAAAAGGATTAAAAAAAATATATATACATAAAATAAAAGAAAAAGAACAGAAAATCAACTAATTTTATTTAACTTAAATCAAATAACTTCAACCCAAATAACAAATCAATTTTGTGAACTAAAAAAAAAAAAAAAAAAAAAAACAACAAAAAAAAAATAAATAATTGTGTTGAATAAGAGCAATAAATCAACTTTATCTTGGAACAAAATAACGCTATTAAAAGTAAATCTATTTTGAAGGAAGAACTAACATCGGAAGATTGACACCATAAAGCACAAGAAAATCAGCAACCTATTCTACATACATACAAACTAAACCCATTTTGAGAAAAGAAGTATCATCAACAATAGAAGACTTACAACAAATATTAAGCCAGATTAAATCATAGTAAGTGTAGCATTAAATTATAATAATTTATATTCATAATTGTAATTATATTTATATTTGTTTATCTCGAAAAATTTTCCATCGGTCCAATACTTTGTGTGAATAGGAACTCCTTTTTTTTTTTGTTCTCTGTGAATTAACCCCAGAATTTATTTTCCAATATAAAATTTTTTTTTACAAAAGAAAAGAAAAGAGGGAATATGGCGGCTCAGCAAATTCAATTAGACCCTATAAAATACCTAAACGGTTTGACTCAATTTAATGGAAATAAAAGTGACTTAAATACTTTTATCAAATTAATAGATAGAATCCACCCTTTACTTACCACATATGACGAACTGTCACAATTAGTCTTTTCTGACATAATTAAAAGTCGTACAGTAGGGAAAGCAAAGGAAGTGTTGGAAATCAATGCACATGTACGTTCCTGGCAAGAAATTAAAACAGTATTAGAAAATAATTTCGGAGAGAAGAAAACTTGCGAAGAACTATTTGATGACCTCAGATCGGTAACCTTCAATAGTAACACTATAGAATTCTATAACGAAATAAAATATAGACTTAAACTATTAAATAATAAAGCCGCAATGGTTGTAGGAGAAGGAGAGGGATTAAATCAAGTCGCCCTAAATAACCAAAGGTCTGCCCTTCACATATTTAAAGGAAAAATGCCAGAACCAATGCGCACCATATTGGCATGTAGAAATCCTTCTACATTAGAGTCTGCCATGGACATATTATTTGAGTGCGGATATGATAGAATGGGTAGAGACGGACATATTGTAAAGACTCAAAAACCAAATAGAAATGACAAACAACAAAATAACGGGATCAACTCACGGAACTATAATCAAACTAACAACCAAACAAACTTTTCAAACCGACCCAACCAAAATCAAAGACAATATTATAACCAACAGAATAGGAATCAAGGACAATCTCATAATCAGGGAAATAATAATTCGGAAAACTATGATAATCGATATAACCAAAGACAATTTAATAACGGACAAAACTTCAGTTCAGGATATTCTAACCAACAGAATATCGGTATCCAAAATCGACAGAATTCGTATCACAGACAATATAATAAAAACCAAAATAACCAACAACACCCCGAACCTATGGAGGTAAATACAGCAGAAAATTTTCATCCGCCAGCCTCCCAGGGAAACTACCCTATATAAAGATCAAATCTAAAACAGTACAATTGAAATTTATTATCGACACTGGAGCTACCCACTCGATAATAAATCCTGGGATTTGTCATCCAAAATGGTTCATACATTGCGAAGAAACAAACTTAAAAACCCTTCAACATAACATAAAACATAACAAAAAAGTAGCCATACCAATATTTGAAGAATTTGTTGAAAATTCCGAAAACAAAATCGAATTCTTAGTCTGCCATTTCCATGACCACTACGATGGTCTAATCGGAAACGACATTTTGAAACAATTAAAAGCTATAATAAATTTGAGGGAAAACATTTAAGACATTAACGGAAAACACATTCCCATAAATTACGCAATTGACAGCAACGAATATTATTTCGAAAAAGACGGGTTTACGCAATAACATTAGCAGTCGAACATCAAAATGGCTTAGTATATAGTCCTCAACATTTTTGCGAAAATACAAATGTCGAAATTATAGAAAATATCCACGTTGCAGAAAATTTAAAAAAAAACGCCCTTATAAAAGTTAATGGGAATACCCCAAGAACAATAAAGTTTGATACACCGAAAACCGATAAAGTAACAAAAGAAAATTTCTGTGTATACAACATTCAAGAAGAAGAAGTTCTTAAAATTCCTATCTTGGAACAAATAAGAACCAACCACTTAAATAGTGAGGAAAAAGACAAACTCTTACCAATAATAAATAGATTTAAAAAAATATTCTTTTCAGAGAATACTGATTTAACGTTTACAAATGCAATCAAGCACGATATTAGGACAATAAACAATATTCCAATTGCTGCAAAAACTTATAGGTATCCTTACATCCGTAAGGCAGGAGTAAGCAAGCAAATTAAGGAAATGTTAAACAATGGAATAATCAGACCAAGTCATTCACCGTATTCAGCACCAGTCTGGATCGTACCGAAAAACTAGATGCAAGCGGCACAAAAAAATGGAGAATGGTTATAGATTATCGCAAATTAAACGAGGTCACCATCGACGATAAATACCCTATTCCAAATATTGACGAGATTTTAGAGAAATTAGGACGCTGTCAATATTTCACAACTCTCGACCTCGCGAAGGGCTTTCACCAGATAGAAATAAACGAAAAAGACATTCCGAAAACCGCATTTAGCGTAGAGGGCGGTCATTACGAGCTCCTTCGTATGCCGTTCGGACTTAAAACAGGAACATTTGGAGTCCCTTACAAAAATATTTAACCGTTTAAAAGAAGTGTATCTAAAAGTCCAACTAGATAAAAGCGAATTCTTGAAAAGAGAAACTAACTTTTTGGGACATGTAGTGACTGATTCAGGTGTGAAACCAAATCCAGATAAAATTACTTGTGTTCAGAAGTTTCCTTTACCAACTTCACAGAAACAAATCAAACAGTTTTTAGGCCTCGCTGGATATTATAGAAAATTTATAAAATACTATTCAAAAATTGCAAGGCCGATGACTAAATATTTAAAAAAGAATGCTAATATCGATATAAATGATCCGGAATACAATGAAAGTTTTAAAACATTAAAAAGATTATTAGTTAACTCTCCAGTTCTCGTATATCCCGATTTTAATAAAAAAAAAATGTACCCTACAAACAGACGCAAGTAATTTCGCAATAGGTGCAGTACTATCCCAAGACGGACACCCTGTTTGCTACGCAAGTAGAACACTTAATGACCATGAACAAAATTACAGCACAATCGAGAAAGAGTTATTAGCTATTGTATGGGCAACACAACAACTAAGACCATACCTATTTGGCAGACGATTTCTAATTGAAACTGACCACAGACCCTTAACTTGGTTGTTCTCCATCAAAGAACCTAATTCAAAACTTATAAGATGGAGGCTACGGCTACAGGAATATGATTACGAAATCAAATATAAAAAGGGAATCTTAAATGGAAATGCCGACGCGCTATCTAGAATCGAGGCAAATCTAATCGAAGAAAATAACACTTCAACATCGAGAAATAATGACTTAATTATGGAAACAACCAATCCTTTGAACTTCTATAAACAACAAATTATCATAACTAAAACAACATCCGGCTCACTGAAGATAAAGAACGAGAAAATCTTTGGAAATAATAGGAAAACCATATCAGCTAAAAAGTTTGACGAATCAACTCTCATAACAATTTTGAAAAATCATTTTAATCCCGATAAGACAAATGCAGTACTAATCCATGACGAATCCGTTGCTGAACAGTTTAAAGTAATATTAAACAAATATTTTGAAGATAACAATAGATTTAAAGTCCTAATATGCAAAAAGGTATTAGAAGACATTTTGGACGAAAATATTTTAACAGAGAAAATAGAAAGGGAACATAGGAAAAACAATCATAGGGGAATAAACGAAAATTTTGCAGAACTAAAAACAGAAATATATCACCCAAAACTAAAGTTACGGGCGACGCAATTCATTAATAATTGTGAAATATGTAACAAAGAAAAATACGACAGGCACCCTATTAAACAAAAATTTCAGATTACTGAAACACCAGAGAAACCAGGAGAAATAGTACACGCGGACGTCTTTTACAGTTTAGAAAAAACCCTATTTCTTACATTTATAGACAAATTCTCAAAATATGCCCAGGCAATTAGAATAAAAAATAGATCGTGGATCGAATTCAAAATCGCCCTAACACAATATTTGGCGTCAGTTGGAAATATAAAAAAATTAATCATAGATAACGAACTAGGCTTCAAAGCACTTCCACTTTTAGAATTTCTTAGGGAACAAAATTCACTACACTTCAAACAACAACCATACTTCAAACTCAGATGTAGAGCGGTTGCATAATACTATTAATGAACACATAAGAATTCTCAAGCACGATCCTAGTAAAGAAACAGAATCAGTCGAAGGAAAAATTTACAAAATCATTATGTTTTATAATAATACTTACTATTCACTCCACAATCAAAAGAAAACCAATTGATTTCAGGAATGGAACAATCAGTGTTACGGATTTAAAAATCACTTTTTTTTTACATTTGAATTTTACCCGGAAATTTTTTCCCTTACCTAACAAACCTAAACATGCAATGGTACATGCAAAACTTATTTCCCTTGTACATAAATATGTATTTGAATTCTCTTAATTGCGCAATTGTATTCATCCCGTTGTTAAATTCCTTAACACCCAAATGAAAAAAATTGAGAAAAAAGGAATTAAGAAGAGAATAAAGAAACATTTTTTTTTGCGTAAAGTGGTCTGATTCTGCCCTTAGAAAAAGAACCTGTTTCAACATGGTAACAAATGTTCTAGATCTTTTTATTTGTCATTCATGGTCATTTCGTGTTCTCTGTACTCTGGTTATTATTGTTGGCATGAACTGCGCATGTCAAATTTTTTTTTTATTGCTTTAGATGACCGCCACTATAGTTACGATTGTTCTGTTCATCCCTCGTTTTCGCTTGCGTACATACATACCCACATAATTGTATGCACTCTTCTCTCTCATGACAATGATTATGGATGATGCAATAGCGAAGGGAAAAAAATAATACACTTTGTTAATGCAATAGTAAAAAGGGAATTACGCAGGACAAAGTTAGTGAGTTGATTCTGGGCCGTGGCCCAGGTCAGTTGATTTTGGGCAGTGGACGAGTGAGTTAGTTGGTTTTTAGACAGTGATTAGTAGAGTTCAACGGTTAACACTTGCGCACGGTTCGGGTGGAGAAAAAAGTATTAACTTTGTACTAAGGTGAAAAGGAAAAAGTGTCCTGAAATAAATTAAATAGTGAAAAATAATAAAAGACCAGTGAAGTTTGATAACTTAGCACGAATCCTTAGATGACTTACAAATTCGCACTCGAATAAAATATAAACTAAGCTAATACAAGTGCTCAAAAGTGAACAAAGAGTTGGTACAAAAAAAGAAAGAATGGAAAAAACACATTCTTTTTTTTACTAAGTTTTAAAGCTAAGATTTTACGTAAGAATTGTACATATTAAAAAGTCAAGTCAAAACAAGATAATCCTAAATTTGCTACATTTTGAAGTAATATGCATTCGTGTATAATTGCGTAAATTATTTTTTTTTAAAAAACCAAATGGAAAGGAAGTTTATTAAAACATAGTGAAATAGTAAAGAATGAAAATTAACCCCCAAAAAAACTCACATAAGAAAAATTAAGAAAAGAAAAACCTTTTTTTTTGTTATGTAAATTGATTAATTTAAAACATCACATAAAAATGTAAAAGAAACTTGTTTTACTTGTTAAGTAAAAAAAAAAAAATACATTCAAGAGAAATGAAGACATTTGTGATAACCCTATATACATATGTATATAATCATATAATGAAATATGATTATTTCATATTGTGGTGTTGTGTGCTTGTTGTTGATCTCACGTCTTGCATTAAACAGCAAGACGTATGTTTTTTTTATCAACAACAAATAGAATTTATGATGTGTTGGCAAATTCACATGCTTTGCATTAAAACACAAATCGTGTGAATTTGCAACATCAGCTAATTTAAGAGTTTTGTATTCTAGCAAGTAAGACATTTATTGTTAGATTTTAAGTTTGAATTCAGTAATAAAGTATCGTCCAAACAACAAGTAATTGTTTTTTATTTATGAAGTGCATAATTGGCGACGAGGATAAACAATTAAAATAAAAAGACTAAGTAACAAACAACTTTTTATTTTACTACAAATAAAACAACTAAAGTGAATATTTTTTTTTTAAATAATAATCAAATTCCAACAAATTAAAATTGTGAATTTCAATATTTTACTTATTTTATTACAAATAAAAAAAAAAAAAAAAAAAAAACCTTTTAAAAACTGAAAGTAAACAACAAATCAAAATTTTGAATTTCAATATTTTACTTTAAATAAAATAATTACAAAACAACTAAAGTGAATTTTTTTTTTAAATAATCAAATTCAATTTACTATAAAATCAAACACAAACAACTACATTGTGTATTAATGAAATGATAAACATAGGAAAATAAATCAAAACGGAACCAAAACTAAATTATAGAAACCTTTTTAGACTTGAAAATAAACAACAAATTAAAATTGGGAATTTCAATATTTTACTTCAAATAAGAAGGACAAAATAATCGCCTCGATTAGCAATCTTTATAAAAGGACAAGCCAGATAATTCTACTACAACAGTGATTCATCCAGGAAAAAAAGTGGGAACAACAAGAAGATTACATAATTCATCAACTTCACTTAACACCACAAAAGAAAAAGAAGCAAAAACCAAGTAATTATATATAATTTTATTAATGTACAATAATTCATAGTTGCTAAAGAAAAATAAAGAAATTTTAAATAAAATGGACGTACAAAAATTTACCTTAGTTTTAGAATGTATAAAAAATATAAATTCGTTAGACGGTTCATACAACCAGTTACCTGGGGGTCGATTCTGGTTCTGTGAAGCTGTGAAATGAAAACTTTTTTCACATTTTCATAGAGTTTCTGATTCTCGTTTAGTGAAAAAATGATAAATAAATTCGAATGTTTTCATATGAGAAGAACAAATGGAATGAAACAAATTGTTTTCACATTTTCACAGTAATGTGATTCTTGTTCTGTGTAACAGTGCAAAGAAGTGTCACAAACTTTTCATTTATGTCATATTTTTACACATTCATTTTAACGGTGAAAAATAATTTTTATTAAATTATTTAGAGAAAAATATGGACATTGCCAACGATAAATAATAATTTAGAGAAATAAAAATAATAATTTTCTAAAAAGATGCATATTTACAGATTTTTAACTTATTATATTCATATAAAATGCCAATTTTTGATAAAATAAAAAACATTACTGACGAAAAACGTCAATAATGTTTTCTTGCATTATACCATTCCGAATTTATTTCGATAATTCCATTTAAACTAATAATCCTAACATTTTTTAAATTATTTATATTTTTTGTGTATTTGTATAATTTTACACTTGATTAAATGACAAAGTAGATGTGTAATTACCATCGGCGGTGAAGAATTTAGGTTTAGCGACGGCTTAAAGTAAATTTAAAGCCGCCTACAACATGTGTATGTTTTATATTTAATAACATATTACTAAATAAATCTTTATTTGGCTTTTTATTTGTTAATGATTTCACAATTTTTTGGGCTTATGGTCGTTTTCTAAAGCTTTTGTTTAACTTGCAATGAATGTATGTTTGGGTGGAAAATTGCAACTCAATTTGAAGCAGATACATATGTTCAATTGACTGAGCTGAAATTATGTACACACGTTCAGTTTTAATGACAATGCATTGTAAACCATGGTGGAATAAGTAGGTGTCATCGTTACGGCAACAAATACAACATTACAACAAAATTGGAAATTACATCACCGTTTACGTCAAAAAATACTTTTAACAAAAATCAAAGCGTGCCGCTGAACGTGATGAAATAAATAAATTTTTAGCCAATTTTTATATTATTATAGTCAATATCTTTTTTATTTTAATTAAAAATTATCAAAAACTTTATTAAAATACAATAATCTCAGCACATAACGTGGACTTTTTGTAAACATAAAAAAAACTTTGACATAAACCTAGACAAACAATGCAGGAGCAAAAAATCGTCATCTGGCGTAGTGCTGCCACCTGTTTATTTAATTATGTTGTAAACTATGAAACGTCATTCTAAATCAAACATAGCAGCACAGCCAAAATGGCGGTCTAGCTATTTTTAATGCAATCCTATAATATAGGTATCAAATGAAAAGGCTTGCTAAGAATAACTCGAAAGCTTAAACGAAAGAAATTAAGGCCCAGGCCCACGATGTCGACAAGAACATTTCTTTCGTATATTTGTTTTGAAAACAACAAGAAATTTTAGCTTTTTATTATTGTTTTCAATATAAATATGCGAAAGAAATGTTCTTGTAGACATCATGGGCCTGGCAGTAACTTTTACTTAAAAATTTTACTAGCAACTAATAGAGGCATTACCTTATTTATAATTCATTGTCCAAATTTGGAATTTTTGTTGCAGAGATTCATGATTTTATTGGTGAAATGAGTTCCGCTCCCAAATTTTCTCACCACTCTCACAAATTGACTCAAGAATTGATGCAACAAAAATTGCAGGTCTGGACCGGCACTATGATATAAAATCTTGCCAATTGTCATTCCACAATTTACACGATGTAAAAACTTGTCGCGAAATTTACTTGTGTAGAAAAACAAGTAAATTAAATAACTTGATGTGATTGATATTAAAAAATAAATAAAAAGTAAAAAACCTTTTTCAAAAACAAGCTTTTATTTTAATACCCTAAAAAAACTTTCACATAAGTCAATAACATTATTTTCGTAGATGTCAGTTTTATGCCAAAATTATTTACTGCAATAAATATTTTGGGGTAATCGCGCGGGCAAGATGTTTACCCAAAAAAATCATTTGTCAACTCATTGATTGATCGATTTTACATTTTTATGACAGCTCTTGTTTTTTGTATAAAAATTTGTTTACGTTAAAAAATTGCTGTTGTTTTTATATATTTATATATTATATTTATAAAACCAAAGCCATAAAATTGTATTTTTTTCTCTCTTCAAAAAACTCTTTTAGCAAAAATAAATGCTTGCAGCTCAAGCATTAAAAAAACTTGTTTGCGGCTTAGCGCCGTTTCAAAATCCTAAGCTTCGATATCTGCATTTGACTTTTACATTTTATTAATATAGTTACAAAAGTTTCACAGCTACAATGGAATGAAACACTTTTTCATTAAAAGAACGGGAATCGCCTTTTGTGTAAATGTGAAGTGCTAATGTGAAAAGTGCTCATGAAAACGAAAATGAAAAGTTTTTTTTCATTTCACAGTTTCACAGAACCAGAATCGACCCCCTGATTTCATTAAACAAGTTGAAAATATTTTACCAACAATACAGGAATTTGAGGCGTCACATAAAAATATCCTAATGGACTATCTAAAGGGTAGAATAGTAGGGAAATGTAGGGAAGCTCTACACAGACAAGGAAACCCAACCGATTGGGAACAAATTAAAGAAATCTTAAAAAATAATTTTGGTGAGAAAGAAAATAGCAACGCACTAATGGACAAACTTAAAATGTGTCGCATGACTGACACTATCGAAAAATATTACTCACAAATCACGGAATTCTTAAGTAGGATACAGAACAGAAATCTATTATTCGGAGACAATTTATACTCCACTGCGGCACTTAACAGAATTGCACTTCAAATTTTTAGGGAGAACTTGCCCGAACCAACCAGGACTATGATATTTGCTAGGGATCCTAGTAATATTGAGGAAGCATACAAGGTTATTAGGGAAGCAGGGCACTTGAATTATAGTGCGACAAAATATAGGAACAGCAGGTATAATGATTTCAGGCAACACAATGAACAAAACACACCGACAAATCGTGGTGATAGTACGTTTCGCCCGAACTTTAATAGAAGTAACAACAATAATCAATCAGGAAATTACCAAAGACAGACCAACCAATCAGGGAATTACCAAAGACAGAACGGTCAATCAGGAAATTACCAAAGACGTAACGATAATTACTCGGGAGATTCTAATAGAAGAAACAATGCTGGACCAAACCAACCTAATTACCAAGGACAGAACGGTCAATCAGGAAATTACCACAGACGATACGACAATTACTCGGGAGATTCTAATAGAAGAAACAATGCTGGACCAAACCAAACTAATTACCAAGGACAGAATGGTCAATCAGGAAATTTTTACAGACGTAATGATAATCACTGGGAAAATTATAATGGCAGGAATGGTACTGGATCCAACCAGAGTAGAAACTTTAACAGATCTCAGGATGTAGTTCCGATGGAAATTGGTTCTTCAAGCATAAATTTTTCGACAGAAGCCCTAGACAACTTCCCTATATAGTCATCGATTCTCCAATTAGGAAATTATATTTTGTGATTGACAGTGGAGCAGAATTTAGTATTTTAGATGTAGGACTATGTTCGCCGAGATGGAAGACGGAAATATCTCTTAAGGCAAGAGCCTTAGGGAGAATATTTTCAATGAAGCACCTTTGTAAATTTCCAATCTTTAAGGAATTCAGAGTCGAGAATTATTATTGTGAATTTTTAGAATGCGAACTTAATAACGGATATGATGGTTTAATAGGTAATAATATATTGCGGGATCTAAATAGTATTATCGATTATTCGCATCGGCAGCTAATTACTGCAAACACAACCTTACCATTATTTATGAGCAAGGATGAAGAAATCTACCATAATATATCCTATAAGGAACACTTTATAGAAATAGGAAATAATGAGATAGTGGAAGAAAATTTTCTTTCCTATGTGAAAACCGATCATTTGAATGATTTTGAGTGGACCAAATTAAAGCCAATTTTATTAAAGTACAGGGGCATATTTTTTAAATCGGGTCAGAGGCTATCATTTACTAACGACATTAAACACAAGATAAAAACAAGGCACGATATGCCCATTTATTCAAAAATGTACCGCTATCCGGAAGTGCATAGGGGGGAAGTGAATCGTCAGATCGATGAAATGCTTAAAGATGGCATTATTAGGGAGTCGAATAGCCCTTATAATAGTCCAATTTGGATTGTGCCAAAAAAATTGGGTCGGGATAACCAGCAACAATGGAGAATCGTGATCGATTATAGAAAACTGAATGACACGACAATTGAGGACAGATTTCCCATGCCAAATATTGAAGACATATTTGACAAGCTGGGAAATTGTCAATACTTTTCCACCATTGACCTGGCAAAGGGCTTCCACCAAGTGGAAATGGACCCTGACGATATCCACAAAACCGCATTCTCGACTGCAAACGGTCATTATGAGTTTTTGCGAATGCCTTTTGGGCTTCGTAACGCACCCGCCACATTTCAAAGACTTATAAACAACATCTTACGAGAGTTTATAGGCAAAATTTGCCTGGTGTACCTAGATGACATCCTGATTTTCTCTACTAGTATAGAGGAACATATGGAGTCTCTAAGCAAGGTTCTTAAATGCCTTCAGAATGCTAATCTTAAAATTCAGCCAGATAAGTGTCTATTCTTATCAAGGGAAACTGAGTTTTTAGGCCATATTATTACGCCGGGGGGAATCAAGACCAATCCCAAAAAGATCGAGGCCATTGACGCTATACGGCTGCCTACGACTCAGAAACAAATCAAATCGTTTCTGGGTATAACTGGCTACTATAGACGATTTATCAAGGACTATTCTAAAGTAGCCTACCATCTTATCAAATATTTGAAAAAAAAATGCAAGACTTAATACTAAGGACCCCGAATATGTGAAAGCGTTCCACAAACTGAAAACATTACTGAAAAATGACCCCATACTTATCCACCCAGATTTTCGCAAACATTTTACGCTAACCACAGATGCGAGCAATTTTGCGCTTGGCGCAGTGCTCACGCAAGATAACAGACCTATTGCTTATGCCAGCCGTTCACTTAACGGTCATGAACAACGTTACAGTACCATAGAAAAAGAATTGCTTGGCATGGTTTGGGCAACAAAACATTTTCGCCCGTACTTATACGGTCGTAAGTTTACAATTAGGACCGATCATAGGCCACTAGTATGGCTAAATAATATGAAAGAACCAAACTCTAAGCTGCAACGTTGGAAAATAAAATTAAATGAATTTGACTTCCAAGTTGAGTACATAAAAGGGAAAGAAAACGTTGTTGCAGATAGGTTGAGTAGGATAACACACGAAGGTATGGGAAATGCGGAAATAGAAGAAGGATCAACTGCAACAGACATTCTTATTAATTTAAACGAAATATTCAACTCTGAGGACAACATGGAAAATGACATTGAAACAGTTCACAGTGCGGAGACTGATGGTACTCATTTTATATCGATTACCGAGAAACCTCTAAACTTGTTTAAAAATCAAGTTATTTTTAACTATGGATCTAAAGAATTCACGAAATTAAAAATTGTTCATAGAAAAAAGATAAGGAAATCCGTTACTGTGACAAGGGGAACAGATTTAGGGAAAACACTGTTAGAATGTTTTCCGGAGAGGGGATTGGTAGTAATTTTTTGTGAAGATGACTCACTTTTCCTGAAAATTCAGGATATCTATAGAAAATACTTCGCTAATAATGGTAACCTGAAGATTTTAAGATCTAAAATATTGTTGGAGGACGTCACGAACAGGGAAGTTATTTTAAAAAAAATTGAGACAGAACATCTTAAAAACAATCACCGCGGAATAAATGAGGTATTTATAAATCTGAAGAAGGTATGTTTTTATCCAAATTTACAAAAGGAAATTCAAAAGTTTGTAAACAACTGTGAGATATGTAATCTTGCAAAATTTGACAGGAGTCCGATTAAACACACATTTAACGTCACAAATACCCCTAACAAACAAAATGATATAGTACACATAGATCTTTGGTACCCACAGAGGAACATAATCTATCTTACTAGCATAGATAAATTGACTAAATATGCCACAGTTGAAAAATTAGAAGACCGAACTTGGCTATCTCTCATCAACGGACTGAAAAAGCGAATTCAGTACCTGGGTAAACCAAGAATGATCGTAATGGATAATGAATTCGATACTCTAAATGTCAAACAGTTCCTTACTGACAACGAAATAAACTTTCATCTAACCACAACATATTTAAAAACCGGGAATGCAGACGTTGAAAGACTACATTCCACACTGAACGAACACATCAGATTACTCAACGCCGACCCAAACAATGAATCTGATTTACACGGTAATGTATTTAAAGCAATAACAGCATATAATCAAACTATTCATTCAACGACGAGACACAAACCAATTGACTTTATTAATAACCTAATATCAGCGGACGATTTGGAAATTTTTGCCACTGGACAACGCGAAGCAAAGGAAAAACGAATTGAACAGTTAAATCGGGGAAGAAACCAAAGTGGCGATTTTGCCAATGTATTTGTAGATAATAACAGAGTTAGCAAGTCCCGACCAAAATATAAGAAAATTGAGAATTTCAGTATACAGGGAAACTATATTACCTCAAATAATGACAAATTTAAGAGGATTTACAAGACGCAAGTGAAAAGACGACAAAAATATCAAAATTGAATATTACAGAATAATTATTATTTAAGAATGACGAATACTAATAATTTCAGGTACCAAAAGGATCAGAACGATGTTTAGGACCCTGGTGTACCTCTCACTATGGGCGACAGTAGCGACACAAACCATACAAATTCAAGAGATAAACAGCGACAGAGGTTATATAATGTTGCAAAAGGGGACAACGGATCTACCCACAGAGTATAACGAACTCATTTTGAAAATTAACAAAACTGAAATTCAATTGGCATACGATTTATTACAGAATGAATTTAATGAAAACCCATTTTTACAGACTACCATGGCTAGAAGATATTTGAAAATGGCTGAGGCCGAAAAGAAGCTATTCAGCATCAGACACAAGCGCGGACTTTTTAATGCTTTGGGCAGTGGAATTAAATTTCGGTTCGGAACCCTCGATGATGAGGATAGACATGAAATCCACGAAAGATTAAGGACAATAGAAGAAAGTACATTGACGCAGGACGATATTAACGAAATTTTATACCATATAAACAATGAAACCCAAATTATTAGAAACTTGCAGAACGCTACTAATGTACTACAGAATCAAATTGTTAGGAAAGTACTATCAGACAGTTTTTTGGATAACATTAAAAGTTACTATGAACATTTGAAGGACATTCAATTAGGACTTGTTCTTAGTAAACAGGGTATCCTGAACCCAAAATTAATAAACCCAGACAAAATTTCCGAATTGAGAACGAATCAATTTGAGTACATTAAAACCTCCTTGTGGCAACAGGAAGATGTGCTCTATTTCATAGTACAGATTCCCGGTACAATGAAAACCTACCCTATTTTGAGGATAATCCCTTTTCCAACGCCTACTAACCATACCGAACTAAACTTCGACATGAATAGGAAACTTACAAACGTTGACAAACTACTGTACGAAGTGAAAGGTTCAAAAATTAAGTATTTAGACAATAAATGTGTCAGAAATCTGCTCAATAAAAACGAAACCGATTGCGAATTTATAATAAATAAAAGAAAAGAAATAAGATTTATTGAACCTAATTTTATTATAACAAAAAATATAGATGAAACTACAATAAGACAAACTTGTAGCAATTTAGAACTTAAAATAAAGAACCATAATTTGATTTTCTTCTCAAATTGTAAAATTTTAATTAACGAAACCACTTTTGAATCCTTCAATTATAATGAAAATTTTTTTTATGTACCATATGCTAAGGATATTACTAATAAAACGTTGATACAATTACCTGATACGAATTTAAACGAAGTGAAATTGAACATGCATAAACTGAAAACCAGTAATAATATTGTTAATATAATTTTAATAATTATTGTAATAGTGTTAATTTCATTGTTAATTTTTCAATTCTATAAAAGAACCTATAAAAATGAACAAGTTATCGAAGATGCTAATGTTTTAGAAGAAAGAACAAGTAATGTAGGAAGCTTGTTCTCTTAAGAACCATTTTTTTTTTGTGTTTTTGACTAAAATTGTAAACAAACATTTGCTTTATAGTGTTAAGAAAATTTTAAATATCGGACACAACGCGCCACCACAAATTCAACAGAGACTGTTGAATCTAGGGATGGAGGAATCATATAATGAAATATGATTATTTCATATTGTGGTGTTGTGTGCTTGTTGTTGATCTCACGTCTTGCATTAAACAGCAAGACGTATGTTTTTTTTATCAACAACAAATAGAATTTATGATGTGTTGGCAAATTCACATGCTTTGCATTAAAACACAAATCGTGTGAATTTGCAACATCAGCTAATTTAAGAGTTTTGTATTCTAGCAAGTAAGACATTTATTGTTAGATTTTAAGTTTGAATTCAGTAATAAAGTATCGTCCAAACAACAAGTAATTGTTTTTTATTTATGAAGTGCATAATTATATACATGCGTAAATAACTTTAGCATTGCAAATACTCGCAGTGAAAATTTCTTGGAATAAACATTAAGCAAAATTTTAAATAGAAAACAAACCTTAATTGTTTAAAATAAAAAAAAAAGAAAAAACGAGCGAAGCAATTATAGAGGTCCATAAAGCAAGAAAGAGGAAACCAAACCCCCCCCAATTTATCGCCTATTGCGATACCGAAAAAATTTATCTATAGTGGAATAACCAGGACGCCAACTGATCCTTTAGGGAAACATCAAGCCAACTTACATAATGCAGCAACAACTATACTTACAACAATTATACAGCGACAACTATAATAACAACAATATACCTCAGTAACTATAACAACAACAAGATACATCATCAACTATATAACAAAGCCCTAAATTTATTAACAGCAAAGGCTGCAACAGCAAAGGCTGCAACATCAACGCCAACAACCCTATAATAGGCAGCAGGATTCATCAAAACCCCCCCCCCCCGGGGATCACGTCTATAGTAGTAAGTTTATTTCGTTGTAATATTTATAAAAAAAAACCATGTAATTGCACTATATATGTAGGTATAGTTCCTTGTCAGGCCTCATTATAAGATCAGAAATTAAAATGAAATTTATCCGGATATTTGATGAAATTTAGAGAAGAAAATAAAATAAAAAAATAGAGAAACAATTAAAGTACTTAAAATTAAAACATAAAAAAAGGAAAAAAAAAGTTTTAAAATTATGATACAGTTTGCCGCATTCTAGGTGGGACACTTTGGTCCAAATCATTAACTTTATTCAAAAATAATCATAAAATTTTAGCTTGCGAATAATATATTTTGAGTGTGGCTCACTGTATATTTAAAAGAAACAAAATAAGAATAAGAAAAAAAAAATTTAATAATCGGGAACACGTGCCCGGGATAAGATAATATATGTACTTATATATAGGGATATTACCCTGTAAAAAAAAAAAGGAACAAAATAAATAAAGATATAAAATTATGTTTTGTGTGAAGAATTTAAAAATGAGTTCGTAAGATTTTATTTTTAATGGATGCTAGGAAGTAAGTAAAATGTAAAGTACCGATTGTTTTGTATATGGGACAGGGAAAATTAAATTGTAGGGTACCAGCCTGTCATAGGGTGGTGTAGGGATTAGTGTACCCATATATGGCACAACACCTAGCCATATCATCACACATTGTGATGAATTATCGTTTTTTTTAGATTTCCCAGTTTTTTCCGTACGTTTGTCATTTTAGTCTTGAGTAATTTTTCCACAGTGGCACTTATGCATTTTAGTTTTTTTTTATGATATTTGAAATTTTCTACATGCTTCCAGGGTGTGAAGTGTGTATATATGCTTACGCGTCAAAACTCGGGTGGGGAACCACATTTTCTCTCGTGAGCTAGCGGGTCAACTTTATACCCCCCTTTTTCCGGTTTTGAGTTTGTTATTTGATTTTTCCTAAAGTTATTTGACGGCGCGTAACATCAGTCGAGACGATTATAAATCAATCAAAGAATCTATTATGAAAGTAAAAGAGAATAATATTAACAAACGTAATATAAACCGGGAAAACGTAGACATCCAAACAGGACCTGTATACTTAAAAGATGAAAGAGGAGGTAAAAATCACTCTAAATTTCGTAAGGTAATAGTTTCCGAACTTGATAATGACCATGTAATTACTAGCACGGGACACAAATACCATAAGTCTTACATTAAAAGGAAGAAAACGCTTCAAAACACTGAAAACCAAAACACAAGTACATCAGAAACTACATAAATTTTATGACTATTTATTTTCAGATGATTCTCTTCATATTAATTAATGTGTTAATACTACATGACACAAAAGCACAATATTTGGAAGTAGAAGACCTGACAACCAATCACGGATACTTACCAATCAAACTAAAGGACATAGAGATTATTGAAAATTACATAAAAATTATACACATTATTAACACAACTCAATATCTAGAAACAGTAAACATCTTACAAAATAATATAATTAAATTATCAGACACTTATACTAACGTTACTCCATTGATGGACAGTATTAACACCCGGTGGCGTATATGAGCGACATTGTCATAATGACATTTTCATCGATGAATAATAGCAACAAAGTCAGTAACAAGTTCATATTTCTGCGAAAATTTCGACTTAGCGACATTGTCTGTTATGAATAGATCACGAAGTGAGCGCTGCAGGACTTTGTCTGCTACACGTCTCCGTCAATGAATAAATCAGAAAATAACAGACCATTTTTTCTGTTTGTTTTGTTTCATTTATTACCTACTTGAATTTATTCTGTCTTTTCCTTGTCACTCTAATTGGAAAAGTTGAACCTAAGCGACATTGTCTGTTATGAGTTGCTGTCAAACTAAACGCTGCAGCATTTTGTCTGCTACACGTCTCTGCTGACCAAAAATAACGGTATATTATTTTTGATTTGTTTTATTCTGTTTATTACTTAAATTTTTGTTTTAAAAAATATGTTTTTCAGTTTAGTCTGAACTTGTGAAGTGAAGCAATATCATAACAAGATTTCATTGAAAGGCAAAAATTCGCAAATAAAACGCAAATTACACGTAATAAGGCAAGTAAGTTAAAATGTTTTCAAAAAATTCATTAAAAAGATCATAAAAAAAAAACAAACTCAATACTTACTACGTTTGAACAAGCTTGAGTCAAATATAAATATTTGTGAAAGTGGTCTTGAAGTTATTATAGCAGAAAATAATTCTGAAAATTGTATAGAGGAATCAATAGGCTTACGGGAAAAATTAAGGCAGATATTTGTAAAACATAATGTAAGAAAAGCTGTTGGTAACGATTTGTTAAGAGTTTTAAACGAAGAGCATTTGGATGTGCCTATGAATATTGACACTCTCCTCGGTATCAAAAGAGAAAAAATGATTCTTGGGAGCGTAAATACTGGGCAATATTATCACTTAGGGCTGAGACACCAATTGCTGAAAATTTGCAACGGCATAGCGAACAATGTTAACAGCATTACAATCGACATAGGAATTGATGGACTTCCTCTATTTAAAAGCACAAATAAATCATTGTGGCCCATTCTAGGCAAAGTCGTTTGTCCCAAAATAAAATCAGTTTTTTTAATTGGAGCGTACTTTGGTGAAGGAAAACCTAAATGTATAAATTCGTTTCTACACGATTTTATTTATGAAGCGAAGCAATTGATAACTGATGGTCTATTTGTTGACGATAGAACATTACAGTTTACCATCAGATCGTTTATTTGTGATACACCAGCTCGTGCTTTTGTCACAGGTGCTGTCGGTCATTGCTCATTTTACGGATGTAGTCGTTGCCAACAAATAGGAAAAAGAATAGGAAAAGTTACAGTTTACACTTCTCAGTCAGGCTCTCTAAGAACAGATGAAAACTTGAAAACTTTCGCCTTCGAAGCCAACTGGAGCATCACAACATAAAATTTCAAAATGAACAAAGCGACCTAGAGCGTATTGATATAAAAATGGTGACCCAATTTCCACTTGATTGTATGCACCTGATCGATTTCGGCGTCGGTAGAAAGTTATTGAAAAATTTAATTAGTAAAATATCGCTTGATGATAAAAACTCACTATCACTTAAGCTGCAGTCATACGTTGGCTTTCTACCAAAGGAGTTCGGTCGATCCCCAAGACCTTTGTCGGAGCTTGGAAGATGGAAAGCAACAGAATTTCGGAACTTTACTCTTTATTTGGGAATAGTGGCATTAAAGGAAATAGTCACAGACGATAAATACTATCATTTTCTTCTGTTGAGTGTCGCTTACAGGTTATTGTCTTGTAACCTTCACTATAAAACCAATATAGGAACAGCTAGACAACTTCTGGGTGATTTTGTTCTATTTTACCCCAATTTGTATTGTGAGAGCGACTTAGCCTACAACGTTCATAACCTACTGCACTTTCCTGACTGTGTAGAAACTTTTGGACTTCCTAATTCATTTGCGGCTTATGATTTCGAAAATTATTTAGGTAAAATAAAAAAACTCGTGAGACGGCCTTCAAACGTGCTGTCGCAGCTTAAAACAAAATTAAAAAATTCACCAATTATCAACAAATACTCCATATACAGCAAGAAAGATTTAAAAAAGGGAATATGAATAAGCATTGCTAACACAAATTGTTATTTAAGCCCCGATTTTCCAAATAATTTGTGCTCTTTAAAGTCTCAGGATCAACAAACAACAATTATTTTAAGAATATCATCATTTTCAGGAGATGTTGTAAAAGGCAAGCAAATAAGCGATACCCGAAGTTTTTTTAATTTACCAACCATTTCAGATTCAATTGGTATCTTTGAAACTGATGGGAAATAAAATGCAGCTGAAATTGAATTCTGCATTAACCAGATCCGGTCCAAAATGTTTTTGTTGCCATTTGGTGATAATTTCGTTTTAATGCCATTGCTTCATACTGCTAATTGAGTTATAGTTACTTCTTATGTGCTGTTCTCTCAACAGAAGTGATTGAACGTACAGTAAAATTTATATGAAAAACACTTAAAAAACTGAGTGCTTTTCGTTTCCATTTTACTACACGCTCAATCACTTGTGTTGTGAAAACAGCGCATTAATTAATCTATTGTTTATATAATAATAAACAAATAAATAAATAATAAACTGCTCCACATTATCAGATTTGACCCAAATTTAAGTATATAAATACATTTTTAACAATTTAGGTATGGATTTTGAAAATAAATTGGACTACATTTTGAAAAAATACAGCTACTGGAAGCTTTACCAGTAAAACTAGACGTTATTTTGAAACAACAAGCCGAATTGGGGATTAAGGTCGATCAATGTCTGAAAAGGCAAGACGAATTAGCAAAAATGCTGGGGGAAAACAATATTTTATTGAGCCGTAATCTTAGCAATTTTTCTGCGGCCTTTAACCATTTTCCTATAAAGTCTGATGAGAACCTTAAAACAATTGAGAATGATCTTATGGGTGAAAATCGTGAAAATCTGGTGAGTTAAAAATAATTAAATAAAACAACAGAAAAATAATCATAAATATATTTTTATTTTCTCAAGGTAACTTCTATGCGACGTTTGCTCTGCGGCGACTTATTTGACGAGCTTAGCAGCAATACTGTTGAACTTTCAAAATATTACATGGATCGAGTTGCTTGTGATGATATTCCGCCAGATACAAAGGAGTAGAAGAATTTTGAACCGATGCTATTTGAAGACGACATTAATCGTACGATTCATAACCAGCAAAACTCCTTTAATTTCATAACCAGGTACCCGGGTACCCGAAGTAGGTTGTTTTGCGTTTATTGAAATAAAATAATATTTTCCTGTAAATATTTTTGTTGTTGATTATATTTTGCGTTCTCAACTGTACAAATTTGATATTTGGAAAAAACTGGTTTCTGTTCGTATATAAGTACCTAAAGCGACACAAGTAGGCAGAAACTGGTTTAATGTAAGGGTTGTTTATTTGCTTATTTTGCTTAGTTTCGGTACCTACTTGCTTAATTGCTTTTGAATTAGGTAGCAGATATTCATTTGTGTCGTAAAATTGAAATATTTCATTTGCTTCGCCAGTCTGTGTTGAATATTTGAACAGTGAAGTTGGTGAAAAATGAGCCGCAACGACCGATATTTGTCTACAAGGGAATACTGGAATTTGAGTGATGAAGCAAGAAGCACATATATTCAACGTTTATTTGAGGAAGCGACTCAAGATGAGGACCTTGAAGTGGACCCTGTGGAAGACCAAAATGAAGAAAATGTGGCCTATACTGGCGAAGTTTCGGAATCAGAGAATGAAGATTTGAATGTTGACAACGCAAACGAAATTGCAGCTGCTATTGACGCACCAGAGGAAATTTTCTTTGATGATGATATGCAAGAAGATGCACCAACAACAAACCCAGCAGACTACATGACTGCACGTGACGGCACACAATGGCAGCGAACACCACGTAGTTGCCAACAAGTGAGAAGCCACAATATATTCAGAGACCGCTGTGGTCCAGCGCGGATTACTGAAAATATGACGCCTTTGCAGTGTTTCAAATCATACCTCACAGGGAAATGGTGGATATAATAGTGCGCCACACAAATAGAAAAGCGCATGCCACATATAATGCGTACAATGAAGCGAATCCCAATAGACGTCAGTTGAAGTGGAAAGACACGACAATCAACGAAATTTATGCGTTCATTGGAATGATTTTGATGGCTGGCACAAATCATTCTAATGACGAAAACGCAAGAGATTTGTGGACGTCACAGGCTCACCCAATATTCCGCGCCACCATGGGAATAAACAGGTTTTTCGATTTGCTGCGTTTTATGCGGTTTGACGACCCCAGAACACGGGTAGAGCGGCAGCGTCAAGACAAAGCGGCGCCAATTCGCGATATTTGGATAATGCTCAATGCAAATCTTGCCAGATATTATGTGCCATCAGAATATTTGACCATTGATGAACAATTATATCCATACCGTGGAAGAACCAAATTCACCCAATATATACCCTCGAAGCCAGCAAAATATGGCATAAAAGTATGGTGGATTTGCGATGCCAAAAACTCATATCCACTTCATGGCCAAATATATACTGGCAAACAAGAAACTGGTCGTGAAGTTGGTGTTGGCGAAAGAGTGGTGAGAGATTTAGTTGGGCCATACTACGGTAGCGGACGAAATATAACAATGGATAATTTTTTTACGACGCTGCCGTTGGCTAGGCAACTAAAAGTAGAAAAGCTCAGCATTGTGGGTACACTCCGCCGCAACAAAGCTTACATCCCTGCGGAGATGAAAGAAGACAAAAAAAAGACGTTGGTTCAAGTTTATTTGGCTTCTACGACAACGTAACACTGCTCTCATATAAGCAGCGGAAGTCCAACTCGGTCATCCTTCTTTCTAGTATGCATGATGATGCACAAATTGACGAGAATGGGAAACCAGAAATTATAAATTTTTATAATCAAACAAAAGGTGGGGTGGACGTAATAGAAAATAGAATTTCAAATGTGCAAAGCGTGCGCCAATTTTCAACAAAAAATGCAATTGAAAGCATCATCGGAAGGCCGTTGGAGAGTGTGCTTTGTGCTGCAGGTCCGTCAACATCTCCGTCAGCACGACAAAGGGGCAGAAAAGCACATACGGGCGTGTGCTACATGTGCAAACTTCTTCCAAATAAGCGCAGAAGAAAAACTAGAAAAAATTGCAGCATATGTAGCACGCCGATATGCGATGAGCACGCCATAACAATTACTAAATGCTACAATTGCCACAATAACAACGATAGTGATTCGGATGAATTATAATATAATATATATAAAATATGATAAAATAAATAAAAAAGACATTTATTTCCAACGTTTTTTCATTTACATGTCAGGCATTTACATAGGAATTGCATTAGGGTACCCGGGGACCCGGTTGTGTGTTTATGGGGGTAAAACATTTAAAATCATTTTTTAAAGAAAATATTGCAAATATTTTGAATTTTTTCGTATTTAAATCTTAGTTTAGCCAAAATCTCTCATGATTCGGAGTTTTATGTCCATATCTCAAAAATTATAGGCACAGCAGCACTTTAAAGTCAAAAAAGGTACACGGGTACCCGGTTATGAATCGTAGGGTTAATCCATCGAAATTTAAACTGGAAAAAACATATGCATGCCCAATTTGCTTAACGAAAAATATCAACTTGTACCCAGTATTGTTACATTGTGGTCATAGAATATGTGTGGATTGTGCATATCCGATTAATCTGGCAACGCTATGCCTGAGTAGACCGCGTTTTTTTACTCTGCTAGAAAAATAAAATTTTATATATCTTAGATATACATTTTATCTATTATTCGGCTAATTAATTATTTCTGTACAATAACCTAGTGAAAACATAATAAGAACTTGTGTATTTATAAAAAATTTGTATTCATTAATTTGTGCTTATTGCCTTGCTATTATTTGGTTAACTTAATTACTATGCCTGCTACTAAAGTTTTTAAATGCTCTTTATGTAAAGATACTATTGGAAAGATCCAGGGAAGTATCCAATGTAGGGCCTGCAAACTATGGCTCCATCTACAATGTGCCAATGTAACTGAAAAACATCTTGCTATTTTTTAAAAAAAAGGCCAAAATCTTTTTTCTTTACTTGTTCTGTCTGTGCTGATACAGTTTTGGATGATCAGTCTGCTCGTGATGATGTTAAAGCATTGAAAAGCAACTTTGATGATTTTGTAAATGCTTGCAAAGTGGATAATACTGCTTTTAAGAACACTATGGCTCAGATATTGTCTGACTTTAAAAATGAAGTATCATCGTGTATTAAAGATATGAGGTCCGAAATAGAGACATGTAACAAATTTATTAGGAATATTGATGTTTCGACTTCATCCAAAATATCAACATTAGAAAATTAAAATAACATGTTGCATCGGCGTCTTAATCGTGGGGATATTGTTATTAATGGGTTACCGTATGGACTAAATGAACTTCAATCAATTGTAATTGCTTTGGGTAGTCACTACAGTATCAATATTTCTGAGCACAACCTAAACCATGTCTGTTATATGAACGACGGAAAGCTCTTATTGGTAAAATTTAATAATATTGGCCTTCGTGATCTGCTGATGGAGTATTTTAAAACACGTTCCCTTAAAGTTAGAGATGTTCTTGGTGGTGATATTAATAGCCGGGTGTACTTAAATGACCACTATTCCCCTGCTTGCCTAAGTTTATTTTAGAATTGAATAAGTTAGCCTTAAGACTCATTGTTAATAAAGAAGAACGTTCATAATAACGTCGTAAAACAAAAAATAATCTTTGTGTTTTTTTTTTATTATTTAAAAAAACCATTTCCAAAGTAAATAGTTAACTGACGCGAGTTATGGAAACCCCCATAACGTCAGTAACAATAACAACACAGCCGCCAACAAAACCACCAAGATGTATCCTAAGTACACGCAGAGAAAAAATATGGTTGGGCATGGTTACGGCAACCACACTGTGTTTATTGTAACAATATATTGTTGTTGTACACAAATAATTGTTATTTTTATTAAATATCAGCAATATTATAGTTACTGTAAACATATTAATGTTTATCGCAATTATAAATTTGAGTATTGTTGACCGAAAAATAATTATTTTTCTAACAACTAAATTATGATAACTTTCAAAACATATTATATTACTCACAGCCATAACATGATATTTAATATCCATAACATGATAACTTTATATACATTTATCATAATAAGTTTAAGATGCAATCAAAATATCGTTACTCTAATAATATTTTGGTATCGCCATTTGTAAAATAATTTTGAATCAGTTGTGTCGTGTTTTACATAAAAATATCGAATTATTTGTTAGTGAGTGGCTAAATAACAAAAAATAACCATTAAAATAAACAAGAAATTAAAAAAAAAATAAAAAAAAACATTAAAAATGGGTTGTAGTGTCACAAAATAAAATATCTTTGCTTAAAAATTTTAATAATCTTAAAGTGGTGGAAAAATTTGTGAAATATTGGTGCAAAATATTAACCATTACTGGTAAGTTTTGTGTTATTTTAAGAGAAAAATAATGAAAACTCCATAAAATAATTTATAAATAATTTCGACCTACGACAAAAAGATTACAGTAACTATATTATGTTTTTTATTTTATCATAAGTATTTTTTTCCAATAAAAATATTATGTTTAAAGTTGTATCATATTATGATGTAAAAAATTTATGTATAACAGTTCATATCACTTTGCATCATAATATGATTACTTCTAAACTTATTATGATTTGCCATGACAATAATATGATTACTTCTAAACTTATTATGATTGTCATGACAATAATATGATTACTTCTAAACTTATTATGATTGCCATGACAATAATATGATTACTTCTAAACTAATTATGATTGCCATGACAATAATATGATTACTTCTAAACTTATTATCATTGCCATGACAGTAATATGATTACTTATTAACTTATTATGGTTACCATGACAACAATATGATTACTCCTTATCTTATTATGATTACCATGACAGTAATATTATAACTTCTTAACGTTTTATAATTAACAGGATAACAATATGATTAAGGGAAAAATATTATGATGTAATATTACGAACATATTTGGTCATAATATGATTTAATAACAATCGTAATATGGTGATTACAATCATGAATCTAATCATAATATGTTGCTCTTAGAATATGTTTACCACAACCATGTTTTTTCTTTGCGTGTAATAAGTAATTTTTGAACGATTTAAAGGAAATGCTAGCTCAGTAGTAAGAAAATAGGGAGGCAGCAAGAATGTTGCAAAGCGTTTTGCTTTTCGTTTAAAGTACCAAAAATGCTGCCCCAATTAGTTTTTTCCATATATGTACCTCAGTGGGAACAATGCTTCCATATACATTACGCTTAAATCTTAGTCCAACAAGAAACGACATTTTCTTAAAAGACATAGACGAACAGAGACCTGCGCATTGACGGCTGAGCAGCGCCGCCGATCATTTTGTACAGCCGCTGCCGCCGACAATTTATCGGCTTAAAATCAGCCGCCGGTCATTACGGACTATTACAAAATGTCCCAAACGGATGTAACTAAAAACTTTACTTCAACAATTATTACACTGCCATCCCGTTGCTTGTTTATTTAGGACAAAAGGAGATACATACAGTTGGAACAGTCAGACGAAATAGGATACAAAATTGTAAATTACCAGCTGATCACGAAATAAAAAAATGTCCTAGGGGATTATCATTTCTATTCGGTGCTGACTTTGAAGGTTTAGAGCTCGCAAACGTCTTGTGAAAAGAGAATAAGAACGTTACTCTACTGTCCTCATTCGTTGGCGTGGAACCAGAAAATGATATTAGTCGATCATGGTTAAGTGCCGAGCGATTGTCAAAGAGTACAACCGTCATATTGGCGGTGTTGATCTCTTAGACAGCATGATGGGGCGGAACCGAATCAAAATCAGAAAATGGTATATGCGTTTAGTTTCCATCTACTGGACCTAGCGGTTACAAATGCTTGGTTTTTGTATAAAGGAGCAAGAGGGAATACGACTCTTACACTATTAAAATTTCGTAAAGATCTGACACTTCTAAAAATAAACACAAAACAGAAACGTCCAAGAACCAACGATTCACCTTCTGTCGAAAGATTACATGTCCAACAGCAAAACCGAGGTCCAGCATTAGCTATACCATCCGTAGATATCAGGCACGATCATGTGGACCACTTACCGGAATTCCAAGAAAATAGGGTAAGATGAAAGCTGTCGGGTTCTAAGGGCCAAACTCAACTGATTTGTAGCAAGTGTAACATAGGGCCTGTTCGGAAATGCATCACTGCGCTGCATCAGTGATTTAAAATGCTTAAATATATATCAGTGAAGTAGATGTGGACCATAAAATTGTCAAATACTCCACAAAAATAATAGTCACACAATAAAAAAAAATTAAATTATTTTTTATCGGCATTAAAAAAAGTTTGCTTCTCTGATGCAGCGCAGTGATGCATTTCCGAACAGGCCCATAGCTTTATGCCTAACAAAAACTGCTTTGTAAAATTTCATAAAAAATTACCAAAATTAAAATGTTATCTTTAAAAAAAAATCTAAAATTTCATAAATATGTAATAAATAAATAATACGTTGGTTTTTAAAAAGAAACAAAAACATTTTCCATTTAAATCACTTTTGAAGCATAAAAATGTTAGATTTTGAATTTAAAGCTAAATGCGCAATGATGCAAATTTGCATCAAATGTATTTTTTAACTATTTTATATTTTAACTATTACAAAAAAAGTCTTTTTTAATTAGTCAGCATTTTTTTTAATTTTTTTGCTTTGTAACAAAATCACATTTCCGTTCTTAAAAACGAAAATGCAATTATTGTGCAACTAAAGAAAAAATGCAGACGGATTTCGAAGAAATATTTACAAATTGAAAAATGTATTTTTTTTTGTCTTTTCTATTTGATATTTAAAAAAAGATAAAAGATAAAAAGTGGGCAGTTGAAATGGAGTGGTGACAAAAAGATGTTGTGTACAATTAAATAAAGAATTAGAAATAATATATTGTGTTTTGTGTTTTTTTTTTAATAAAAATTAAGTTAAGGTTTTTAACTTTTAAGCTGTATTTTATTTATTTTAGCTTTCTTGCGCACTAGAGGGTTAACATTTGTAAGATGGCCACACAAACAATTTTTCTTTTTTTTATTATTGTGGCAACTTTCCTGTTTTTTTACTGAGTTTATATTATTATTTAACGAATTGTTGGAACAAGTATTTGAATATAACCAGATGGAAAATTCCAAATGAACAAATTTTTTTTAAATTAAAAAAAAAACACTTCTCTAAATCCGATTCAGAATCTGATGAAGAAATTAATATTGCAGATTTTAGTGAGTACAAAAACGATGTGTTAAAATATGAAAAATTTTTGATTGCTAAAAAACATTAGAAATAGAAAACACTAACGGCTATTTTACACTATCACACAAGTATAACGTATTTTGAAGAAAATACAACCCTGTCATGATAAGTTTTTATTGTGTTTTAAACATTTTCAAACAATAATTAGATCAGAGATGCATTTTCGTCAAAATACGTAAGACTTGTGTGATAGTGAAAAACAGCCTTAAAAAAACACTTAACAAAATGATCGAAGGGGGTTTAAATGTTGGGAACTATTTCGGGCAACTAGTAGTCGTTTCTAAAAAAACGATGCTGTTGATGGGGTAAGTAATTTTTCAGGAAAGAACTTACAGTAGGCTATGATGAAATTGCAGACTCTTTACTCGACAGACACTTTTTTTACAAAATGCTTTTAGATTTGGATTAGCAACATCGACAACAAACCTACCTTCTTAACCATCTTCGCAATACTCACTCTTTAGACATAATCACAAAAAAAAAAAATAAATGGAACACTAAGAACAACAAATAAAGGCTATTTTATGTGGAAGCCTTAAGGCCTCGTTACTCTTACGTAAATGTTGCGGATACGTAAACGTTGCGGTCGACTTGAAATGTTGGTAGTTACTACAAAAACGTAAACGTGTCATATGGTGCTGAGGTGTATGTGTGTACTCGTACATATGTATGTATGTAAATTATTATTTGTTTTGATTTTGCTCACAGCCTTGTTGCAAGACATGTTGCTAATATTCTTGTTTAAAATCGCCAATACATACCGATACCGGCGCTTTTGTACAAAAAAATAAAATAACTTATACATATCTGTGGCATTTTGACAAAACATCTTAAGTCGTGATAAGATAGCAAAAAGCTTTAAAAAAAATTCGCTGAAAAAATCATTTTTATCAAATAATAAAAAAAACCAAACTTAAAGAAAAATTTCGTTTATAATACAAAATTTTAAAAATGTAAACAAATATGTTTTTTGAATCAAAATTCGTATGATTAGCAAAATTTTTTTCGACTTTTTGAATTTGACTTAAGATGTTTTGTCAAAGTGCCATAGATATATATTTACATATCCAGCACAAAATTTGCTTTACAAAATTAGATTTTTTTATCTAGTTTTTATTGCGCCTGAGAATCTAGTTTTGGTGTTATGGACCTTAACATATTTTTAGCCCTTATTAATATCTCTTCAAATGAAACTTGATACAACCAATGTGTCTAAGCAAAAATTGAAAAAAAAAATGTTTATAATATTTTATTGTAAACTTAATTTAATTTTCTAAAGATGCTAACCAAAGGTTAGCGCAATAATGAGAAAAATAAATAAATATTATATATGTATGTTTTTAAAAAAGACCTCAAGCTTAAATAGTTCAAAATAATTATAAAAAAAGAAAGGTCAAATAACAATAAATAATATATATATTTAATATAATAAGGTTAAGGCGAATATTCGGAACTATGTGCTAATTTTTTTCTATTTGCATTGTCAAAAATGTATGCAAATAATTATTTTACAATAAAATCAATATTCGAATCAGCTGTTTTATGTTTTGGCTCGTGTGTTTACAGCTTTTAATCAAATTTTTATTTAATAATTTTATAAATTATGATTTTTGCGTTAAAATATTGTTAAAACTTGTGTTGTAAATGTAAATGAAATTTATAGATAAGAAAATAAGAAGTAGAAATACAGTAAACATACAAATGTACATATGAAATAAATGCCATCATTGTATAACTTGCATTTGTTGTTTATATTTGTGTAATTTTATTGTTTTGTAAATATATAGCGAATTTAGTTAAAATACAAAAACATTTGTGGTTTCAAACTTATAAATAAATAAAGTGACCATAGAAAAATTGAGAAAAAGGCTTTTGCAAATTTGCAGCAGCCCGCTGCCGGAAACATGCAAAAATAATATTTTAACATACATATATCAATTTTATTTACTTCCATCTATGGAAATAATCTAACTGTTGGATAAAATTAAATAAAAAATTAAACTTTTAACAACAATATTTATTTTCAACAAATAAACAAGAGCTGTAAGCTGCTTCTTTTATTTTCAATAAAAACCCGATAACTTTGGTTTCTGTGACACATAAAGCCAACATTAATTTCAGTTCGAACAAAAAGCCCATAACATTGGATTTCATTACATAAAATTTAAATTAACGTTTTGATGAGAATCTCATTAATAAAATTTAAAAGTAAACCGCTCGTTAATAAGTTTTGTTGACAACACTGCTTCAAAACAAAAACACTATTCTTAACAGCTGATACGTAAAAACGGAGAGAAATTTTAATTTTATCAGGTTCATCCGCAACGCAACGTTACGTTTACGTAAGAGTACCTATTTGCACAGTAGCTTGGTAAGGAAAACGGAACAGCTGATTAGCAACGTATACGTTTACGTAAGAGTAACGAGGCCTTTAATCTGGAAAAAAGTTCAAGTAAAGAGAAGTTTGCAAATGCCCGATTATTAGTAGAAAAATTCAGCTTGGGTTTGTAAACTACATAAAATCATTTATGCCCAATACTTCAATGCGTGCTGCTACTACTTTAAGCTGATCGGCTTTGAACGACGTTTATTTTGCATATAGCACTACAATACAAACATTTGAAGAGAGATCTTGTCTACAAAATATATCATTGGTTCCTGGATATGCTGACAAGATTCCTTTAAGGGAAGAAGCTATATAAACCTTAAAAACGGACGTATATCCACATCCACATAACAAATATACGATTTCTAAAAATATTAGCGAAACTCTATGTGCTTTTGGACTGGAAAAAAAGATATGATCAAATACATGCAATAGTTTATATTTTCCGTTCCCACAAAATGCCAGACGCAAACATCAATTTTAGATTTGAACAAAACAAACATCTACTGTTGCAAAATAAGCAGCAACAGTAAATGTGCTTCCCATGCTAATTGTTCGTTCTCACAACTGATTATTTGGTTAGTTTTAAGCTTTAAAATGTTTTTAGTTAGATTTAAGCTTCAGTTTCAAATAAAAACTCAAAAATAACAAAAGTTTTGTTTTAATTATATTGTTGTTGTTAGTGACGGTGGAAGCAATATTGTTGTGTAGCGTGTATAATGTTCTGCCATAACTAATATAGTTACGTGTTAAAACATTCCCACGGGAACAACAATAATGTCTCATATTATTAATGCTAGACGTAACTTTATACGTCTACATTCCTTTCCCACAGTACTGTTACCAAGACAGGTAAAACTGCGTAGTAAGTGATTCCCATGATACGATGGTCGCATTATACACGTGACGCTTTCTATATTTGCTTAAGATTGTATTAGTGATTAAGTTTGGTTTAAGCTAGGGTAGTTTAAGAAATAATAATAAATAAAGAAGCAGTTGCTCGTAAGAGTTAAAACAGAAAAGTTAAATGTTTTATTTACATGGCGATCCTGCCATTTATTAAATTAAATCAAAAACCTGAAAAATTTGGATTGAGAAAAAAAATTAATTAAAAGTTTGAAAAAAAATTTAAATAAAAAATATTTACAAAATTTGTCAAATAAATATTTGAGTGTGCCAAACAAAAAAAAAAAAAGCGAATAAAAAAAAAAATTGTATATAAAATAAATATATACATAAAACAAAATTAAAGCAAATAAATAAAATACAACACCAACAACAAAATTTTGTGTTTCTAAAATAAAATATTGTACAAAGTTTGAAAACCCAAAAAAAAAAAAAGAATACAATAAAATTAAATAACAAAACGTTAAAAATAGAAAAACTACTGTGTTACAAAAAAAAAAAACACAAAGCAGAAGGATTTTATAAAAACAATTATTTAAAAAAAAAAAAAAAGCAATCATTATGTTAAAACAACGAAAGTAACTATAATATGCATCATGAAGGAATATTATCACAACAAGCAAAAAGCCATGTACAACATTCTTATCAACATAAACAGCATCAATAGCAGCTGCAGTACAGGTCATCTACATGAACACAAGAACCAAATAATAGTAAGTTATTTTTAAGAATTTTTTTTGTGAACATAACAGATGTAAAACTATAAATTAAAAAAAAAAAAAAGAAAAAAGAACATAGAAAATCTTAAAATAAAAATATTAAAAAAAAAAAAAAAATAAAAAAAACCCCATTTACTAATTTTAAGATAAATATCGTGAAGGAAGGAAATAAAATAACTATAGAAAATGGGTGGCAATGAATCTAAATTAGAAAACCCAAACGCCAATGTAATTAATGAGGTAAAAGTAGAAGTGGTATTCCCAGTAATATATTTAATAATAATTATAGTGATCCTTGCGCTACAATTACTAACGACCTTATACCAATTGCACAAAAGGTCGTTACGAAAAAATTACGCACGGGCGGCCTCAATTGAAAATGGCCTGCAAAAAATATAATATCTTTTTTTTTCCCCTTCACAATGTTTATTTTAAAATTTGAAGCTACAAGATAACTATATGTATGTAATGTTAAAATAAAAATATTAAAAATAAAATTTAAAAAAAAAAAAAATCAAATCTATTTTGTCATGAATCGGTTACCTTGTTATGGACTGGCAACAGATTGTTGAAAAATTAAGACAAATTAGGGAAAGTTTTGATAGGTCCTATAAGTGTTTAAACGTAGATAGGCCCACAAAAGACGAAACAGTGGAGAAACACCTCGAAATTTTATTGGACCGTTTCGAACAGATTAGGGTCATATTGAACGTTAACTACTCCCGCTTAACTCAGCATCATAAGACAGCGGCCGATAAATTGTTCGCGGACATTCGAGATAAACTCACACGCATTTGCTTGAGAAAAGGTTTGGAAATAAAAATTCCCAAAACGATACGTGGGGAGTTAAAATATATTCCAAAACCAAATACGCCTGAAACTCAAAACAAATTTTTTGAGGAAAATCCACGAGAAATTACAAAAATGCCTCAGACAATAACAGAATTCCTAGGATTGGCATCGAGAATCCTTCCAGATTTCGATGGCAAACCACAAAATATGCAATCCTTCATTGATGCTTTGAATTTAGTGAATTCACTAAAACAAGATCATGAAACGGTAGCTGTAAATTTAATAAAAACAAAATTAAAAGGCTCTTCTAGAGCATTAATTTCAACTGAAACAACAATTCAGCAGATCATTGACAAATTGAGCAGTACGATTAAAGGTGAATCAACCGAAGTACTCACTGCAAAACTGCTAAACGTAAAGCAGAATAATCGATCGGCCAATGAGTTTACAGCGGATATAGAAGAGTTGACAAAGGCTTTGTCAAGTGCTTACATCGCTGACGGATTGCCACCTTCGACAGCTGAAAAGTATTCGACGCAAATAGCAGTTAAGGCTATGACAAAAAATGCGTCACAGGAAAAAGTTAAGCTGGTCATGGAAGCTGGTAATTTTGCCACAATGAACGATGCAGTTGCAAAGTTCGTAAATTCCTGTACGGATACAAGCGCTTCGAGCTCTAACATTTTCCACTACAGAACAAAGAACTATGGCCGCGGACGCGGTCGCAGGGGCAACAATCGTAGTAATAATCGTGGTTATGAAGGAGGTTACAATAACAGAGGTAATAATCGTAGATATGGTCGCAATTACAATAATTTTAATAACTATAATAATAGTAACGATAACGGAAATAACAACCAACGTTACAATAATGTTAATAGAGGACGCAACGTCCGACTAACACACGAGGGTATGGAAAACAACCAGGCCCCGGGTACTCAATAAGTAAAAGTATAGAAGACGGTAAAATCTTTAGTATGAATTTGAATTTAACATCGTATATTTCCATAGGAACATCGTTGAATCAGAAACCATCAATATTTTTGATTGACACAGGTGTGGATATTTCTGTAATTAAGAGCAGTCAGGTTCGTAACATACACATTGACTCTGACAGGAAAACTAGCATACATGGTATTGGAAAAGGAATAACGTACACACTGGGAAAAGTTGAAACAGATTTAAAACATAAAAATCTGTTAATAAAACACAGCTTTCATGTAGTTCATGATAATTTTCCTATTCCATCTGATGGAATACTCGGCTTGGGCTTTGTAAAAAAATACCATTGCATTTTAGATTACCAGGAAGGTCAAGATTGGCTAATTTTGAGACCAAAAAATTATCCTGAGGACATACCTATACCAATGCTTAATTCTCCAAGTATTAATTCAATATCCATACCTGCGAGAGCAGAGGTCATTAGGCAAATTAATATCCAAAGTTCGGAAAGAGAAGTGCTAATTCCAAACCAGAAACTTCAAGAAGGAATTTTTGTTGCAAATACAATTGCAAATAGCACAAAAGCATTTGTCAGGATAATTAATACCACGTCCAAAAATGTGATCCTAGAAAATGTCAACATTGTGACTGAAAGTCTACAAAACTATGAGTCATTAACGTCTCAAGGCAAGCAAAATAATGACATAAAATTGCAAATGTTGTCTAGTAAATTTCCAGAATTTGTAAAGCCTGACCTAACGAGACTTTGTGAGAATTATATTGACATATTTGCATTGGAAACGGAGAGAATTTCGGTAAATAACTTTTATAGGCAAAAACTTCATCTAAAGGACAAAGAGCCAACATACATAAAAAACTACAGAATACCACATACGCACAAGGAGGAAATTACAAGACAAGTAAAGAAACTATTAGATGACAATATAATAGAACCATCAGCATCAGAGTACAATAGTCCATTACTTTTGGTCCCAAAAAAATCATTACCAGGAATAAATCAAAAACGGTGGAGATTAGTGGTCGACTATAGAGGAATTAATAAAAAATTAATTGCGGACAAATTCCCTCTACCAAGAATAGACGATATTCTTGACCAATTAGGTAGGGCAAAATATTTTTCATGCCTAGACTTAACGTCAGGCTTTCATCAAATTGAATTAGATGAAGACTCAAGGGATATTACTTCATTTTCAACCGACAAAGGCTCATTCCGTTTCAATCGTTTACCTTATGGACTAAAAATAGCTCCAAATTCATTCCAAAGAATGATGACGATTGCATTTGCTGGACTCTCACCAGCACAAGCATTCTTGTACATGGATGATTTAGTTGTATTGGGTCGTTCAGAACAGCACATGTTAAAAAATTTAACAGATGTGTTCGAGACGTGCCGAAAATATAACCTAAAACTTCATCCAGAAAAGTGTTCATTTTTTTGTCACGAAGTGATATATTTAGGACATAAATGTACAGATAAGGGCATTCTTCCAGATGATAGCAAATTTAAGATAATTCAAGACTATCCTGTACCCAAAAATGCCGACGAAACTAAGCGTTTTGTTGCATTTTGCAACTATTATAGACGTTTTGTTCCAAATTTTGCAGAACATTCTAGACTCTTAACGAGATTATGCAAAAAGAATACAAAATTTGAGTGGACCACTAACTGCGAAAAAGCATTCAGATATCTGAAAAATGCATTAATGAGCCCGCAAATACTGAAATACCCAGATTTTCAGAAACAATTCTGTATAACTACTGACGCAAGTAAATATGCATGCGGCGCAGTACTTAGTCAAAAGTATAATGAAACGCAATTCCCCGTTGCTTATGCCTCCCGGTCTTTTACGAACGGCGAGAGCAATAAATCAACTATTGAACAGGAATTGGCAGCAATACACTGGGCAATAACTTATTTTCGACCATACATATATGGCACAAAATTCCTGGTCAGAAGTGATCATCGACCATTATCTTATTTATTTGCGATGAAAAACCCCTCTTCTAAATTGACTCGAATGAGGCTAGATTTGGAAGAATATGATTTTACCGTAGAGTACCTAAGGGGAAAGGACAATCATGCTGCCGACGCATTGTCACGATTAGATTTCTCTGAGATAAGAAAAATTCAAGACAAAGCTAGTCAAATGTTTAAGGTAACAACGAGGCAGCAAAGCAAAAATATCACTGGAAAAAGGGCAACAATACCTACCAGTAATGAAAAATTGACAAACAAAGTCAAAATTTATGAGGCGTTCAGTTCAAAAAGCAATAAAAATAGCGCCAAGCTATCAATAACTGGTGACTGTATATATATAAGTACGAGAAGAGCCGGCAATAGAGATAATAAAGTGATCACAATGAGTACACAAACTATTATCAATAATGGGAAAACTGAGTTAAGACAATTATTCCCAATGCTTGAAAAATTAGCAGTTGATAACAGACTCAGTAAGCTGCAGCAGTCACAAAGTGACAATATATTTAAAAGGATCCGGATCCAAGAATATAAAGAAATAGGAAATGAAATGCTCGAGCGAATTGAAATACAACTGACGTAGATAGTTACAAAAATTACCGATAACGACGAGAAAATGTCTATTATAAAAAAATACCATGATGATCCAATTTGGGGTGGCCACCCAGGAATCACACGGACTTTAAATAAAATAAAAAGAAAGTACTCTTGGAAAAACATTACAAGAGATGTGACAAAATATGTCAAAAATTGTGAAAAGTGTCAACTTAATAAGACACAGAAAAACACAAAAGAAGAAATGATACTAACTCAGACGCCAGTCAGCGCGTTTGAGATTGTACAGATAGATACCATCGGACCATTGCCTAAATCGGAAAAGGGCTATGTGTATGCTGTCACAGTTATATGTGACCTAACAAAGTATCTTATCTCAATACCGGTTATTGGTAAAAGCGCGACGAGCATTGCATTTTAATTTACGGTCCCATGCGTAAGATAGTTACCGACATGGGTACTGAATACAAAAATCAGGTTTTCAGTGAAATTTGCAAATTGTTGAACATAGAAAATGTGACTTCAACAGCATACCATCATCAGACGTTAGGAACGGTGGAAAGAAGCCACAGAACGTTTAATGAGTATGTTAGGTCCTACATTTCAGTTGATAAAACCGACTGGGATAAGTGGATGAAGTATTTTACATTTTGCTATAACACAACTCCATCAATGGTGCATGATTATTGCCCATATGAGTTGGTATTTGGAAAAATTCCAAATAAATATGATTTTCTATCCACTGAAGAGATCGATCCACTGTACAATGTGGACTCCTATGAGAAGGAAATCAAATACAGGTTGCAGGTGGCTCACAAAAGAGCTAAGCAACTTATAGATAGGAATAAGTTAAATAATAAAATTTTTTATGATAGGAATAGTAAGAGCATAAAAGTAAAAATAGGCGATGTAGTTTATTTAAAGAATATAGGACATAAGTTAGATACGCTATATAGAGAAATCCCATATAAGATAATAAACTTAGATGATAAAAACAATTGCTTATTAAAAGACGAAATTAACGACAGGACAGTCACTGTACATTTGGACAGAGTTAGAAAACAAAATAATAATTAAAAAAAAAAAAAAAATATTTTAAAACAAAAAGGGAGGAATGGGACGCCTGAACTAACCCTCAATACTAACATAATTTTATGCTTTAGTTTAAATGTTTTATTTACATATAAAAAATATATAAATATATAAAAAGAACGATCAACAGTGTTTTGATCGTTCTTTTTCCGGAAAGGGAAGGTGTAGCGTGTATAATGTTCTGCCATAACTAATATGGTTACGTGTTAAAACATTCCCACGGGAACAACAATAATGTCTCACGTCTACATTCCTTTCCCACAGTACTGTTACCAAGACAGGTAAAACTGCGTAGTAAGTGATTCCCATGATACGATGGTCGCATTATACACGTGACGCTTTCTATATTTGCTTAAGATTGTATTAGTGATTAAGTTTGGTTTAAGCTAGGGTAGTTTAAGAAATAATAATAAATAAAGAAGCAGTTGCTCGTAAGAGTTAAAACAGAAAAGTTAAATGTTTTATTTACAGTTGCCGCAATGCCATAAACGAACATGAACAGATAGGGTTGCTAAAGCAATACGCTGCATCGTCTTTTAAATATAAAATTTGGTTAACCATAGTTTAAGACTAATGAGCTGCCGCCGGCAATATTCTTGCAAGCCGCCGCTGCCGACAAAACTTTACGGCGCAGGCCTCTGAAGGCGAGAGCCTGCTCCTCAATATTAATATAGATTTATAAGGGATAGCTTAAACTTTTTAAGAAAGATTGTAAAACATATCAATAAATAAAAAAAAAGTTTTTGTAAATAAAATAAATCTTGTTTTTTTTTTATTATAATTGTCTTTTATTATAAGGATATTTTTCAGAATTAAGATGTGACTCAAATCGAATATTGCAGGTCCATTTTGGTAATTAACCTCCGTTGTATTTAATTGTCCAAACTTTATCATTCATTCGAGTTAAGTATGTAACCTTCTTGTTAAGAAATTGCATGATTTTATAAGGAAGATAAAGTCATTTATTTTTATCTAAATTGACAATGGCTTTTTGATCATCTGGTCAAAAGTCTCCATGGGGTATTAAAATTTAATAACTTTTTCGTTTATATATTATTTTTTCTAATGTAGTGTACGTATACTTACATAACGCACTGCAGGTAATTTAAGATATTTTATTTTTGTTGTTGAGTTAAAACGTCGGCACAATTGAATTTATGTGCTGTTTTCACAACACAAGTGACTGAACGTGTAGTAAAATTTATATGAAAAGCACTCAGTTTTTTGAGTGTTTTTCACACCAACAACTTCAGAAAACAAACAGAAACAAATGCTACTGAAAGAATACACAAAAATTTAATACAACACAAAATTATATAAATAACACCTGAAAAATATATAAAGGAGAGATTCACAACTCGACAAATGGCTAGGAATTATATGAATCAGAGATCAATTATTTTAACGCAAAAAAAAACTTACCAATTATGCCCTTTGTATTTTTTACTTTGTTCGTTAATTATCCTTTATGTAATAACAAACCTAAAAACTATAAAAGACGAATTCTAGCTTCATAAATATGTTTAACCAATCTCGCCCTATAGCCGCAGCGGGCAGATCCTTGAGTCAATCGCCTATAGTGTATCCACACATTTGAGTAACGGAAACATTCATTAATAAAAGTAAGCAAACCACAATATTGAGATATTTCAGCAACAGAACAAATTTTCGACACGTTGTCACAATTATAAATTTTTTAAGTAATTTAATATGTTAAATAAACAACGGTCAACATTCGCTTGCTAATGTCGAAAAGTAGTTCAATGTACGTTGCTACAATTTTATGCTGATATAACATATTTCTTTTCCAATACCCCTTAAACCAATAAGAATAAATATTCATGTTTATAAAATGACTCAATTATTTCTGTGTGCCTGTTACAATATGGTAAATTATTTCTAAGTACAAATAAGTGATTGAGTGAACTTTTTTGTAAAGTCACTCAATATTAGGTTAAGCTGTATTCTCATAAGTAGTATTTAACCCAACGAAATTTATTTAATAAAATCAATTATTATCCAAGAATCAAGGTTTTCGCTCATGTTTTATTTAACAATAGAACACCACATAGCGATTTTGCACTGATCCTTAATTTAATTTATTATTAGCACAAGGACTACAAAGCAAACCTGCTTATCCTTGCTAAAAATTACATTAAAGAAATGATCCTCGACACACACAGCTTAAGCTTAGTCGAAGATCTATAGGAACTTGACCACAAATAAAAAATTATTTAATTTTTTTCATGAGTGAAACATGGGAGGACATCTTGAAGGACTTAAAAGAAGCCGAGGAGCAATGGGCTAAACTCCTAGAGGAAGGAAAACAAGAGGAGAAACCAGCCATATTAGAAAGAGGCCCAAAGCCTTAGCCAATTAAAAGGAAGAAACCGCCACACAGGAAACTACTCTCCATGTGAACTGTACATCCACGGAGCCAGCCCTAGGAATTTACGACACGATCGAAACTGACTACCACACTCAGTTAAAAATTCAATACCCCGTTTCGATAAGACAGACCCTCCATCTACACGGCCCTTTTAACACCACTCACAATGTTTCATACAGTCAAATATGTGAGGTGGAGAGTGATTTGTTATATATAGACGGATTCATAGACCAGGGTCAGTTGAACAAAGTTCATAATATAGTAAAAGCGAAGATACTGACTGCATTCCTCAGTTCACCGAATTCCCACCACAATCCCTTTACTGTCCCCCACACCATCACCACCCCCAATCCCACCAATCGAACCCTCCACCTACCTCTCCCCAACAAACAGCCCATCCCCGCCAAGACGTGGAGCGAATCGGAGGAAATTCCGCAGTCGGACGGTTCCCCACTAGATAGCGACCTGTTCCTCCACACTGTACACTTTACCCCATTCATAAAAGAAGATATTGAACGAGAATTGCGATCCCTAGCTTACGATCCGGAGGAGGAAAATTCAATTCCCGAATCCTATGTGCAGCAGAGGTCCCACAATTATCAAGATAAAATGGCCAATTTAATCAACATAAAGTCAAAAAATCAAAGTCGAAAAAACAGGATCCCCAGATCCCCAGGCATCGGAAAGACCCCCTCAACAGAGTATCAAGCGGGATTAAGCATTCTCCGGAAAAGGATCTACAAAATGGAGAGTCGTCTAGGGAAGTTGTTGTTCCTATTGAAAGTCTCCTTCAACATGCAACTAGATTTTCAGCGATCCCTATGCATCCACATCAGTAGTTTGAAGAACCTAATCAGATGCATGAACGCTCATTACGACAGAATCATGAATTCCACTATAAAAGATTCCGTAATACGCTTATTTGTCGAAGTCTTGGATCTGGAAACTAAAATAGATATGAGGTCCCAGAGATAACCCCATAGAAGCCCGGTATGAAATATATCCCTTACCGAATACAAATAAATCAAGGGAAGGAGTAATAAATAGATTAAAGACACAGCTAAAAGTATTGGAACATCAGAAAACCTATGAGGAAGGAGCCAGCCTAGCTAAAATTTGTGAAGAAATAAGTCAGATCAAACACAAAATAAAAAGGATAAGAAAAGAAAAAAGAATTAATTAAGAAATAACTCAATTTAATATGTAATATTTTTAATGTACGTTCCTTCAATTTTATGCTGATCTAACAAATTTCTTTTCCAACACTTATTAAATGACTCAAATATTTCTGTGTGCCTGTTACAATATGGTAAATTTGTATCTAAATTACAAAATAAGTGATTGAGTGAACTTTTTTGTAAAGTCACTCAATATTAGGTTAAGCTGTATTTACAACTTATTTTCGGTTTTTTTAAAGAAATTTCTTTTTAACTGAAGCAAATTTAAGAGTTATAAAAGAAATAAAACCGAAATTGCCACCCGAGTGGGTATTGATAAGGCTTAAGTAATTAAAATGTTAAAAATAAGTGTGAGACATAAATTTGAAAAAAAAAAAACGTTTTTAAAACGACTTTTTGTGCGACTTTTTCAAAATTCTCAACGGGAACCCTGGCCGTCATACCATCATACTCATGTAATAGCAATTTTGACATACTCAGTACAAATTTCGTTTGAATTTTTGCAGGCAAACGGTTACGATGGCTTGGTGAGAGCGTTTAAGGCAAAATGCTTATGAAAATCTTCTAGAAACATTAAAAAAAAACGTCATAAAGACAAACTTTACCATTCGGTGTTTACTTGTATTATGGCGTATGACATACTTTGCATGATAGTGTAATAGCAAAGTACTGTTTTTCAACATACCAAGTATCTCATACCAAATATGAACGTGTAATAGGCGTTTTAGGTGACCGGTCATTATGGCTCAATTTAAAAAAATTAACTAGTTCGTTCTTTTCGTTCACTAGTTCATTCTTGTCACTCGGTCTTTTCTGTCTTCTGGTCTTTTGTATCAGATGGCCTTTTGCAGCGTTGTCAACTCGGTGCGTTTTTAAATTTTGTGTGCGAAAAATTCTTGTTGGTGCGTGGTGCACTTTTTTTAAAGTTTCGGTGCGTTTTATAATTTTTGGTTGCACTTAAGCAAATTCAGCACAAGTTTTTGTTTTATGTGTAGTTTATAGAACACCTTACCTTATAGAGCGCCTTACTCGTCCGTTCAACTTACATTTAAAACAAAAACAAATTTCGCAACTTAGTAGGGACATAAATATTGTTACTACTTTGAACATACCCATTAGAATATTAAAATTGAACATACCCTTTTATTATCACATGTTTTTTGAAAGATAACCTCTATAGCGTTAGTCAGTTACGGGAGTTTGAAATTGTGTTTACTTTAACCATGGAGTGGTCAGATAAAGAAAACCGTATCGCAGTTATAGCACTTTTAACATGTGGAAAGAAAAAAATTATATTTTCAAAACGCTCCGCCCGCTCGGGATTGGTCGCATGTTCGTCTACAGGTGCATACAATTGTTCGAGGAGACCGGAGATATAAAAGATCGCCGACGGCCGGGCCGCCTACGTACCGTTCGGACACAGCAAGCCGTCAAAACAAGAATTCAACGAAATCTTCTCCGGAAACAGAAAATCATGGCCTGTGAGATGAAAATCACACAAAAGTCCACGAGTCGTATTATTAAAACAGACTTGGGTCTTGGAGCTTTCAAACGGCGTACAGGACATACATATGTTGACTGCAACTTTAAAAAAATAGATACGTTATCCAAAATATTTTATTCACTAAATAAATACAATTTAAAGGTGCAAATGAACAAGTGCAATTTCTTAGTCAAACAAACAAATTTCTTGGGTCATATTGTAACGGCCGATGGTTTGAAACCATGTCCATCCAAGATCGAATCAATAAATAATATTAAGATCCCAGATAGTGTGAAGAAAATAAAATCGTTCTTAGGCCTCACAGGTTACTATAGGAAGTTCATAAAGAACTATGCTTCTACAGCAGGACCTATAATAAAATACCTCAAAAAGGATGCCAAGATTAACATTAACGATATCTCATACTGCGAAGCCATAGAAAAATTAAAACGGATTATAGCCAATCCACCAATTCTGTCCTATCCTGATTTTAACAAAAAATTTGTATTAACCACCGACGCTAGCAATATTGCATTGCTGTCTTAAGCCAAGATAATAAACCCATCTGCTATGCCAGTAGGACATTGAATGATCACGAGAAAAATTAAAGTACTATCGAGAGAGAGAGAGAGCTCTTGGCTATAGTATGGTCTACAAAATATTTTCGTCCCTATCTTTTCGGAATAAAGTTTTTAGTATGTACTGACCATCAGCCTCCAAAATGGTTGGCCTCATTAAAGGAGCCAAACTCGAGATTGATTAGATGGAAAATCTTCCTCGGTGAATTTGAGTTTGATATAGAATATGTCAAAGGAAAGGATAATAAAGTAGCAGACATCCTAAGTCGGATAGAACCAGATAATAAAATATCCCAAAATCTTGATATAGAGCCATTATTTATGATATCTGATGAAATTGTTTCGGTGCATGATCAACAAGCAAACAATGATGAAAGGGACTTTTATATAAGTGAATCGGTAGTTAACAAATATAGGACACAGATAAGAATTGTAACAAATAAACGGGTGGAACAAGAGGTGTTATTTAGGATATATAAGGTTATATACATATGTGAAAATTATATTCAAAATGATCATTACATGAATGATCTATTTAGAAGAACTTTAAATAAAGGAACTATAGGCATATATTCCGAACTTTCTGATAGTCTATATAATATGGTTCGAAGTTAACTAATAAATTTAAACAGGGATAATCGGGACATAAAATTTATAAAATGCACGAAATTAGCAATAGATTTGTCTAATAAAGAAGAAGTATATAGGGAAATTGAAAAAATACACATTTATACAAGCCACAGGCGGATTTTGGAGAACTTTGAGGAAATTAAGTTTACTTATTTTTACCCAAATTTAATCAAACATATAAACAGATTTATAAACGCATGTAGAACCTGTAATGAAAATAAATACGATAGGAATCCGTATCGTAAACATTTTAATCATACGGTTACTCCTATAAGACCAAATATGGTAGTTCATATGGACATATTCCAAGTCCATAGAACTTATTTCTTAACCTCTATCGATAGATTCACTAAATTAGGCTCCGTGCATAAGGTAACGGATAAAAATATGTGCACTATCAAGATCAAGATAGAGGAAAGAATTGCCTTACTTGGCAAACCAGACTTGTTGATAATGGACAATGAATTTAATAACACATTAATAAGAATGTTTTGTGCAGAGAAAAATATTCAAACGCATTTCACCACACCTAACTCACATACCGGCAATTCCGATATAGAGAGAATGCATCTGATGAAAATATGGAGATAGAAGAATTAGTAATAAGAGCAATAGGTTTTTATAACACCACTACTCACTCCACAACACACATAAAACCCATAGATTTTTTTAAACCGTTCTGACATAGACTATAAGGAAATCGCTCAATATATGAATAATAAAAAGCAGAAGGCTATTGCTAGAATAAATGCAAAAAGAGGTAGGGTCCCCGAATATAATAATCGAGATTTATACTTAAAAAACCCTAAAGCGCTGAGGCAGAAAACTGCTAAGCGATTTGTTAAGTATAATAGCAATTACCCTAACAAAATAGATCTAGCAAATATTAAACGACCATTAAAAACTTTTACAGGCGATAACGAAATCAACCGCCGTGCTTCTTCTAATATTCTGGTAGACATCGTGCACTAGCTCTGCGGTTGATATAAGAAGCATGGAAATACAGGCAGGCTACATCGTGATACAGAGTGAACCTGTCGATATCATTAGCGGATATTCAGAATTAATTCATGTTATAAATGTGCAAGATATCGGAAATACTATAGAAAGATTGGAGACAGGTGTATCAGTTTATTTTAAGATAAATGATGGATGGATATATGTTAATCTTGACAAAAAAAATTAAGGAATTGGAACATTCCCTACAAACGCTAGAGATGCGAACAAAGGTTAGAATAAAAAGAGGATTAATTAATGTTGGAGGTAGAACTATAAATTGGCTTTTTGGCAATATGGATGATTAAGACAGGTCAAGAATCGAAAGGCACATTAAGGTTATAGACTTCAATCAGAAAAACATAATTGAAAATATAAATAAGCAAATAAAAGTTAATAATGAAATGCAAAATTATCTACAGAATATTCGGCTAGTGGTGGAACAGAATACACATTGGTTCAATAAATCTTATACGGGACCTGTTGAAGAAAACTTCATGACAACAAAATATAATCATTTCGTCCTCCTTATAAATGAGGTAAAAAGCAAAATCGACCAAATTCAGGAAAATATAATTATGTCAAGATATGGGGTCGCTAGTAGATGATGAACTCGATCATTTTGATATCGATAGCCTAAAGCTTAAATATATGAAAGGAGCAATAGATAGTTATTTAATAATTTTTGTTGTAATGATACCAAAATTTATGGATCGGCAATATACATAGATCGGAAATTGTTGTACCAATACCCAACCAGGATTTTATGCAATTGGACATTGCGACAACTAGAACCGTAACAATACAAAACAAAACATGTTTGGTAAGGGAAGAAAATATCTTAAATAAGATGAAAACTGTAGACCATTGTTTGTCAAATATAATAAAAACGATTATATGTACTAAGTAAATGTAATACTCATATCCATTAAAAGGAAATTATATGGTTAACTTAAAAAATTGTGAAGTAGACATAGATGGATTTAAAATAAAAAGATTTGAAAGTAAATTTAATGTCATAATTCCGAATTTTAATGTTTTGCCCAGTAATTTAACCGAAAAATTTCCCGAAATTAATTTTACAAACATAACAGAAATTACAGAAGTATTTGAGAAAAATCAAAATAGCTATAATTTTTATATTTTATACATATTGTTCTTTATATTCATTTTATATTATATGTGTTTTAAAAAATGTAATATCATTCGAAGTGACTTGAATCCTAACGGGGGAGGAGTTATGTGTGTGTAACCCACACACCCCATACAAACCCTCCAACAGACTCGCCTATCACAATATGCTCATAGGAATTTTGCTTGGTTCTTCTAATAAGACCACCCAAAATAGCATATCAAATTTAAATAAAACACTTTTTTGTTTATTAATTCAAAATACCCACAGAAAATATTTATGCAAACCATGCATAAATAGTTTATTCTATGACAACAAAACACAAACGGGAAAATTTATGATAGGAAGTATTTATTCATAAGTATTAGTTTTAAGTAATTTTAAGTATATATAAAGATGAAAAATAAAATAAGGATTTAGTTTTAATATACACTTGAACACGACATTAGTTTTAATCAAAACTAGCGCATAGAGATGTCGACAACGATCCCATGCCCCAAAAATCCGTTTTTTACCCTTAGGTCCCTTTCTATTTTGCGCGTCACATATATCTCTTGTATTTTTCGTGAATTAATTGTTTGCGTGACCATATGGGTGGGTGCATCAGGCGCTACATAAATTTTTTTGTTATATGTATTTTACTTTGTCAATTTTATGAGAATGAACATTTATTTATTATACGATTTTTTTTTTTGTTAAGAAAACTTACACTTTAGACTTCCTAGATCAATTGATAGTAATAATGACGAAAGTATTGCAAAAATTTTTATTGAACCCCCTGAGAATGATGGCGATCTTAGTGGGGAGGACGATGCTAGAGATAATGAAGGTGGAATTCCTGATAATGTATGTCCCGCGCAGCTTAAATCTGACTATGAAGTCGTTTTTGCAACTGGAAGACGCCTGAGTTTTGACGGATAACAATGATGCATCTGAGTGCGATGAAGCTATAGCAGATGTTATTAATAACTTTGACGCAAACATATCTTTTGATTTGCTTAATAGCAGCATACATTCCGAATCGATGTCTTATTTTAAAAAAATAAAACCCACAATTGTAAATTACGAATTCCCGCAAGATAATAGGCATACGAAGTATACTTGGGAAACCAAAAGCTCTACAAGCTCAACTACAATATTTTCGCATGCAAATTATAAGGACTGTAGCTCTCTCTCCAGCCACATGAGAAGTTTGAACAATTTTTTGACGATGCTTAAATCCAACATATTGCTGCAAAGTCAAATGAATATGCTGCCTTGCGAGGAAACAAAAACCCAAATGATATCGAAAGAAGAGTTAATGATTTATTAAGGAATTCTTTTAGTCACTGAATATAGTGGTCCAACAAGATATCTAGATATGTAGACTGCTGATAGTTATTTGAAAGTTGATCTTGTATTTAACAGCATGCGTCGCTTCTGCTTTATAAAGATATGCAGTTGTAGTGTATGCGCACTTATGCACATCACTGTAACAACATATATGTAACATTAAACCTAAGAAGCAAAATTGTTTAATTTAAATCAAGTAAGAAATTCATGTTTAGTCAGCAATAATTGTAAGTTCAATGATTCCCCAAACTGTCGCAACAGAAATATTTGTTGATGTTTAAAAATTCAATGTCAATTAAATTCCAATGAATATTTTTATCGTGGGAATTTGGCATTGTCAATTTGTTTATGAGAAATGCTGACTAGTAGGATATTTTAGTATATAAGACGCTATAATAATTCAATAAAGAGCAGAATTAATTGAGCATTCAAATTGATTGACTAATTATTTCTCAAAAAGGGCATTTTAATGCTCGTCTAATGCGGTAGAAGTGCTCAGTAATACTTACCCCCTTTTTTACGCTTAAAGTCATCCGACCACTACACAGTTCTCTTCATTTTGTAGAAGCCGGAACACAAGAAGCTGATGGGGATAAAATGTGCAAGCTCAGACCAGTATCAGACCATTTGAAGTACAATATGATAAGAAACTTCCATGCAGAGCAAAACCTTCCATATGACGAAAGTATGATTTCGTACTTTGGAAAGCATGGATGCGAGCAATATATAAAAGGAAAGCCTTTAAGATTTGGACATAAGGTGTGGTCCTTAGGGAAGTTAAGGAACGGAATGTTAAAATCTGTTGCAGACGCTACCTTGCATTTTATTTAACATTACATTCCGTACCTCAACTTTAACGGAGAAAAAATTGGAGCCCTGAATTACCACAATAATTTTCATCATATAACTGCAGCTGAGGAAAAACATGAGAACTTATTTGTAAGCATTACTTATAATTGAGAATTTGTGTAATATTTTTATCATACTTTAACTATTTAAAAAAAAAATTAATTTTTTTTAATTAAATTTTATAGCTTGGGAAATTTTTGTTGCGATCTTTGCTTATTTCCCAAAAGATTATGGACAGTCAAGAAGAAGATCTCAGACGTACAGAAGAACTTTCAGCCAGGATAAGAGCCTTGATAATTTCTGACGGGGAAGAAGCAAACACAGTAGGAAATAGAAATAGCATGGACCCAGCAAATTTAAGAACGATTTTAGATACTGCCGTTGATCAGGCAGGGAAGAATTTCGAGCCACTATCAATGATTTGACTGCAAGAGTAAATAGCTTACAACAGCCGTCCGTGGTTGAAGAATATTAGGGAATAGAAATCATACCAGTTGTGCACTGTGACGAAACTTTAGATATAGTCAAGTCGGTCCCTGAGTTCAGGGGTGAGCCACAAAGATATGTTTCTTGGCGCCAAGCCGTCATCGCAGCGCACAAGCTTGAAGCGTGTTTGACAAGTCGTCGTTACCATACCTTCTGTATGTAACATGAGCTTCACACTTTGTGAAGCAACAATGTCCACACACGACGACAAAATCATTGTTGGGATTATGCTGACTAGCACATTCCCAGCAATGTCTTAAAATCATTGTAAGTGGCACTAAACAAAGTATCTCCAAGTCACCAGTTTTGTCGACTATTTTGGTGACTTCTTGGCGACATTGTCAATGTATACACAACAAATAAGAGTTCTAATTAGCCGCCAAAGCGCTATTATTTGTCGGCGGCATAATTGTTTTTATTAATCCAGTATTGTTTCAATTGTGCTATAATAAGTATACAGTTCATTAATCTTTATAATTTTAAACAGCACATACAAAATCCAATTTTTCATATTTTACATAAATATAAAAAGTATGTCGGCGGCTCAACTAAACCTCAAAAATTAAAGCTTTGTAATTGGTCATGCTTCTTCTTAATGTTTTTTTTATTAATTTACATTAACACGTGTTAAAAATATAAGCGGCCGGAAGGTAAATAAAAGTGTTTTTAAAATAATTTAAACATTATGAGTAAAAGAAATTATAAACGTCAAGTGAAAAAACAATCAATTTTGTATAAAAATAGAAAAAATGAAAACGAAATAAATTTAACTGAAAGTGTAAATTGTGAAAATCTGAATCAGTGATAGATTTGCCAAGCGCCAAATTGAGTTTGCGTGACAAGATAAAAAGTTGGTACATTGAAACAGCACCTTCCAGAAAGTGTTTAGAAAAGCTTCTTGTAATATTACAGGAGGAAGGTTTAGATGTTCCTCTGTCAGCAGCAGCTCTGTTGGGTAAAAGGCAAGCAATTTCAATTAGAAAAGTTTTTCCACGAAATTATTGCCACATAGGAATTCAAGCTAAGCTAAGAAAAGTTGAACAAGTCTTAACAAATTATGACGAAATTGAATTAGATATTACCATTGATGGAATCCCATTATTTAAAAGTTCGCGGATTCAGTTATGGCCGATTCTTTTAAAAATCGTTAATTTGCAGGAGAAAGTAAAACCGTTTCCTATTGGAATATACGTAGGTCCTAGTAAACCTAAGTGTGTTAAAGATTTTGTTGAGGAAGCGATTTCATTAAAAGATGGATTTTATTTAAATGACAAACAAATTAATATTGCCTTCCGTTGTTTAACATGTGACACGCCGGCTAAAGCATTTATTTGTGGTGTATCAGGACATGGATGCACTAAATGTACGCAAGTATTAAAGAAAGTTGGGAATGTGCTTACATATAGTATATCTAGTGGGACTTTAATTTCTGACACAGACTTTTCTTCAAGAAAGTATTCACAGCACCACAGCCAAACATTTAAAAATGAAAAATCTTCCCTTGAAGAAATAGGGTTTGATATGGTAACGCAAATACCTTTAGATAGCATGCATCTAATCGATATTGGAGTAACAAGAAAGATGCTTGTTCGAATCATTAATAACAAAACCGGAGAGAAAACACCAAAAGAAAATTTAGTAAAAATATCTTTGGAGCTCGTGAAATTAAGAGAGTTTTTTTTTTTGAAGGAATTTCAACGGAAACCTAGGTCACTAGAAGAAATACATAATTGGAAGGCTACTGAATTTCATCAGTTACTTGCATATAATGGTCCTATTGTTCATTGCAACAACGTTCACAAAGATATTTACTATGAGTTTTTAATTTTACATTGCGCTTATAGGCTACTTAGTAATCCAAGGCATGTTTACAGCAACGCAAAAGTAGCCAGCGATCTGCTTGAATTATTCGTTGAAAACTTTCCTGTTGTGTTTGGCCAAGATAGCGTTTGTTTTAATGTGCACAGCTTATTGCATATAGCATCATGCGCACAAAATAATGGACCTCTAACGTCTTTTTCGGCCTATGACTTCGAAAATAATCTCCAAATTTTAAAACCCCTTTTCAATTATTCAACAAATTGTCCAAAAAGAACAACATGAAGTGTATGTAGAACCTAAAAGAAAAAAGTTAAAGTACAAAGAAAGTGTAATTGTAGAAGCTTTGATCAATGATTGCCTTATTTCTTTCAAAGACCCCAATAAGATTTTGCAGTTAAATCAGATATTCCTATAAAAGTCGAAGCCATAATAAATGAAGATGATGTGTACATTCTAGGACGACGTTTGTTGGACTTAGATTGTTTTTTCCAAGAACCCCTCAGTTCCTGTGAAATAAGCATTTACACTACAAAACTCGTTTTGGGTGAAAAAGAAAAATTTTAAATGAGCGATATTCAATATAAATTTATATGCCTACCTTTTGATAGTCCTTTTGATAATCATTAATCATTTAATAATAATACCCATTCTACATAGCTGTCTTCTAGGAAAATGTCAAACGACCATTCACAACATTCTAAAGGAAAACTAAAATATTTTGCTCAACAAGGTAATTTTACAATTTTGTATTCTTGAAATATGTAATTTTATGCATTATTAATTTACTTTTTTCTTTTTAGCTACTTCTAAATGTCCTAGCTGCGAACAACTATCAACACAATTTCAATCATACAAAGGTTTGTTAAAAAAATTTCTTTAGATAATTAAACTTATATGCATATGTAAATATGGATGTATGTATATATTTACTTTATTATCGCAGATGCTGCTGAAAGGCGACATAACGGATTGCTAGACATTTTGGCGGAACACAAAGTTTTACTCGATACAATAGTAAAACAAAATGCAGTTACATCTAATCTTATCGATTTTTTCCCGATTGACTCAGAAGAAAAGCTAAAGGAATTTGATGCTATTTTGGCCACAGATTCAGACCCATACGTAAGTATTTGACTTTATTGTGAAATTATTACACATATAAAATTTAATTCTTCCTTTATGTTCCATAGATAAGACAAATAAAATCTCTATTTGCTGGTAATGCTGAACGTAACCAACACCAAGTATTTGGACAAAATATCGTTATGAATTTTAAAGTTGATGGCTCTTTTGGCAAAAAGAGATTGCGTGATTTCGCCAACGTTTTTAAAACTTTAGTAGGTAAAAACTTTTATATTTGAGTTCTCACAATTTATAATATTTTAATAAATGGGTTTTTGTTTCCATATCCAGACGTAATATCAACTTTTAGTGAATCAGCCGACAAAACGCTTAGAGGAGCATTGCAGCGCCAAAAAATAAAAATATTTTAAACAAATGGGGCGCAGCAAAACTAATATTTTTTTAAAATACACACATATTTATGAGATTTATGTGCTGTTTTTACAACACAAGTGCTTGAACGTGTAGTAAAATTTATATGAAAAACACTGAAAAAAAACTTAGTGCATTTCATATAAATTTTACTACACGTTTAATCACTTGTGTTGTGAAAACAGCACATTAGTTAAATTTTTTTAACGCTATTTAAAAGGCTGAATTGTACCTCATTAATTTTTAATATTTACAACTGTTGAATTCCTAAATTTTTTTTAATAAAACGTCAAATGATAACAAAAGTTTCATTAACTATGTCTATTTCAAAAAAGTATCAACAGTGTAGACCAGAATTACTCAAACGCACTAGTGAATCTCTGGTGACAATGTCCCCAAAAGAACCACCTACTCAGTGGTGAGATCGTCAGTAGTAGATTTCCAATGACATAATAAGTCACTAGTACTGGTGACAGTACTGCTACACTACTGACATTTCCTGCTTAGATACTTAAATTTTAAGTATTTTTAAGTAAAAACAATCTGACAATATCAAGAAAAGAGAACGGTCGCAAAAGCGGCTGTTCGTCTAATAAAAAGTAATTAAAAAAATACAAAATAAAATATAGTGTTCTTTATGAATAAACTTTTTTATAACATGGCGATCCTGCCAGTTGTAGTATTATTTGATCGTATGAATACATTCCTTTAAATATTATCTACTTGCATGAATTCATACCTTTAAAGAGCAGACATAAACGGGTATCTTATTACACCAAAATATTAAACCCTAAATAGCCGCTTAAAAGGTACTACACCCAAACGCATGGGAAATATTTATAAACTTAAAATTTAAATCATATTACACTAATTTTCCCATGCTTTAGTTTGTTATTTTAATTTACACGTAAGAATAGGCTAAGAATTATTTTCATTGTTAGTATATAAGTTAGAATAGATTGTAAATAAAATCAATCATAATAAAAAGCTGACGAGTGCACTAGTTGCACCGTCTAAAAATAAAATACAAATAAAAAACGGATTTCAATTATTACATGGCGATACTGCCATTACTTTGCAGTGCTTAAAATTAAAAAAAGCACCCAAAGAAACGTGTATCTTAAAAAACAAACACAAGCAAAAGGGAAGTGCTCAAAAGCACCCCTAAATTAATTCTGAATCCTGATCTCTCAGTTGCGAATTTAGCCGCCTGTCCAAATGGCAATAGAATGAAGGTTGGTCCTCGGCCGCTCACAATAAAAGAGTATCGAGCGAGGACGAGGCCGGCAGAGAAAATCGAAACCATTGAGAAGCCAATTGCAAGGAAGCCGAAAAGAAGAGGAGGCTATCTGTGCAGGCTGAAAAAAGAAAGATCCCTCTTAATAAGAAAAGTCAACAGGAGCCCATCCCCCAAATGGGAAGATGCCACTAGAATGTGCAACAGAATAAACACAATTGAAAAATTAATGGAACAGCGCTTCAAGCAAACAAAATAAAAAAAAAATAAAAAAAAATTTTAAAAAAAAAGAAGTGCATTTAAAGTGCACTCTTTAGGTCAGCAGGCGTTAACCGCCATTGGCACAAATATTTCTTTTTTTTTTATATAATAACAAAAAAAAAAAAAAAAAAAAATTTTTACTTTTTACCTTTTTTTTTAAAAATTTATTGCTTAATTAATTAAATCTCACTGATTTAAATGTGTAGAATAAGCAAAATTGTTTATGAAAAATAAGTTGGTGTGTTTAACAATTGATAATAAAATATAATGGAAAAGTCAAAGCGGACAGTCGCATAAGCGGCTTTCCCGCAAGCTAATTACTAAAATCATAATAAATAAAAAGGAATAATACTAAAACAAAAAAAGCTAAAGTGTTTGTGTCATTATTAGCAAGAAAATAAGTTTTATTAAATTTTTTTATATTCTTTTTTATGTTCTTCATTCGAAGCTTATCAGGATAGTTCTAAATATTACCAAGCGGTAGGGATCCTGAGAAATGAAGTAGAACTAACCACTATTGTCAATAAAGTTATAATGTCCCATGAAGGCGATGATGCTTAAATGAAGTCACTTAATCAAAAATACAGAGACGACGCACTGCGAGTTTTTGTCTCTGGCCTAAAGAAGCCTTTATGCGATACACTTTTCTCTTGTCAGCCCTCTGATTTACCGACTGCATTGACTCTAGCCCAAGAGCTGAAAACTACTCAAAACCGATTCCACTTCGTAGCTATTTATAATCAAGGGCTAAATAGGGCTCTACAAACCCCTTTGGCCCCACTACTCCCAAGGCAAAGTCAACAAAATGTTAGGCAAAGCCTTTTCAATCAGCAACCGGCCCACCCACAAGCCACTCCAGGCTACTTTGGGCAACAAAATGTGCAACATTTTCAAAATCGGCATCGGCAGCCGTTCAATCGTAATACTGCAAATTCTAATTCCCAATTTCATCCAAATTTTCGCAGCTTCGGGCAAAACTCAGCCCAAAACACAATCCAACAGGGTTTCAACCCTTCGCAATTTCCCCAGCCAGTCGATAGCGACGAAAGCATGCGAACAGTGCAACCTAACAATTTTCAAGGGTTTCAAGCACCAAAAAGGGACATAATGTCCGAAAAACACATCCCTAGAAAAATCCAAAGAATCAACCATCTTGGACATGAAGTCGCACAAAATTAATTTTTCGTAGAAATTCCCGGTTATCCTTTGAGATACCGAACTCTTGTCTCTTCCTGGCATTTTTTCACCGGAACTATCAGACTTTGGAACTCATTACCTCACAACATTCAGCAAAATAGTAACGCATTCAAGTTTAAAAAAGAAATTTTTAAATTGTATTCTACAACTTAACTTTTATACTGTTATTTATCATATTTTTCATTTATTTTTCATTTATTTAGACAAAGATTCTGCATTTTAATTCTTCAATTTCACATCACTTTTGAATAAAAATCTTTTTATCTTTAAACTAATTAATTTATAAGTATTTATATGTAAACTCTCAAGAATAATTTATAATCAACATGTTTATTCTAATTAAAATTTCTATGCTGTAATAATAAGATCTAATATTGTTGCATAGGAAAGACACAAATAAATAAACCTAAACATGCAAACCTAAACAAGGAGACCCAGGTGTTCAACCTTATCAGGATTTGTCAGAAAATCAGTCGCATACTAATCCAGTCTTTGAAGATGAAATTAATTTTTTAGATGCGGATCAGCACTTCCCTATATCGGAGGAATGATAGGTGGTAAAAATAGAATACTCCTGATTGACACTAGCGCATCGAAAAGTTATATTAAAAACCGACCCAGACTGAAAAACATAGAAAAGTTGGAAAATCTTTTCTTGTAAAATCTTTTCTTGTAAAATCTATTCATGGACCCGATATAATTAGCGAAAAAACAATAGTAAACTTCTTCAATAAAACAGAAACTTTTGTTACCCTTCCAAATGTATATCTTTTTGACGGCATCATTGCATGTAGTTTCATAAAAAGAATAAAAGGGGCTATCAACACTGAACATGACATCATTTACTTTGATGGCGGTCAAGAAAAATTAAGTTACATCGCGGTTGATGCGGTTAATGTCTTAATAAGTTCCGTTGGCATTCCAAAAAACATTGAACAGATTTTTTTCAAAAAATTAATGAAAATTCAGTCGTTTTCGCAAACCCAAATGAAGCTCTACCATACAACACCAGAATTTTTGCTACAATTAAAACCATAGATCACGAGCCAGGTATCAATCTTATCCCATTTCAATAACAGAATTTGTAAATAAGGAAGTAAAAGAACTTCTGAAGACCGGTACAATAATTCCGTCTCGATCACCCAATAAGAGCCCAGTTTGGGTCGTCGATAAGAAAGGTTTGGACGAACATGGCAATCCCATAAGACGTCTTGTATTTGACTTTACGAAGCTTAACTCTAAAACCATTCCGGACAAATACCCGATACCAGACCCGTCTATTATCCTATCAAATCTCGGAAAGTCTAAGTTCTTCAATACGAATTCTGCCGCTTGGCAGTTGGCCTTAAAAATGAGCCAAGTATTTTCCAAAGGGCTATCAAAGATGTTTTGCGTATAGGGAAATCCTGCCACGTTTGACTCTGAGCAGAACTATATTGATGATATCAATAGAATACTAAAGAAGCTTTACCACGCTAACATGAGGGTGTCGCTAGAAAAACCTTTGTAGAGTACTTATAAAAAATTAATAATTTTTACTTGTTTGCCCTTGTTATGAAAAATTTTAAGATTTTTCTCTTCAAAATAAGACTTTTTTCGAAAATTAAGATTTTCCTTCAAAATCTTCTGGAAACGCTGGTAACCGTACGGTTAACATCACTGTTTGCAAGAAACAAAATCATTATTCAAAGTGATAAAACAAGTTTTTTTATAAAGTGTACCGTTATTCTTGATTGTTGTATTTATAGGTATTTGCTTAGTTTTTGTTGGTTTTTGTAAAATAAAAACATCAGTTTTTTGATATACATGAAAGTCTTTACGTATGTATGTATAAAAATAATTTATTATATGGTAATTACAAATTTCACCTACATTATATACTATATACTATTTTAATTTCTAGGTCGATATACATACATATATAGATTTCACTTTAAAGTTCCCCATGGCAAGAAAACTTCATGAACGTAGGCAATATTTTTTCGAAGAAATACTCTGCATTTTAAAATCTATAATATCTTGTTCATTAATTTCAAAAAAATTACATCAAATTGAAAAAACTGATGAAGGTAATTCGTACTTTAAATTATTTATTCAAGAGCAAGTACACAATATCTAATTTGTTCAATGTATTTATGTATATATTTATATGTATATAGAATCAAACATTTTCGCGACATTGTGGTACTGTCACATTTTATTCCCTCCCCAACTTAAAATTAACACCGATTAAATGGAGCGAAGTATAGAAAAAAATTTACTATATTGGATTCGCAAGAATCATTTGCAATAGTTGCTGGTACTGTGGAGGAATTGGACGCGAAGATACAGCTGCTAAAAATTCAATGCCGAAATGTTCAGCCCAAACTTCTTGTTATTGGAGAAAGCAACAATAAAATTATAATCACCCCTATCGTGAATAATTTTTCCCTCGTCATTTTTCCTCCTTTTCACATATTTGCGATCATGAAAAACTCCCATGAAAAAAATGTCATTCAAAAGAGAATAATAACGTGAAAAAATGTTCACGTAAAAAAATTCCCCTTATCGTGAAAAGTTTTTTCCCTCGTAATTTGTTCACATTTCCCTTAGATTTTCTCACTTTATTTTTACTAGGGAACAGAACATGTATGTGACTATTTCCTCCTATAAATCAAATATTAAGGGCTAGATCCGTTAATAAGGCACCAACCGATATATTGGTCAACAAAATGCAAAACAAGAGGTTGATTGCCGGCGGATTTGTAAAGCTTTCGAAAGACGTGGTGGCAGAATTTTGGGAAATATTTGACTACATAAAATTTAAAAAGTGCAAAAAACTAACGTTGCAATCAACCTATCCCACCAATACTAATCATTTAGCTTTATTATTTTCACTTCTCTTTAAAATATATACGTAAATATTTTTGAACATAAATTTCATTGATTTTTAATATTTCCTAATATTTCTTCGTTTTTGTTACATTCACTGGAACTGATAGCGTGAAAAATTTTTCACATGAGATTCATGTTTGCTTTTTTCCTGGGAACAAAAATTCCACTTGTTATTCACGATAGGGGTGAATATATTTTTGAAATTGTTTTTGCTTTCAATGACATTTTTGTGCGTTGTGTTTAACGGAATAAGGTCCTTTATATAATTAAATTAGTCCCCATTGCCTAATTTACATTAACGCTTTAAAAACTGTATTCCTTTTCTTGCAGCCAAATGCGATATTTTTAAATTTATTATATTTAAATTCATAATAACAAGTAGATTGTATTGAATTATTTAAAATTATATATTTAAATATGTCATTGAAGTTGTATACAATTATTTTAGATCTTAAAAGTCTGTTGAATTTGGCTTAAAATTTACTTTTTAATAAAACCTATTTTAAATAAAATATATTATTATGGGCTTTTTACAATTTTGGGGGTTAAATTTAAAATATTTTAAACAAGAAAATCAAATTAAATTTTAATTCAATTAATTATTTTTTTAATTGATTTAAAACTTTCCAGTTAATTCATTTTTTAATTGTACCAATGCTGATCATTAAAAATATAATTTTAAAAATCAAAGAAGCACTTTTGTATTTCTAGTTAATAAAACTCGATCATTACCCTGTTTAAACGAAATTGCTGATTATTAAAAATATAATTAAACCAATAGAATAAGCACTTTGTATTTTTTTTAGTTAATAAGTTTAAATATAAAGCAGCCCTACAACATTTTTATTTTGGTGTTAAGAAAATGATAGAAAGAAATTACCGAAATCAAGTTTACGGTCAGTATTAGTACAAGCGAAATAATTGTAAATTCGAAATTAAAAGTGCTGCAGAATGAGAACGTAATCACATTTTTAATAAAAAAATCCCTAAAATTGTAGAATTTTGTAATCAAACACTAATATTTCCTGTTGTTCACCTTAACGTTACATTATCATTCGAAACCAATGATGTAGCAAAATGTGGCTGCAAATAAATTATGTTAAAAAATTTTAAAGATATCTATAACTTGATTTTCTGCAGAGTTGAATCGCAAGAACAATTCGTGCCTTAGTGATTTATTGAACAATAAGGCAGCCGCTTGTGGCACAAATTCTGCGCACGGAATGCCACCCTTAATGGAAATTGACGATGGGATCGTGATCATAAGCAATCAGCCCTCCAAGGTCGTCTATGAAAGTTTAACAAAACATCTTCAAAAAGGTACATATCTTATAACCTTTGACAGTACTTTAACTGTCAACTCAACAGAGTTTAAAAATTTCCGAAAAATCGCTTTTAAAAGTCTTAAGGCCTAATAGCCCGTACAGTAAACTTAACGGACCAAACCACTTTATTATCACTCCAATACATCCACGGTTAAAATATGAAAAATTTGGACCATATTTCTCACCTACATCTGAAAGTAAGAGGAACCTGGTACGCCTCAGCCTCCCTTTTTATCCTAATGCTTATAATTTGTATTGCATACGTTTTCGCCAAAAGACAACGCAAAATAAAAGTTAACAATATCCTTCATACTTACGATCAGACGAGGACGTCCGATGCTTAAAGGAGGGAACAGTTAAGGAACGGAATGTTAAAATTTGTTGCAGACGCTACCTTGAATTTTATTAAACATTACATTCCGTTCACATGAAATATGAATTCAAATTGTTGCAGACGCTACGTTGCATTTTTACGTTCACAAGAAATGTGAACCCATTCTGCCGCTGAGCATGTTTGTTATTGTTCATTTTCATGAAGTTATGGAACGTTTTATTTTTAATAAAAATAACAGTGCAGTTTAAGTTAAACAAGAAAAAATTGTAATTATAAAAATCCAAATATATTTTGATAAGTAAAATAAACTAAAACATACTTTGAAAAATAAAGTTAATAAAAACATTCTAAACAAAAACAAGGTGTAATAAACTTTAATTTAGTGTTGGGACTGTGCTCAAAATAATTTGTACGCCAAGTGGATATCTTAGCAAGTTTGAAATTTATCAAAGAAAAAATCCACGAGTAAATGGCAAATATGAACAATGTTTTAGAAAATGTGATAGTGCCTTGATCAATATGATTGATGATTATCCTGGTGAAACTCAAAGTTTACCATTTGCTTTTTATTTCGATAATTTATTTACCAGTTTTCCTCTCCTGCAATATCTAAAAACCCGTGGATATACAGCCACTGGAACTATCCGGGAAAACCGTATACCAAAAATTTGTTTCTCGACTTGTAAAAAAAATTATTAATAAAAATGAAAAAAAGAGGATTTTGTGCCTCTTTTTCTGCTAAAGATTTTGGAATACATGTGACAAAATAGAAGGACAATTCAGTTGTCTAAATTGCCTCTACAGCTCATGGCGTCCATCCAATATCCAACGCCTTAAGATATTCAAAAGAGGAAAAGAAAAAAATAAGCGTGAAACGATCGAATGTTGTAACCCAATACAACCGGTATATGGCTGGTACTGATCGTTTGAATCAGAATGTAAGCCTCTTTCGCATTGGATATAAAGGGAATAAATGGTGGAGCAGTATTTTTACTTGGCTGATCGATGTATGTGTTCAAAATGCTTGGCAGCTTCATCGAATAGAACATAGTAACATAAATCAATTGGAATTTAGACGTCAAATCGCTATTTACTATTGTGAACATTACGGCGAAAAGCCGAAAAAAAGTGGCTCTAATTCCCAAGCGAGAACATGAAACGATTACGATTTGACGGGAAAGATCATATTGTTGTACCTACTATTAAAAGAAGACGTTGCGCTGGTGAACTATGCAAAACGAGCGGTCGAACTGCATGCAATAAATGTGATGTTGGTCTATGCGTCAAATGTTTGCTGAGTACCACACAAAGAATCGTGTAAAAACATAGTTCTTAACCATTTTAGCATTAAAATGAACATTTGACAAACTCAATTATTTTATTTTTGTTAAGTAATGGCATGTACAAATGTATGTATATGTAGTTTTCTAATATATGTGTGTATATTAAAATAAAAACATGATTTCTGATAAATCCTAAAAATTTTCTGTGAACAAAAAAAAAATTCTGTGTAGTACCGGACGTAACCATATGATAACGACCTATTATGCCCGACCCAGAGGCCGCTGGGTAAATTTTCTTGGGTCCTTTATTCATAAATTATATATAACTTTTATAATGTAATAGATTAGTTTTAGAATTGGCAAACCTTCTTTGTATTTAATTGAAAGACTTTTAGTCAGATTTATTTAATTTGTTAAAATTGTTAATTTTGTCAAAAATTGAAGAAAAACCCCTGAAGAAGGCACACAACGGAGTGCCGAAATATTGGTTTAGTAACTTTAATATTTTTTATAAAAAAAAAGAGACTTTTATTTAAATTCAAAACAAAAAACATTCCTGGACAATTTGGGTTAAACGGAATTTCTTTTTTTGAGTTTTATTTTTTTTTATAAAAGAAAACGCTTGAAATCGTAAGCGCGCGGGCGTTTCAAATAATTTATATCTTGCCCATACAAGAATTCAATAAATATTTTTTGCGAAATAAGTGTCCATGTGGTTGTTGTTATGTTTTTGAACTTTTGCTTTTTCGCAAAGGTGCAACTTATGACGTAAACAACCTTAGGCCCCTATTACGTTTTCATTATTGTTGGCTTGCAAGTGCGTGCGGTACAAAAGGTCATAGTGCCTTAAATAGATGCCCACCAGTACTCGAATAGGACACAGAACCATTTTTTAATCATCTGCTGGCCGTTAAAAGTACCGATATAAGCTTTTAAACTAGAAAAAAAAAGATTTTTACAGAAAGTTTAGCATATTTTACGAATCTTAAATAGGGTCCTTGGGAATTGGAATGGTGCCGCAATTCCCATTACGCACTTATTTTTTATTTTGGTATATATTTAATGTTTATCAAAGCATATTTTGAAAACTGGGGTGTTACTGCGTATTTTGATTCGAATGAAATAATTTACGAGTTCGAACAATCTGTACTGTGTATAACGATTATCGCAATCGTTCGAAACGATGGGAAATTTGATGAACACTTTTTGTTCCTAATAGACAGTACAAATTGTTCGAATTCGTAAATGATTTCATTCGAATCGAAATACGCGGTAACCCCCCCAGATCTATGATTATTGAACTTTTTAGAACATTCCATTAATCAATAAATACAAATTTATGATTGTGGAAATTAAAAGTCAATAAACACTTCGCTGGGGAAAATAATGCAATCGTATCATTTTAAAGTTGAAAAATTAATGTAGAATATCTAAGTTTTAATTAAAAACTTATGTTAAAAAAAAAACAAATCTCTTATTTGGCAACTTTCTATTAGCAAAGCCGCAATGAACAATCAAACAAATGAAAATAACGAAAACAACAGACCAGAAAGAATTAAAGTAAGTAAGTAAGTAATAGACGTACTTATATTACCGCCAATAAATTTACCAATAATCCTAGCGCTTTATGACAGGCAGGACGATGTTTTAAGATCAATACCACCGATATGGCACGTGTACGACAACATGGATGAAATCATTTTAGAGGCGATAAGGAATGTGGAAGAAAACAATTATATATTTTAATTTAAAATTAACTAAAACCAACTTTAAAAAGTAACAATTCCTCCCTATGGAAGGAAAAAATTCCTCCTTATGGGAAGACACGTTGGAAGGAAATTTAAATTTAAAAATTCCCCCTTATGGGAATCACGTAGGGAGGAAAAATCATATACAGAGTCCCCATAAATATACTACTATAAAAATAAGCAAAAAATCCGACCCATCTGCAAATCCCAAATGTCAAGTATTTTAGATTATCGTTTGCTTCATTTATCCCAATAAAATTTCCAAGAAAACCTAGAGCACTAGATGAATTGGGATAATGGAAATCCGAAGAATTGCGTCAAGTTGTTCTTTATTCAGGAGTAGTGGCTATTGAGAGACTTTGTTGAAGAGGAGTTCTACAAACATTTCCGCCTGCTAGTTGTAGGAATGCAGGCTCAAAAATATTTAATGAAAATATCGCAAACGCAGCAGCAAACAAAATTTTTCGAATCGAAATACGCGGTAACCCCCCAGATCTAAGATTATTGAACTTTTTAGAACATTCTATTAATCAATAAATACAAATTTATTATTGTGGAAATTAAAAGTCAATAAACCCTTCGCTAGGGTAAATAATTTGAGTATAACTGAATATAATTATAGAGTGGCACTTGAGATGTTAAGGGACATGAATAGTGAAAAAGCTGTCAGCATAAGGCAACTTTTAGATGCCACAAATAAATGTGTGCGGTTTATTGAAGCACTCGGCATTAAAATTTAGGATGCAAAACCTTTCATTGTCAGAATAGTTATACGGAAATTTGACAGCGAGGCTATGTGGCAATATGAATTCAACACCAAGAAAACTCGGCAAATACAAACGTTAGAAGATGTATTGAATTTTCTGGCACAGATGTCGCAAGCTCAAGAATCTTTAAAGGAAAAAAAGATTACAGCTAACTTCCAACAGCGGGGTATGCAAAATCATCAACAGAAGGGGTTTGCAAGGCAATCAAGCAATTTGGCTATCGAGGTAGAGTGTGTATCGGAAGTTGCACAGCTTAGTGTTCATGAGAGACGGCACTGGGCAACCACTTCAAAGTCATGTAAGATTTGTCTACATCATACGACAGATCAAAAATGCTTCAAATCAACGTTCAAATGTAAAATGTTTGGTAAAGATCACAATTCGCTTTTGCATTATGAGCAAACAACTCAACCATCTGACAAGAATGAAAAAGCAGGCGTATATATGACGAAGAAAGATTTTCATCTTTGTGCTTTGACCGAGAAAGGGGTCAGTGTTGGGTTCAATCCATCCGACAACACTGAGGCAAACGTGTATTACCGGGAATATCTTAGGATGATGAAGTTGCCGCGGGAGCCTAGATCTGTTTACATGAGTGAGGTGTTGAATGGATATCCAATGCGCTGCGGAGAGGGTTTTTTCATTTCGCGAATTCCTTGGGAGAAAAACGTCAGCAAGTTACATTTGGAAAACCTTTTTTCGGGTGAGTCTACTTGCGACTGTCCTGATGTTGTCTCTGAATTAATTAATGATCCCACATGGAACAGACTTGTTCGTTCTAAGAGAATCAGTGAGGCTTACTATCGTAGGGCCATACCGGAAGTTCAGGGAATGTATGAGTACTCGACATGCCAGGAGAAAATACGTCGTATTTAAGCAATGGCGTGGGATTAGATGCATTGTTTGGGAAGTATGTAGGACCCGCCAATTGGGTGAGAATTTGGGATGATGCCACGGAACTGTTGGATGAAATATGGTCTTTGGCACAGACTCCAACGGATAGGGAAAGCGTCATAGGATTTTTCATATCGATCCTATCTGACTATTCTGTGTGGAGTTCTGTATACACCACAATGACACAGCGAATAAAATTTTTTCAATCTTAACTGAGAAAATTCCGGGCTACGATGGTATCCCTCCAACTTTTAGGGCTTCCCACATAATTACCAACTATTACTGCGCAGGCGGTACAAAACATGGATTTCACGTTGGTGTGAAGGCCTTTCTTACTTTTAGTTCTGACGTGAATGTCTGCTGGAACGAGGCTATATTTACTGTAGCACCAATACCTCCCATTGAAGGTAGGAAGACCTTGCAAATATATCATCCATCTGAGGGAAATGGAGATGGTGAAATGAGGATTATGGCGAAGGATGACTTTGAATTAATTCATTTTTTGGCGATGATGAAGTATAAAATGAAGAGACTTTACAACGTGGATGATATTGTGCTTCCTGAAGGATGGCATGTTGTGAAAGCAATGCCAGATGGAAAGTGCATGTACAACGCGATCTCGCTGGGATTGAGGGCCACCGACAATAAAAAATGGAAGGACACGAACACCCAGCAGTTGCTTAAAATGCTCATTGATAGAGATCCAACAAACGTCAGATATGTACGGAAATTAAAAACCGAATGGGGAGACACTGATTGTGAGGGGGCCATGTTGGCTCGGATGATGGATGTCAACATATGGGTGATTGAAAAATTGATCGCAGGAGGAAGCGTCGTATGGTCAACTGTAAGGCTTAGCAATAAAGGGGATCAATCAATGAAAATTGACTGGAATCGCCATAGCGTCTACATTATTAATAAGGGAAATAGCCACTGGGACGCAGTTTTGCCTATTGAAAACCAAAGAAATAGTCTCACTGATCCTCTTACCAGGGTCTTCAAGGTCTTTTTTCGGTGCTAGGAGCAATCAGCAGCATTATGTGAAGGTGTTGAGGGAGATGAATTATGTTGCATCCAAACCCGAGGAGAAGCCTGAAAGTTACTCGTTCATGGTTGGAGTGCCGCATAGAGTACCTTTTAAGGCAGTTAACACCACCAAGCCCTGCCCGGCGATTGCTTATCCTAACATAGCACTAATGGCAATAAAGTCGTTGGAACAAACCCCACTTTCGAGGGTGAAATGTGGAGTCCACGATATAAGTGCTTTACCTTTGATTCCATTTGATGAATATTTCTACTTATTAAATGATGCGGACAAGTTTTTTAAGGTCTTTAACAGCTATAACATCGGGGAAGGAGGCAATGTTGTTTTTTCACCTCGCCTCAATGGAAAATCCTTGTATGTGAACATTAAGCAAGGACACATATTTTTCTCCAATTTGAGGGGATGTTATATTAACACAAATCTTAAATTGAAATGTGACAAGAGCACACTACCGGTATGACTGAACACGTCCCATTGGATGTAATCATAACAGAGGATTCGAAGGATCTGATGGATGTAGCACTCAAAAGACCAAATGCTATTGTGTGGTTAATAATTACTAATGGTAATGTTGAGAGTAATTTGACGGACAATTTGAACAAATGGTATAGGCTGGGGTTATTTGTCAGCAATGCTCATCCGAACAACAAATGGATGGCTGTATTGCAATTACAATATGCCAACGAATTACCAAAACACACCTTGTCTTACGTTGCGGTTGAATTTGAGGAGGCCGCGAGATACAAGCAGCAAAATGTGCTCAACAAGAAGAGAATACTCACGGCTTACATATACAACGATACAACCAGCAAGTCAACTTGGACCAGTCTTACAACTGGTGTCAGACTACAAAAAGATCAAAGAGCCATGGACCTCGAGAAATGGTGTTTTTACAAGCATGAACGCCTTCATGCACGTGCCATCGACTACTCACGTTCCCAGGCATGAAAGGTTACCGTTTGTATTTGGATTGAATAAAATCAGGCAGCTGCCGGCCAGCATGATGCAGGAGTACTTTAAACATCAGAAGATCTTGGCTTGTTATAGCAGAATTGATAGAATGCAAACGGATCGTACCATGGTCGGTTATGTGTTAGGTAATTTATCTAACAAGGCTTATGATTGGCATCCAGTAAATAGTGTCGTGGTTCAGGTGTCGAAACAAAAACAGCAGGTCTTTGAGTCAATGCAAACACGGTTGGACCAACCAATATCATTTATACACGATGAGATAATGGATGAGGTATATGAGTGCGCTTTAACATTGAGATCTACTGACATTAGAAACTTGCAACCTTACTCGTATGAGGAAGCGGTGTCCAAAGTAAAATTAGGAGGGGCCGCTGGTATATTGGACAAATACGGAAAAATGGAGGACGCCATAAATGACCCTGAGTTTAAACCGAAGGTGCTCGCCTTGTTTGAAGAACTGAAACAAGGCAATACATTGACAGGATATGTTGCCACTTGTCATAATAAGGTGGAACGCAAGGTTGGCAAACGGTCATGTGATGGAGAGTTGGTGGATTTCTCGGATGAACTATTATCTGTACCTCCGCGATTGATTACCTATTTTGACCTTGCCAGCAGAATGATTGACTGGATGTTATTTGGACCATATAATGGTAAGAATTAAATCACTTTATGGAGAGTATATTACATTGAGAGCTTTGGTAGATCAGGGTTCCCAAAGCACTACTATATCTGAGGAAGCAGCTCAGATTCTGCAGCTCCCGAGAATAAAAGCAAAAACAGAGTTGTATGGGCTAGGTGATACATTGGTTAGTGTATCAAATTCAAAAGTACAGCTAGAAATTCGGAATAGATTGTATAACAATGCGGTATTTAATTTAGAGGCGCTGGTGTTAAAATCATTATCGAAGCCACAGCCAGGCGCATCATTCGAATACGATGTAGCTAAATGGGATAACTATTTCTTGGCAGATCCCAACTTCCACAAATCAGACAGAATTGATGTACTGATCGGCGCGGATATGTACCACGAGATACTAGAGGATGGCATAAGAAAAATCGATACTGTCACTGGACAAGCTACAAAACTTGGTTGGATGGTGTCCGGATTATTGAGAAGACCTACAAGAGTAGAAAAAAATTGTTCTACAGTTGCTACAACTTTAGAAAAATTTTGGGAAATCGAAGAAATCCCAGAAAAGAAAGATGAGTCGCCACACGACAGCTGTGTTGAATATTTCGAGAGAACAACAACCACGGATAGTAGTGGCAGATTCATAGTAAGATTACCATTTGAAGAAAATATGGAGCTTGGAGAATCAAGAAAGCAAGCTATGGATCGATTTTTAAGTTTAGAGAGAAAGCTAGCTAATGATTCTGCTTTAAAACAACAATATGTGAAGTTTATGCAAGATTATCAAGAAAAGGGTCATATGGTGGAAGCAGCCAATAATTCAGGAAAATATTATCTTCCTCATCAAGCTGTCATCAGGGAAGATAGTTTAACTACGAAGTTACGGGTAGTGTTCGATGCGTCAGCTAAATCTACAAATAAACGCAGCTTGAATGACATCTTAAAAATTGGTCCAAAACTCCAGAATGACATTTTCGATATCATCATCAAATGGAGGTTGTGGGGTAATGTTATGACAGCAGATGTAGAAAAAATGTATCGCCAGATACTTATTCATGAAGATGATCAACCGTATCAACACATTTTATGGCGAGAGGAGAAGAATCAACCTATAAGTGAATTCAAACTTACTACAGTAACATATGGAACGTCATCAGCACCGTTTTTAGCAAAAAAGGTTTTGGCACAAATTGGGGCAGACTGTTAAGATGATGAATTAAACAATATAATCATCAACGATTTATATATGGACGATCTGATGACGGGAGCAGATTCAGTAGAAGAATGTAAACAAATTCAAAAGGAGGTATCTTTGCAGCTAGCGAAGTTTGGGTTGCCAATACGAAAATGGATTTCAAACAACAACACTATTTTAGAAGCAATTCCAAATTCCGGAAACATAGAAGTGGTACCGATTAAAAGTGACGAAGCAGTTAAGACGCTTGGGCTTCAGTGGCATCCTAATAAAGATGTCTTTATGTTCAACATCAAAGCTGATCACAATGGGAGAGTTACCAAACGGCGTGCTTTATCAACACTAGCAAGAATTTTTGATCCTATTGGTTGGCTTGCACCGTTTACAGCTAGCGTTAAGTTGATAATACAAAAGTTATGGATAATGAAAACCAACTGGAATGATGAAATAAATAATGAGCTACAAAAAGAATGGGACTTAATTATGAGAAGTCTACCGTCATTACGGGAACAAGTCATACCTCGTTGGTATAAAACGACGAGATCATCAAAAGTGGAACTTCATGGCTTCGCGGACGCATCTCAGAAGGCATATGCGGCCGTAGTATACATCAAAGTGGATGGAATAATAAGCTTGGTAGCAGGTAGGAGCAAGGTTAAAACCGTGAAGAATCGAAAGACGCTGCCAAAGTTGGAGTTATGTGCGGATCATTTATTGGCGAAGTTAACAGGAAGAATTTTATCGATAATGCAACGACAGGTTGAAGTAAATGCTTGGAGCGATTCAACAATAACCTTAGCTTGGATTGTCAATAAAAGCAAAGATCGATTCATCAAATCTAGAGTAGACGAAATTAAAACGTTATTACCACATGCAATATGGCGGCATGTTGATACAAAAAGCAACCCAGCTGATGAAGCATCAAGAGGTGTATCGGCTGACAAATTAAGTAGAATGTGGTGGACTGGACCATCTTGGTTAAAATGCGACAGAAGTCAATGGCCTTCACAGAATAATCAAAAAATAACGTTAACAACGAGGGCGCAAGGAACTGAATGTTGGCTATAAGCGGTTTCTATAAGGTGTTCATCATTCCGCAAATTGGAAAGAGTTATCGCATATGTAAAGCGATTCATTGGTAAACTTAAGCGAAAGAAGTATCCTAACTGGCTTACATCCGAAGAACTGAAGATTGCTAATTACGTGATAGTTTGTCAGCATCAAGAACATTATTTTTTCTCTGAGATAGAGTTTAAGGCAACAGAAAGAAGTCGATCCGAGGAGCAAAATTGCAAATCTACATCCCTTTTTGGACGAGAATGGAATTCTTCGAGTCGGTGGGCGAGTGAGAAATTCTGAATTGCCGTACAATCATAAACATCCAATGCTATTAGAGATGTTCTATATAGCGGAATTGATAGTAAAAGAAATCCATACAGCTACACTGCATGGAGGTAATAGTCTGGTAACATCGATAATTCGACGGAAATATTGGTTTACGGGTATGAGAAATCTCGTGAAAAAGTGTTAAGATACTGTGTAAGCTGCATCAGATACAGGAAAAATAATGCTAATCAAATTAAGGGAGATCTACCTTAAATGCGAGTATCAGCATCACATCCATTCACGCATACAGGCGTGGACTACGCTGGTCCAATACAGATGAGGTGCTCTCGAGGCAGAGGACAATACGGACGAAGTTGGGTGAGTTGGGTTTAGGTACAGCAGGACGAAAGGAGGTTGGCGAAAGTGAAGGCCCAGGAAAGACCAATACAGTGGCAGAAAATATGAGGAAATGGACACCGTCATTCGGGTCGAAAGACCATGCAGGAGGGCCGAATGTGGGAACTGGTGGCAACGCCCGGAGTGGCCGCACTTTTTAGGAATGCGACATTGCAATTTTAGAGCTAACGAATAGAAACTGACGAGAACTAGGGTGTGGCTCTGACGAGCGACAGGTTAGTGTCGACGTGAATTGAAGGACGGGTTTTTAGAGTACTTTGGACTATTGAACAGTGAACATTTAAATTTAATCTTAAGCACATTACAATACATACATATATTTCATTTGAATAAATATATTTTAATTTAATAATTCATAAAAACAACAGTGTTTTCATTAAAAAACCTACATTTATAATTCCTACAAATATTAATTTAATATATTTTTATAGGTTGCAACAATAAAAAGCATTTTAAGTATGGGGGGATTAAACAATTTTATTACATATGAAGATGCTGCTCGATTTTAATGTTGATGGAAAGCAGGATAAAAAGCGTTTATTAGATTTTCCGAAGTTTGTCAATGCAATTTATGGTAAGTATTTTTGTGTCTTTAATTAATTCGTATTATAAAACCACAATTCTTATAATTTCAGAATCTCTAAAGGTTGATGGTCTTTCTAAAACTAAATTCCTTCTTAATTTACGTATAGCATTTAGACTAAATAAAAACCGTTATTACAAGAAAAAATGTTTAAAAAATCAATAACACTTTTTTAAATAGTGAAGACGATTCTGAATCTGATTCCGAAAATATTGATCATAGTTTAACAGAACATTAAACATTTCAAATTGTATTTCAAAATTTCCAATAACTTTCTTTTTTTATTCCTAACTTTTTTGAACCAAAATTTGAATTATTTAATTTTTAACTTTGATCCATTTCTGGATCCATGGAATACATTGAGACACAAATAAAGAAACTGACGCCTTTAAACACAAAGTCAGTGCCAACCGTATGAAAGAAGATATGATAAGAATTTTCAACTTACCAGTATGACGCAGAAGATAAACCAATTCGTGGACTATCTAAAAGAACAATTGCTCGTATGACAGCAAATACTCGTCTGCTATAAGGCGTAAAATCAATAGAAGCAGACCAGCCAAATCAGTTCTATCAACTCAAATCAGACACTGTAAAAAATTGATGGACTCAAATTCAAGATATATATCGCGCCCCAACAGGGAAGTGACATGAAAGAACACAGTTCGCAGCCACTCCCAAAGGTAATAATTCCTTAATTAAATGGTGACTGTTTAAAGTAGCGTCAATTCTGTGAACTTTTCTTAGAGATGGTTGACAAACAGGCTCTCTCGAATTTCCAAAAGATGTGGTAACTTGAAACCAATTAATCGGGGAAGGTTGGCAAACTCATAAGACACCTTCATAGGTTTAACAAAAGAAAATTGCAAAGCAGCATGGACGCTGTGACGACATAAAGGCCCACATGAAATGTACTTATCATTTTATTATTATGATGTTGTTGATATTCACTTTTGTTAACGTTATTGATTCAAATTTAAAAAGAATGATAACGCCATCTGTGGCGACATGTACATATATGTAGGCTAAGAAATATGAGACAAAGCAGCTGCGATCGAGCCACTGGTGTACCCACGCATGTGTGTGTATGAGTTGAGTGTGTGAAAACTCCTATAAAAGCAGAGTGGTTGATAACATGCAGGGGCCAGCTTACCGCCGCCGACTTCAATTAAATAAGGCTAGCAAAGAGATTCTGGGTTATACTCGTTCTCTTAGCATTGCCTTAAAGTGATATAAGAGACCTCCGTATCTGATTGCCTGGGTAATTCTCCGTCAGAGCGTTGGTCACTGGGGTCGTGGGGGATTCTAGGGGTATACTCGTTTTCCTTCTGCCACCCAGTTCTCTTCCACACTCCGGTCGCACATTTTTTATTTAATTAAAAAATGGAACGTGTTAAACTCAGTTGCGAATTTTGCAAACATTTAACCTTTGCAAATAAGTACAACAAAAAAAGGCACTTTATGCGGGTGCATAATTTTAGTGCAAAGAAATCTAAATATTATAAAATTGGGGAGGAACAACTTCCAGCAGAGATTCCTGATCCCGCAGAGATTCCTGATTACATAAAAAAGTTTTTGGAGGAGGATGATTATTATTTATTAGAAATCAAATTTTAAATTTTTAAGTGTAAAATTATTTATTAAATAAAAAGTATTAGTAAAAATTAAAAAAAAAAATTTGCTTACCATTTTTATTAAGTTTCCTTTAAAGTGGCAATTAGAATAATGATGTGGAATATACTCCCTAAATCTTTTTATATCAATGGCAAACTTGTAAATTGAGGTAATCTATATACTTATGTATACATAAATGCTGAATATCAAAAATATATTACTCTCTCTTATTTTTAAATACTCAAACAATTGCTTTATGCATATTTTTTTAAATTTCTCTTCATTGAAGAAAACATAATCAACTTTATATAATTCTCTTTTTTTATTTAAAATTACTCAAAATTATTTTATTTTGTTTATATTAAAAATTAATCCTTCTGGGAAAATACATTGGGAGCAAATAATTTAAAATTTACTAAAATCAACTTTAAAGTAACATTTCAATTTAAAAATTCCTCCCTATGGGAAGAAAAAATTCCTCCTTATGGGAAAGCACGTAGGAGGGAAATTGAAATTTAAAAATTCCTCCTTATGGGAATCACGTAGGGAGGAAAAATCATATACAGAATCCCCATAAATATACTACTCTGATAAGTGATTGTATTAGTAATTTTGTTATATTAAATAAAGTACGGTTTGAAACGTTTCACGAAGACCTGTTTTCTTGTGGGAGAGTGTGGCACCGAGAGCATACCCCAGCATCTAGTGATGAATCACGTCGTTATAACGCTTCTTCAGGAGCGTTTTATTAATTAAAAGGGTTCTTGGAGCCACGCTAGCAGAAATTATCCTGAATCCACCAAAGGGAACATTATCTACTGCATCAATCAAGGCTCTTCATGATACAACAAAAGAATGAATGTTAGCACTTAACAACTTGAATATCGAAACATCGAAACATGGGATGTCTACTAATTCAAATAGTGATGAAATTATTTTATCACACTCTTTACATTCGGTTTATGCAATCCTTATCGAAAGGCACCTCCCTTTTAAAAAATATTCTCATCTTTTTCTAAGATATCTAATCAGAGATCTCTAACAGATGAATGAATTGAACAATTTCTGTCGTGGACAGAACATTGATCTAAGAGAAATAGGTACAGACACTGAAGTCGATCAAGACGAGTCCGTGGCAAGTACCACCTCATCAGTCGATGCAAGTGACGTGGATGAAGATGACATTCCGCTAAATATTTTGAGAGCAAAATCCAACATTATTACGTGCGATAAAACTATACTTCGAAAAAAAAACGATCATAAATGGTCATCAAAAGTACGAAACATCATTATGGACTAACATTGTCCTTAAAAGCCGAGGACAAACACGTCAATGCAAAAAATTTAATTCATCCTCTTGGTTGTTTTAAACAGTTTGTAGCTGAAGATATCGTTGCTGAAATTGTAAATTGGACAAATGCCGAGATAACTCAACGACAATCCGTAGTTAGTTGTAAACACGGATCAGACACAACGACGAATAACTAATACAAATTAAATATATGCAGTTTTGGGTAAATAAGTGTTAACTTCTCTCAAAAAAGATCAGCATTTATCCGTGAAGGAGTTATTTGGAGGTCTCATTGTGGATCTAAATACATAAGCGTACTCACCAAAGCCAGGTTAAATTTGTAATGTCCGTCTTACGATTCGACGACAAATCTATATGCCTCCAAATAGTGGGTGATAACTTCGCTCCCATCAGAAAATTATGGGATATGTTCGTGCAGAACTACAGGGAAAACTACAGTCCTGGTCCATACCTTTTAGATGATGAGCAACTTTTGGCCTTCAGAGAAAAGTGTAGTTTAAAGATGTATGTTTAGAGATTACCCCTACCAACAGCGACGACCCTGCCTACCAACAACTTGTTATAGTTTATTTTCTTTAAACTTCATATTCATATTCATATGTAAACATTATTCAGTTAAATTGTTGTTACATTTGCACTCAGTACATCCCGTTATATTTAGTACAAAACTTCTTTTATATTTTTTGTGACTCTTTTTGTATATTGAAATACAATTTAAAGTCAGTCGATCAGTAAACATTAAACAGTGAACAACACACAGTAAAAATTACAAAAACATATGTAAAATAAATAAACAAACCAATAACAAACCAAAAAAAAAAGAAACAAAGTGTAACTAAAATTAAATGAATTAAAATATAAAAATTAAATAAATAAATTGTTAAATTATTAAAACCTTAAAGTCAACCGTGTTTTTATTTAAGAAAATTGGTATGAGACACTACCATTTTAATAAACCCGGCAAGGCACAGTTGGCTGCAGTTTGACGTTTGATAGCACTGTAGAGGGCGGATGCCAAATGGATTAAATTGTTAGTGTATCCTGTCTTTTGTGATCTGGACGTGGGCAGCATAAGACAGGTGGAAAATTGGCAGCGGGAGAAATCTACTTTCTCGAGAACAGCCGGTAAGGAATTTTGATGGCGAAGGCACTAAAGGTAAGTCGATAATATTAAACATTCAAGTATTGAGTTCTAATAGAGTGCTCTCCAGGAATCGCACAGGCAAATGGCCGATGGTTTATATACCTACTCCCGTTTCGACACGAAAAAAAAGCCGCATCACGTTCAAAAAACTAAAATAACCATCTATGGTGACAACCAATTGGTTATATACATACCTACCGACATCTCAACAAAACAAATTTGGCAGACTCTGGATCAACAAACTTTTTATCATCTATATTCGCAACAAAAGGCTTTTTAAATTCTATAGCAACAACCAAAGGTGATTTAGACCATTTATAGTACCAGCAAAAGTGTTTAATACCACCTGCCATATTAACAAAAGCTGAAGCAAACGGTAACAGATAAGATAGTCACTGATTGTAACGCATTCGCTACGACTATGCGTAAGGAGGACGTACCAGTCAGAGTATCTAGGTGGTCGGTCGGCAAACAAGTTGAGGTGCGTGGATGCCTTGAGCCGCGCTTCGTGTCTGATGATTCAGGACTCTTTACGACATCGTATTAAGGAGGCCCAGCAAAAAGATGAATGGATAAGGGCAGTATTCAAGGTGTTAGAAGTATGAAGTTAGAAGTATGATGATTACTATTTGAAGTTTAATATTTTACACAAAGACCCAGGAAAAGAACTAATAGTGATTCCAACGGAAATGGAAAGGGAAGTAATAGAAATGGCACACCGCCAGGGTCATTTTGCGGAACGTAAAACGAGAGACCTGGTAGAGAGGCAATTTTTTATTCCCAAGTTGGAGTCTAAAGTAAGAACCGTAGTAAAAAGCTGCATAGAATGTCTGATAACAGAGGCGAAAACAGAAAGAAAAGAGGGCGTGCTGGATCCAATCTATAAGGGGGAAGAACCATTTGTAACGTACCACATAGACCACGTAGGACCGATGGAAGCAACGCAGAAAAGGTGTTAGGGATTTTTATGTGAGGGCAAAATGTACCCACTAGTGTATAGCCAAACAATTTCTATAATTACCTAATATTTTTTTTATTTGCTTATATATATATATATATATATATATATATATATATATATATATTTAATTATAGTTAATTGTAACAGCGTAAAATTTTTACTTGACCCCACTGTAATCAATACCTGTAACATTTTACTTCTGCCCCACTGTATATGAATATCATACATTTTCCATTGTGACTTCCAGCTTCTAAAAAAAAAAATACACACATACAAGTGTAACAACCACAACTTCTTTAACATGAGATGATTTTCCCGTTACAAAATTTGCACTAACATAATTTTTTTTATATTGTTGTTCACGCATGTTATACATGCTTAGGTACATAGATTTGTACTTCGAGAACATTCCTTGTTTGTCTTGTTCAAAAATTGAGTCAGTCTGTACATTGCGTTCAAGTTGTTCACGTGGGTTGTTGTGTAGTGTGCGGTTCGGTGTGAAATAATTATTAAATGTTATTTTTTTCTATAGGTGCAATACTGTTCACAAGTAACTATTGAACAAAAAAAAAAAAAAAAAGAAAACTAATTATTTACCTAAAAGCAAGTGTAGTAAAATTAAAGACAAATCGAACCTTAGCCAGTTTATCAATTTGTCTGGAATTTATAGTGATTTTTTTTGTGCAATAACCATAATAATTATTGGTACTGTGTATTTAATTATTTTGTGCCATCGGCAAACCTAAAGAACACGTTAGTTGTCTTACGGCCAAGTTATGTGCGGCACGTTGAACCCTGATATTGACCGTATCTGGCTAGGGTTGTCAACAAAAAAATTATGCATAACAAAAGAAATAGTTTCCGAAACCAAAACGTTAAATCGCCAACCGTCATTTACACCCCCCCAAAACTTCAGGAAAAACTAAACAAAGACTGTTAGAAAACTTCAGTGAAACTTGTGTTAGTTTATATAAAACAAAAGGCCAAAATAACAAACCTAGTACTTAAGGAAACAAATAAAGAGAATAAAGAAAAGGCCAGGAAATCATAAGAAGTCAGAAAAACAGTAAAGAAAAAAAAAACCAAAAGAAATTTAGAAAACCGAAGAATAAGAAAAGAAGCAATTGTGCTCATTTGAATTTCTCCCCCCCCTCCCCCAAATAATAAGAAGCTGAAGAACGGCGTTAGACTACAATAGCAGACCCCCTCACCCAACCAACAGCCAATAGGAAGAAATGATGGAACGTAAAAGTTTTTTTTTGACATATGTATATGTTATGTATGTAAGTAGTTTTAAGCCTCATTTTTAAGTAAAGTTAGGTAAAGAAAACAAAACAAAAAAAACTTAAAACAAATTACGCGTGTTGATAAGTTAGACATAAATGTATGCATACATATATATTTCAATGCAGTGAAACTTATGCTCGGCATAAGTTGACGTTAGTACACCTAAGTTAATAAATAAACTCCAAGCAATTGATAATTTTTTTTTCTGTTGCATATTCGTATAGCCGCTACCCACTGTATGTATATATACCCAGCCAGCAAAATACTTCGACATTGTCTGAATCAGACATTTCGTGCAAATGTCTAACATCATTCTTAGAGACTTCGATCAGATTTCTGTCAGACATTGAATATACTTACGGTCTGGCCGATTTCTGATCGATTTCGCATGGATATATCGGGGGGAATTTATTTATTTACAGATATGTCCAATAGAATTCCGACGGAATTCATTCAGATTTGTCTAGCGAGACTTATTATTTTTTTAAAATAATGACAATTGTCATTCTGTTGGAAATAATTTTAATTTTATTTTATTTGTTCAAGATAAAAAGCATAACAAAAGGTACGTACGTGTAAAATTTATAATTATGTACATTTTTTGCAATACAATTATTTCTTTCAGCTATCAGTTCGAAAGCAAAACAAATCTCGGCTAACACATCAGAACTTCTCATTCCTTTTTCATTAGATTTCTGTTAGATATCTATCAGAAATGCCGACAAAAAACCAAAATTTCCCACGACATGTCTGTCAGAATTCGTGTCAACCACTTCATACGTTTTTGGGTCAGAAATCTGACAGAATTCGTAAACGATTCCGACTTTTTTGCCGACGTTTCTCTCAGATATCTGAACGACGTCAGATTATTTTGCTGGCTGGGTATGTACTAATACATGTTATAAAAGGTTGTACTCTTACCAGAAACAGTAACAGTCCAACCTCGTATAACCCAACAAACAATGAGTTATGCCATGTTCGCACGGTGCTTTGGATTACATTGCTCTCTGTTTTTATTACTTATTTGAATTACCATGTTCGCACGGCATTTTCCTAATCGGTTTTGACAGTTCTTCTTCTTCTTTTTTAAAATTAATTTTGCTTATTGCTAAATTTAATTGTTGATTTGCGGTTACTTGTATTAAGAATGGAAAGAAAAAGTATGTAAAAAATATTATTTTAAAGAAATACATACATACATATAAAATATTTATTTTCTTTTTTGGATTCCATTAAATTTTATATTATAAAATTACTTCCTTGACATTTGTTTACTTTCTTTATGTTATACATATTTTGTTTGTTTTTTTAGTGCTTTGACAGCTGGTGATGGAAAAAACCGATAAAAATTAGAGATCACATTGATTTTAAAGTAATCCACAGGGTAATAAAAATTAAATTACGTACAAATGAGATAATCCGCTCTCAAAATTTTGTATGACGAATTATGTAATTTGGATCATAATTAGGCTGTGGATTACGAATGAGAGAGTGAATTACGAAAAAACGTTGTCGTGCGAACATGGTATTAAATACCTGTAAATTAAATTAAAGAAACTAAACCAAGAAAAAAAACATTTTTTAACTTTGTCACATTTTATTACTTTAATAGATATATCTGTATACATATACCTATATATATGCATACCTATATAGTTAGTGTATACCATTTTTTTTGAATAGATAAAACCATACAAATTTGATATTGTGTATCCACTACCTACTGTATATGTACGCAAATATATACCAGTTGTACCAGTACAGTCCAACCTCGTTTGTTATAACCATACCACATATTACATATATAATGGTAAATAAAGAAAAACAATTTTTATGTTGAATTAACATGAAGAAAACAATGAGTTGCTAAATTTTCTTTGATCAAGGTTATCAAGGGGCAAGGTAGGTTGTCATGGGGCAGAAAGCAGACAAATTTTTTTTTTGGGGTAATCAGAAAAACCAGAGTGAGTGTGATTACCATAGGCACAGCGGCGTAAGCCATGGGAGGGGAAAAATTCACTCCGGTGACGAAAACATCTCGTCACTCGGGATATGGTCACATTTGACAAGCCATTGATGCCCTACACGTAGTCACTACTTTTATTGAGCAGTTGATTGATTTTATTTTAATTACGTTGGTTAGAACAAACGTCATTAAATATTCCTTTAAAACTCCTTTTTTTATGTTATGTACAGCAAAGTCAAAGTAAATCAATTTAGTGGCCGTGTATTGGTTTATTTATAGGTTTGTCAGATGTGGACATACCTTAGAGTAGGGGCTGGACGTTTCAGCTCAATAAAATTGTTTGTTATACTTTTTTTTGGGTTTTCATAATTGGTGTTTAAATTTTGGCATGAAAATTCAATAACTATGCTTACGCGGCGATGAACCTGGGGCTTAATAGAACACACCGATGTAGCTAGTGCTAGCCGGAACTAGCTTTTGCCAGAGTCTCCAATTCATATTTATATATAAATTCATATTTAAAAAAATACATTTCTAATTATAAACCCGCGCGTAACAAAGGTACAATCACATCCTGGTTGTAGTGGACGCATTTACCAAATTCGTTTGGCTTTATCCAACGAAAAGTACAACGAGCAAAGAAGTCGTATAGAGAATGAGGCGACAATCCGCCATATTTGGGAATCCGAAAAGGGTAATTACCGATAGGGGTACCGCGTTTACCTCTAACGAATTTAAAGATCGTGTTCAGCAAATTATTAACAATAGCCCTTCTAGAAGTACCCAGGAAACACCCTTTAAGTTGATGACTGGTATCGGTATGAGGACTAGGGGAAACCCCGAAATAGGCAGAATGCTGGAGGATTTCGTTATATCCAAGCTACAGAGCGAGATACACCGTATTCGGGATACGGCGCGCGAGAACATATCGAAAATACAGGCCGAGAATAAGAGAACGTTTGATAAGGGAAGAATACCAGGCCCGGAATATGAGATCGGTGAATTGGTAGCCATTAAACGCACCCAATATGGTGTCGGGATGAAATTACGCCCGAAATTTCTGGGCCCATACAAGAGTGTCAAAGTTTGGACACGGAAGGTACAATGTGGAGAAAGTTGGTACCGGAGAGGGGGCAAAGAAATGTTCCACCATCTTGAAGAATTTGAAGCCGTGGAATCAGGCCTCGGGGCGAAGCCGACGTCAGGAGGGCCGAATGTAGGATGGGTCTTCTTGACATGACAACATGACAACGACATACGTACATACACCACACATGACACTCTTGCGTTAAACACAAGAGAGTCAGTTGAGCAGAAGTTAATCAACCGTCACGTAGTAAACACGCGCTCGCGCACAGTAGCCGTTACTTATATTTATATTTTATCATAATTTCTTAGATAATAAGCTTTACAACAACTACATATTTACTTTCGATAAAAATTATCTCTTTTAGAACATGGTACAAGTAGAACTCAAATAAATATTTAAATTATCCTTTAAAAATTGTGTATTTTTTTACAGGAGCTTATTTTGGGGTTTTGTTCTTTTATTTTTATTTGGGGAAATTTATTTTTAAATTCGGGGAAGAACGAAAAAAGGTACCTGGCAGCCCCGATACCAACAACAATGAGAACGAACAAGCTTTCAATGGCCACGTTCATTAGACGAAACTGTTGCGCAGCCGTTGAATTCAACGCATAGTTGAACATTTCCGCTCAACTCAAACGTTGCCATTTTTTCTTTCATAAATTTTTTTTAGATACCTAAAGTCAACATATTCTGCTCAACCTTAACAGCTGATCAAAGAGATTTATTTTTTAGTTTAGCTAAACTATATTATTTTAATTATTTCTTTTGTCACGCTTTTATTTATTTTTAATTGTTTACAGTTATTTGCTGTAAATTTTCCATTATATTCATCATGCCGTTTCTAAGACGTTAATGTTGGGCTCAACCAAGGCGAATTCAACTACAGGTGGTATTGGAGCTACAGCAATCCAAAAACAACAGAAACAACAGGGTTTTTTGCTCTAACCGTCAAAAACCAATGGCGTTTCGACACCACCTGTAGTTAAATTGGCCTTGAGCTTAACTGTTGTCAACAGGTTTGTAGCAGTTGAGCTCAACAGCTACGTCATATGAACGTGCCCAATTCTGACGCTCTATTTAAGTTTTTTATGCTTCCGTTTCCATCAAACTAGTTGAAGTAGCTACAACGGATTTCTGGAATATCCTCAGCTGATAACACAGTGCAACAAAATACCGGTCATCGCCGCCAGCCTCAACACTTTCTACGCAAAATGAAAGTAGACTACTAGTCGAGCAAATCTGCCAAAGAGTTTTGAAAAGTTAGCTCGGGCTCCCGAAATATGGGCTTCTAAAGTTTTTGAAAAGGCGTTTGGTATAGTAAATCGAAAAAAATATACTAAATGTACTTCTGAGCTAAAAAATAATTTCAGATGTCTTCAGTAGAATTGTATGGCGATTATTTTCATAGAATATATTAATCCTCTAACACTAATTTTAAGGGGTAATTTTTGTCCTTTTTTTACTTCTACACTAAAACGGCACTTTAGAAGATTAAAATGTTCTACGAATATTTTCTGCATCAAATTTCACTAGGGTCTTCTAAGACCAAAAGTTCGTGCAACGCATGTAAAACGAACCCTTTGGGGATCACAATCAGCCAAATTATGAATAAAAATTTCCCGGGTGTTTTTCCTTTTTCTGTGATAGAAAAAAATTAATATTTACAATTGAGTAATATTTCGTTGTTTGACATAAAATTAAATAATGACAACTCTCCCTAAGGATAGCTAATACTTATTGTACTATGATGAAATACGAAAATTTGGTTTTGTTTTCAATATGTAAATTAAACGAAATTGTGTTTTCATTTCGAGTCATAGCCGCAAAAAAGCTTAAGCGACAAAAACCAAGTTTTTTTAGTTTATTTCATACAAATTTTGTATGAAGGTTGTCGCTTAAGATATAATTATTTCTGCAATAAAATCGTAACGGTAGCTTAAGTGACCATGACATTATAGGAGATGTTGCAAGCGTTGTCAATAAAGTAATTTATTAAGAAAAAAAAACGAAAATTGAAAACGATGTCGCTTAAGTTGTTTTGCGGTTATTATTAGATTTTCTAAAAACATGCAGTTAGTTTTTCCTTTTCTTTAAGAATATGGTTGAAACCATCGTATATCGTTACTTTAATAGAAAAGCCCTAACTAACGTTTTCCTTACTTTACGGGAGAAGGAAAAAACTCAATAGAAATTATAGTCTTGTAGTCGCGATTTTTTTAAACGTAATTTAATAAAAAAAATCAGCCTTTAAAAAAATCGGGACTTTAAGACTATAAGGGGTGTCATGGAAATCGAAAACGTAAAACGGAAGAATTTTAAGAGTCGTTTTTCAATAAGGTTTCTGTAATAAAATAATTTCATGACAATTATTATACAAATAATGCTCAAATAAACAGAATTCTTTAACAAATATTGTAAAAATTAGATTAAAAGATTAATAAAATGAACTGCCAAATTCTTTCGTTTTACGTTTTCGATTTCCATGACAACCCTGAGGTTTTTCCTTCTCCTGTAAATAAAGAAATCGTTTAAAGGGCTTTTCTATATTAAAGTAACGATATATAAAATAGCTTTCTGTGTATTTGTGTAAAATATACGTTTTAATTCGACAATGAATCTACGCCGTACGCCAAGTTCGGACGGCGCAACTGCGTTCCTACGATAATTGTTATACAGAGTGGCGCAGAATAAGCTATATGGTTTGAATTCTTTGCAACTTTTTTAATTATTATTCATTCTTTGTTTTTTTTCAGCATTTTGTGAAGAAGACATGGGGAATTAAGTATGAATCATTACACGATCGAACAACGTCCAAAAATTGTTGACACAGCGTGCATATCGTCCATTTCCCATTTCCTATTAAATGGGTATGTCAACAAGCAAAACTGCAGGATTTGGGCTACCGAAAATCCAAGAGCAGTTCATCAGCGACAATTGCACCACTTAAGTGTACTGTTTGGTTCGGTGTATCCTCCGAAAGGATGATTGGCCCATATCTTTTTGAAAATGAAAGTGGTGTCTCTGTCAGCGGTGGTGCATATCGGACGATGTTGGAAAATTTTGTTAGGCCAGCTGTGGAAAACTATCCAAACTTGTGGTTTCACCAAGAAGGAGCCACAGGACATACTGCAGGTGCCTCAATGGCTTTCTTAAGGGACATACTCCACGTTCACCAGATTTAACAGCTCCTGACACTTTTCTTTGGGGATATTGGAAAGAAAGAGTTTACGTTACCAAACCAAGAGCCATACTCTAACTAAAAACCAACATTCGATATGAAATCATGGCCATTACACCCGAAATTTTGGAAAAAAGTGTGGAAAATATGCTAAAAAGAGCACGTAAGTATGTGCGAAACAGAAAATGGACATCACTTACAGGATATCATTTTCAAAGCTAATTGCAAAAATTTCGCCAATAATATGCTGTATTTAAAAAAAAAATTATAATAATCGCATAAATAAAAAGTTATAAGCTATTGAAGCCATAAAGCTTATTTTGCGCCACCCTGTAGTAGAAAATTTGTATAAATTCAATTGATTAAAGGTGATTTTGTTTTGGCGATTATGAGATTAATTGGAATAATTCAATTTAAATGATTTATTTTAAGACATTTTAAGAATTATAATGCAGTAGACGCTCTTTAATTAGATGTTTTGGAATTCATACTCAGTAGTTCCAATTCATTAAAGGCTTTGCAACTGAAAATAATTTACGTTCTTTTTCTATTCTGCAAAAAAATTTCTGTAAAAAAAAATCGAAATATGGTATAAAAATTGTAAAGAGATGATTCTTAATATATGTACCTAATAGCGATAGTATTACTTCAGCCATAAACGAAAATAATGATGAAATCTAATTTTTTGGAGAGGAACAAAAGAATTGGTGAAAAGCAGGCCAAAGCCTATTGAACTTAAAGGAGACTTGGGTGAAAAATAAAAGAATATTTTATCCAGAAACTAGTTTCATTTTAAACGTCACGGACTTATTGACCTGCCTTCGTAGTTTAATATTAAACATACAAATAAGTCATCATTAAAAATTTTAAAAATATAATTTTATTTATGCATCTGTTAAATGAGGCGAAAAAATATGAATCTTACCTTCTCAATCTTTTAATAATTAAATTGGTGAGGTTATAAAAGAAAAACACAAAATGTACACTTCAAATGAAAATCACGCATGTAAAATTTTTTCAAACAAAATTAAAATTAATGCCAATAAAAGATAAAAATTCAAGCAAATAATTTAAAGTTCTTGTGAATTCTCACTCAATCTTTGTTCAATGCAATCTGTAATATTTGTTTATTTTTTTGATTATCGTTACTAACTGAAACAGCGATATCGTTACGAGCTGTTAAAGGACTTGTCATGGGGTTAGTGGTAAATTTACTGGTTTTGTACCAATTCTTTTCACTTTAAGTATATCGAGCCTTTGCTGCAATAGAGTCATTACTCAAATTTGAATTGTTTAGCACCTTAAAATTTAATTATTCTCTCTAGAGTTCAGTATATTAAATATTTGTATGAATGATTGGCCCAAAATCAAGCTTGCTGGCGTTACGTTACAAAATGTTGACTTTTCGCTAAAAATTCCCATATTTTTATTATAAAAACATTTAACAGGCATTTCCTATCATTTTTTTCGCTGATGTTTGAAAAAAAAACGACTATCACCGGTAAATGCTGGAGTAGATTTATTCTCAAAAACATCTTTATACCATCTTTCGATTTTTTACAGAGATAAAATTAAGAAAAGTCTAAACTTCAAAGCGTTTTATGTATTGAGCGTTTTTTTTTTATTTTAGGACAATTTAAAAGGAAATATCGATGGATATCAAATGCCGTAATTTGCCCCCTGAAAACAACAATTACTGAGTGTTCTAATTTGTGAGCGTCTACTGTACATATTGTAATCTCTAAATTACATATAAAATTAGTTTTGAGGAAAGTAGAAGAAGAGAAAAGTATAAAGTGTTTACTACAATTAAAAAAAATATTATTCGCTTGAATTTTTTTTGTATGAAAGTGGTAAAATATGATTGATGGATGTAAAAAATTTTATACAAAGAAGTACTATTTTAATTATTATTTAATAATGTTTGTATTTTTATTAATATATCAATATAAATATATAAGAATATATTTATAGTAAATATTTATATAAGAATAATTTGTTTTGTTTATTTATTTAGTTAATGTATATATTTTTTGTTTTTGTTTTAATTTAAATTTGTTTGTTTTTATTTTTTATGGTTTTTGTTTTACAATAAGCCTGAGGCACATATTTAACATTTCAACTTTCTTTCATTTTATTACACTTAAAAAAAACACTTTACAGATTGTTTATTTTGAATGAAAAATGATTTTTTTTCTTGTTGACAAAAAATCTTTGCTTGATTTGTGTTTAAATTATCTTTAATGTAGATGTATGGATGTATTTAAGTATGTTTATGAATTTAAATTGCATAATTATTAAACAATACGGATTTGTTTGCTTTCTGAATTATTTTATTGAGTTGTTTTTTTTTTATTATAATTTAAAAAACTATTTTATTGAAAATATTATTTTTTACAATATTTTTCAAAATATCTTCTCTATTAAGAATAAGAATACATACATGTAATTTATGTAATTTGCCTGAAAGAATATACATTTTGAAAAATATTATAAAATAAAAATCATTTTTATGTAAACACATCTGTTTTAAGTTTGATACGCTTGGTTAATAAAAAAACAAAAAATTAAGAAATTTCAGTTAAACTCTTAACAAAATAATTGATTTACTTTAAACAGCACTTTAATTTTTTTTTTTAATTTAAAATTTTAAAATTTATTCTATATTTTAATATTTAACGATTTCACTGAAATTTGTAATTGTTAAACAATTCTATATGATACGGATTTTAACCAAAGGCATTACAAATGTAAATATATATGTATGTATGTATATGTATGTACATACATAAGGATGTTTACAATTTAATAGCAGTGTAAAGGTTATTTAATTCTTTGTTTTTGTTTCTCAATAAGACGTTTAAAAACCTAACAGATACAATTTAAAAACATATTTGTTTGTTTCAAAGGCTCGAAAATACTTAACGATTTCGCAAATTTATTCATTTCCTTAATTTCTTAATGCTCTATCGGCATGTATTCATAATTGAATTCATTTATCTTGCTCAAATCAAAGCTTTTACAAATTAGCTGAACAAAATGTATTTAATTTATAATTGTATTCTTCGTTTAATGGCCAATTTTGCCAAGTTCAGCTAACAATATCTTTTTGACAGTTATAACTAGGGATGCTTTTATACTTTAATAGTCTTACTCCTTCATAGAAAATATTGAAGGAATAAGTCTATTAAAGTATAAAAGCTTTTAAAATTGTAATTCGAATTAGAATACGCATTCGAATTTATATGAAAATTTATATAATAAATGTTACTCACCATGATAAATAAATTCCCAGATTCTGTTTTTTATAATATTAAACGTTAATTTGATATTCATTAAAATCGTGTAATTTTGTAATTTAGAATGTTAAGTGGTAACACTGGGTACGTAATGAAAATCGATCGATTTCAAAACAATCGTTTTTAATGGGTGTGATAAATTTCAAGCGAACCCGGAAATAACAAATTTAATACAAAACTCAGAAGAATATAGACAGAAAATAGGAGGAAAATAGTTAGGAATCATTTAAAAATACCAGGTGCCAAGTCATTGTATTTGTGATTTATCGCATGAACTTTGTTTACAAATTTAAAAGATTTTTTAGTAGAATAAAAACAATTGATTCTTTTAAAATATAAATAAAAAATAAAGGAATATTAAGCAAATTCGTTACTTTTGTATGTATGTGCATTAATGCTGATTAGTTTTTAAAAGATTTAGGTTGACAAATAAAGTGTTTAAATTTGTATTGTCTCAACTTGACGTAATAAGCGGCATGTCAACTGCAGTGCCACCAAAACTTTAGAAAGCAGCTGCTCTGTTACTTTTAGCCTGGAATACAAAACACAAGTTTAAAATCACGCATGTGAAATTGTGCAGTTCTGCAAATAACCCGATTTTAAATTTTTCGGCAAGATTAATCAGTTGATTTGTTCATAAATAAAACACGAGCATTGCGAAACAAAGCAAAAGAATTTTTTTTTTTTTACAAAATAAGCAGCTTCCTTAGATATTGATTGATTAATATTGGAGGAGGGTTTTTTTAAAGCTTGACTATTCCACTTCGACAGAACGGAATGGTAACATTGAAATGAGAACTGAAATAAAAGACACGATTTTGCCAAAAGTAAGATTATACCAGGTTAAAATGGCATTCACAAGAAACTATTTACTAAAATTTTGCAAGAATACAAAAAGTAGAATAGTCAATTTTTGAAAAAATGTTTTTATCAAAAAAAAAAATTAATTAAAAAAATAAATAAAAAAAAAAAAATTACCCCAGCGGTAACTAGAATGAGTAAATAAGCCTAAAAGAAGGCCTTATTTAGCATGCACAGGCCCTCCTCGCCGTATTCCATACTTATTTATTTTGTCCACAGATTGTCATTGGGAGCAAGCCCTTCCACAGTCCTTTAATAATTACTACGTTCCCTTTCCAAAGAAGGGAGTAAAAAGGTCACTAAAAAAACTGAACAAGGGAGTAGGGAATGGGTACCGAATATTTTGGAAGGTCTTTCAAAAATTATTTTAAACCTTCTAGAAGGCATACTTCTGAAGGCAGGATATCATACGAAGCGAATATTTTAGAAAGGAGAACAGAGGCCTTCAAAAAGACCTGCTACTTACGGTCCTTTCAATATTTAACGCTGGTAACACATCAAAAAAAATTTTATTTAATTCAAAATACAATCCAAAAATCAATCAAGTGATATCAAATCTTAGCTTGGCAAACCACCTTTTGTGTGTTATGAAATTATTACAACAACTTGATTTTCAGAGCAGGCTTTAAACATTGGTTCTGAAATTCAGGCAGATCGGTTCATAAGTGGTTAAGATATGAGCAAAAAATTAAGATTGTCTTACAATTTTTATCAAGAAAACAAAAAAAAAAGAATATTTTTTAATAATTATTGGGAATGCTTACTAATTAATTAATTAAAAAAAAAAAGAAATTATTTTCAATGCTTTTATAAAAAATAGTAATTTAAAATGTGTATATCATTAACACGATTCTTTAATTTACGATATTAAACTTAAAATACTGACTTTTAAATTTAATTAATTTTATATGTATCAGGTGCTTGTTTTGCACATTAGTGACACCCAAAATACAATTTTTAAATCAAAATTATTGAATTGCTCAAAACAAACCGAAAGCAGTTCGATGTTCGTACTTTTTACAAATGGTTCTGTAACGTACTTTTTTCAAAACGTTGTTGAGGTCACTTTCTTAAGGAGTTAAGGCACAAAAGAACAAGAACTAAAATAAACGAAAATTTATATTTGCGCTAAATTTCCTTCATATATACATATATACATATATGTATTTAATTATTAACTTAAACTAAAACGATTTTGAATATCAAATATATTTTTACACTGCTTTATCTCTTGTAAACATCCACTATTGATTTATATACATTTACATATTTACCATTCATATGTATTTTATAAAAATACCAAAAACAAAAAAAAAATTAATAAAAAAACACAAAATTTTCAATTCAAAAACACATAAAATAATAATGTCAAGTGTAATAAAATTACAAAATAAAAATAAAAACATTTATAATCGCATCTCCAAAAATAAATTTTAAAAAGAATCGAATTAAAAAGGAAATTAAACAACAGGAAATATTAAAAAAAAAAAAAACATCTCGAACGTTTTACGCTTAATTTTTTTTCTTATACATGTATTATGTTTTAGAAAACATATTTTTTGGTCTTCACTGGACTTTTTTCTTTTTTGAAAATTGTTAAAGCGAATGGATAGAATTCAAAAAAGAGAACATAAATAAAATAAGAGTAAAATTCTTTGTTTATACTTATAGGTAAAAAAAAGGAAACAAAAAAGTTAAAAACTAGAATTAAAAAATAGTATTAAACAATAATGTAACAACTTCAATGATGAACTAGATTAGTTCTGCTAATTACTAGTAGTGTTTGTACTGAAGAGCAAGTTAAACGTTTTATCATTTATAATTGTTGAATTATTTATAATTTACCAACTTCGGCTAATAAAAGTCCAACTGCACAATTATTAATTTCTGCATGTTGATCGGCGGTTTCTACAGCTGACATGCTGCAGTGTTCTGTACGCTCTTCTAATAATGTAGACTTGTGAGACTTTTGTTGTTGCTTTAGACGTTTTCTTTTAACTTGCTCTTCAGGCAAATTCTACAAATTGTCTAATAAATCCGAACCCACCCCAATAACAACAGATGACTCACCTACAACTCCGCCCAAGCCAGGGGCCGATGAATCAGATTGTACAGAAAAATCAGGTGTTAATACGCCGGCATCAACTTGGTTTATGTTTGTCGAACCGTTTATCAAAGTGTCTTCGTCATTTAGTAGGGATTCGGAATTAAGAGATGCATCTACACCCACCACATCAGAGCCCATAAGATTATCATTTCCCACTGCACCAAATGAAGATGTTAAACTGTCATCAATTGTGTTGCCGTTTATAAGGAAATCCCGTGTAAATTCTGAAGGACTATAACGAAAGCTGCTAGGTGTAGTAGTTATGGGTGTAGAAGGCATTGACTTGGAGATATCGCACGCTGAACGTGATAACGATGACGAGATATTGCCATAGCCGTATTTGCTGCTTGATGCAAAATTATGAGAAAACGTATTTAAATTGTCCAAAACACCAACTTGCCCAACACCACCATTAAGGGACTGACAGTTGTTAATGAAACGCCTTCTATAGAAATTATTACCGTTGCCAAATAGACTTTGTGGATTTTGATGTGGCAATGGTGTTGATGGTACAGAGCGAGATATCGAGGACGATATTGCACCACTGCACCCACTATTGCCGCCTCCTCCAACACTGTAGCTTCCAGAAGATAAGGAGAAATGACCCGCACTACTATAGCCAGATGATGACCCGGCTGAAGAGCAGGTTGTTTTTGTTGTTCCTGTCTGGTTGAGACTTGAAAATTTTGCTACAAAATCTGGCGAAGATAAAATGTCACTTACATCCACCTCATCTAATATCGCCGTTGAATCAGAAGCTACAACATTTGCCACTTCTTCCAGCTTTATAGTGGCACTTTGTTGGCTACAGCTATTTTCCGAAAGCATTGTTACAGAATCAATAAATTCTGAAGGCACTGGTGTTTGGGCCAATGAATTGCACGCCGAAATTGCTGAAGGATTATTTACACCACAGTGAAAACTGCGATTAAATGTGGGTGAATGTGAGCGCCTTAATTGTGACAATGGAACGGATTGCGATCGTTGTGTGACATCGTTTGTCGTTGGTCCCCCTGTATTATCTGAATTATTAGCCATTATGCCCTCAGAGTTGTTATTTATGCCCATATTGAAGTTATTTCTACTGCCGAAGGTGGTGTTGGTGGCTGTCGAAGCAGCAGCGGCAGCCGCCTCTCCAAACAAATCTAAATCCAACGAATTTTGGTCTCCTATAAACGAGTTGTTAATATTTGTGGAAGTTGGTGGGTTATTAAAAGGAGCGGTCGCATGAGACCACTGATCCATTAATATGTTATGTGACATGTGACCAAACAGTTGTTGTTCTTGCTGCTGCTTTAAAACCGAAGGACTTGGAGGTGCTGAAGCAGATGTCATTATCGAATTATATGACCTATAACGCCGCGAAGCGCCAATCATTGGGTCCGAAGAGGTGTCACAATCCAAAGATTGCTGTTTTGTTAATAAACGCGATAAACCAGGACTTGCAAAGAATCCGGTATTTGTGGTATTATTGCTATGATTGTTGGTTAGAGGCAACGAATTGTTGTGGGCTGATGAAGAAGTCGAATTGATATTGGGTGAAATCGGTAGAAAGCTATAGTTTTTTCTTGCCGCTGTTATGTCCGAAGTTGTTGATGTTGTATTTAAATTTATTTTACGTTTAATAGAAACCTTTGGATATGGTTGAGGTTGAGTTTGTTGTTGCTGGTGTTGTGGGATTGATTGTTTTTGAAGTTGTTGTTGCATTTGTTGTTGATGCTTTTGTGTTAATTGTGCAAGAGACGCTGAGGCAGTACCAACAGTATTTAAACCTGACGATGATGAGGATAGTGTGGTGGCTGTTAAACATGACGATGCCAATGGCAATTTTATTAAAGAACTGCTTGCTGTTGAATTTGTATAATTCAAATTTAAAGATTGCTGTTGTGTTTTACCATTTTGTAATTGACTATTTGTTATGAGTTCATTTAAAGAAATATTGTTGCTAGATTTATAAGAGGTCATCATCATGCCAGTTGATGTTTTTGATGTTATCATTGTCGCATTTGGTGTCAGTCCTGTAGATCCTATAGTTGATGTTGTTATTGCTGTTGAATTTACTGTTGTCAACTTAGTTAGGGCGGTAGTGACTGACGTCAATTGATTAACTGTTGAATTACTGTTCCGTTTAGCATCAGAGGAAGAATTTTTGGTTAATTTTTCCTCAGCGTCTCCCATCTGAAAATATTGAAGCAACTCAGTTTCTTGATCCTCCGAATTTTCTTCCTCTACAGGCAAAAAGTAATCATCTAACTCATGCTTATCCATATTACAAATGCTTATAACTCGCTCTCGCGGTAAACCTAAATTTGCCGGCAAATCTGCCGCATCTTTGGCCGCAATTAAATCTGGAGGATCACAACCTGCTGCTGCGGCTGCAGCTGCAGCCAATATTTTCTTAGCTTTCAACTGTTGTAAGTTACGTGAAAGTACCTTTGGTTCATCGTTTAGTGATTGACTATTGGGGCTAGTAGAAGGAGCCATTTGTGTGGGTGGTCCCATGTTGTACACCACAACAGAATCTGAGTTATTTGGTAGTGCTGTTATAACACTAGCCGGTATGGGAGGCGGTGTCGAAGCTGTTGTTGTTATAATAGGAAAACCAGTAGATGCCGAACCTATAGAGCATCGATTTAAAGTGGGAGAGTTAGCCCAAAATCCTTTAGTTTGTTGTGCCTTTCGAACTTTTTTGCAAAAAATATTTGAGGTATTGTAATCTTCTACTCCGATTTCTTGCTTAATTACAGTTTGCAGTGGTGGCGATGATGTAGCTTGATTATCTGAAGACAATTCCATTATTTTTGGAGTTAAATTCTTTACAGCTGCTGCTACACTTGTTGTAGGTGTTGTTACACCCGATGGTCGCACATGTTCGAAAGCACTAGCTGATAGTGATGTTGTCACTGGTGGAGCTCTAGCTAAAACGTTTGATACTCCACCTCTTGTTTCGGCAGCCAAATTCATGGGCATTACTTGTTGTTGAGCCATTTGTAAGTTATTTTCTGATGCCGACGTTGTTGTTGATGTTTGATATTGTGTTACATTAGTCGAATCTGTAGACTGTGAGTGTGTAGACAAACTTCCTACTGAAGGTGGATATCCAGGAGAATCTAAAATTTCTTGTTTTATTTTCACTTTTTGTACATCTTCCATAGCTGGCGATAATACAGCATGATGACTACCGCTTTTCGAGCTATAAGCTGGGGATAAATGAGGTTGCATTTGTTGTTGATCGCCAGCGTTTAAATTTTGGTGACAGCTAGACTCCGATGATGAGGAGCCCTTTCGTTTCTTTTTACGTCGTTTCTTTAAAGGACCCATATCCTAATTAAATTCACAAAGTTATTTAGTTTGTAAAACAATAAAAAATGTAAAATTCTATCGAATTGGCTCTATGACTTAATTAATACTTACTGCCATGACCCGTTTTTCTTTCGGTTCTCGTTGCGTATGTTTTTTGTGCGTCAGTCCACTACTTGCTCCTTTACCGGCTCCTGTATATGGTGTGTGAGTTCCACCTGTTGGCGGTGCAGATCCAGTTGTTTTTATATGTGTTGCCAAATCTGTAATATTGTCTATTTTAACGTGCAACATAGTCTCTGCCCACTGTTTAACAACACTCCAAGATTCTTCCTGTTCTTCTGTGTTGTCAATTATATTCGTAGATAAATCTATACTTCCATCTTTTTCACCAACTCCTTTTAATGCTTTTACGGTTGCTAGTGTGGGTAAATGGGGAGCTGGTAATTTACTTGTTTTACGCATAGCAGCATAACAATAACGGGAGTGACCTCTTGTGCCTAAACGTCTAGGCCGTATACCGGGGAAAACTTGTTTCATAACTTTACCAAAATCGGCGGTAGACAACGGCTTAATGTCTAATCGATCGCAATAAACTCTAAGTAAACGAAAAAAAGAATAATTTTAATTATTATTTTGGTAAATTTAAATATTATGGGTAATAAAAGACCTTTTTAAATTTAATATAACATACTACATAATGGCCAAACTTCACCAATTCTATTTAAATATCAATTGATATTTTAATATAGTTTTTCACAAGGCGAATTCCTACAAGGTGGTCTTATTTTGAAAACGTTTACAACACTGTAAAATATTTTGACGTTGTGTCAAAAATTCAAATAAATATTTTATTTTGTTTTTAATTTTAAATTGTGTGTTTTGAAATGTAATAACTTAAAAAGATTTTAAGTTTCACAATTTTAAGCGAAAATTATAGAATTTAGTAAAGATTCCCCAGAACTACCAGAACGGTATATCATTTGACACAAGGTTAGTTATCAGCTGTTGCTTACATATGTATGTAGCAAGATAAGGCTAGCTCGTGTAAATTCGCCTTGAAAAACGAACTTTAAATATAAATTGATATTAAAATAAATGCATAAGTATACAAAACATATCGCACTTCTTCAAGAATAGTGTATTAACTCGAAATTTTTATTGTTTAACGACAAGAAATATTTATATTTGTAATGGTAATGAACTGATTTGGTTTAAAATTCTTTTTCATATCGTCAGCTCATTATTGGTTTGGCGCAAATGCCAACAAGTCGTAGTAGAGAAAAACAACAATGAAGGTTAACATGAATATATACACGATACATTTTTATTGTGTTTTCACTACTGCTTCTGGCATATGTTTTGAACAAAAATTAACATATTTTTTTTATAAAGTTCATTAACGCACATAGAAGTTAATAGCATTTTATTGAAAGTGCACATTATTCCTTTGTGCCGCATATGACACTTTTCTAAATTTATTTTTAGAAAGTAGCTTTATGTACTGTATACGTATGTTTACTACTGTATATTGTTTTGTTGACATTTTACTTTGCTTTAACATTTTTTTTTCTTACGGCTATGAAGCGAAGCATGAGAGAAATTTCGTTCCTATCATTTTGTTTTGATTTCGCTTTAACTACTTTTTTCTTACGACAATAAAGCAAAGCAAGAGTTGAATTTAATGTGTACGTTTTTGTATGAGGAATTTGATGCATTCGCCAAAGAGTGGCGTGTAGAGCAAAACAATACTTAATAAACTTTAAAATAGTTGATATGGAACAAAATTAATGCTTATTATCTCAGAAACCATAAAAAGTTTGGTGAAACCGGTTTTGGATGCAGCTCAATTTTTTTTAAACGGTCGGTAGATCAAACCACTAATGAAAATTAAACATTTGTTTGCTTCTACTGAAAAAACTGTCTTCAAAAATATTGTAGCAATTTTTTAATAAAATTTAGTTTCACAAATGTTAATGAATAAAAGTTAAAGAAGACAGTGACGCAAACGAAAGTTTCGTTGTCGTTATATATATGAGAAAATAAACGATTTTGATAAATTTTGAGTTGTGACTGTTTATGATTTAGTGTGCGTTATGTACTCTCAGGTCCGCCAAATAATTTTTTTTTTTTGAAAATGCTATAAAAAAAACTACTGAATATTTTCTCAAATTTCTTTTTTTATTTGAAAGTACAGTCCTTCCGGTTAATAATGGAAAATAATTTCATTCAAATGGCTGCCTCGGCTGGCCATGCAGTAGCCTACACGATCGGTCCAATTTGTAAGCACATTATCGATTGTGTGCAGCTGTATTTCACCAATGGCTTCACGAATATTGTCCTTTAAAGCGTCAACTTACGCTTGACGGCGTAACACTTATCTTTGACGGCACCCCACAAATAATAGTCCAACGGTGTCAAATCGCAGCTCCGAGGTAGTCAAACGACATCAGCTCTGCGGCTAATAATGCGATCTTCAAAAACAGGGCGCAAAACATCGAGTGTAGCTTCGGCTGTGTGGCACGTAGCGCCGTCCTGTTGAAACCAAATGTTGCCAATATCCTCCTCTTCAATTTTTGTCAACAAAAATTCGTGCAACATGGCCCGATAACGATCGCCATTGACTGTAACGGCCACTCCTTGTCCATTTTCAAAGAAAAATGGCCCAATTATGCCTCTGGACCAAAATCCGCACCAAGCAGTGACTCGTTTTGGGTGCAACGGCTTTTCAATGTATGCGTGCTGGTTTTCTGTGCCCCAAATGCGACAATTTTGCTTTTTTACATATCCGCCAAGAACAAAATGAGCTTCATCTGAAAAGATGCTGTTTTTTTTGGCAAAATCGGCATCTTCTGTAGGTCGACCGCAGGCCAACTTAGCGAAGCGAAAACGCATATTTCCCAGCGTTGTTCAAACGTATACACAACCATTTTCATTCAGCGGAAGGATAAAACTAATTATCTGTCAAATCAGACATGAGCTAAGTGTTACCATTCACGAAATAAGCACTAGTTGAAGAAAAAAAACGTTAGATGGCGGACCCGTTATTTAAATGTTTTTTTTTCTATAAAATACATCTCCCATAAAACTGCATTCAAAATAAACAATGGATACATAATTTTAATGTGCTTCTCCAACAACGACACAATTTTAGATGTCTTAACCAAATTTCTCGTCTAACTACAAATGGAAAGATCATTTACTGAACCTGAAAAGCTCGCTAATACCCAGAGTCAACAGCACTATAAAAAAATTTTTTCTTCAATAAAACCTTTTTAAACAAAAGAAAAGTTTATTTAAAAGATAAACAAATATTGATTAAATTTAACTAAATAGTTAAAACTAAAATATTTTTTATTATTTAATGCAAATGCTTTAAAAGCTTACAATGAAAGCAAAAATGATTTTTCCAAGTGGTATTTTTGTCGACCTTTAAAATTCACTATTAAGTTAAAATGCTTAAGCTCGTGGACTGTTGTATGTACAATTTTTCTTTATTTGTTTCCGATATTTCGATATTCTTTGAATATTTTCTTTAGGGAATGTTTAATTAAAATTTACATTAACCTTCTTCACGTTAATATAAGAATCAGAACGGCCCTTTAAAAAAGTATGTTTGATTTCATCGTCTGATGGGCAAAAAATTATTTTCAAAAACCAATTTTACATACATATAAGTTGAAAAAAGGGATATTTTAGGTTACTTAAATGAAGCCAAGTATATATGAAATTAGTTTAAATGAAGGCCAATTATTATGTTATTATAAGTGTCCTCCCAATTATTACGTCAATAATCGTTGCTCGGCATTTGTTAATATTAATAACATTTGTTTGTTTGTTTTTTTATTACCAAATATTGTTTTTTTTTTTTTTTTGTTTAATAAATAAGTTTAGTTTTCTTTAGCTATTTTTGTTCAGCTATTTTGAATAACGTGCTGTAGTTAATGATGTTTATGTTATTTTTAAAAAAAATATAAATAAATTTATTGATTATGAAAACTATAAAAAGTTCATCAACTGTTTCGAAAAAAATTTTAGTGCTAATGAAAACACAATTGTTGAATGTAATCAAAAAGATTCAATATAATTGTTGAAAGTAATCGGATTACTTTTGATTATTTTGTAGTAATCGCCGGTACTTCTGATTATTTTTTGATTACTTGTAATCGTAATCAATTAGTAATCAGAAATTTGTTCTTATCATTACGATTAATTTTAAAAATTACTAATCGTAATCGATATTTAACAGGTATGATTTAACCCTAGGAGTACTACACGAATATGGGTCTATAATATTCACAGCTAAATCCTGCGCAATTTTGCAGACGATACATCTTGCTTTGAAAAGTAAAAAGAAAACTGTATTACTTACAGATACAGCCCAATTGTGAAAACAAATTCCTCGGGAGTTTTTTCACTTTCCCCATTTTTACAATTGAATCTACATAGGAAAAATGGGAGATGGGAGAAAACCCCTGGGGAATTTTTAATCATAATTGGGCTGATAGCCTCTCAGCAGTCGAATGGATCAGTAGCACATACAACAATAAATGGAAAATAATTGCACAAATAAGAAATGTAGGCAGTGAAAATAAAATTAAATTGCACTGGATACTTAGCCACACTGGTATTGCTGGCAATGAAGCCGCTGACACCGCCGCAAAATATGCTTCTTACGCACCAATCATAACTGATGAAACAACAAAGAAAATTGACATTTGTCGGCACATCAAGATCTATCAGGCATGTTCTGAAAATCACAAAATTTCAAATCACTTGTGATTTTAAAATCACAAATATTATTTAAGGGTGTTTTGAAAACCACAAAAGTTTTAACTTGGTTTAAAATGGTGGAAAAAATAAGCATGTAATTTTAAATCGGTGCCCACATAGCTGAACGGTTTAAAATCACAATTATGGAAAAAGTTTTTTGGCCAGAACACCTTTCTTGTGATTTCAAATCACTTTCACAAAAAATGATTTTCAGAACATGCCTGTATATCAAATTAAAATTCAAAGACACCCCTATCAACTACTACCACTATTCAACAGTTAAGGTTTATCATAACCCACTAACTTACCCAAGCGATAAAGTAAATTAAGATTCATCCTACCTGGTAGGTTAAAGTAAAGTTGTAAAAATGGAACACTTTTTATACGGCCGGATAAAGTCTATCTTTAACTATCGGTAAGTTGTAAAAACGGGCCTTAGCCTCAGAATTTATTCTGCTTATCAATTAAATAAATAAAATAATAGATGTATTAAAAGAATTATCGGTTTTCAATCTTGGTAGTTAAGTGCCTTGTAGACCTTATTAATCTTATTAATGTAGTACCAACATTTAAAACAGTGCAACAACAAAATATATTAAACTTTAATTAACGACGCTGTGGTTTAAAAATCACACAAAATGTTGTAGTAAACACGTGTGTTAAATTTACCTGAACAACACGTTTAACGAAACTCTCTAAGCAGATTCAGTAATTTACAAAACATAAATAGAACTGAGTTGAACACTTTACACAGAGGGCGAAAACAGCTATTGTTTTCCCTAGAATTAATGGCAGCGCAAGTAACATCGTATCGTAAAACACAGTCGACAACTTCAAAGTACAAGCAAATATTAAGAACAGGAAAAGTATCAAATAACTGCACCACTGATTATAATTTTGTTTCAACATGTGCATAACGTCAAGTATAGAATAAGAAATTTGTAAAAAAAAAAAATTCAAGTTGATTCAGCATAATTTTAAGTAAAAACAAGTTAGGGGGCTATATTCGGCTGTGCCGAATCTTGAATACCCTCCACCGAATATCTTTATAAAAACAGACGTCAGCATTAAACTTGGTTGCGGTTTAGACTTATATGAAATTTTTGACCGACAATCAGAATAAAAAAAAAGTAAAAACTATAATGATTCGTAACAGTTTAAGCCGAATTATATTTGAGCCATGGTAAGTAATGAACCACTCATCCCAAAATTCTGTAGAGTGATTTCTGGTTTAAAAAAACATAAATTTTATTAAATTTCAATAAAACGATGAAATTAGTTTTAGCGTTGACAGTGAATTTTAGAAGGCTGCTAAATATGGGATCTTAGTAGGGTTGCCAGACGCCCTGGATTGTCCAGTTTTCTTGGGTCTTGTCCAGGCAGTTTATTTAAATTTATTTAACTTTGAAAAATTACTATTTTATTAATTAAATTAATATTTTGAATTTTTAATTTGCCGAAAGACATTCCAATAAACTTGATACGGTCCAGTTTTTAAAAATGCGATAGAAATAACGTACAAAATCTATATAAATTGATCTCGTTTGTTATACATGCCAATTAGCAACTTTTTGTAAACAATCGAATCCGAGTGAAATTAAAATCGATTAAACTTTGAAAACGAACCAGTGTTTAAAGTTCATTAAATTATTTCGTTTTATATACTTTTTACTATGAGTACAGTTTATCTTCATTAAAACTATGTATTCTTAAAATCTTAAAATATTCAAGGAGAATTCTCAATTGATTTCAATTTCACTCGATTTCGATTAAAATTAATATTTACCAATGCGAATTTATGCAAATGCTGGTAGCAATTCTAAAATAATTCTACAACAATACAATAACAAGAGAAACAATGGATTGTAAGTGATTACTGCTCGAAATGTCACCCATTTCTAAACAAAACATTGTGAAACCAAAATAAATTGGTTCGAACTGTCAAAGTTAGCAGTCTTTTTGCTGCCACCTGTAGTGAATTGGCCCTGATATATACATAATTTTGTAATATGACATAAGACTGAATTTTATGTTTCCTTGCTTTTTATGTTTTTTTTTATTGTAAAAAATATGAAGTAAAATTTGACTTTTTCTTATAGTTTTCCTTACTTTTGTTGTAAATGTACCCGTAATTTAAGTATTTTTCTTGTTGAATATTTGGCAAACTTAAACTTTTTATAAAAAATGTCAAAACGAAATGTAGGTAGGTAGGTGGGTAGGTAGGTTAAAAGGCCTCAATCTCACTCAGGATCCGTGAGTGACCCTGCCTGGCAGCCCTCATCAATCCTAACTTCCTCAGTCTAAGAATGCTCCTGGCTGTCATTCAAATCACATACTGCTCAATAGGCAGAAGATGTAGAATGACATCCAGGGCCGCTTGATGAGTACTTCTCATGGCAACTGTCATGCCGATCGAAGCACACCTCTCAGCCTTAGAAAGAAGGTTCCTACGACTAGCCAATCTCAATGACACCCACCAAACACAGCATACATACGTAAGAATGGGTCTCACCACCGAAGTGTACAGCCATCCCACCACTGACCAACAGTACGCCAAGATAATGTTTTTACATATTAAAAATAGGTTTATTTAGCTTTTTATCATTAAAAAAACAACATCAGTTTAATTTTTACTATTTTTTTCTAATTCATTATAAGCGAAATATTAACTGACAAATAACGGCAAGAAGAAAAAACCAAACAAATTTTAATTAAAAAATAAGAACAAAAAACAAAAGAAACTCCAGAATTTTGTTGTCAAGAAATTGTTTTTACTTAGGTAAAACTAAATTATTTTCACTATGTCAAAACATTTTCTCGACATACTGTACATATGTACGTATGTTTTTCAAATTGAGTTTTATTTTAACAAAAAGAACATTGAAATACGAGAGCTTATGAGCAGTGTGACCATTTTGGCAGCTAAATTTAGCATTAACAAGTTGGATTTAGTTGCAGGAATTATGCAAGAAAAATATTTCATATTTTTGATATTTTCCATTAAATTATTTTTATGAAGAAAGGAATTTTAAAACATGAAATTAATTAAAATTTATTTTATAATTTTTTCATTCTTGACTGCCGCTGGGCTCGAGCCAGGGGGCAAATTACGGCATTCGATATCGATCGAAATTTCCATTTAAACTGTATTGTATTTTCGATCGATATCGAATGCCGCAATTTTCCCCCTGGGCTTTTACAGACAGGTTACCCTTACATGTTTCAATTGCAATCTCTTCAGAGGGTTTTGCCGTTTAACACTCACAGCCATCGACGACTGCTGGCAGTCAATAGTCAAACATCAATCTTTAAACTAAACTGTGTTTAACCTTTGGTAGATCGAAATTTGCTTTTTTGAATGATTATTTTTTAAATGATTTACATGTTCTTCCTTACTTCTGTTTTTTCGTACTTTTTTGCCAAGAATTCTTCTTTAAGTTTAAATTACATTTTGTTGTTGTTCATTTTTTATTTGTTTTTCATTTTTTTGTTGACCTTTTTCAGCACAACTTGAAGGACAAATGTAAACATAGAGCTCGTTCCTTAGCGTTTAACTATAATTAGTATTGTGGTTATTTTGTTGAACTGTTCATGGGTTGTAAAATTTCTTTCTTCATAAAAATAATTTAATGAAAATTAAATTTGATGAACTTTAGCCTAATTACAATATCCAAATTTGGATTACAACCCATGAACAGTTCAACAAAATAACCACAATTCTAATTATTATTTTATAGTTGTTTTGCCATATAAATTCTTTCTAGTGAAAGAGCGCTTTACAATGATCAGCGATGAAAAAAAAACCATAGTTATTTATTTCTGTTCGTTACATATTCAAAAGTTAAACATAAAAAAGTGATGTATTTTTACCTTGAAGTATGAAAATCAATTTTCATTACGAGGAGCAATTGCGTGTGATATTTTTTTTCAGTTCGACTTTAGCCAACACAAATAAGCGCTATGGCTTGCCGGCGCGAGAACATGCCACGTTAATTTATCCGTTAAACGCGTTTGAATTCAATTGGGACGTCTGTGGCAATCATCGGAGTTCGTGGCAGCAAACCATATTCGTCTCGGAATTTAAAATTGAAAATGGTAGCTTCGATAACGTTTTTCTTAAATTTTTAAACGACCAATCCTGTACCATTGCATAGCCATGGTGGGTTCAAATTCCGAAGTAGAAAAGCCAGAGAAAAAATTTGCCAAAAAAAAAACACAAACTTTTCGAAAGAATCGGTTAATTAAATAAGAAGGTATGGGGTGCTTTTACCGTTTTTGTTAAAATTGTTAAATGTTAAAATTTATAGCCTTTAGTTCCTTCAAGACTTGAAACTATCATCGGTTAATAAATTAAGAACACATGGGTAGAGGGGGGTTTTACCCCTTTTGCCCTATTTTACGCCCTAATTGTTGGATTTGCCAAAAAAATGTATATCTTAAAGTTCCTTTAGATATATTCCCGCCAGAGACTCTGGTTTCTCTGCTGCAGACAAGCGAAGAGCTTCGCGGGATTAGCTTAGGAAATTTAAAAAAAAAAAAAAAAAAAATTTGCAGCCTCAATAAACATGCGTGATAATGATGTTAAAAAATTTTGCACTCAAAAAAAATTAGTTAGATTTAAAAAAAAACAATCATTAGTTTATTGCACTAAATTTAAAATCAAAAACTTGTTTTTTCATGTTTAAAGCCAATATTTATACCGTTATTGACAAAATTTAATTGTTTTTAATGTGCTTTGCTTATGCATATCCCCAAAAAAAAAAAATCAAAGACCATGCACATACAAAGTTAAAATTTTTAAAATTTACTGAGACAATATGGGTTATCACGATGGTCATTGTGCAAATGTGCAATTTGTTAATTTGCAGTGCATATTATGATTGATCGTGAGCATACCACACAAAAAACTTCTGGCAACACTGTAAAAAATCTGCAAATTAAAATAAATTTTTCTTTTTAAATTATTTAAATTTAATTCTCTATTTTATTTCTAAAACATGACGAAAAGGAAATCAGTGATTTATTCGCAGACTTTTTTCGTCCACATATTCTGATGCACATTGTACTGAAAATGTCAATTATCCATTTAATATAGCTACTGGTCAAACTATATAATTTTCACCAATAACGACAGTCAATATTATCAATTGTTTAAAATCATTTAAATATTCAAACTCAATGGGTCCTGATGGTATACCATGCAGTATTTTAATCAATTGTATGGCAGCTTTAGCAATGCCGTTGTCAATTATTTTTAATATTTCTATGAAAACTGGTTATTTCCCAAAAATATGGAAAGAGTCATATTTAATTCCCTTCTTCAAATCTGGAAATAAATCAAATATGATTAATTACAGGGGTATAGCCAAACTTAGCGCAATTCAAAAACTTTTTGAAAAATGGATTTTAGATTCCTTGGTTCATCAAGTTTCACCGTTATTAAGACCTTTTCAATACAGATTTCGTAAAGAATCATCAACTATGACAAATATTTTGGAACTAACAACTTCGGTGAATGAAGGATTTGTCAACCACCAACATACCGCCGTTATTTATACCGACTTCAGTAAGGCATTTGATAAGGTAAATCCCAACCTCCTTCTGAAAAAAATTGATATTATTGGGTTCGACTAAATTTATCTAAGCTGGCTACTAAAGTCATATCTTTTCGGCAGAATACAATGGGTAAAATTTGGGTTTTCAACTTCTAAACCGATATTGGTAAAATCCGGAGTTCCACAAGGTAGTCACCTTGGCCCTCTTTTGTTTCTGCTCTTTATCAACGACATGCCTGAAATTATTAAACATTCACATATGGGCATTTCCATTTTGACGTGTCGTGATATTTGTACCACAAAATGTAAAAATATTAAATGAAGAAGTCAAATTTGTAAAAAGGGTTCTTATATATACAAAGTAATGAAGTAGCACTATATTCAGAAAAAAAATTACAGTAATCGACGCTAAGGTTTTGCAGATATAAGCAAAAATCTGCGCTGGCGTGACGTTAAAAAAACGGAAGTGGATTTTGAATTGCATAACAAACTGAATAAGACTGCGAATTGAGCAAGATATTTTGTATAAAACCTTTTTTAGTATACTTTGGACCAATACAGATTTATTTTTCAAGCTATAAAATTTATAAATCTTTGCTCCTTTTAAGGTAAATATGGGCATTTTCAGAGAAATGTCTACTTTTTTTAATGTAACGCCAGATTACAAATAAGTTTTTATTTTCGGACCATGTTGTTTAATCGTTATCCCTTTTGTTGCTAAATGTAGAGCTCGTTGCGCTTTACACCAAAATATAAAAAAGTAAACTGTACATATAAAATTTTTTGAGAAACAATTTAAAATATTTCTGGCGTTACGTTACAAAAAGTAGACTTTTCGCTGGAAATGCCCATATACCCTTTTTACCTTCAGTGAAATGCGCATAGGAATAGCTTATCCCATCAACAATAAATTTCAGTTTATCAATAGTATTAAATGGGAATTTAGCACATTAAAACGAAACTTGTTAATTAATTTTTTGAATCCCAAGAAACACTTTGATAACTAATAAGCATGTGGCAGTGTAAATAAAACTGAACTGGCAAAATAAAGAAATTTGTTTTTATTTTTGTTTTTTCTTTCATTAAGAGTTGACAAAAAAATCAACCAATTGTAGTCGGGACTGTAAGAAAAGATAAACTCACTGTTTATTGTTGTTGTTTTTGTTTAAGCTTTGATTTTGTTACAGGTAAAACTGCTGCTTATAACACTGTGCAACAAAAAAATCCAGCCTCAACACTTGCAACGCGAAATGAAAGTAGACTACTAGTAGAGCAAATCATTTTTGTCCTTTTCCGAACTCTTACACAAAAGTATAGTAAAACAGTAATTTTAAGGGTTAAAATGTTGTACGAATATTTTCTGCATCAAATTTCACTAGGGGTCTTCTAAGACCAAAAGTAAGTGCAATGTATCTAAAACAAATGTGTTATTTCTCTTTTTTTTTTTGTCATGCACAAAATTAGCAAAGAAAATTAAATTGTTTGTTCAAAAATACTCCACAAAATATATATAAAAAGTATCGTCGTATCTACGGTAAAGTATCGCCGATACCGATATATGTATCGGAAAATCTGAAGTATCGCCGATATATCTGTATTTTAATTTTGAGTTAATACTCTATTGTTAAACAATGTGATGTATAAAAGAATCAATTATTTTTTTGTTCGTATTTTGATTTATATTGTTAATACAAAAATTCATAAAACCCATACATATTTTCTTCAATATTATTATCATCTCGCAACAATACAGTTTTAACAAGTAAGAAAGATTAGTCGGTCAAGCCATTATTATATAAAAACAATTTTTTTAACCCATGGGCAATCATGTACCCGTCGTAACAAATTATGGTATGAGATTAAAATGCATGTAAAAGTTCTTCGTGTCGAATATCATTTAGATACTATATGATATTTTAGGAAGGGGGTTTATATGGGACCTATGGTTAATTTTGAACCTTTCAGGACAACATTTTATCATGATAAAGTAACCTAACCTAAACTTATTCTCGCCAACATTTACAAATAAGCTTTTTTTGGGGAGTAGTATTTGTATGGGGGCTATGGTCAAATAAGGACCGATTCCAATGAAATTTTATAACATGATTTTGAAATAAGTTTGTACCAAACTGAATTTAATTACTAACATTATAAGATGGTTTATAGGCACAAACACCCTATTCCGGAAAGAAGATTGTTTATGGGCTATTTGAAATTACAGGGAAATACAATTACAATTTTTATTAATTTATTTATTTATTATTTTAGTAGAATGTTGGTTTGAGTTGGCCTAATAAGGATTGTTTAACTGGTATTTTCATTAAATTTGTTTTATATTTATATGTAGATTCTTCTATTATTTGCTTTTTGTTAATTATTTAAATTTTAATTATCTTAATAACTGTATTTTTAATATTGTAATTGCTATGAATTTAAGGCACAATCTAGGAAATGTTGTAGGTGATAATGGTTATTTAAAATCCCAATTGATTAATTTTAAGCAAAACCTTAACATCGGTTATTTAAATTGTTCAAGTTTTAATTTAAGACCGAACTCTTCTAAATTTAATGAAATTAGGAAAATATTAGATGGTGGATATTTGAATGTTGCTGGTTTTACTGAAACCTGGCTACGTGATGAAATATCTTCTAATGCTATTAATATATCAGGAATGATCGGTTAAACAGTAGAGATGAATATAAAACATAAGGTTGTATTTGTTGGTGAGGGTTATAGAGTTGCTGAATGTCTCTTTGTTGAACTTGTTTTTAACGAAGTTAAGGTGTTGGTGGGTGTTGTATATTTACCTCATTGTAATTTGGATGCATTTGAAGAGGAGACATCTGTATGGAGGCAGGCAACTGTTCCCAGCAGCTGGCAAGTAGCCATAATCAACCCTATTTTTAAGAAGGGAGATAACCTGCTATGCGAAAATCACCACGGCATAGCAATTCTAACTGTAGCGGGAAAAATATTCTCGAGAATACTCACAAAAAGACTGAAGAGCAAGATAGAACATCAACTTGAAGAGGACAAAATCGTGGAACCCAAGATTTAATATTCATGAGACAAACTTCGGAAAAAACATTGAATTTAATAGGAAAACTCAACGCAGCTTTATAGACCTGGAGAAAGTTTCCGATACAGTAAAATGGAAATAAATATGGGAGGTGCTTCAGAAACAGGATATTGACAACATATTGATCAGATGAATCAAAAGCTTCTACGGAAGATACCGAAATAATGTAAAAACCGAGAACATAATATTCGAAGAATTTATGACAACACAGGGTGTGCGACAAGGCGACAACTAAGTCCATATCTGTTTATAATACTGATGGATGACGTAATCCAATCTAGCAGGGACTCATTTATTTCAAGGACGGTAGGATATTGGAACATGCAACCAGTGAAAGTTTCCATGTTGGCATATGCAGATGACGTGAACATAGTTATAAAATCCGCGGAATCTCTACAACGAAACCTTGATATCTCTGTGAACGAAATGACAAGGAGAGGCCTCCGTATAAAAACAAGGAAAACGGAAACAATGATAATAAGTCGCGATAGGAATCATTATTAAATTTACATATGATCCGAAGCATTAAAGCAAGTTAAACACTTCCGCTACTTGGACAGGGATTTAAATCGCAGGATAGCTTAATCTGCTAAATTATACTTCGCTTTAAACAAAAATTTCATCAGTAAGAGGGAAGTTTCAACGGGTACAAAACTCTCTGTATACAACTCCACGTATATACCAACCCTTACATTTGGCTGCGAATCATGGGCGCTAACCACAAAATATCTGAGCAGAATTCAGGCGTCAGAAATGAAATACTTAAGACGTATTGCCGATAAAACAAGTCGAGACAGAATACGAACTACACTATATGAGCCAGCTTGTATACAGAACCGTTAAACAACAAAATCAAACGCAATAAGCTAAAGTAGTTCGGACATGTAGCCAGAATGTCAGAGAACCGCCTGCCGAAACGAGTGTCCGAGGGGTACGAGAAGCAGAGGATAAAGAAGAATAACGTGGCAGGACGCTATTAACAATATTCTGACAGAACAAGGAATCGATCCTAGAGCTGCCAAAACAGCGGCACAGGATAAATCGTAGTGGAGAAGTCTTTTCAAAAACCTCTACACTGCAAGGTGGAAAGAGGTCCGGAATATGTAAGTAAGTTAATTATTTTTGGCATACTACAACGTTGCAATAAAGGAGCGAAAGGACCCAAAAAGAACCAAAGTAGTAAAATAATCATAATAAAAAAACAAAAATAAATCTATTTATTTTTAATGTTCTATTGTTTTTATTTGAAAACAATACTGCCAATTATTAAAAAGTGCACACTTTTATTTTTTATTCATACATAAGTATGTATCGTCGGTCTCATGTAGAAAAAAATTGATTTTTTTAGTGATTTCAATACATTTCCCACAAACACACCTCTTCACAAGAATTTAATGCAATAGCATGAAAAATATCAGTTTTACAACCAATTAAAGAAGCTATTTTACATTGTGATACATACAGTTACTATTATGTTTTTGCCTTCTCCTGTAAAGTTGCAATTATGTGAGTTAGGGACTTTCGACATGAGACCAACGGTATGTGAATTTCCTACAAAATAAAAATCCCATTTATGAATAAAAATTTGCGGGTAATATTCCCCTTTCTTTACCTTTTCTTCTTAATAATTAATAGTAAAAATTGGAAAAGTAAAAAAAATAAGAGTCAAGAGAAGGGCAGCAATAATTACTTACAAATAATCATTGTAGACATCTTGTTTTGGTATTGACACCTGAGGGTCTTGTTCCAAATGAGTTCGAACCCAATTAATCGTATGATTAATCTCTGACCGTGTCCCCAAAGGATTTTGTGGCTGCCGCAGGGGATCTAAATATGAGAAAAACGTTATAAAAACAAATAAATAAATAATGCAATAGAAACAACAGTAATAGACTTTAATGCATAAGTATAATATTAACCTGTTTCTGGTTGTTCTCCAGGTAAACGCAAATAAAGCAATAATTTTTCTACTGGCCTCAAAGTCGAAATACGATCCAATATTTGAACTATTTGTTGTTTGGCATGATCACTAATGAAATAAATTCAATAAAAAAATAAGTTTAAAAATATTGTTTAGAAATAAGATAACAATAGACAATATACTATGTAAAAACTTTGTTATGCTTGAATACATACCCTATACCCAGCTCTACAACTTGTTGTATACGCCGTAGTTTCTCTTCATCTGGTGCATTCACCCCTAGACCCATTAGACGACCATGTATGGGTGTGGTAGCCAATTTTGTGCCAGAACTCCCAGTGCTTATGGCATTAATGACTTGGTCTACCATTTGTGTGTTTATATTACCGGATGTAGCACTTTCAGCTGAAGAATGGAGTGGTGGATGACGACCTGTTGTGCTTGTTTGAGTAGCAGACGGTCCTCCTGGCGACAAATTTGTTGACGACGCATGCACTGACGTCGATGATGATGATGATAAAGATGTTGTGTTGGATGATAGATTTGTTGGTCCACTAGAGCCCACTGTATGTTGTGTTGTACTAAAAGAAGCTGCCATTAATTTGCTAAGCTCGTATTGTTGTTGGACATTTAAGTGTTGAAACTGATCCATTCCAAAGTGGGCATGATGAGATGAAGGCATAGGGTGATGCCCCGAAAATTGCTGATTTAAAGGCTGATGGGCATGCGAATGTGGATGATTTACACTTGTATGTGTCGCTCCTGGTGCTGTAAGCGAAGCTACTGCATACGGGTTTGGGGTCAGTACAGATGTAGCAGCTGCTGTAGCAGATGGAAATGGTGGCGGTATAAAACCACTAGGTACAGGTACATTGGTAGTGGAAGATGGTGTTTGGGGCACAATATGGGAAGACGAATTTGTTGCAGAGCGATGATCAATTGGCGGTGCTTGGAAACGAGCAGCTGCATATGTTGAAACATCCGTTGATGAGTGATGACTACTTATATTTCCAGTACCCCCATATAAGGCTGATGGAGCGCCAGCACCTGGAGATGTAAGGCTCAGCGCTGTTGCATTGTAAATAGGTGTATGTTGTAAATGTTGTTGCTGCTGTTGTTTTTGTGCCGCAGCTGCTGCTGCTACTGCACCTTTCGACCACTGCGCTCCTTGTCCATTTTTATTCTCGGACATTTCGTGTTTCTTTGTTTACAATTCTAAGTTGAGAGCGTACGCTGGCGCAGCAATAACTGTACACGCAACTAATGCTCCTTGCTCACTATCACTTAATACGGTTTCTGGTTTATTTTGAAACCAACTGCTATATTGCTTTTAACCAACAAAAAATACTTGAAATTTTTTCTTATCTTAAAACTACTTTACACTTAAGGGAGCGTTAGTCAGGGTTTAACCCCCCAAACTCGCTTATATTGTTTATTTGTATCACTTAACTCTAAAACTTGATAAAATACAGTAAAAAATCTTTTCAACTTGTTAATCTTTATATCAGACCGAGCAAGCACCGATTATTTTTCCATTTATTTAAGATACAGCAAAAGCGATAATAAACGCTTTTGCTGCTCGATAATAAAACATTTTTTATTCTTTTTCTTCACTAATTTTTTTCTATTCGTTTTTTTGCGTTTTTGCTTTTTGTTCGTCGTTTTTGTGATTTTCTTCCATCACTATTTTGTCTGCTTGTTTTTCACGTGTTTACGTTGCGTATTTATTAGAAAACATTTTCACTTTTTGCCGCATTCTAATGAACAAATATTTATTCCGCAAATTGAACTCATAATTTTCATAATTTTTTAAGAAATAAATTATTATCTGCGTTGTAACGCGTGTCCTTTCAATTAAAAATATTTTTCAATTGACATTTCCCCTACTTTTGTCAAATAGAACAACATGACTGCATTTTAATGTACTTAAATTAAAGATCCAATTGGAAAAAGAGGTATATGTAAACGTATAAAAGAATCTACTTTGAAAAAATTTGTTTATCGACGCAGCTCTAAATATAAAAAAGTACATAGGGTTATAGAAAATTGAAAAATAATAAGAAAAAATTAAATAAAAAAATTGCGCAAACGCTTAGTGTTCGAGTAATGGACGTTTTTAGTTTTCATAGAAATATGGACTTAAGTCCAGTTTACCAACGCAGCTCAAAATAATAAAAAAAAGTACATAAGGTTATAGAAAATTGAAAAATAATAAAAAAAATAAAATGACAAAATTCTGTTTGTCTGATGATACATTCAAAATTCTGATATTTGAAAGAAAACAATTGTTTTGTTAATAAGTTTAAAGTATCTAATATATTTTTTGGTTTGAATAAAAATTGTGAATTCCGTATTTTAAACACATACCTACATGTACATGACGTGGAAGTATTTTGTATTTGAAATGCGTACAATAAATGGAAGTATTTTGTATTTTAAATACACACAGATGTGTAAGTATTTTGTATTTTAAATACATGACCAGCAAGTATTTTGTATTTTGCACCGCAGTGCGCATAGTTTAGTAAGCCGATCTAATCAGGAAGTAAAAGTAACAGTTTTTAGATGATTTGATAAAATTTGGTAAACACGTTTTAATTGTCATAAGAACGAAACCTATGTAAACTGTCTAATATCACATAGCCCCCATGCAAACTTCTTTCTTTACGTCAACAAAAAATTTGATCATGTTCGTATTAAGATAAAATTTGTCGCAAAATATCTTACTTCAAATTAAAAATGGTTGAATCAGTCCAGATTTAAACATAAAGCTTCCATTCAAATATCAATCCCTAAAATATATAAGCTATTTTATCCTTTTAAATGTTAATATGATTTAAAATTTAGCAACCTTCCTTTAATCCCTTTAAGACAAAATATTTTTCATTATTAATACGATTTCCGTATGACGTGCTAAATTCCCAGTTTTTCATATTTGATAAATACACTGTAATTTATTGTTGAGGGCATGAAACCTTTTCCAAAAATTTTAGAAAAGCCAAAAATATTATGCAAATAAAACCCTAAAGCGAATAAGAATTATAAACACTCAAAGTCTTACTTGTAACAATATCAAAGCGTATTTTCATTTTCATTTCATTTATTAGTATTTATAATACTATACACCCAATTCTCTTTTTACACGATAGATACGTTCCCAATAAATTCGTGTAAAAAAATTCGTGTAAAAAAAGATACTAGCCAAAGGTGAAAATAGTAGATTGGTTCCAGACCTAAAAAATAACGTAAAAGTACAATAAACAACAATAAAAAATTTTTGTTAAAGTTTACTTGAGAATTTATTTAACGTGCTTACACATTTTAATATCTTAAATACATATAAATACATACATATATTATAAAAAAAAAATAATGATTTGGAAAAAAGAAAATAATATCAGAAATTCATTAATATAAAAAAGGAAAACTAATATAAACATAAACAACTTTTATAAAAATTTATAAAAAGAATTTGTAGAATATTTAAAATCGTGTTAAAACAAAACAATTCGTGTAAAAAGAGAAAAATGTTAACTTTTTAACTCGTGTTAAATGAAAATTCGTGTAAAAATAATTCGTGTAAAAAGAGAATTAGGTGTATATCATATATTTGGTGTATCTAGATAATATTTAGCTCATAACATGACTTTATTCTGGTCAGCTGTTCTGGGCTTTTGATTTGAATGCAAATATTAAATTGTAGAATTTTTTGCTTTCAAATAAGCCATATTTTGTTTTTTGGTAATTAAACGAATCAAATTTAGTTTTTTTTTTGGGAGTTTAATTTTGAAGGCAATTACATACCCGAACTGGGTAACTAAGTGCATGGCAATTAAACGTGTATTTTTGTTTGAAAATGGATGAAAAAAACGGGGATTAAACCTCATAGTAAATAAGCGTGAGAGTCATTTAAGCGTGGGGTAATTAACCGGGCTATACTGTACTGTTTGCTATAAAATACTTAGATAAATGAATTCCAATAACATATTTTTTGTATCTTTTATTTTCATAAATGATTTTTTTAACCAAAAGTACCATTTGATGGGAAAAATACTCTTTTAGTTGAAGTTCAGTATCATTTCAAAATTTCAATTTTGCAGCACTGCTATAAATAAAAAATTTTGTGGTTTCTACCGGTTTTTTAATGTTCAATTTAAAGGGAAGTCTTCAAAAAAAGTCTTGGTAACTCTATTGCAATACCAATTTTTGACATCTTTATTTTTCTTTTTCGTTTCACCATGTAATATACCGAGGTTGTAAACTGTGTTGTAAAGAAAAATAAGCAAAATAAAAGTTAATACTAAAAAAAAAAGTTTTATTAATTAATTTAACATAGCAAAATAACCGAGAAAGTATTTTAATACCAATTAAAAGGTCTTTAAATTGGTTAACAAAAAGCTGAAGCAAAAGATAAAAAGTTATAAGAAAATTAACAAGGTCGTTGTTTTTATTAGACGAATAAATGGAAGAAGAAAAAATGGATACAATACAAGGGGTAAAAAATATTTTTAGCTAGATAAACAAATGAATACGTGTTAGTTTTGAAATCTAATGTTTTTTTTTAGCATAAAGTGTCTTTGGAATCACTAAGCAAAGACGAAATTATACAAAAATACAAAGGACTTCTAGGAATAGCAAGAAAAGCAAAACAGTCTAAAGATGGTAAGTGCAACTGGTGCGGAAACTAATTCAGATTCAAATTCGAATGCATGGAAAAACTAATTGGAATAAAAGAACGTATGTACATGATATAGGACATATTGTGCTCAAAAAAATTTATTTTTAACATTGAACATATAATGAGCATGTAAAATTTGTCGTAGTTTCTACATATGAAGTAAAATTTCCAATTATTATTACTATTTCCACTTTAAATACTTTAAATTTGAGTTGTCCACAACAGAGACCTGCGCCATCAAGTTTTGTTGGCGGCGGCGGCGGCTCAAAGCCGGCTTAAGCCGACTTAAACTAAAAATATTTTGTTAACCAAATTTTATATTTTGGTTTGAATAATAAAATAAACTTGCATATATACTTATTTTAATGCTTGTGACTATAATCTATTCCTAAATGGGATTTTAAATTTTTACCGCAAAACCTTTAAAAACATATAAAGACTATACTTTAACATTTTTATTTATTAAAAAAAACTGTTTTTATTAAAAATAAAAAGAGTGGAAAAAAATTTTGTCAATAAAGCCAATAGTGGTATATTCTGGAACAATTTTACCAGGGCCCAAATCATCTCACACGTGTTCGAATGAACTTTCGTATCGAATAAAACTTCGTGACGTATTAAAAACGGAATTGCGTCATTCCAAAGCTTTCGAATCGAAATTTGTTTAAAATTTGTAACAGATCTTTATGCTTGTATAGTAATGACATAAAGACATATAAATCAACAGTGTTAATAGTGTCCTATAAAATAGGTGACTTCGGTTTAGCGGTTTTCAGCGCATGCCAAAATGAGCAACAAAGGAACGCAAATATTTAAAAATTCGAAAACTATAGAAATTCGGGAAAATTTTAAGAATTCAGGAAATTGGCAAAAATAGCGAATGTTTTGAATATATCAAGCAAGCCACTTAATTGATTAAAAGACCCTTAAACTACAAGGAGTGGTAAAAATTCGATAAACAAATTGTAATTAGGGGAAATTCGCAAAAAATTGCAAACAGCGGCATAATAGCAAAGTCTGATATTTATTAAAAATCGTTAAAGCTGCAAAGAATCAAAAAACCTTACAATACAAAAATCATAATTCATAATTCAAAAATATTTTTAATTGTGAAAAAAGTTAGGTGGAGATTGCATGTTACCACTAGCATTCCAACAAATTTTTTTAGCTCTACCATAATATTACAAAGTATACAAATTATATAAGAAGTGTAACAACTTATATAAAATTGTTACAAATAAGTTAGTAAACAAATTTTGGTTATGCATTTATTGTTGGGAATATTCTATTAAATTAAATTTTGACTGTAACCGGCGGCTGATTTTAAGCCGACTTTTGTCGATAAATTTTCGGCGGCGGCGGCTGTTAAAAATATTCGGCGGCGCGGCTCAGCCGGCTTCAGCCGTCAAGGCGCAGGTCTCTGGTCCACAATTAACGTTGTGCGCTATTTATAAACGTAGTTTATAATATGAAAGAGACCATCATTGGTAATACATAAGTATATGTATTAAACAATATAAATAAAGATTTTACGATTATGGGGAAACGATTCTATTGAATGATTTGTATAAATTTGTATAATTTTTGATTTTATTGATATGTAGAAGCTCTGTTTTCTTACTTTTTTGGTAAAGTTTTAGGCAACTGAGGGTAATAAATTAAATATTAATCCGTTGTTGCAAACAAATTAAAATCCTTCCGCCTGGCCGGAAACGCAGAAAAGCCTTATTAAGCAAAGCAGGTATTTTACGTACCATACACATATGCGTTCAAGAGTTTGAAAAGGTAGTTTAAATCCTTTCAATGTGGAAAAACTTTATTGTCTACAAATTTACATTGTACACCCTTGTAAAAATTCTTTTTTTATAGGTATACATATTTATATTTCGTATTTTTTCTATTACTTTAAAATCCTTTTTTTATATTTACATGTACATATATTGTTTATATTATTCAATGAATTAGCGTTTGAATTTTTTATTTTTATGAATTTTTCTATTAACGTTCAGTTATTTAAATCATTGGTATTATTGTGAATTATTCAAATGATATTTTACTAACGTAGAATTGAACTATTTATTGTAGTTAAAATTCTGTACGTACTCTAAACTGTCAAGCCTGACTTTGAAGAGTACTAAACTAAGGGGGCATGAAGTGAAAGTCTAGTCTGTGACTTCACTTTTCATGAGTCTTTTGAAAGCAACAGTTTAATGGGTACCGGGGCACAGTGGATGCCTGCCAAATTGCAGACGGTCTGACCAAACGGGGCTGTCTCTTGGACGACATGTTCGTCGACGACCTGATTGGTACTTCAATGGCCCGCTGCAAGACTTATCAGCCGAGAGATGGCAGGGGGAGCATACCTGCTTGATGGCTAGGACTCTATGGCCTGGCAATGACGCGGCGAGAACGCGCGTACTACTCGGTGTCGGCAGGGACCGGATGAGGACAGTGATATCGGTCATTACGGGTCACTGGGTGATAGGGACTCATGCAAGGAGGATGGGTCTTGCGTATAATGACTACTGTAGGAGTTGTCATGATGAGGAGGAGGAGACGGTGTTTCACTTTCTCTGCCAATGCCCCGGTCTGGGGAGCATTAGGTTTAGGCATTTTGGGAGACCAGAATTGCCATGTCTGGACGATATGTCCAATGTGGGACTGAAATCGATCTCCCTGTTCTGCAGGGAGTCGGGGTGGTTCGAGGCTGCAGCGACCTCTGGGGAATAGTCTGGTGGATACTGGTACCCTACCGATGAATAACCTGAAAGAATTATTTGTGATACAATTTTCTGATTCCTTTTTGATAATTTTAATGTTAGTTTTTCAAATCATTATTGAGTCGTTTTCGTCTCATTTTCCAATTGTAAACTACATACATATGTACATATATAGTTTTGATTTTATTTAATATAATTTTTTAATTGTATGTTTTTTATTTTTTCTCCAATAATTATGGCTTTTAATTATTCGAACCAGCTTTATTTGAAACCAAACAAAAATTATCGATTTTTCGCAAAGAAGAGCAGAAACTATTTGCACTAACATTTTTGTTCATAAATTGTCAATAATTTTTGGGCTTTTTTTAGCCAAGCTTCTTATTTATTTGGCTAACCCTGAGGAAACACGATCAAGTTGTTCTTGATAGTCTTTTACATATACTGCTTGTCAAAATTTACAAAAATTGAGAGCTGTGACGTAGGTGGCACTCAATTTACTTTCAAGATGCCATAAAAAAAAACAATTTATAAAGACAAACATGTACTCAGCTGTTAAATTGAAAGTAAATTGTCAAACAAATGGAAAGGTGAAATTGAAAGCCATCTCGTGGTCAATTTAAAAAGTGTGAGTGTGTTAGTAAAAAAATGAGAGAGTTGAGTAAATTGAATGGAATTGAAAGGCAAAACTTGATCGTGTGGCCGCTATGTAACCCTGAGGCCACACGATCAAGTTGTTCTTGATAGTCTTTTACATATACTGCTTGTCAAAATTTACAAAAATTGAGAGCTGTGACGTAGGTGGCATTCAATTTACTTTCAAGATGCCATAAAAAAAAACAATTTATAAAGACAAACATGTACTCAGCTGTTAAATTGAAAGTAAATTGTCAAACAAATGGAAAGGTGGAATTGAAAGCCATCTCGTGGTCAATTTAAAAAGTGTGAGTGTGTTAGTAAAAAAATGAGAGAGTTGAGTAAATTGAATGGAATTGAAAGGCAAAACTTGATCGTGTGGCCGCTATGTAACATGAAAGCAAGGTATATTTACACAAGGTAAACTCGTTGGCCCATATGTTTGTCAGCTGTTTACCTAAGTTGGAACACCAATGTCAAATTCCGTGTATATGAGCCAAATTTTGTACATGTGTGCGTTAAATTTATATGAAGACAATTTTGACAATTCCGTTCCCCTGATAGATGGGCCTTGGTTTAGAAGGTGTGATTGTTTTTTTCTCGGTAAAAAATGATGTAGAAATTTTATTCATTTGATATGCGCTTGTAATATTCGCGTACATTTTAGCGAATGTGAGTGCGAATGCAATTAGCCAAAATAAGAGAATAGTTCGCAAATGCGAACGCAATTAGCCAAAATAAGAGAATAGTTCGCAAATGCGAACGCAATTAACTGTCGCACCTTTATTATATTTTAGGAGGGGGCAACGAATTTGCGGGTAAATGGTTTTGGCAATTGTTGAAGATTGCCAGGCTATTAGGACTCATAGTGAAGGGTTTCTTTTAAAATATACTACATTTGTACTTAAATGCTATTGTATTGAAAAATTTAATTTTTAAACGAAAGTAAGACGAATATTAACGTATTGTGAATAAAAGCGAAACGCGTTCATCGATTTTCATGATTTATGTGTCATTTTGTTCATAGGTTATGCGACTTTACCTGAAACTAAAAGGACTTGACACCTTTTTTACCGTTTTGGATTATTTATGAATTAAAAATACAAAATTTAAATTTTTTGGGCAAACCATATTTTTTTTCTTCATACATTTATTTATAACTGCGAAACTGTTGCTTATGTAGCGAAACGTTGTATGAACAGATTAAAGGAATTGTAATTCTTAATGTTTGAGCTTATTCGGACCAGTGGTTCTCGAGTTATGACAAACAAAAGAGCCTAAAACGTGACAAATTCCCCTATACAATACCTACTAACTTCAAATTAATTTTTAAATTATTTATTGAGGTACCATGACCAAACTAATGGTGCAGAAGTTTTTCTTTTTGGGTCTACTTTCATAAGCAATTATCAGAACTGTGTCCTGAGTGTTATATAGCCTACGTCTGTTTGGAGGTTCCATTCTTCATTTTGTTGAAATTGTAACAAACAAAAACACAAGTTTTTCAGCTTTATAATAATAGTATAGATTAATCTTTTCTTAGGGATACAAAAATTTTATTTATATACATATGTATGTTTTATTTTTTAGAAATATTTGAAGAAAATCGTCAGCTAAAAGAACAACTACATCAACATGAGACACAAAAAGAAGCCGACAAAAAAGCTTTAATAACTATGAAAGAAATGTTGGAAGCTTATACGGAAAATAAACTTCAGCTAACAACAAAAGTTGATGAACTGCAAAAACAGCGCAAATTAGATACTGAAAATTTTGAAAAACTTTCAATAGAAAATGAAAGCCTAAAAAGGCAACTACTTCGTTTAACCGAGGACAATGAATCCTTGTTGACCGATGTAGAAAATATGGAGCAACAACTCCAACAAGTGAGTAGTTTGGGTAAAGGACAAAAGCAACAATTAGCTTTGCTGCAAAAAGAACTGAAAGAAGCGGAAGTAAAAAACAATGAAGTCCAGCAGAGAAACAACGATTTGTTTTTGGAATTAGAGGGGTTAAAAGAAAAGTATAAATTTATTAAGGATATTAACACGGAACAAAGGCATAAATTTAATTCCCTGAAGGATAGATTCATTGAAGTACATAAAAAACTGAAAAAACTCAAGGAATGCAAACGCATACTTTTAGAAACACAACATGAGTATGCAGATGCTGTATCGCAATGGCAAAATGAAATAATAAAAGCTTCAAAGGTCCTATGCAAAGAACTAAATGATTTGAGAGAAGAAAATATTAAGTTATTACAAAAGTTGGGCAACGATCAAGTAAAAGAAAATGTTTATGGCAAACAATTCTATGTGGACCAATTAAATGAGTTATTACAATTGTCTGAAAAGGCTAAACACGATTATCATAACCTACAAGAAGAAAATGCAAAATTAAAACAGGATCTAGGTTTCCAAATTAAAGATCCTTTCCCAATATCATTTGAAAGTTCAGTTAGGAGGCTTGATGAAATCTGGCAGTTAAGTAAAACTGCTTCCCAAGAGTATCACGCTGTTCAACAAGAGAATTCTATGCTGAAAAGCAACACAAAATCTAAAGAAAAACTGGATCAATTGGACTCTATGCAAGATTTTAATAAATGTTATTATGTGGCTGAAAAACTTGAAGAATTACAAGCCCTGGCTTTAAAAGCCAGCGAAGATTATAAAAAGCAATCAGAGGAACTAAACAAAACAACAGAAGATTATGAAAAGGTAATAAATAATAATGAAAAGCTCAAAAATGAAAATGAAAAACTCTTAAATATAGAAAAATTATTACAAGATTCTCAAAACGAATGCTTCAAACTTATGGAAACAATTAAGCATTTAAACCAAGAAAAACAGTCCTTCAATGCAACAGTTCAAGAATTAGAAAACATTAAAAGTATGCATGATTTCAAATCTCCTATTCAAAACTCTTTGGAGGATTCTTTAAATCAAGCACAAAGTGAAAATCATGAACTTTCAGAAAAACTTAAATCTCTGCAACATATAATTTTTGAAGAAAAACAACTTTCAGAAAATCTATCCCTTGATCTAAAAAAGCTCTCAGAAGAAAAACTTGCATTACACGAATTGGAAAAAACTACTGGTGAATCTGAAGACCTGCTCAACCTTAAAGATCAATTATTAGCAGCCCAACAGTTAGAGTTAGAGGAATACCAAGAAAAGTACAAACATAAAGAAATCGAACATTGCGAGTTGCTAGACGAAATGCGTGAATTAAATGAGGCGCTTAAAGCACGAGGCGATCTAATATCGCGTCAGCAAGAAGAACATCAAATACTTAAAACTGAAATAAAAACTAATGCGGAAAATTTGTTACAAATTCAGCAAGAACTTGAGAAAAAGGACGTCCAATTAAACGAAAAACATTCTGAACTTGAAGCTATAACAAATGAAATTAGGTTGACTAAGCAAAAATTGGAAACTTTGGAAAGTTTCAGTACATTGAACGAAGAGAAGGTTCGATTTTTAAGTTTAGAATTGGAAAATATAAAATCCAATCCTTCCGTCAGTACAACTGATTTCGATAACCAAAGTGACATACTGTCCACATCGACAATTTCAAGGGCTGATGAAATGCAAAGACTTAAAGATGTAGAGGATTCATTTGAAGATAAATATTATAAACTACGAGGTTTGGCAGCAAAGTTAAAGAAAAAGTTACAGGAAGAAACTGTTCGAAAGCAAACACTTGAAAAAGAATTACAAGACCTTAAAGAAAAAGAAAAGGAATTAAAAAATCAGATAGGCGAGTTAAAAACCCTAAATGCCGACATGGATTCTTTGCAAAAACAATTAAATGAAAAACAAAAACAAATTGATTCTCTTAAATCTGATAATCAGAAGTTGAAGTCATCACGCAAACAAGTTAATGTTCTGAATTTGGAAATAGAAGCAGCTGAAAAATCCTTAACAGAAATTACCAGTAAACTCTCCAGTCGATCTGTGGAATTAGAAACAGCTCAAGACTTATTAAAAAGCAAAGATTCCACTATCACACAGTTGCGCAAGGAAATTGATATCTTGGAATCTTCAAAATCATCGGAAATTAAACACTCTCAGGAATTAAAACAACAAATTGATCATCTACACAAGACCCTAAGAGATGAAATGCATTACAGACAGCAGGCTCATGATAAATCAAAGGTATTAGAACAAGACGTGGAGAACTTGAAACTGGAATTAGAAAATGTGAAAGTAGAATTATCAAAATCAACCAGCCATCAAGAAGCAGCTCTCCAATCTCTAAGCCACGAAAGGGACCAACTAATTTCACAACTTTCTACAACACAAGCGGCTCTCTCAGACTGTGAACAGAAATTAAAACAGGCTGAAAGAACTACCGAAGATTTGCGTGTTGAATATTTAGACTACAAGGTCAAAGCTCAGGCTGTGTTAAGAAAAAATCAAAATCGTGATTCCAGTAAGGAAAAAGAACTCGAAGAAGATTTGGTTACTATGAGGGCAACAGAAACTCGACTAAATACCACAATTCAAACATTATCTACGAAAATAGAAACTTTACAAAAACAAAATGATCTTTTAAGCGATGACAATATGAGTTTGCAAAAACGTTCCAAAGAACTGATGTCTCTTGTCGAAAATATACGTACACAAAACGAAGCATTAAATCAAGAAATTCATCAACATGTCCAACAGCAACATGAAACTTTGAAACAACATCGCCAACAAATCGAATCTATGGATAATTGTCACAAGGAGCAAATGCAGTCTGTAAATGCATCTCACCAAAGACAATTAGAGCAATTGCGCAAAGAACTATCACAACACATTCGTTTACCAACCACTGTTGGTGCAACAAAACCTACTAGCCTGCCTTCTCATGCCCATATTGATTATTCCCTGGATCAAGGAAAGCACGATTTTCTGCTTATGGAACGTGAAGATGCTGAAGGTTCTGAAGAAGCAGCTGAAACATTGGCCAACTTGGCAGCCTCTCGAAAAATTTCAAATGACTCCTCATCTGCAAAACGTTCTTTGCAAGATTTTATGCCTCTCGATGAGCTACTAAACACTCCCCTAAATGCCATCAATAGTGAAACTTTAATAACAAGTTCACTACAACATCAAAATGTCACGGATACTCCATTAAATAACACCGGCAATTCTTCTGATTTTCTGCAGTTGGAGTTAAACACAACTAAGGAACGTTTGCAGAAACAGGAGAGCAGAGTGCGCCATTTAACTGCTTTGTTAGCTGAAAATGAACAAGATTTAGCGAGGCTTACACAAATGAACGATATGCTTAAGGAAGAGTTGAGAAGACAAGAACGTTCTGTAGAAAGGGAACAACATATGCATAATTCAGAATATGTCAAAAATGTAATATTGAAGGTGAGCTTTATTTTATTTTCAAACGATTTCTTATAATTAATTTCTACTTTAAAATACATACATAAGTTATTGTTAATCACCACAGGTGGAAAGGGTTTACAACTATAAGTTTGTTATTTCAACAATACAAAATATATATATCCATTGTTCTCATGAGTAGTCCGTCTGTCCGCTGAAATGGGGTTTTCAAAGACCCCAGATATGATGGGGACTTGGTTGTTAAATATATTTATATCAGATATAGTCCGGAATTGTTTGCTATTGAAATTAGCTCGATCGGTCCACAAATGGCTGAGATATAACACCAACTGCCTCTAATTTTTAGCCAAAAATCACTTCTTGTAGTTTTGAAACCATTTACTGATGGTATTTATAAGTTTGTTATTCCGTATCTATACTTAAAACCAATAAATATAAAAAAAATAGTATTACAAAACATTTTTCTCCATTCATTGACATTTTCGCATTAAATTATTCATACTTCAATGAGGAAAGAATAAAGGGGAAATACGGAAAATTTCTTTCTTTTACTTTTCTATTCTACATGTGGTACTTTTTGAATTTTCTATAATATTGAACTTAGAAACATAAAATTACACTGTGCTCGAAATTGACACTTTTTTTAGACTAGCTGGGCACTTGGCGTTTTAACATAATTCGGGAACGCTGAATCTAATGGTGCTAACCATTTTTGTTAGGTTAGATCTTGTTTTCGAGATAAGCCGTTAATTCGAACATGGAGGAGTTGCACAACATAAAACGGTTAGCACCATTGGATTCAGCGTACCCGAATTATGTTAAAACGCCATGTGCCCGGCTTGTATAATTTTGCAACTAGCACAGTGTTATGTAAATGACTATTGACAACACTCAAGGCTAATTTACAACAGGTGACCTTATCTTGCTACGTAAGCAACATCTGATTACTTACCTTGATATACCGTTCATTTGGTTCTGGGGAATATTTACTAAATTTTATTATTCGCTTCAAATTATGAAATTTAAAATTATTACAATTCAAAACAAACAATTTAAAATTAAAAAGAAAATTAAATATTTGTTTAAATTGTTTACTACAGTGTTATATTATTCTTGACACAATGTTAAAATTTTAAAGTATTGTAGTAAACGTTTTCAAAATAAGACCACCTTGTATGAATTCGCCTTGGCAACACTTGTATCATCTCCTAACTGCCCGTCTACAACTGACATGATTTGCTGTTATAACTTGAAGTTATAAAAGCGTTATTTAAACATTTGCATTAACAACCGTGTTATAACATGAGAAAACTTCTAACATGATGAGTCTATACTTAACTTTCCGTCTCCATATCCATCAACTTGATAAGAAAAGCATGTCGCACGTAAATTATACTCCTGTGCACTGTTCATGTTTCGTCCATGTGCTGCCATCGTTACCTAAACATTCGTCTGAGCATACATGTGCGCCATGATGTTGACCATACAATGTATTTTCTGTATACAACCAAACGCAACAACAACAAAAATTGTTGTCAATCAGAACATGAACATCAACACGTATTCGCCACATACAAGAACGTGAACAAATTAATACCGTTGCTCTGCCGGCGTTATGGTCATGTCATGTTCAAATCGAAAGCGCATGAAGACGTGGGGTAAAACTAACATCACATTAGTGTTAAAGTTAAGCATTTTATGTCAGTTGTAGACTGCATGTAAAATGTCATGGTCTCTTATCCTAGGTTAATTTTAATATCAAATACATAATAGAAATATCTAATTTTAGTCAAGAAAAATTATACCATTTGATTTATTTATTTATTTAATAAGAGTTACAAATACAATTACAAATTATATTCTAACTTAATTAACCGAGCAATAGTAACGTTGACCTTCTGTCCGTTGTAGTGAAACAGACAGAGTCTCTGGCGGCAATCGAACCACAACCAACGGACTGATAGACTAGCTCACTACCAACTGGCCTACCGGGGCACCATTTTAAATATTGATCCAATAAATTCAAAGTTTTCTCAAACAAAGTCAGTTTCTTTTTAAAAACAGACTTCCATCGCTAAATATACATAGATTTTGATCAATATTTCGCTATTGTTTTTTTTATTTTTGCAACTTTTAGTTGGGAGAATATTATGCTCCCTTAACAGTTGTAAAACTGATTTAGGAAAGAGACTGTTATCTGAAACCCTTAAGCTGGCTACCGTCCTTTTACACAGTTTTATCCGTACTGTTTTACCCATACGGCTTGAGTTTGCTGGTTTATCAACATAAACCAGTGACTTCATGTAGTTCCAGAGATTTCACTTCGCACGATCTTGAATTGACAGGTTAGTTTCTTAAAATCAACATATCAGCTTCATTAAAAAAATTAAGTTGCGCCATAAAAATTATGAAGTCGCCTATAAGTTGAGCGAATCGATGACTGTTTTTCAAAGTCAATTTGGATAATTGTAAGCTTTGTTCAAGCTTAATCCACTCAAGCTATTCATGATGATTTGCTAAAGCATACTGATCATAAATGTCAAAAAGTGAGAGTAGTATGGCAGTTCGAAAATTCTATCTGGCTTAACCCTATGTTTACATATGTACATACTTATGTTATACGTATTATCAACGAAAAATCGAGGAAACAGCCAATTAGCTGAAAGTACAAAAATTATTCACAATTATTAGAAAAAAAGTGTGAGTGTATTGGGTTTTTCGAACTTGCAATTGCATGTGGAAACGGGCAATAAAAAACATTAATTTTAAAGGAGCGGCAATGATTATTTTGTAACTTTCCTAGATATTTGCAACCAACTGTGGAATTTGAACTCATTATTTTAATTAATTTATTTTTACCCCCATATTATAAAAAGTATTTTTGATTTATAAAGGTTTATTAAACAATTTTTCTTGGAAAATATTTTTTATCAATATGGTGGCAAGACTTTAATGTTATTTTTGTTAATTTATTTTTTATGTCAATGAATTAATCGAATGACTAATATTAATCTCCTTTAAATAAGTTTTTGTATTTTTATACCATTCACCGAAGGTAAAAGAATATATATAACTTTGTCATTCCGTTTGTAATTTCTACAATATTGATATTAGACCCTATAAACTATTTATATTCTGGATCCTTATGAGAAGGGAAATTCAAATCCGGTTGTCCGTCCGAACCCCCAGATATGATGGGGGCTTGGTTGGTATATCTTTCTTTCAGGTATTCTTATTATAATTTTGCCAGATCGGTCCAAAAATTGCTGAGATATGAGCAAAATCGAAGTACATATTATGAAAATGTTTCAAATAAAAATTACACTTTTTATCACTTTCAGTTTTTAACATTAAATAATGTAGATGAGAAGACTCGTTTGGTGCCTGTGTTAATAACGATACTTAAACTAACTCGGTCCGAAGCGGAAATGCTTAATTGTGCAGCTAAAGGACAGAAAGGTAATTTAACAAATACAAATATTTTTCTTATTTACTTTAACTATCTCTTTCCAGTTTCTGAATCGACTCAACGTACCGGAGGCTGGGGCAATTTCTTACCGTGGGGCAATAGTAGTAGTAATAATAACTAGTATTTTAGAATGTAGACTCAAAAAATGTGTTTAGTTAAAAAAAAACCTGCCTAAAATTTTTAATTCTTGTCATATCTTTTTCGTTAACTATATATTTAAACAAGTCGATTTTTGTTGATTTATTACTGCAAAAATTACTTACCTTGTAAAAATAAAACAAAAAATAAAGAAATTCCATTTTCTAAACATTTTTTTTTTTATTAAATTTTAATGATACATGTATTTAATTACATTTATATATTTTGAACTTGTTCAAGAGTTGTGTATTAACTCAAAATATTTATTTTTCACTTTTTGGTTAAAAATCGTCACGTAATATTCATATCTACCCGCTATAAAAATATCGTGGTAATGAAACGGTTGGTTCAAAAATTCTTTTTCATAAGCCTGTAATGTTTTGCTTCTACCGAAAATTGTTAAATTTTAAGTTAATACTGTATTGCTGATCAAGTGCGACATATATTATACATACATATTTGTATTATTTTAGAACTATTTCAAAATTTAATTTACACAATTTTTAAAACTTTTGTGTTATATGAGTATAAAATGTACAATAAAAATTTAAGTCTATTCAATAATAATAGAAATAATCATAACAATCGTTTAAAAAATAATAATATTAAAGATAAGAATTTACAATCAATCTTAATTATACTTATAAAAAAATCACATTGATCGACTATGCTAAAATTTTAGTCTGATTTATTTATAGTAATTTTAGTTTGAAAGCACAGCATTATTTTAAATAAATTTTATTATTCCACAATTTAAAAATTGTTTGGCTTAAAAATGATTTTATTATTAATTTTTTTAAATACAGTTTGCCTGAATTTCATAAGTGCAATAACAACCAAACTATTATTAAAAAAAAACATATTTAAAAAAAGTTATTAAATTTTACAAAAGTTTTTTTTTAATAAATAGTTTTGTAAACCTATTTGTAGGATTTTAATGAATCTTGACAATAGTTACCAAATAAAATCTATGAAACTTATTGGAAGCAACAAAAGAAAAGGATTTTTTTTAATTAAAAAAGTTAATTAATAAAATACTGGTGTAAAAATATAATTAGATCGATTTTCGAAAAGTTTTCACATCATACATACGCAAATTTATTTAAATGGAAAATAAAATGTCCAAGTTCGTAAAGAAATAAAAAGAAGTCTTAAAAAAAAGTTGTATTTCGAATAAGTAGTACAAGTCTGAAAGACTAGTGAAAATGAACAAAAGGCAAATTATTTATGTTGGCGTTTGAAGTTAGTTTAAAAAGTTATTCTGTGCTAGCGGTACACATATCGTTACCTGAAACGCAAAAGGCCCTAACTAAATTAACCAAAAATTAAAAATCGACTTTTTATATTCAGAATCTTTTTATATTCAGAATCTTCACAAATGCCCACAAAAAAATTTTGGAATCTTTCGATCAAAATTGGCGATTTTATTAGCAAAAAACAAAAGGCCCTATCCACAAAAGATTATATGGCAAACGCTTAAAGGCATAACTAACAATTTGCATAACATGCAACATTGTTAATTGTCAAAACAACTGTTAGTTTTTACAAGAAAAATAGAAGAAAAATAAATAATCAACAGTTTAAGGTTATTTGTCAACTTATTATTTTAAATAGTTTTTCAGGGGTGTGCTGGAAATCGCAAACGCAAAACGCACGAATTTGGAAGTTGTTTTTAATCAACTTTAAACCTAATTCTTATAATTTTTGGTTTAAAATCCTGTTTAATAGGGAAATATTTGTTTAATATTTGTCATAAAATTCATTTATTACAGAAATCTTATTAAAAAACGACGTTTAAAATTCTTGCGTTTTACGTTTGCGATTTCCAGCACACCCCTGATTGCTTGTCCTGTAAAATTTTCAAAATGTTAGATAGGGCCTTTTGCGTTTTAGTTGACGATATGTGCGTACATACATTCGGTCATGGTTTTGCAAATATCAAATTTGTACATGCCCTAGCCTAAATTGCCTCTCCTCTACTTTAAAAAATAAGTAAGTAAATAAGTTTATAAATGCATTCAACTTTTTCATTTCTGTGGCAAAAAGGAAAAAGTTCTTAATGACACCTTAAGATCTTCATGTTCAAAAGAACACATGGGCAAAATTTCAATTATTTTGTAGGATTTTTGAGGAAGTTATAGCAAAATTACTTTTTGGTTATCTTTTTTGAATGTGCAATAACATTTGGAATAATAAAAACTTCAGAGCTGTGACATTAGGAGTGTTTAGGAATAAAACTTAAAAAACTATAACTGCAGAGAACTGATGATTATGTTTAATTCGGAAAAAATTTCCAAAAGCCACCTTTAAATTGGTAAATTGTTCTCTTATTAAACAAAACAAATAGACTTAAACTCTTATGGCCACAGAATTATGTAATTCAATGTCAACAGCAATTATATAAAACCAAAAAAGTTAAATTATTTAATCAAATTATTACAAAATATTTCTTTTAAAATAGGAATTTCGTTCAGAATAAGCATTTACAGAATCATTTGAAAGCCTATCTTCAATTTTTATCAAGAAGATTTCAATGAGAAAACACGATTCCTTTCTACGGATGTTTGCCTTTATAATCAAAGGAATATTATATGTACATATGTATAATTTCTTTGAGTTTTCATAGCACTTCCTTCAAAATCTGTAATTCCTTTTTAAAAATGAATTACTTTCTTCGAATTAATTACTTTTGTCATCATCTCTTACAGAATCTTATTTGAAAAATCTTTAATGCAGCTGTTCTGCATACAAAATATTAAATTTTTTGAAGCAAGTGGGTACAGCATTTCTTCGTTTTTATAAAATAAATCTAGGTCTTTGAACAAATTTAATATTCTGTACATGTTGACTTTTCTTCTTTTGAAATTTCAGATCATTAAACATTGCCTTACTTATGGGATATGAATTGACATTTCTTTGGCGTTTGGCAAAAATGTCTCATATCTGTAGTTTTTCATTGTGTTAAATTGAAAACTATTTATTTGGTGTATTTCATAGAATTTGTTCCTAACAGAAGATGATAACGACTAAAAGCAGCTGTGCTAGACTAAAGTGATTTAAACCAAACAAAAGAGAAAAAAATTGAATTAAACCCTAACAAAAACTCAAAATGCGTTTTTTTGACTTAAGACGTTTTTGCCTAAAGACTAAGATTAATTTCATGACACAATTTTACAATTATGTCAGCAGTAAAGTTGCCGAAATAAAATAAGAAAATCCCGGGAATTCCCGCACAAATTTCCCAGGATTTTTCAAAATTTCCCCATTAAACAACTCACTTATTTTATAATTTTTAAATACGTCTCTTTACTTTATTACTAGTTTATTATTAGTTGCCCTTTGTTCCTTATAGGAACCACAGGACATAATAAATTATTAGTTTGCCATAAAATGGATATAAATTGAAAAACTTAATTGACCGCATATAGAAGATTTCTGACTTTTATTTTTTATAGATGGAGCGAAAAAATGATAATGTCATTCACCCAAAAAACTACATTCTTTTAAATAATTCCACGGTCAAAGATTTTGAGCGGTGAATTAAAAATAAGTGACAAAAGAGGCCTTTGGGGCCTTTTTGGTAAAATAGAAAACACACATGGTCAAGAAATACCAAATGATTGTCGGAATTGTTTTAGTGTACATCTACAAATAACTCAACGTCAAATTTAGCTAAACATATGTAAATGCTATGTTGAGACTACGTCTGGAACAAATTTCAAAAAAAGAGCTTGACAAGAAAGGCTAATTTTCTAAATGTGTTTACAAAATTGGCAATAGGAAATTGTAGACCTTTCAAAATAGTTGAAGATACCGGGTTTATTAAAGTTTGCGCAATACCTTATATCTATTGGTGCAAAGTACGGAAGAAATGTTGACTTAGAAACCCTTTTACCACATCCTACAACAATATCTCGTAATATAACCAAAGTACAAAATGGACACTTTCAAAAAGTTAAAACAGAAATAGCCTCAGTTTAAAATATCGGATTTGGGCTTACATCCGACCTTTGGAAATATGACAACCTTAAAAACACAAAATTATCTTTGACAATTCAATACATAAAAAATCAGTTTTAAGTGAGCAGACCACTAAATTGGGAATCAATCTCGCGTTGTTTAGCCTTACACTATGCTGACAAGCGCGACATTGGAACACTGGAGTACCAAATGACTACCCTTGTTCAAAATAATAATTCAGTTCAAGATTTTTACCAGGAGGATTATTCCTCATCATAAATAATATCGCATCCATGACTATCGGTAGAGAAGCCATGAACACACTAATACAAACCTACAGAGATAAGGCGCTCGACACATTTATTCGTGGGTTGAGAGGCGATCTCTCCAAATAACTCTGTATACGGGAACCTACAACCCTTCCCCAAGCACTCCATCTGTGCTTAAAATTACAAAATCAGAATTTTCGCACGGAACATGCCTATACCAAAAATAGTAAACATTTACCAAACCAATCAGGAAACAATCAAAATTTTAGACCCCAAAACACTAACAGATCATACAACTTCATTCCTCGAGTAGCACAATTTCCAGAAACTCAATATAACGTGAACCATCCTCACATTACCATTATAACCCACAACAATTCCATAATCAAAGGCATTTTCCAAACCAATTTCAAGGAAATCCGAATAACAACCTAAGATCAAATATTCCACCACAACGACCTATTGCTCCTAAGCCTTTGCCGAAACCGGAACCAATGGATGTGGACCGATCAATACAAACAAGAGCGGTAAATTATATGAACAGACCCCATCCTAGTAACGACTTTGCAGGCAAAAGACCATTGGCACATAGTAACCAACAACCTTGGAAATTCCAAAGGAATTTTCATATAGAAAGTGATGAACAGGAACTCAATAGTCAAGATTATTTGGATGAGGCTTACGATGAACAAATAAATACTTATAGTGTAGAAAATAATCTTCCAGATTTTCAAGATTACATTAAAGAAGAGGAAAAATCCACCGAAAACCTCGATTTTGTCGATATTCATTTTTTAGAATAGAGACCTCGTCTCTGCCTTACTTTGAAGCAAAGACGAAAAATGGGAAAATTCTAAAAATAGTCCATATAAAAAATTATGAAACAGTGATTGACGACATACAGTCAATCATCCAGGCTAATGTGAGCACTTCCCATCCCCTATATCCTTTCCCCTCATACGAAATAACACAATTAAAAATGCATATTAGTAACCTAAATCCAAGAAATAAGAGATCCCTAGATCTAAAAAAATCTAGTTAAGAGGTTTTTTTTTTGAATTAGTAAAACTTAAGGCCTAACCATAATATGCATAGCCTTGCTTAACCTACTGTCAAATATTGACAAAAAGTCTCTCAAATGTATTTAAAAAACAAAAATCAAATAAAAAAACATTTGATTCCGTACGGAATGTGCGATTAGATTCGCCCCTTGCTTAAGCAAATGACAGTTTCATTAAACTTAGCAAAAGGTTTTCTTCAGTTCAATATGGTTTGCCTCATATAATTAACAAGTATTCGCACATTTGCTTAAGCCAACTTAAGCACATTATGGTTGGGCCTTTAATTGTAAACAAAAAGGGAAACAGTTAGAACCTAAGAGAAATATGAATGTTGTAATTAGAACCTGCACACAATTAAAGAAATAAAACATATACATATACATACTGAAAATGAATAAATACAATAAAATGTTATTTTTTTTTAATAGAAATTAGAATGATCTTGTAAATTATTTAAAAATGATGGATGGTGAAAAGGGAATAGTGTACCCCTATATGGCACAACTCCTAGCCATATCATCACTCAGTGTGATGCTTAACTTAGTGATTTCCTCTTTCTCCTTAACAGTGGTAATTTTAGATTCTCTTTGTATATTAGATTTCGTAACATTTTTTTTTGTAAACATACTTCCAGGGGTGTGAAGTATGGATATGCTTACGTGTTGCTTACTGAGCTAGCGGGCCAGCTTTTATACCCCCCCTAAACCGGTCTTTTGGATCGATATTTGATTTTTCTTAAAGTTTTGTAACGGGGCGTAACAAACCCCTCCAATCCCAATACAACCCCAAATTCTGCACCTTCCGTGCAAGACGGACAGAACGTGAAACCTGCTCTAATAGGGAGCATAGTACAGAGCATATTAGAAACACGCTTCCAAAATTTAATTCAGGCGACAGCGAGCCTGAACACAAACATTTCGAGCTTTTTGGACCAAACTTTTGATCCTGCCCAGATTAATGATTACACAGGCTTGGACAAAATTCTGGACGTTGTTCGATGTTTACGTGAATTTTCTGAAAACCCCGGGGAATTCAATTGATGGAGGAAAAGCGCAGATCACATTCTTCAGATCTACGAGCCTATTGGATGCACTCCTTAGTATTACGCAATTTTGAGCGTAGTACGCAAAAAGATCACGGGCAGTGCAGACACTGCTCTGGAGTCTTATAATACTCCCCTGAATTGGAAGGCAATCTCCAAATGCCTTACACTGCTTTAAGCAGACAAACGGGATATTCGCACGTTAGTATATCAAATGATTTAGCGCGCCTTTTAGGAATGAAGGAACCGGCCGATTTGCCACTAGCCCTTCATTTATGTTTGAAATTGGAAAATCAAAATTTTCGACATAGTTATGCGAATAAAATGCCACATGAATCGCAACATGTGCCAAGAAGAAATGCGCCCAAACCACAGGCTCGACCTGAGCCAATGGAAGTAGATTCGAGTTTACGCTCAAACAGGATAAATAACATGAATGGGCCGAGACCTAATGATTGGCATGGTAAAAGGCCAATGCAGCCAGGTTTTGAGGCTCCAGCCAATAAGGTACAGCGAAACTTCCACTTGGAAGCAAACTATGTACCGAAAGAAACGGAGTGTTATGGTTACCCACCAGAAGGTGGCGAATTCGATAGTCAAACTGAGGGTTATGTCCTTGACAATGCTCAGGAGTACTTCCAGCAGATTCCAGAGGAAGCTGCTGCTTTCGCTAATCAGCAGGGTTCAACAAATGATTTTAGCGATTTACATTTTTTAGGTTAACGGACTCTTCGTTGCCATACGTAAAATGTAAAACGAGGAGTGGGTTAATTTTGAATATTTTAATAGATACCGGTTCGACAAAAAATTATGTTTAGCCATCTCTACCAAGGAGAGTTATTCCGAATGAGAAATCATTTTTTGCAAGATCTGTAGCCGGAGATGTAGAAATAAAAGAACATACTTACATTTATTAATCTTTTCAATATTCGAGACGTTGATCTCAAGTTTTATGTTTTAGCCACTTTGATATCCTTTCATGGAATTCTGGGACACGATAGCCTCAAACAACTTGGAGCGGTTATATATAAGTTAACACAATACAAATTTGAATTATGAAATAAAACAATTCTTGTTAATTTTATTGAAATTCATTTATAGCTTGTGACCCAATAAATATTGATTATTTTAATAACATTGTATTTCTTCTTATGCTGACATTACGTCTGTATGTTTATGTTATTTTTGCTATTCGTTGTCTTTCCCAATACAATGTGCCCCAAATTATTTTGTAAACTAAAAATACAATTTTAATAAGAATTTTAATGCTGACGCTATGTTAATACTTATTTCAACATTGTTCTGCGTATTGATTAATTCTTTGTTTCTGTTTATTGATTAAGATATTGATTTGATGATAAATAAAAAGTTTTGGATTACGAACGATAGTCGTAGTCAAGTACTCGAAAATAAAACATCAATTTGGTTAACTGGCGCCCAACGGAAAAGTTTTTCTGTGCAAAAGCCCTAAAGAAGTGCCGCGAGAAAAAAAAGGAAAAATCATTTTTCTTCAATAAAGACTCTTAAGTAGTCAGTGTCGTTCAGCAAAAGAAAAATAGTGGCAATAAGTTCTAACAAAAGAGGCTCTAAAGTAGAGTCGCGTTTAGATAAGTGTTTAAATTCGAACGAAACAAAACACAACGCGTTGATAAGTGTAACCAAGCAATCCCCAGTAAAAAGTGAAAAGGACAAAGTCCTTAGTTACCGACGCGATTTATTAATTAAACAAATTACCTTAAAGTGAACAATGCAAAATTAAATAAAAAAACGTGATGAAAAAGTTCCAACAAAAAATATATGTACCATAGTTACCATTTAAATAAAATTAAAAAAAAAGAGGAATACAAATTCTTGAACTTCTTAAAATTGAAAATTAAACAAATGTTATAAAACATAATTGGGGGATTCACAAGGTCGTCATAAAGTTGTAAAGTCATATGTGTTAAAATAATTACAAGAAATATTTATGACTGCTGTGGGCAACCGCTTATAATTAAGATTTCTACTGTACAGTTATGACGAATCAATGAACACAGTATAGTAAATGTGTAGTGGTTCACTGTACCAAGCATGATTTCCTGTATCCAATAGGCATCATTATTTATTAACATGTACATATATACATATACTATTTTAAGTACACACATATTTTAGTTAGGTAAACACTTGTGATCTTTATTTGTAAATAAAGCATCGTCGTCAAGCGACGGTTGCATTTTTGTTCTTTGCTTGTTCGTAACAAACATACATATGTATAAACTCATACGTAATATTAGCCTAAGTTTGTTAAGGAGAATACTAAAGAGATCAGTCTTGTTATAACCATCAAAGATGCGTGTTGTGTTTTACTTGCTATAATTTCAGAAGTGGGATTAACCTCTGCTCAATGAAATGAATGAAATGTTTGGCAACAAGGAAAGCAAGTTCATAGCTAGACGGAAATTTGAATCTCGGAAGTGGCATTATAACGAGGATTTCGCTACATATGTACTTCAATGAAAAGGTTGGTTTAGCTGAACGCATCAGAATTCCCGAAGATGAATTAATAGAATACGTCATTGAAGGGATCCACGATGAAAATCTGAGGGTTCACGCCAATTTGCAGTGCTTTAAAAACAAATCACAGCTTTTGATGGCTTTTTCCAGAATATCGTTAAAAAGCCGTGAGTCTGGTATACGTTGCTACAACTGCAATAGTGTGGGGCACGTTGCTAAGGAGTGCCAGAAACCGAAGAGGGAGGTAGGAGCTTGCTATGGGTGTGGCAGTTAAAGTCATCTGGTGGCTGCTTGTCCAGGGCGGAAAGGAGGCGAGAGTAAGGTAGATAATAAATATTTAACATATGTTAGTTTTAGTCCCAGGGATGATTTTCATAATTTTTTTATTGTAGAATGTTTAATGGACACAGGGAGTCCTGCTTGTTTTGTGAGGAAATCATTAATTTCTCGGAAGCTTAATGTGGGCCGCGTAACTCGGGCCGATTTTTCTTTTTTTGGTTTAAATAATAATGAATTTAAGACTTGTGGAAGAATTATATTTAATTTGTTTTTTAATAATGAATATATTGAAGTTGACATGTTTGTTGTCGATGATTCGGTAATGGTGTTTGAATGCATTCTTTGCAGGGATTTTCTTGAAAAGGCTGGGCTGGTGTTAGCAGATAGGAAGTATTTGATGGGAGGTGAGGAAGGGAATGATATGGTAGATGGTGATGATTTTGTCGGTGCGATTATGTCTATGGAGGTTGGGGACACCTCTGATTTGGACTTGAAGATTGACGAACGAATTGGGGAAGTTGATAGGAAAAGGCTTCGACAATTATTTCTGGATAGGGTTGGAGAGACCGTTTGAACCAAGTACTAGGAGTGAGAATAAACTTAGTCTGGAGAATCCGAAACCATTTAGTTGTGCACCTAGGAGGTTATCGTATGAGGAGAAAGGGAAATTACAGGCTATTTTGGATGATTTCTTGGAGAAGGGGTATATTAGACCCAGTGAATCGGAATTCGCGTCGCCTATTGTTCTTGTGAAGAAGAGGACTGGGGAGCTGCGCATGTGCGTGGACTATAGGACACTGAACGGTATGACACTCAGGGACAACTACCCGATTCCACTTATTGATGATTTGTTGGACCGATTATCTGGGAAACGATATTTTACGAAATTGGATTAAAGGAATGGGTTTTACCATGTATTTGTTGAAGAGGGTTCGGTGAAGTATACATCTTTCGTTACTCCGCTGGGTCAGTTTGAATTCCTGAGGATGCCATTTGGGCTAAAGAACGCCCCATCTGTATTTCAGCGGTTTGTAAATAGGGGTTTTTCCGATATGGTCAGGGATGGGAAGTTGATTGTATATTTGGACGACATTTTAATAGCGACGGTTGATGTGGATGATCATTTTTGCACTTTAGGGGAGGTTTTTAGACGATTGGTGGACAACAGGTTGGAGTTACGTTTGGATAAATGTGAGTTCTTGATGAATAGGATTAGATATTTGGGGAATGAGATTGATGGTGAGGGTATTAGAGCTGATGGAACGGGACTACGGGCCGTGCGGGAATTTCCAGTCTCTACTAGTGTGCATTCGGTACGTAGCTTTCTTGGACTTACCTCTTACTTTAGGAGGTTTGTGAAGGATTTTTCGATTATTGCTAAGCCGTTAACGGACCTGACAAGAAAGGAAAGGAGGTTTAAATTTGGACCAGAGGAATTGCGGGCATTTGAAACATTGAAGGAAATTTTATTGGCTTGTCCGGTACTCGCATTGTTTGACCCGGGGGACGAAACGGAGTTACACTGTGATGCCAGTGCCGCGGGGTTTGGCGCCATTTTGTTGCAGAGGAAGACCGATGGGAAGATGTACCCAATATTTTATTATTCTAAGAGGACAAGCGAGTCGGAATCGAAATACCATAGCTTCGAGTTGGAGACTTTCGCTATCCTATATGCTCTAAGACGATTTAGAGTATACTTACAGGGGAGAAAATTTAGGATCATAACTGACTGTAACTCACTTGCCATGACTCTCAATCGCAGGGAAATGAATCCGAGGATAGCCAGGTGGGCGTTGGAATTTCAGGATTTTGAGTATGTATTGGAGCATAGGGCTGTATCTCGTATGCAGCATGTGGATGCGTTGAGTAGGAGTTTGCAGGTAATGCTAATAGAAAGCAACCGTTTTGAGGAGAATCTGGTGATATGCCAGAACAGGGACCCGGAGTTGCAGGAGGTGAAAAGAGAACTGGAGGACGGTCAAAGTAAGTTGTTTGAGATGAGGAATGACATTTTGTATAGGAAAACCAATAAGGACGACGTGGTCTTGTTTTGCGTTCCGAAGGCTATGGAAGGACACGTACTATATAGGTATCATGATGAGATGGGACACCTGGGAGTCGACAAGGTGACGGAACTAATATCAAGTGGGTATTGGTTTCCCCATGTGCGATGTAAAGTTGCCGAGCATATACGGAACTGTTTGAGGTGTAATTGTTATTCGGATAAACAGGGAAGGACTGAGGGTCTCCTGTATAACATCCCGAAGTCGGCGGTTCCATTCGATGTCATACATATCGACCACTACGGTCCGGTTGACAATGGGAGACATTTGAGGCACATATTGGCGCGTGCACCAAGTTTGTACGACTTTATCCGACGAAGACTACGAAGACGAAGGAGGTTGTAATGCATCTGAGGGACTATTTTAGGGCATATAGTCGGCCGAGGTACATTGTGAGTGACAGAGGGACCGCGTTTACCTCCTCGGAGTTTCAGGATCTTATGGGCGAGTGTGATATACGGCACATAAAAATCGCTACGGGTTCTCCCCAGGCTAATGGGCAGGTGGAACGAGTCAACAGGAGTATAGGTCCGATGTTGGCAAAATTAGTTCGCCCTGGTGATGGTGTTTATTGGGATTCAGTTTTGGAGAAGGTCGAGTATGCACTGAATAACTCGAACCATAGGACAGTTGGTCAGCACCCTAGTGTGCTGCTGTTTGGTATAGGACAGAGGGGTCGCCTGGCGGATTCGTTAAGAGAGAATGTGATGGGTAATTTTATTGACAGGGAAAGGGTCAATCTTGACTCGGTGAGGGAGAAGGCTTTTAGGAGGCAGAAAAGTTTACAGGATTACAATAAGCGGTATGTTGATAAGCGTAGGAAGCCGGGGATGGTATACTCGGTGGACGATTACGTAATGGTCAGGAATTTTGACTCGCATGGGGGCGTGTCAAGGAAATTGATGCCGAAGTTTAGGGGACCGTATAGGGTTGCTAAGGTTCTTAGGAACGATAGGTACCTATTGGAAGACGTTGAGGGGTTCCAGCAGTCGAGAAATCCTTACAAGGGTGTGTGGGCCGTTGGGAATATTCGTCCATGGTTGGCGGGCCAACAGAATGTCAAGTCGACACGAGATCAGGTGATCTCGATGGTCAGGATGCCCGAGTTATAGTAAATGTGTAGTGGTTCACTGTACCAAGCATGATTTCCTGTATCCAATAGGCATCATTATTTATTAACATGTACATATATACATATACTATTTTAAGTACACACATATTTTAGTTAGGTAAACACTTGTGATCTTTATTTGTAAATAACGCATCGTCGTCAAGCGACGGTTGCATTTTTGTTCTTTGCTTGTTCGTAACACACATACATATGTATAAACTCATACGTAATATTAGCCTAAGTTTGATAAGGAGAATAATAAAGAGATCAGTCTTGTTATAACCATCAAAGGTGCGTGTTGTGTTTTACTTGCTACAACAGCATTAAATTTTGTTTTGTTTCAAACACAGCAATATTTTTTTAAACAATTGTAAAATATTATGTAGGGCATTATGACTTGATAGCACACCTTCTGAATCCCCCAAATATATGGTAAAAATATCAATTAGAAGAAAACAATAAGACAGAAAAAAAACATTAAACAACAACATTATCAACAAAAAAGCAACAACAGTAACAAAACCAACAAATAAAAGTACCGAAGAAGATGATGCAGCAGATAATTATTTTAATGTAAGAATATAATATTATAATACAATTTTTTTTCAAAAAAAGATAAGCTACCTTTAAATACTTTAGTTTTAACGAAACTTCTAATATTAAGAGAATGGGGAAAAATTTAACTGAAATAAAAAAGTAATAATCTTGTAATTTGGCAAAGTTTTTCTTTCAATAATGGCAAATCAAAATAATCTAATTAGACCACCTGTTTTAAATAATAGTCCTCCACTACCACCGTAAAATCAAAATGCTCTAAATGAAGACAGTATAGCTAATACTGTGCGTAAAATACTTCCAGAAGAACGAGCATTAGGTTAAATAGAATCTAGATTAGTTGATCAGGGGATAGACCATAATAATGACTTAACAGACTTGGACAAAATTCCGGATGTTGTACGTTCCCTTAGAGAATTTTCAGGTAATAAAACTGAGTTTAGCTCATGGAAAAAAGTACAGAAAGAATATTAAAAATTTACGAACAACTTAAAGGCACAGCCAAGTATTTTGGAATATTGAACGTGGTTCGGAACAAAATTATTGGCAATGCCGATATCGCTTTAGAAAGTTACAATACTCCATTTAATTGGAAAAGTATCATTAAGTGCCTCACTGTTCATTATGCAGATCAAAGAGACTTAGGTACCCTTGAGTATCAATTAATTTCCATGTTCCAAGGTAACAGTGCGGTACAAGACTTTTATCGACGAATTTACAGTCATTTATCTCTAATTCTAAATAAGATAGCATGCCTAGAAGAAAGTGAAGACGCTATTTATTTGTTTACAAAAAATTATATAAATAAAGCGCTCGACACGTTTGTCAGAGGTTTAAGAGGAGATCTGCCCAGTTTGCTAGGTATTAGAGAGCCCAAAGACTTTCAAGAAGCGTTACATTTGTGTTTGAAGTTGGATAATCAACAATTTAGGATACAACAGGCCAACAGCGCAAATAAAACCCCATCTCATATTTCTCACCGGAAATTTAACAATGCTTACCCAAACCAAACATTCTATCCACAATTAACGCATATTCCACAGCCTTTTTTGCCAAGAAACCCATATGCAAACCAGCCAAGATTTAATATGTATCCTCATAACATTCAAGGACAGCAATACCATAACCCATACGGACAAAACTATATTAGACACAATACTTACCTTCAACAACAAAATTTAAAACCATCCAATATCACCACAAAGACCAAATCAACCAAAGCCTCCACTCCCAATAGACATTGACCCTTCCATGCATTCCAGGAAAGCGAATTATATTAATCGTCCCTTACCAGATAATAGATTTGTAGGTCTAAGACAATTGCCGCAGTCCGCACAATTTAATCAACCACGAAAAATTCAGCGAATTAACCACATCGAACACGATCAGTGTAATCCTGAAACTAATATTGAGACAGATGCAGGTGAAGCTCAACCAAACAATGAGGAAATACAAGACTTGACGGACTATTAATATGAACATTGTAATATTCCTTAAGCAACTCTACGTTACCCTATTTTCAGTGTAAAGCCAGCAATGGTAAAATATTCAGGGTTTTAATTGACACAGGGTCAAATAAAAATTATATTCAACCAAAATTAGTTCAAAACCCTATTCCTAATGAAATCATTTTTCATCATACATTAATTAATTTATTCGGAGTACGATTTGAAAATCTAAAGTTTTTTATATTGCCCTCACTGAAACCATTTCATGGCATTCTAGGTAACGACAGTTTAAAAAAGCTTAACGCAATTATTCACACTTCTCAAAATTATATGATAGTAAATAATTCTATAAAAGTTCACATAAAACAACAACAATCAGAGTCAGTAAATAACTTGAACATACGATCAAATCACCTTACTGAAGAACAGGCACTAAAATTAGTAAGACTGCGTGAAACATACCCCACACTTTTCTCAGAACCAGATGAAAAGCTAACATTCACTACCACCGTCAAAGCAGAAATTAGGACATCGACTGACGACCCAATCTACACAAAAAGTTACCCATATCCTGTATAAATGAAGGACGAAGTTGAAAAGCAAATCAATGAATTACTTAGTCACGGAATAATAAGACCATCCAGGTCACCATACAACTCTCCTGTATTGGTAGTGCCGAAAAAAATGGATGCTTCCAACGAAAAAACATATAGAATGGTTATAGATTATAGGAAGCTAAATACTGTAACTATTCCTGACAGATATCCGCAAATAAACGAGGTGCTTGCCCAACTTGGTAAAAATAAGTGGTTCTCAGTATTGGACTTGAAAAGCGGGTTACACCAAATTCCGCTTAGGGGAAAAGATATCGACAAAAACGGCATTTTCCGTAAATAACGGGAAGTATGAATTCGTTCGATTGCCATTTGGGTTGAAAAATGTCCACGGCAGTATTTCAACGAGCATTGGACGATTGGACCACATCGGCAAAATCTGTTTTGTCTATATAGACGACATTATAGTTTTTGGCCAAGATGAAGATTCCCATCTGAAAAATATAAAAACCATTTTTTACACTTTACAAAAAGCAAATATGAAGGTGCAACTAAATAAATGTGAGTTCTTAAAGAAAGTAGTTGAATATCTAGGTTTTATCATTTCAACGAATGGTATAAGAACAAACCCGGAAAAAGTTAACGCTATTAAAGAAGCGCCACCTCCAAGAACGATCAAAGAGCTCAGGTCATTTCTGGGACTCTCGCAGAGTCCCAAAATTGGCAAAACCCCTAACCGGTATTTTGAGGGGTGAGGAGGGACGAATGTCAAAGAGAGATGCATCTAAGATCCCGGTTAACTTAAACGATGAGGCCCTTGATGCCTTCAAAAAATAAAAAACTCACTTTCTTCTGAAGAAGTAATGCTATCATTCCCAAACTTCGATAAAGAATTTCATTTAACAACCGACGCATCAAACTATGCGCTTGGAGCAGTACTGGAACAAGAAGGGAAACCAATCACCTTCATATCTAGAAAACTGAACAAGGCCGAAGAGCACTATGCAACAAATGAGAAAGAAATGCTTGCAATAGTGTGGGCCCTTAGCAATTTGTTACGGATTTTTTTTCTCTATCTTTTGAATCATGATTTTTGCCCTCACCCAATATATTAGGTCGTGCAACCATACTTAACCCTTAATTGCGTCATGATACATATTTTTTCCGTGGTTCTTACTGACCACAAATTTTTGCCCTTACCTAATATTTCAAACCACGCAACTGTACCATTAAATTGCATCATTATGCGCCTAACTTTTTTTTTCCATTCGCATACTTATTTGCATTCTTTTACTTATTCGCATATTTACACTTACGGTACGGTAAATGTCTTTCAGTTGGTAACAACTCTCATCTTGATGTAAAAACAAAATCTTTTACATCACAACCAGTGGCCCGATACCACCACGAAACCTGTTTTGAGTAATGTAACCTTGGTTGTCATTGCGCATGATTTAAATTTTCTATTACTTCTTCCTCTGAAAAATTCATACAGACGTTCTCGCAACCTGCACTGCGAGTTATGTGTGAGCCTCCTCCTCAATCCCCCCTAGCGACCACCCTATGGCAATTTAAATAATAATAATAAGAAGCAATTTCTTGGTCTCTTCAAGACACAATAAAAATTAAATTCTTAAAATCAAATATCTAATTCTTTTTGCTTAACTAAGCAATTTCTTGGTCTCTTCAAGACACAATAAAAAAATTCATTTCATAAAATTCATTCGATTATGCCAATAATGTAAACAATAATTGTTTACATTATCCGCAAATAATAACATTCTTTTCCTTCGTTTGCCAACCTAAAATTAAGATATTTTTAGTTTTAAGTTTCAGTTTGTTTTTTCAGTTTGTTTTTTACTTGAGTTTGCTCTCAAAAACAAAAGAGAAGAAAATATAAAAAATAATAAAAAAATCTAAATTAAAAAGAAAAAGCTTTTAATTTAAACTGGCGCAGTCGGTAGGATACCCAAGTATCCTTGTAACTATCTGTAATAAGGAAAAATTATTAATTGAAATAAAGGATACTCGATATTTCAATATCGCTAGTGGGTATTCCGGAATAAAGAAAAAAAAAATCTCAAGCAAAACAGATTTGAAGGAAGGAAGGAAGAAAACAGTTAGCCGAAAAACTGTTATAACTAGCAGATCATCTTTAAAAAAAAAAAAGAAGAGAAAACAACACAAAGACAATAATTTATAAGGTATATATTCTTTATACATATAAGTGAAAATAAATAATAAAAATAAGTAAATTGTAAGAAAAGTCGTTGCGGTTCTTGCATCTCTGTACTTCGTCTAGAAAAATGTCACTTTCATTAGTTGAAGGTTTACGGGAAGCCCGTAATATTCCCACTTTTAATGGCACTCCAGATTACGCCCTCACAAGTTACCTTAGGGATGTAAGCTCTGTATTGTCATAAGTATCAGATACAGACAATCCAACGATTAGGATTGTCCTAGCTAACCGCCTTCAGGGTAAGGCATTAAGAGCAATAGAAACTTTAGTAACACCATCATGGGATCAAATTTTAGCAAAACTTAAAGGAGAATTCGGAGTAAGAGAATCGTTCTTAAATTTAAGAAATCAAGCCATGGATGTCGTTGCATTCAGCATTGAAGAATTGCACCACAAATTAAATGAAATTCTAAGTTTAATGAACACCAAATATTATATAAATCAGGAAGTCGACACGACTTTTAACCCTGCTACTAATGAAAAACTTATTTTCGATATATATTTAAACTTACTTCCCCTAAATATAAAAACCCTTTTAATTCAAAATAAAATAACTACGATAAGTAAAGCTTATTCGTATTATATCGAAAATAACCTTATAAAAGATATCTATTTGAAGAATAGGAATAAGACGTACCCAAATAAAATCTTAATTTGAAAAATCAGTTTACCCAAAAATCAAAACGAAGTTTGGAGAAATTCTCCCCGAACCCAATATAATAATCAGAGTGGATCGAATCAACAAAGATTCAACTTTAACCAAAATCAATCAAATCAAATTCGGCACAATACTAATCAAAACCGATATAATCCAAATTCAAACAACTCAAATCAAACTAGAAACAATAATTTTCATGATCCAATGGACATATCCAACATAAGCGCTCAAGAAAATTTTCGTGCACAATTAACAAAAATAAGTTAAGATGCCTAATAGACAGTGGCGCTGCAACTACATTAGGCGATTATGATACCTTTAAAAAATTATTCCCAAAAAGAAAAATTAAAAATGCTATGAAATTAAATACAATAACTGGAGCGAAATTAGTTACAGAAGAGGTAATAATAAATATACCTCAAGAATTCAACGCAAAGGACGAAACAATGTCTGTCAAACTAATAGATCTCAAAAATAAACCTTTTAGTTGTATAATAGGGAACAACGTTTTGATGCCCATAGGCGCTATTATTGACAATTTAAATATGAAACTAATTGTAAATAATAACGAAATTTACTTCAATCCGAGAGCAACAGAAATAAATTCAGAAACTATTATAAATTTAGAAGCACAGAACATTGACTTCAAAAATATAGAAATGCCACCAGACTTAAATAAAGAGGAAGCATATAAGCTAAATAAATTTATTCAAAGCAATAAGATAACATTTTATCAAGAAGGTCAGGCATTAACAGCTACTAACGCCATTAAACATAATATAATAACCACGTCAGAAAAGCCTGTCTATTCAAAAATTTACAGATATCCCAAAGTGCATGAAAAAGAAATCGAAAACCAAATTAACGAAATGATGGCCCACGGAACGATTAGGCCAAGTAAATCACCTTACAATTCATCCGCTAAAAAAATAGTTTGATTTAAAAAAAGCAATCAGCAGTAAATTGCAGTTTTTCTTCTTCACTTATTTGACTATAATTTTGCACACAGTTTAAAATGCAAAACTTGTGTTTTAAAATTAAATCAAAGAATTATTCCGTTTTTTAGTTTAGTTTAATTTCCTTTGCTTATTAAATTTATTTAATTTTCGTACAGTTTTTTGATTGCAAGTTCAAATTTTGAACTTCAAATTTGGATTGAGTGCAGATTTTTTGCATACAATCACAGTTAGCGATAGTGAACAAATTTTCAATACCAATTAATTGTTTTTAGTGCTAGTTAAAAAAAATACCAATCATGACTAATTTTTTGCAGTTTTATTAAGTAAGAGTGCAATGTTGATTTAAATCAAATTTAGTGCACTACCCCCAGCTATGGTTTTTGTTTACCTTCAAAAATAATGTTGTGTACCGCGAGATAGACAATATTGATAAATGACAAAATTTTCGTGTGAAATAATCAATGTTGCTCAACATTTTTCGCAAGTTCTAACAGAGTGCTAGGCTTAAAAACAAAATCATACTAGAATTCGATGTAGGCAACTTGTTGCTAATAAACGTAAATAGTACATTGATAGACTCATGTACAAATTACTCCCATCCACTCTAAAACTTTTGACATATGAGAGTGATGCCAAGTTTCTTACAAGTGATGCTTTCACGGACATTAAACTTTACTTCTGCGCAAGTGATACCTAGCAACTGAATTTACGAACGTTCCCCTTATCAATAATTTTAGAGGTAAAAACTGGATCTAAGAAGAATTGGCATTATTAGAAACTACTTCGAAATATTTTTCACATGATGGATTACAAATTTCGATTTGTTAGCCCGTTAAGAGCCAATTTCAAATATAAATATTTCTTGATATTTAATCAAAAATAATAATTTTAGGGAAGAACACTTCAAGCTTTAATATACCCTATTTTTAGTAACTCCATCATGTAAAATTTTAAATTTATTAGGGTTTTAAAAAATATATCTTGAAAAATTACTCAATTTATTTATAAGTTTGAGTAAAAATATATATGTGGCAATAATTTATGTATTTGTTACATATTTAATTATTGTAGTACATACATATGCACATAATTAAAACGTGTTCCCCAAGGCCGAAAACCCGCAATACAGAAAAACTTTATTAAGGAAATAATAATTGTTATATAGACATAATTTTAAGATAAAGCCAATTTTGTAAATAAAAGTCAGCCATGGAGTACGAATATAGATCCAAAATTGGCTCTTATTTGGTTAATCGAAATGCTTTAAACGTCATGTGAAAAAGATTTTGAAGCATTTTCCAATGTACTTATTCTTTAAATATTTTTTTATATTAGCAACACTTTTTCTGTTTTGTAGTGGACAAAAATAGAAATTACCCTGCAAATAATAGGACCAGTCCAAACACGCGTGTAAAGAGTAGTCCACAAAGGACCAGGACTAGTCCAAAAGTAACCCAAACGTATGGAAAAAACCTTAACATTACGATGTCCTAGGAGAGGATCATATAACCCACCTTTGGACCACTAAGGAGTAGTTTTAAAACTACTCCATGGTATACTCAAGAGGATTAGTTTTGAAGTCGTTTAAAAACGAAAGCACGTCGTTTAAAAACGAAGACATGTCGTCTCACTACAAACTCGTTTTAACAATGACATGGTCCATGCTTGCATTACATCGGACCAGTCCATGGAGTAGTCCATTTTATCAAAATGGGTCAGGTGGTCCAATTTTATTTGCTGGGTAGTTTAATTTGACTACAACGACAAAATAAGCACAGACAACAACCTGCAGCCATGTAGCCGTGTCGTCGTGAAAATAATCATTTCCATATACACACATGTATTCTATGAAGTCGGTAGATTGCTGTCTCGAATGTGTTTATAGCATTAGCATTTAAGCTGTATAATATAATATGTTTTGTTGTAAAGTTAGTCTTTAAAGCTATGTTCACATTATAGCTCTGTTTCTTTACTTTTTGGGTAAAGTTCGTGCAAATGAGAGTAAGCATAAATTTCTCTCATAAAAAGACAACATTACACAAAAGTACGGGAACAGAAAAAACCAAATTTTAAGCACAAAATAAAAATTCAGTGTTTTGACAGTCTTTACAACACCAAAAAAATTTGCGGCACTTTTGAAAAATTTTATATTGCCTCTAGAATTAAACTACTTTTACTAAAAATATAACAAAACAAACACTTTTACAATAACTAACATTATGTTTCCCTTATATTTCAGTACAAAACTATATATTTAAGTATGTACATTGTTTTATTCAACAATACATTTTCCAGAATTTGGGTCATGAACTTTTTTCCTTTTCCTTTTTTGTTTTGTTTATGTTTTACAGCTGTTTCACAACTTACACAATTTGCACGAAGAAAAAGTCTGGGCTGTTTCGTGCAAGAAGAAGAAGAATTTTATTCTCTCAAATCCGCTCTCATTTACACGAATTAATAGTACGGGAACGCTTTTCGTGCAAATTGGGATCCCGAGGGATCCCAAAGTAGAGTAAAGAAACAGAGCTTATGTGTATTTGTCATATAGAATGTCACTTTTCTACCCACATGTGTTTTCATGTGTATGCCAAAATTTGAGTATTACATAAGGTTTTTAATTTACATGTTCACATAATGGTATGTAACGTACATTTGACATAACCTTTCAAAAATAATAAAAACATTTTTAATAATTAATATGTGCATTATTTATCTGTTTTATTATTTATTTACTATTTTAATATATATGTATTACAATTTCAATTAATTTTTGCCGCCACAAACAATTTTGTTATTACAAAAACAGATGATGTCAGATGCTTTGCACTTGAAAATAGAACACGTTCTAAATCAAAATTGTCATGTGTACTATACACAGAGAAATAAAACATGATAGTGTTTGAAGGGGTTCAGACGATATGTACATACATATTTAACATGTGAAAAAGTGACAATCCACATGACAAATACACATAATGTGAACACAGCTTAAGTTTGATGAAATAAATAAAGATCGTTACTCACAAAAAGTGTTCCAGACTTTTATTCAATTATTTAACTCCTGTACGTGTGTATTATCTCTCCCGCGACAACAAAACTAAGGGCGAAAGATGGAATGGCAAGTGAGGAATATATTTTGCGTTCTAATATGAATTATGATGAAATTTCGGACAGTTGATTTTTGGCAGTCGGATGAGTTAGTTGGTTTTTGACAAGTGCGCAGTTCAGTTGATTTTGACAGTCGGGTTAGATAGTTGATTTGAGTGTTTCAAACGGGAACAAAAGTATTCTAGTAACGAATGTGCAACGAAACTCACAAATAATTAAATACTTGTGTAATAATAATATTATAATTTTGCAAAAAGTGTCTAAAAAAGAAAAGACTTAACGTCAAACAAACACAAGACCTTCTGGAAAAGACGGTAGTAAAAATTTAATACTTTCAAGAAACAAAACTAAAGCTACGGTCACACTTATTAAATATTTGACCAAATAAGCGTTACCACTACTTTTGTTAATAGTAAGTGAGATTTAACATAGTCTTAATATCACAAAATACACTAATTATACTACTAGACATATTAAAAACTCTTTTGTGTAAGATGTGGTATTATAATCAAAATTAATGTTGAAATTAAGGGAAATTATTATTTAGTTAGCTTGTTGGTTCCGTTTTTTTCGTCAAATATTTGACAAGTGTGACCGTAGCTTAAGGAAAAGAAAACGTGTAAATGTGTATAAAAAGGAAAAATGTGCTTTAAAAGAAATTATCCTCCCCAATACTAATAACACTTATAGAAATCTATCTAACAAAACAACAAAATGTGTAGTCCAAAATAAAGCCCGACATTATTGCATATAAAAAGACCCTTACAAGAAAAACCCTATGAATTAGTTCAAAAAAAAAATAATAAATAAAATTAAAATGTTCAAAGTAATTAAATTGTTAAAACAAAACTCAAAAAAAAATTTAGAAAATTCCCTACAACAACACACTAAAGTGTAAAATGATAAAATTAATTTGTACCTATTTTTAAGGAAATAAAAAAATAAGAAGGAATAGATAAATAATATGTTTTAAACACTAAACAATACGTGTACATCAAAAACCTGTTAACTTGCAGGTCGTTAAAATAAAGTAAAATGTTAAATTTCATTTTGGCTGAGAAAAAAGATTTTGAAGGGAAATGCCGAAAAGAAAAAGTATTTAAAATAAAATACAGTGCTGGCAAAGCATAAAACCCTTGCACTTCTGGAAAACACAACAGGCCAAGCCTACCGCAACTATAGCAACAAGCAATCACAAAACGACAGAGGCTACAACAACGATACAACCAACAATAAAAAGACGTACATATACGTATGTATATATAATGTAGTAAGCTAATTTAATATAATTAATTTTATAATAAATACTCGATAACAGGCAAAGAAAAAAATAAAAACCCACCCCATTACAATACTTTTGTAATTATTTAACTATATATGGATACCATAATTTGTTATAAGATACCGATATAAATGAACCTCATCCTCTGCCATATTATTAACGAATTGAAGATTTTTATCTTGGGAAAATACCCTTTGATGAGCAAGAAAGAGTTTCATTTATATTGAAAGAATTCAATTTGATGTCACACTTATTAAATATTAATATGCCAATAAAGGATTTAAAGGATTTTTTTTTTAAACCACAATCTAAAACCTAAATAAATTACGTTTTGAAATAAAAATAATTGAATAACTAAAAACCATTTATTTGCAAATAAAACAACAAAAAAGCTTTTTAAACAGGTTATGTATTATTGAATACGAAAATATTATTAAATATGATTTTTTTTTATAAAAATAATAAATCGCTTCCTTGTATTTGAAAAAAAATATAAAATGAATTTGTAATTTTTCTTTGAAATGGATGCTAGGAAGAACCAAGTCCTGGTAAGTAGGTCGTAGTGTAGCGATTGTTTTGTATATGGGACAGGTAGAATAGACTGTAGGGTACCAGCCAGTCGTAGGGTGGTGTAGGGAATAGTGTACCACTATATGGCGAAACACCTAAGTCATATCATCACTTAGTGTGATCAAAATATAATCATTTCCTCTCCCTTTCTTTATCGTGGTAACTTGAAATTTATTTATTTTTTTTAAATTTCGTGATATTGTAAACATACTTCTAGGGGTGTGAAGTATGGATATGCTTACGTGCCAAAACCCTGATTGAGGTCAATTTTGCTTACAGAGCTAGCGGGCCATCTTTTATACCCCCCTCAGCTGGTCTTAGATCGTTATGTGATTTTTATTTAAAGTTTGTAACGGCCCGTAACAAGTGATAACTTTAACATTCCAGAAGTTTTTAGACCTTTGAACGAATTTAAACAACAAATAATGTTAAGTAAAGCTAATTTTACGATACATGAAATGATAACTAATTTTGGACGGACTAGACATATTATAGAATATGACACTAGAGAGAATCTTAAGACCATACTCTTGGAATTCATTCAACCAAATTTGGTTACTGCAATATACTGTACGCCGGAAGACCTTTATGACTTTAAAGAGACTGTCAAAGATGTTTTCACAAATAAATTTGTATTTACTAAAATATTTCCCAACGACGTAGTAAATGTTGACGACCAACAAAATATAATACAAAATACACATTCTCGGGCTCATCGAAGTATATCGGCAATATTATTGGCCGAAAATGATAGACCAATTTAAAGAATATGTAAGACACTGTGACATTTGTAGTAGGAATAAATACAATAGGCATCCGCAGAAAAACCCAATCGGAGAGGCTCCAATTCCCAAGAAGGGGGGAGAATACCTTAATATAGACATTTTTTACGCAGAAGGTTTAAAGTTCATAACCTGCATCGATGTGTATTCCAAGTTTTTGACTGCCTCTCCAGAATCCTAAGAGGGGGCTCCGCTAGATGCAACTACAAGCTTAGCAACGCAGAGGTTATTGAACTATTAACTGAGGATGTTATATGTATATATATATCACAAATTTCGAAGGTTGGTTAAAATACGATGGTGAAACAAGATTCCTAAACGGTACTTACCTTCTTCAAATTTTTAACGAGTCCTTGACGATAGGGAATCATACATATTCGAGTACCTTAATTACAAGAACACAAGCTCTACCGCCGGTGCTAGCGAATGTAACTCACGATAATCTACTACTAGACATCGAGAATGTACATGGTATAAGTCTCAATAACATAAATCGACTTGATCAGTTGGGAACGAGATTTAATCACTCCTTCGGCATAAATGTTATTGGAATTGGTCTGATCATGATCAGCATCGGATGGCTCTGGCATCAGCAAACCAAGAAACAGAATCTTCCGGAGATACTCCTACAGCCCTCCACTTATCAACCTATGATTTGCGGGACGCAGATTTTAAAGGAGGGAGAAGTTAACAACATTACCAGCTGTTCACACGGTGAACAAAAAGGTACCGCTGTACCAACACTGCAGCATTAACGCCCCCATCAACAGCTGATGAAAGAACTGCAGCCAATAACAAAAAACTAAAAAGTCAAAAGTCATCAAGAAGTCGATCGTGAAGACGTACAACACCGAAGTGACGCTCTAAAAAACCCTACCTAAACAAAGTGTTTTAAATTGTTCAAAAAAGCCCTACAAAAACATTGAATTAAATTAAATTAAAACCAAAAGTGAAAAAAAAGTAAATAAGTTTTATTTCTAAAAAACTTAACCTAACTAAAAACAATAAAGAACTTAACCTACAATTGCATATACCCATAATTACCCCTTAAATAGAAAATAAATAAAATTTTATAACGTTTTAAATAAATATATAAAGTGGTTTTATTTACCAAAGTTTGCGCTCAAAATCTATTTATCTCGCTCAAACCCTCTAACCCGTGTAAACAATTGTTTTCTAAGACATTCCAATCTCAGTCAATTTTTCCCCGGCTCACTGAGCTCTGGATATGATGAAGCTATACAAAATCATCTATCCAGAAATTGTCATCCCGAGGACGAGGCAGTAGATCAATCTGTACTTACAGCCGACATGCAGCGTGTACTAACAACACCCAAGCCAGAAGCCGAACTCGTCCGAATATGGGGTGAATTAACTGATCGTCAAATTGTCGCCTTCTTTAATCTGTTGGGAACAGGGTCTGATGAAGCTGATAGGATCTACATATCAGCCATGTTTACCATGACATCAACAATATCGAAATCTAGCTTCACCGACCAGTGGATAGCTACCCGCTGGAATAATCTAAGGGCTGAAGTCCCTGCATTATCAAACACTGACGCACCTCCACGAGCTGCCCTTGAAAACTACGAACGCCTCTTCCATAGAGCTAATAACACCATAGAGAAGAAGGTTAATTGCATTGCCGTTAATAACTGGATATCCCACGGAGCTGGTTTAGAGAGTATCACTAGAGTCCTCGAACAAGCTAGGGCTCCGCATGTGAGTGGTCTAACCGCTCTATGCGATTTAGCAACCAAGACACAACTCTTAAGGAACTGTTTGGAGTCAATCAGTTGACCAACATGATAGTATTAGCTTGTGAGATACTTCACAACCCTTATTGTACCCTGGTGGGACCCCCCATGACTGTAGCTTCGTATGCAGATATTGCGTATGTGGCAACAGAAATTGCTTTTCATACCCAAACTAGAGCTATGTGGTGCAGTTTTATTAGCAAATATGGCTAATAACGTACTTACCCAACTTAATTTAACCCAACACCAAGTATATTTTTGGACAGATTCCACAATTGTTTTAGCTTGGCTAAGCAAACACCCAAAAACTTGGAAGACGTTTGTTGCTCATCGTGTATCAACAATTGCAGACACTGTCGGAGTCGACAACTGGAATCACGTCGTGTCTCACGAAAATCCAGCCGATCTCGCCAGCCGTGGATTGACCGCGGATGATCTGGTGAACAATAGTTTATGGTGGAACGGACCCTAATGGTTAAAGGAACCTGCTTTCAAATGGCCAAGTACGACCCAACCCTACACAACTCAGGCTGAAACTGCTCAAAGTTACGCAAACACAGTAACAACCCAAATAGACATTCTAAAAGATTTCTCAAAATGGTCTAGATCTCTTCGAGTTTTGTCATACGTTTATCGTTTTTGTGATCGTATCTCTTCTACCCATAGGAATTTGAATCGTCATCAATGTATACAAATTGATCGATTACAGAATTCTGATCCCAAGAACAGGCTTACAGTTTTGTTCAAGCACCCTAGTATTCAGCTGAATGCTGAAGAGATCAAATCTACAAAAGATAGACTTATAGTTATATGTCAAAAACTCTATTACCCAGAAGAGTATGATTGCTTAAAGAGGAAAATTTCACTACCCAGGAAAAGTACTCTTATAACCCTAACACCCTTTTTAGATGCGAAGAACATAATACGTGCAAATGGTCGCTTAGCAAAGTCAAGTTGCTTATCGTATGATGAAAGACACCCAATAATATTACCCTATAAAAGCTGTTTTGCAAGATTATTGACAAAACACGTTCATTTAATTAGTTTACACGGAGGAAATCAGGCTATGTTACGAATTATTAGATCGGGCTATTGGATTCCAAAGCTCAACGATTTAATAAGATTTGAAGTAAACCAGTGCACCCAATGTACACGTTACAAACATCGCCAAGTTACCCAATTAATGGCAGCCTTACCTCCAGAACGTACCCAATTATCGAGACCATTTTGCAACACAGGTGTTGATTTTGCAGGGCCCTTTGACATAAAAAATTATGCTGCCCGAGCGTGCAAAATCACCAAGGGCTACGTTTGTGTCTTCGTATGTTTTGCTACAAAGGCAATACACTTAGAACCAACTACTGACCTATCTACCCAAGCTTTTATGGCAGCTTTCGCCCGATTTTTTTCGAGGCGGGGATGCCCTGCCGCAATTTACTCTGATAACGGCACTAACTTTGTTGGCGCTAGTCAACTACTAAAGAAGGAGCGGCAGGAATTCCTTAAGCAACTTAAAAGTTCTGTCATTATTGAAAATAGTTTTCAAGAACTGGTGTGGCATTTCATTCCACCCGGAGCTCCACACATGGGAGGCCTATGGGAAGCTGGCGTTAAAAGCTTCAAAACTCATCTTAAAAAATCCGCAACAACTTCAAAACACACCTTTGAGGAATTTACTACCCTGCTCGCAAGGATTGAAGGATGTCTAAATTCGAGACCACTCAGCCCATCCAGTGAAAACTGTCAGGACTTAAACCCATTAACCCCAGGTCATTTTTTGATTGGTTCGCCTTTGTTAACCCCTGCTGAACCCGATTTTAGTGATGGAAACGTTACTTTCGTCAATAGATGGCAGAAACTGAGAATTCAACATCACTATTTCTGTAGAAGATGGAAAGATGAATATCTCAAAGAGTTGCACAAAAGATATAAGTGGAAATACCCTACAAGAGAGATCAAAGTAAATGATTTAGTAGTCGTCAAGCAGGATAACCTACCTCCGAATGAATGGATGATGGGACGTGTTATCAAAACATTTCCAGGATCTGACGGGAAAGTAAGAGTTGTCGAACTACGGACATCCACAGGAAGCTTGACTCGACCTATAACGAAAGTTGTAGTTCTACCCACTATTTAGTCTAACACTGCTAGTTAACCCACCATGTCATTTACTTACACTTATAACGCTTAACCCATTATTGATACTTACCCGCAACTAACCCTACACACTAACCCATTCATTAATTCATTAGATAATTCATTCATGTTTCATTTTATGTAGAAAATGCCAGGTAACCAAGGTCGTAAAACCAACCAAACCCGTAAATCCAAGGTCGTTTCGAAAGGGAACGGAGTAAAAAAAAACCCAAAAGGCGCGCAGAAATCAAAACGAAACTCGTCACTTTGGCTGTGGACTATGTAAGGCAGACCATCGCATTGTTTCGTGTAAGAAGTTTTCTAATCTCAACTTAGAGAAAAAGTATGAGACAATTGGGAAACTTCACTACTGCTCAAATTGCTTAGCTCGCAACCACTTGCTGGAGAAGTGCACCAATCCAGCGCGTTGTCGTGTTTGTGGTTTAAAACACCACACCGTTTTACACGGTCATAAAAAGATTTTAAAGGACCTTAAGAAATCCGCTACACCACAGGCAAACACAGAGGAAAGAGATTCGAAACAGGACTCTAGTAGTACGTCTATAGCTATATGCCTACCTACAGCACTAAACACGACTTTTGTGCCAACGGCCGAAATTTATGCTATGCTTGAGGATGGTTGTGTTTTGACAAGAGCGATCATAAACCCAAGCTCAACATGCTCAAGAATTGCCTACTCTTTTGTGCGAACACATCATCTTAAGACCTTTGATGTCGACGGCAAAACGTATGTGAGGACCACTATTACCCCAAACATGTCGTCAATAACAAAATACGACATATATTTTTTGGTAACAAAGGAATTGCCCAAATACCCTTACTCTAGGGGCTTTCAAGAGTCCATCAAGGAAAAATTCGGCAACCTTGTCTTGGCGGACCCAAATTTTTACACTAATGATCCAGTCGAACATGAACTTGGTGGGGACATTTATAGCTCCATTTTGAAGTCCAACGTGATCCATATTGGTGGTGGATCTGTCATAGCCCACGACACAACCCTTGGTTGGCTCATTATGGGTTCTTACTCGAATTAACCCATTCATACCCAAACCCTAAGTATTACATTAAAATAATGAATACCCCTATGTTTTCCAATTAATTGGACCGTTACTAAAGTCCAGCATTTTATTCACAGGCACATCATGGCGGGGAGAATGTTCACACGGTGAACAAAAAGGTACCGCTGTACCACCACTGCAGCATTAACGCCCCCATCAACAGCTGATGAAAGAACTGCAGCCAATAACAAAAAACTAAAAAGTCAAAAGTCATCAAGAAGTCGATCGTGAAGACGTACAACACCGAAGTGACGCTCTAAAAAACCCTACCTAAACAAAGTGTTTTAAATTGTTCAAAAAAGCCCTACAAAAACATTGAATTAAATTAAATTAAAACCAAAAGTGAAAAAAAAGTAAATAAGTTTTATTTCTAAAAAACTTAACCTAACTAAAAACAATAAAGAACTTAACCTACAATTGCATATACCCATAATAACCCCTTAAATAGAAAATAAATAAAATTTTATAACGTTTTAAATAAATATATAAAGTGGTTTTATTTACCAAAGTTTGCGCTCAAAATCTATTTATCTCGCTCAAACCCTCTAACCCGTGTAAACACCAGCTCTGCCTATGAAACGCATTTGGCAGAGTCAGCATAAAAGGTAATTCACAATTTTAACACGCGCATACCGGCTGACGATTTCATATATGTATCTTGGGAATGCATTTGCAATACGAATACATGCTGGATAGAGGCGACTAACGTGTGAACGAATTTATGCAGACTCAGCGTCCGGCACTTGGTGCAGCGAGATAGTTAAGCATTCATGGGCAGCTGATTGGTGGCATGAAGTAAGTCTTGGTTGCGCTATCGTTTGTTAAAGTAATTTATTTGATTCTCTAATTGTGAAATAATAATTGTCTAAAATACTTAGAAATATTTTAATTGTGAAATAATAATTGTGTAGAAAACTTGAGAATAAAAGGACTCGTCCTTTAATAAATTTTGTATTAATTATAAAAAAATTTAAATTTTTTTGAGAAAATCAGGGAGGAAAACTTTAACTTAGACCGATACGTGCTAAGACATGAAGGGGTAATAGCAGTACAAATTTATACGTTTGTTGATGCCTCTTAACGAGCCTATGGAACGGTCCCGAGGACTATCACCAGAAACGTTATCAAAAAATTGAATGTGGTTTTATGGTCCATTATTTTTCTCAGGATCCAAAGATGAAAGGTCAAACGTAGTCTTCCAAATCAGTTATATACCTTACGATGAAGAATGGAAATCGATGAAACGAGTTTAAGCAATAGCAACAACGCATCATCATGGTGAAGGCATAATCAATCGAAATAATCATCGAAATTCCTTTAAAACACTTCAGCGCACAATCGGTTATATAATCCGGTTCATAAAAATTCAAAAACAACCAATAGTTTTCGTTCAACCAACAAGGCAATCGATGCTCACAAAATGGGAGAAGCTCTACACGTTATTATCACTGGGGTCCACAGCCATTATTGGCCATTCATAACAACCGAAGTGGACTATTTTGGGCCTATCTGGATCCACCACAAAATTCGGGAGAAAAGACCAGATAAGGCCTATATCGCAGTCTTCTGTTGTTTTGTCACCAAGGCCAATCATATGAAAGTCGTGTCCAACCTATTGACAGAAGCCTTCATAGGAGCATTACGGCGTTTTATCAGTAGCAGGGGTCATTGTCAAACCCTGTACTTTGACAATGCAACTAATTTCGTAGGAGCGGGCAATTAATTTAATGAATTGAAGTAAAAATATATTCACACTCAGCACAAGATAAAATCACACGGATATGCAGCGATAAATTAATTAACTTTAAATTCATTCCACCTAGAGCCCCGCATTTCGGTGGGCTTTGATAAGCGGCAGTCAAACCCGCCAAATATCTCTTACTGTCTCTGCGGCATCACTAACCTATGAGGAATAAGAAACTATAGTGGTTGAATTAGAAGCCATTTTAAATTCTCGGCTGTTGACTCCAAATCAAATTAACAGCAGCAGTAGATGCTAATGCTCAAGCACCGAAAATATCCTTAGATGCAAGGTGGAAAATAACCTCAGAAATAAAACACAAATTCTGGAAGGAAGAGACACAAAAATATTTACATGAGCTACAGCAAAGGGAAAAAAGATTATCACCTTCATCAAAGAAGATAACACTCCAGTATTACAATGGCCATTGGGCAGAATCAACCGAATCTACAAGGGAGAGGATGGACTTATAAGAGTTTGCGACGTCAAAAGAGCAAAGGGACCCTTGAAGAGGCCAATTCATAGATTGGCTCCGTTGTTTAACGATTCCCACATAGAATATCCCAGATACGAAAATCCAATCTCGCAAAAGAGGCATTACTTAGCAGAAGGTGATGCTATACAGCCAAAACGAAATACAGTACAATATGCTTCATTAGGAGTCTTCAGTACAATTTTTATTTCACTCCTCCTGCTGCAGATAATACAAGCTTTTTCAATAAATGTTACAGAATTTTCTACCAATCCAGGATTGTATTTCGAAGGCGTAGGGTCGACAAAAATAGCTACCTGGAATTTTATTAAATGCAACGATTTATCACCAATTTGGGATAGGAATAAGGTTCTGGAAGCCGGAATAAAATAATTTCCAAAGCTCTGCAAGCAATCAATAGCTATTGAATCGTGTAAGACACTCTTCCTACAACTTCAGCATACTTGGGAAACCCTTATTCACTAATCAGACCTTTTAATTCCAAGAAGAAAGCGGAGAGCTGCGTTATATAGCGTGGGGTACATGGCTCATGCTGTATTCGAAGTCCTTGACTTAGATTATGCAGAACAAATGGCTCAAATTATAGCCAACGTATACGAGGAGCATATGCATCTGTTACTAAAAAACAAAACTTCAGTAATCGATTCAACAATACATATTCTCAAGCAAACCGAGTGTTGGTGCGCTTCTCAGACCTTAAGAAAAGCATTTATCATGATTTAAACACAGTTAAAAATGAGAACTCAAACCTACGAAAAGTCCAGAATCTACCATATTTGGCGATTCAATTGAATACACTTGCGTCAGATTTACAAAGAATTGAAACAGAGCTGGTCGCTGCCCTTGCACATACGAACTACGGTAATATAAGACCACCTCAATATTCTGATCAACCTTGATCAAATGATTTTACTACTTATCCACCGACTATTAAAGAACAATTAAATAACCCATAAGTAGAAATATAAGGTATAAATCATATGGAACCTAAAAAATAAGAAAAATTATATCTAAAAGCTTTATGGTAAAAATATATTGGAAATCAGAATTCTGGTCTCTTGTCCATGAACCCAACCTGCATCATAAAGAAAAATATACTGACTATCCATGGACATGAAACTAGTGTCACTACTCTGCACAATTCATATGCCATGGTTGGCAATATTACGGCAATTGGTAAACCGTCCGAAGTTAAGCGGCCCCTAGCTCCAAACAATAATTTTGTAGCGTGTATAATGTTCTGCCATAACTAATATAGTTACGTGTTAAAACATTCCCACGGGAACAACAATAATGTCTCATATTATTAATGCTAGACGTAACTTTATACGTCTACATTCCTTTCCCACAGTACTGTTACCAAGACAGGTAAAACTGCGTAGTAAGTGATTCCCATGATACGATGGTCGCATTATACACGTGACGCTTTCTATATTTGCTTAAGATTGTATTAGTGATTAAGTTTGGTTTAAGCTAGGGTAGTTTAAGAAATAATAATAAATAAAGAAGTAGTTGCTCGTAAGAGTTAAAAACAGAAAAGTTAAATGTTTTATTTACATGGCGATCCTGCCATTTATTAAATTAAATCAAAAACCTGAAAAATTTGGTATTGAAAAAAAAAAAAAAAAAAAAAAAAAAAAGAATACAATAAAATTAAATAACAAAACGTTAAAAATAGAAAAACTACTGTGTTACAAAAAAAAAAAAAAAACACAAAGCAGAAGGATTTTATAAAAACAATTATTTAAAAAAAAAAAAAGCAATCATTATGTTAAAACAACGAAAGTAACTATAATATGCATCATGAAGGAATATTATCACAACAAGCAAAAAGCCATGTACAACATTCTTATCAACATAAACAGCATCAATAGCAGCTGCAGTACAGGTCATCTACATGAACACAAGAACCAAATAATAGTAAGTTATTTTTAAGAATTTTTTTTTGTGAACATAACAGATGTAAAACTATAAATTAAAAAAAAAAAAAGAAAAAAGAACATAGAAAATCTTAAAATAAAAATATTAAAAAAAAAAAAAAAAAAAAAAAAAAAAACCCCATTTACTAATTTTAAGATAAATATCGTGAAGGAAGGAAATAAAATAACTATAGAAAATGGGTGGCAATGAATCTAAATTAGAAAACCCAAACGCCAATGTAATTAATGAGGTAAAAGTAGAAGTGGTATTCCCAGTAATATATTTAATAATAATTATAGTGATCCTTGCGCTACAATTACTAACGACCTTATACCAATTGCACAAAAGGTCGTTACGAAAAAATTACGCACGGGCGGCCTCAATTGAAAATGGCCTGCAAAAAATATAATATCTTTTTTTTTTCCCTTCACAATGTTTATTTTAAAATTTGAAGCTACAAGATAACTATATGTATGTAATGTTAAAATAAAAATATTAAAAATAAAATTTAAAAAAAAAAATCAAATCTATTTTGTCATGAATCGGTTACCTTGTTATGGACTGGCAACAGATTGTTGAAAAAATAAGACAAATTAGGGAAAGTTTTGATAGGTCCTATAAGTGTTTAAACGTAGATAGGCCCACAAAAGACGAAACAGTGGAGAAACACCTCGAAATTTTATTGGACCGTTTCGAACAGATTAGGGTCATATTGAACGTTAACTACTCCCGCTTAACTCAGCATCATAAGACAGCGGCCGATAAATTGTTCGCGGACATTCGAGATAAACTCACACGCATTTGCTTGAGAAAAGGTTTGGAAATAAAAATTCCCGAAACGATACGTGGGGAGTTAAAATATATTCCAAAACCAAATACGCCTGAAACTCAAAACAAATTTTTTGAGGAAAATCCACGAGAAATTACAAAAATGCCTCAGACAATAACAGAATTCCTAGGATTGGCATCGAGAATCCTTCCAGATTTCGATGGCAAACCACAAAATATGCAATCCTTCATTGATGCTTTGAATTTAGTGAATTCACTAAAAGAAGATCATGAAACGGTAGCTGTAAATTTAATAAAAACAAAATTAAAAGGCTCTTCTAGAGCATTAATTTCAACTGAAACAACAATTCAGCAGATCATTGACAAATTGAGCAGTACGATTAAAGGTGAATCAACCGAAGTACTCACTGCAAAACTGCTAAACGTAAAGCAGAATAATCGATCGGCCAATGAGTTTACAGCGGATATAGAAGAGTTGACAAAGGCTTTGTCAAGTGCTTACATCGCTGACGGATTGCCACCTTCGACAGCTGAAAAGTATTCGACGCAAATAGCAGTTAAGGCTATGACAAAAAATGCGTCACAGGAAAAAGTTAAGCTGGTCATGGAAGCTGGTAATTTTGCCACAATGAACGATGCAGTTGCAAAGTTCGTAAATTCCTGTACGGATACAAGCGCTTCGAGCTCTAACATTTTCCACTACAGAACAAAGAACTATGGCCGCGGACGCGGTCGCAGGGGCAACAATCGTAGTAATAATCGTGGTTATGAAGGAGGTTACAATAACAGAGGTAATAATCGTAGATATGGTCGCAATTACAATAATTTTAATAACTATAATAATAGTAACGATAACGGAAATAACAACCAACGTTACAATAATGTTAATAGAGGACGCAACGTCCGACTAACACACGAGGGTATGGAAAACAACCAGGCCCCGGGTACTCAATAAGTAAAAGTATAGAAGACGGTAAAATCTTTAGTATGAATTTGAATTTAACATCGTATATTTCCATAGGAACATCGTTGAATCAGAAACCATCAATATTTTTGATTGACACAGGTGTGGATATTTCTGTAATTAAGAGCAGTCAGGTTCGTAACATACACATTGACTCTGACAGGAAAACTAGCATACATGGTATTGGAAAAGGAATAACGTACACACTGGGAAAAGTTGAAACAGATTTAAAACATAAAAATCTGTTAATAAAACACAGCTTTCATGTAGTTCATGATAATTTTCCTATTCCATCTGATGGAATACTCGGCTTGGACTTTGTAAAAAAATACCATTGCATTTTAGATTACCAGGAAGGTCAAGATTGGCTAATTTTGAGACCAAAAAATTATCCTGAGGACATACCTATACCAATGCTTAATTCTCCAAGTATTAATTCAATATCCATACCTGCGAGAGCAGAGGTCATTAGGCAAATTAATATCCAAAGTTCGGAAAGAGAAGTGCTAATTCCAAACCAGAAACTTCAAGAAGGAATTTTTGTTGCAAATACAATTGCAAATAGCACAAAAGCATTTGTCAGGATAATTAATACCACGTCCAAAAATGTGATCCTAGAAAATGTCAACATTGTGACTGAAAGTCTACAAAACTATGAGTCATTAACGTCTCAAGGCAAGCAAAATAATGACATAAAATTGCAAATGTTGTCTAGTAAATTTCCAGAATTTGTAAAGCCTGACCTAACGAGACTTTGTGAGAATTATATTGACATATTTGCATTGGAAACGGAGAGAATTTCGGTAAATAACTTTTATAGGCAAAAACTTCATCTAAAGGACAAAGAGCCAACATACATAAAAAACTACAGAATACCACATACGCACAAGGAGGAAATTACAAGACAAGTAAAGAAACTATTAGATGACAATATAATAGAACCATCAGCATCAGAGTACAATAGTCCATTACTTTTGGTCCCAAAAAAATCATTACCAGGAATAAATCAAAAACGGTGGAGATTAGTGGTCGACTATAGAGGAATTAATAAAAAATTAATTGCGGACAAATTCCCTCTACCAAGAATAGACGATATTCTTGACCAATTAGGTAGGGCAAAATATTTTTCATGCCTAGACTTAACGTCAGGCTTTCATCAAATTGAATTAGATGAAGACTCAAGGGATATTACTTCATTTTCAACCGACAAAGGCTCATTCCGTTTCAATCGTTTACCTTATGGACTAAAAATAGCTCCAAATTCATTCCAAAGAATGATGACGATTGCATTTGCTGGACTCTCACCAGCACAAGCATTCTTGTACATGGATGATTTAGTTGTATTGGGTCGTTCAGAACAGCACATGTTAAAAAATTTAACAGATGTGTTCGAGACGTGCCGAAAATATAACCTAAAACTTCATCCAGAAAAGTGTTCATTTTTTTGTCACGAAGTGATATATTTAGGACATAAATGTACAGATAAGGGCATTCTTCCAGATGATAGCAAATTTAAGATAATTCAAGACTATCCTGTACCCAAAAATGCCGACGAAACTAAGCGTTTTGTTGCATTTTGCAACTATTATAGACGTTTTGTTCCAAATTTTGCAGAACATTCTAGACTCTTAACGAGATTATGCAAAAAGAATACAAAATTTGAGTGGACCACTAACTGCGAAAAAGCATTCAGATATCTGAAAAATGCATTAATGAGCCCGCAAATACTGAAATACCCAGATTTTCAGAAACAATTCTGTATAACTACTGACGCAAGTAAATATGCATGCGGCGCAGTACTTAGTCAAAAGTATAATGAAACGCAATTCCCCGTTGCTTATGCCTCCCGGTCTTTTACGAACGGCGAGAGCAATAAATCAACTATTGAACAGGAATTGGCAGCAATACACTGGGCAATAACTTATTTTCGACCATACATATATGGCACAAAATTCCTGGTCAGAAGTGATCATCGACCATTATCTTATTTATTTGCGATGAAAAACCCCTCTTCTAAATTGACTCGAATGAGGCTAGATTTGGAAGAATATGATTTTACCGTAGAGTACCTAAGGGGAAAGGACAATCATGCTGCCGACGCATTGTCACGATTAGATTTCTCTGAGATAAGAAAAATTCAAGACAAAGCTAGTCAAATGTTTAAAGTAACAACGAGGCTTGAAAAATTAGCAGTTGATAACAGACTCAGTAAGCTGCAGCAGTCACAAAGTGACAATATATTTAAAAGGATCCGGATCCAAGAATATAAAGAAATAGGAAATGAAATGCTCGAGCGAATTGAAATACAACTGACGTAGATAGTTACAAAAATTACCGATAACGACGAGAAAATGTCTATTATAAAAAAATACCATGATGATCCAATTTGGGGTGGCCACCCAGGAATCACACGGACTTTAAATAAAATAAAAAGAAAGTACTCTTGGAAAAACATTACAAGAGATGTGACAAAATATGTCAAAAATTGTGAAAAGTGTCAACTTAATAAGACACAGAAAAACACAAAAGAAGAAATGATACTAACTCAGACGCCAGTCAGCGCGTTTGAGATTGTACAGATAGATACCATCGGACCATTGCCTAAATCGGAAAAGGGCTATGTGTATGCTGTCACAGTTATATGTGACCTAACAAAGTATCTTATCTCAATACCGGTTATTGACAAAAGCGCGACGACAATCGCGAATTGAGCATTGCATTTTAATTTACGGTCCCATGCGTAAGATAGTTACCGACATGGGTACTGAATACAAAAATCAGGTTTTCAGTGAAATTTGCAAATTGTTGAACATAGAAAATGTGACTTCAACAGCATACCATCATCAGACGTTAGGAACGGTGGAAAGAAGCCACAGAACGTTTAATGAGTATGTTAGGTCCTACATTTCAGTTGATAAAACCGACTGGGATAAGTGGATGAAGTATTTTACATTTTGCTAAAACACAACTCCATCAATGGTGCATGATTATTGCCCATATGAGTTGGTATTTGGAAAAATTCCAAATAAATATGATTTTCTATCCACTGAAGAGATCGATCCACTGTACAATGTGGACTCCTATGAGAAGGAAATCAAATACAGGTTGCAGGTGGCTCACAAAAGAGCTAAGCAACTTATAGATAGGAATAAGTTAAATAATAAAATTTTTTATGATAGGAATAGTAAGAGCATAAAAGTAAAAATAGGCGATGTAGTTTATTTAAAGAATATAGGACATAAGTTAGATACGCTATATAGAGAAATCCCATATAAGATAATAAACTTAGATGATAAAAACAATTGCTTATTAAAAGACGAAATTAACGACAGGACAGTCACTGTACATTTGGACAGAGTTAGAAAACAAAATAATAATTAAAAAAAAAAAAAAATATTTTAAAACAAAAAGGGAGGAATGGGACGCCTGAACTAACCCTCAATACTAACATAATTTTATGCTTTAGTTTAAATGTTTTATTTACATATAAAAAATATATAAATATATAAAAAGAACGATCAACAGTGTTTTGATCGTTCTTTTTCCGGAAAGGGAAGGTGTAGCGTGTATAATGTTCTGCCATAACTAATATAGTTACGTGTTAAAACATTCCCACGGGAACAACAATAATGTCTCATATTATTAATGCTAGACGTAACTTTATACGTCTACATTCCTTTCCCACAGTACTGTTACCAAGACAGGTAAAACTGCGTAGTAAGTGATTCCCATGATACGATGGTCGCATTATACACGTGACGCTTTCTATATTTGCTTAAGATTGTATTAGTGATTAAGTTTGGTTTAAGCTAGGGTAGTTTAAGAAATAATAATAAATAAAGAAGTAGTTGCTCGTAAGAGTTAAAAACAGAAAAGTTAAATGTTTTATTTACAATTTAGACACCAAATTGGATGAACTCACGAAAATCCAAAGGCAACTAGCAGAGATAAGAAAATCTTCCAAGGGATATAAAGTCCCCAGTACGCCAGCGTAGCTCTGCAGTTTAAATATAGCTTATTTACATATCCATTACTATTAATTTGAATTATTTTGTTCATTTACATTTTTCGGTATTCGCACAACGCGGCGGAGAATGTTTAACCAGATAAAACAACCGCAATAATAAGAACAAAGGAGGAAAATTCAGAACGAATACCGGAGGTTCCATCTTCATTAGTAAAACCGAGTAGCAGACTTCTATTATGTTAAGTTTAATGTAAGTGCTTTACCATTAAGATTAAATCACAGTAAATTTTTCGAATGCATAAATAGTTTTTTTTTTTAAATAATAGTAATTTTGTTTCAAAATGAGAACTGTCCCCAAAAATAATAAAAAATTAATTAAATTTTGTTTAAAATTTAGAAACAAAATTTTTCTAAAAAAATGTTTCCCTTTGAAAAATATATAATAGTTAACATTTTTCTAAACCTTTTTTTAACTCGAATTTTTGCTTTTATGATCAATAAAAGAATAAGAAAATATGTAAGAAAGCAACATTGTGTGCACCAAAATATATAAAAAAGAAATTTGCTACAGCTCTGCCAAGTTAGCGTTTTCCCCAAGTTTATGTCAAACAAAAAGAAAGGCGATTATCTCTTATGCCAGATAGACGAGGTCTTACAAAGAATACAGGCACTTGGCATTTCAGACAACGACGAAAAAAGTAGAAGCGAAATGAACTCACATAATTTACAAGTCCTCTTAGATACTGCTATTCAACAGGCAGTTCTCAGAATGAAACAAGATTTTAAAACGAAATTTCCGAATTTCCGAAACTTTAGTCAAAATTCTTTGCAGGCTTTAAACCGACCACCTTTTAACTCGCAGCCAAATTCTCTTGCAATCGATACTGCAGTAAGCATGTGGACAGTGCGATCAAATAATTTCCAAGGACCACAAGCAAACAAGCGAGGTCTAATGTCTAACAATCACATTCCTCAAAAAATTCAAAGAGTCGACCACCTTATAGACGAAATGCCCCAAAACGATTCCCAAATAGATAGTGAAACATACACGTTCGCGTATGATCCGAACTTGTCAGTTGAACAAGAACCATTAGAAACAAGATGAAATAAATTTTTTAAAGGAAGGTCGGTTCTCCCCTTCATCGAGCGAATAATAAGCGGCAAGAATATTAAACTTCTAATCGATAAAGCGGCCTCAAAAAGTTACATTTCAAGAATTGACGGTCTAAAAAACATTAGAGAAATAGTTAAACCATTTCTAGTAAAATCCATCCATGGCGCAGAATTAATCGGTTATAAGACGCTAGTCCAAGTCTTAAATCGAACAAAACCATTTTTTTATTTTGCCAAATTTGACTTTATTTGACGGTATCATAGGTTTTGGCTTTATTAAAAGCATAAAGGGCGTGATTTACACTAAAAACGACGTTATTCGCTTCGAAGGTGGCCAAGAAAGACTAAAATACCTTGAGCTGGATACTGTAAACTCTTAATCCCAATAAATGAAGAAGAATCCTTTTTCAAAATAATTAATAAGCATTCAGGCGTTTTCGCCAATCCAAATGAAGCTTTGCCTTTTAACACAAAAATCTCCGGCACAATTAGAACTAAAGACCAAGAGCCCGTGTACTCGAAATACTTATCGTACCCTATTTCAATTATAGAATTCTTTAATAACGAGGTCGAAGAACTTCTAAAAAACGGCATTATAAGACCATCTCGATCGCCTTACAAGAGCCCGGTTTGGGTAGTCAGATGGGATGGGCAAACCCAATAAACGCCTGGTGTTCGACTTCACGAAACTCAATTCTAAAACCATCCCGGATAAATATCCCATACCTGATCCATCTGCTATCTTATCGAATCTAGGCAAATCCAGGTTTTTCACAACCCTGGATTTGAAAAGCGGCTTTCACCAAATTAATTTGGTAGAACGCGAACGCGAGAAAACCGCATTTAGCGTGAACGGTAAGTACGAATTTTGTCGTCTACCGTTCGGGTTGAAGAATGCCCCTTGTATTTTTCAGAGGGCGATTGATGATGTTTTACGCGACGAAATCGGGAAATCCTGTCACGTTTATATCGATGACATCATAATTTTTTCCGATTCAGAGAAAAAACATATTGATGACATCGATCGAATATTAGAAAAACTTGATCATGCCAATATGAGGGTTTCCCTGCAAAAATAATTTTTTTTTAAAAACTCCGTAGAATATCTGGGATTTGCTGTCTCAACTGATGGAATTAGAACATGCCCAAAAAAGATCGACCCCTTGTCAACTACAAACTACCCACAACCCTAAGAGGGCTCAGGTAATTTTTGGGACTGTCGGGTTATTATAGGAAGTTCGTAAGAGATTACGCGGATATAGCGAAACCTCTGACGTAATACCTACGCGGAGAAAACGGACACATTGGTACAAAGCATTCAAAACATGTAAAAATTAGTTTGGATAATGAAGCTGTTAACGCTTTTGAAAAAATTAAGAAGATCCTTTCTAGTGAAGACGTGTTGCTCCTCAATCCAAACTTCGACAAACCCTTCGATCTAACAACAGACGCGTCATCCAACGCAATTGGAGCCGTTCTTTCGCAAAACGGCCGTCCGATTACAATGATTTCAAGGACATTGTCACCTGCCGAGGAAAATTACGCTACGAACAAACGCGAAAGTTACATACCCAGGTATGAACCCAACAACACAACCACCACCAAAACCACCAAGACAGAGTTAGAACATACACAACAACAACAATACATTAACTAGCTGCATAAGCAAAACACTATTAATTCAACCTAAAATAAAAATAAACTAAAGAATGTTAAGTAAAAATAACAAAGTAAACCACAATGTTAACAAACCTAAAATAAGAACAAGTTAAATAAAAAATGTCAAAATTAATAAATCAGCAAGTAGGAAGTAAAAATAATAGAGTAATCAATTTAATACTTATTTAATAAGTTCAATTATTATAGTAGAATAAGCATATTTTATTTTATATAAGAAAATTTATATTGCAAAAATTTGAGTTATGAAAATTGCAACCACGCTACTATTAACAGAACATGCCCTGACTCTCTCAAAGAGATAGAAATACAGACAATAGTTACCCTAGAAAGAGTCAGCAGAAAACAAGCAATAACAATGTACCAACAACGTCACAACAACTCAGCTACAACTTATTCTTCTGTCCTTAATAAGAGCAATAACATGCCAGTGCCAGAAACAGCATCACCAACAACCAACAACAACATGCATGTTTCTTCTACGAATATACAACCAATTATACAAACAAACCAACGTAACATAAAGAGTTACGGCAGACCTTTAGTCAGCACTTTTATTTAATAACTCTACATTATTTCGCAATAATTGTTTTAAAAAACCCTTTTCCTATTGTCAACACATTAAAAATTTTATAAGTAAGAAAGTGCAGACTTAAGCACTTTTAAAAATTTTATGTAAATTCAAAGTAAGAATTGAAAATAAAGAGCATTCTGTATTGAATCACAGAAACGCTAAGTCGTATAAATTAACTGGCGCCCAACGTGGGGCTAAAGAAAAGGACATAGTACCCTTAAAAAAAGCGAAGTAAAAAAAAAATTATATTAATAAAAGTGATCCTTAAAAGGGAAAATTTTTTGTAATAAAATTTAAAAAATATAAGGACAAAGTACCCTTAAAGAAAAAAGCGAAGTGAAAATTGTTAAATACAAAATCCTTGCAGAAAGGAATTTTTTTACAAATCCTAAATAACTGGTTAGTGCGGCCAAGGCACTAGTATAAGAAGAAATCGGTGCGGCTAAAGCCCGAAAATATGTAAACATCAACCACATATCACCTACCATTGTCAACCCTAAATAACTGGTTAGTGCGGTCAAGGCACTAGTGGAAGAAGAAATCGGTGCGGCCAAAGCCCGAAAATAAATAAACATCAACCACATATCACCTACCATTGTCAACCCCAAACCGAGGAATAATTTAATCAAAAGAATAATTTCATCTACCCAAACAGAGGAATAATTTAAGTTATGCTATTGATGTAAGAATCCTTTTGATTTTTCCAAGTGTCTAATTTTACTTGCGCGGGTCGAGTTCATTTTTCTCGAGATTAAATTAATAATTAAAGTGATTGAGTGTTTTTTCCACGATAATTTAATAAAGGAAAGAAACAAAATTAATTGTGCGTTGAGAATTTTGAATGAGTATGACAAGCGAGCAAATAGTAGGTCTTGTCACCACCGCTGTGGACACATTGACCGAACAATTAGTACGCAAAGTAGAGTTGTTGACGAACCAATTCGAACAATTGAACCCTAAAGTGACAACATACAGGCCAGTCACGTTGGCAACCGATAGGCAGGGAAATAGCTTCGACTTAGTAAAATCTTTGCCAGAATTTAAAGGTGAGATTCAATCCTATCCCGCATGGAGGGATTCTGCACACTTTGCAATGGATTATTATCCCGAGGGATCAGAAAATTATTATATAGTGATGGGAATTCTTAGAAACAAAATCACCGGAGTAGCAAATGCAAAACTTTCTTCTTTTAATACTGTGTTAAACTTTCAAGCAATTATTGCTAGATTGGATCAATGTTACGCAGACAAAAGATCCCTACAGGCTTTAGAGAACGAACTAAATATATTGCGACAGGAGGACAAATCTCTTTATGAATTTTATGACGCAGTGGACCAGCAACTTACATTGATTATTAATAAAAACAAAATGACTTATTCGAACAAAGAAGACGTAACAGCTGCGCTAAATGGACGTGCCAGAGATAACGCTTTGCGAGTGTTCATTTCAGGCTTGCGTCGCTCACTAAGTGATATTTTGTTTTCCACAAGACCCGTAGATCTTCCAACAGCCTTAGCAACGGCTCAAGCATTATAAGCTAATCAACGTCGACAAGAATTCGCTAGAATATTTGCGGTCGGGGACCTAGCCAAAACAAACCATCCCCAATACAAGAGGCTAAATAACCTGCCACCTCATCCGTCATATAAGCTAGCTCAGACATCCGGCGCTGTAAGGCAGGGAGGTTATAGAGAACATCAAATTCCAATGGATATAGATCTAGAACCTTCAAGTAGTAGACGCACCCCAGCAGCCTCATCTACACCACAGCAGCATATGCAACCAACAACTGCACCGACTGGACAACAGTACCATCCACAAGCAGTCCGTGAAAATTTCAAGAGAAAATACGAGGATTCAGGTAGAACATGTCCTGCCCAGAAAACACAAAGAATAAACCATCTCGCATCGGAACTCGAGGAAGACGATGAGATGAGTTCCCTTTTCGAGTATGACGAAGACAATGTTGAGGGACAGATTAATTTTTTAGACTAACGCCTCCTTTACCTTTTATTAAGACTATTAATAGACACTGGGACAACCAAAAACTTAATAAAACCAATGAACGTTTTAGTAGGCATCACCCCTCTAAAAAAAACCTTTTCAAGTAAGTTCAGTGAATGGAACAAATCAGATTAACAAAAAATGTAACGTATCAATTTTCGGTAGTATAACCCCATTTTATATTTTAGATTCATTGAAGTCTTTTGAAGGAATAATAGGTTGTGCATTTTTTAAAGAGATTTCTGCGACCATTGCCATAGGTAACGACGTTCTAAACTTCAACGGAGGTAGCGCTCGTTTAATTTGTGACCAAGGAAACAATATTAATTTAATGACATTAGAAAAAAAAAAGACGTTCCGACTCATATTCACGATGATTTTGTTAAAATTATTTCTTCAAGCGCTAATGCATTCGCGGATCCAAACAGATCATTACCATTCAACACCAATGTGGAGGCAACTATACAGACTGATACGGACGAAGCGATCTACAGTAGAGCGTACCCATATCCAGTCTCTGTATCCGATTTTGTGAATAATGAAATAGAAGCACTTTTAAGAGATGGTATCATTAGAAATGCATCTTCTCCTTACAATTCCCCAATACATGTGGTTGGGAAGAAGGGATCGGACGAACTCGGAAATCCAAAACATAGATTGGTGATTGACTTAAGGAAGCTTAACGAAAGAACTGTTAGTGACAGATACCCCATGCCCGATATATCTGTGATTTTATCTAACTTAGGGAAATCTAAGTTTTTTTCAACACTAGATCTTAAGTCTGGTTTTCATCAGATAAAGCTTGATGAGAGGGATAGGAAAAAAACAGCCTTTAGTGTCAATAATGGTAAATACGAATTTTCTAGGTTACCATTCGGTCTAAAAAACGCTCCCAGCATCTTTCAAAGAGCGATCGACGACATTAAACGGGAAGACATAGGGAAAATATGTCAGGTTTATATGGACGATATTATCATTTATTCACCCGACGAATATAGTCACTTGGAGAATATAAGTACAATTCTCAGAAAGCTCGAAGCGGCAGGAATGAGGGTGTCATCTGAAAAAAGCCATATTAGAATTTGAAACTCCAAGAAACTTAAGATCCCAAAGGTCATTTCTCGGCCTGTCAGGATATTATAGGCGATCCATTAAAGATTGTGCGCGCATCGCTAAGCCATTGCCAAAATATTTAAGAGGTGAAAATGGCCATGTAGCAGCAAAAAGCTCAAGATCTATAAAAATTGATTTAGATAGCGAAGCTCTGGCAGCATTTGAAAAGTTAAAGAAAATTTTAGCTTCGGGCGATGTCTTACTAGCATATCCTGACTATAAAACCGTATTTGAATTAACAACCGATGCATCAGCAGTGGCACTCGGTGCAGTTCTGTCACAGTATGGGAAACCAATCACAATGATTTCGAGAACACTTTCAAAAACTGAGGCCAAATATGCAACCAACGAAAGGGAGTTGCTAGCAATTGTGTGGGCTCTCAAAAGTTTTAGACATTATTTGTACGGAATTACGGGCATACATATATATACAGACCATCAACCTTTAACTTTTGCAATGTCCGACAAAAACCCGTATTCAAAAATGAAGAGATGGCGATCTTTTATCGAAGAGTTCTCCCCAAAATTTTTTTATAAGCCTGGTAAAGAAAATATCGTCGCTGATGCCCTTTCACGTCAGTACATAAACCAATAAGACGACGATAGCAGTCAAACGGTACATAGTGAGATATCGTCTTCAGAGGACATTACCTCTATAAAATTTCCTACCAACCAGTTCAAAAATCAATTCGTAATCTCAAAATGTACCACTAATTCCCACAGTAGAAAAATATGGCGGCATGAAATAACCCCCCAAAATATAACACCCCAAAAAAAATATGAAATAACCCCCCAAAAATTTGTACAGAGAACAACAAAAACGATTTTTGGGGGGTTTTTCTTTTTTTTTGGGGTGTTATTTCATTTTTTCATCTTTATGAAATAAATCCCCAATATATTTTTTGGGGGATTATTTCATTTTAAATTTATGAAGAAATAGTAAGAATTGCAAATTATGTCCCGTTATTTTTACAACTTGCATTTACCATTCATAAAAAAAATCAATTTTTGTTATTAGTTGGAGTGATAATTTCGCAGAGTAAAGATCGTGATTTCGCAGTGTAAAACGCATGATATACGTCAAAAAGTCGGTATACAATAGTATAAATAAATATGAGTGTAGGGTAAAAACTTGCAAGGCAAGAGTAAGTGTACACCCAGATGGTAAGTGCGTACTTGCCAAGAATTATGTTGAGCACAACCACGAAAATGAGGAAGAAGTGTATAAGGAGTTAAAGGCACTTAACAGTATTAAGGACGAATGCGAAGATCTTGCAGGAACATTAGGAGGTGATACCCAAAATTACAACTGTCCATGTTGCCGGGTTACAGTTCAGGAGACTATTCAAGTATATACATAAATTTAAAAAAAAAAAATTTAAATTTCGAATAAAAACTTTGTTTTCCATCACCTAGACCGTGTTTGTGGATTTATTTCATTTTAAAATTTGGGGATTTATTTCATATGAAATAAGCCCACAAAAATTAGGGTTTTATTTCATTTTTGTTTGTGGCGTTTTTTCATTTCATTGGGGGTTTATTTCATTTTTGAAATTGGGGTTTTATTGCATATGAAATAACGCCCCACACTTTGGGGGGTTATTTCATATTTTTTTTGGGGTGTTATATTTTGGGGGGTTACTTCATGCCGCCGAAAAATAATGTTCAAACGATTTGTTCGTCACATTATACATTACGATGTGGTAGACAAACTTTTAGCATACTTAAAAGATACTGTGGACACAACGGGTACCAATGTTGTCCATTGTGACCTTTCTACATTGGCAGACTTCAAGGCTAGCCTTGTCTTGCACTTTCCGTCAACAAAATTTCTTCACACTGAAAAATTGGTGATGGATGTAATACGAGAAGATGATCAGTGGGATATAGTAACCACCGAACACAATAGAGCACCGTACATTCATAGAATAAACCTGGAGAATTATGATTTGATATCTGAAATACAGGAGAATATGGTGACCCATAAGGTGACCATAATAGTAACTTATATATTAATAACAATCCTAATGTAATTTAATACAATTATTTTATGTTAACATCTAAAAGAAGCATTAGGAATCTATTATTAGACCATATATCCAATTAGTAGATAAGCTATCGTAACCAAAACATGTGGGAACTGACGAAGTGCAATAAAGCCATAGGAAATAAAGCCATATGGCCTTATTTCCCAATCCATTTGTTAACCAAAGCCCAAGCACACAATCGAGAAATTTTAGACAAAACGAAGTGCACAATTTTGAACAACCAACCAATTTACAATATCAAACATTAGACCAATTCACACCACATCAAGATGCAACAAATATAGACGATTCGCAAAATTTTCACTTTTTATCAACCCACCAACAGGGTACATAGATATAAATACACATGGGTCCCAACTAGCATACATAAAAATTAACTGACCAATAAATAAAGAACTTAAATTTCTAATAGATACAGGAGCTTCAACATCCTTTATAGCACCCGAACTTGTAGATCCAAAAATTACCGAAAATAGTAAACCAACAATAATCAAAACAGTTTTACGAAAATAGGAGCAAAAATAGACCTCACTAATAACACATTACACACAGAACAAAAAACCTTACAACTCCAACTCAAGCCAAATAACACTTCTGAGAACCACGTTATCACTGAATTAACAAGAACCACAGTAAATTTACCCGTAAATACAGAAAAAGGAGACATTTATGTAGAACAAACCAAAATAAGTCCTAGCCTTTTTATCTCTGAGGGAATATATACAGCTAATAATTGGTCTAGTATAATTGAAATTACAAACACCTCCCTTGAACCGAAAATAGCATACATAGAAGAACCCTTAAAAACAAATAAATACAACTCACCTTTATACCAGGAGGTATGCAATTTCAAAACAAAAAGGATAGAAAAGGACCCCAAACCAATAAACTTCCAACAGATTTTAAGATTGGAACAACTTAATCAAGAAGAAAACAGAAATCTTATCAATCTATGCAAAAAATTCAAACACATTTTTTACAAAGAAAACGAACCTCTAACATTCACAAACGCAGTTAAACATAAAATACCTACAAAGGATGATATACCAATTTATACAAAGACTTATAGGTACCCATATGTACACAAGGAAGAAGTCAAAAAACAAATTGATAATATGCTGGAACAGGGAATCATTCGTCAAAGCTATTCACCATGGAGCTCTCCTGTTTGGATCGTACCGAAAGAGATCGACGGAAGCGGGAAACAAAAATGGAGACTAGTAATAGATTATCGGAAACTAAATGAAAAAACCATATCCTCTTCCTAATATCACAGAAATACTAGACAAGCTTGGTCGATGCATGTACTTCACAACCTTGGATTCGGCCAGTGGCTTTCACCAACTAGAGATGCACCCTAAGGACATTCCCAAAACGGGTTTCACCGTTGAAGGTGGCCACTATGAATACATAAGAATGCCATTCGGGCTAAAAAACGCCCCTTCCACGTTCCAAAGGGTTGTGGACAAAGTTTTAAAGGACTTAGTAGGAAAAATATGTCTAGTATATCTAGACGATATAATCATTTTCTCGACATCATTAACGCAACACATTAATGACATTCAAGCTATTTTCGATAGACTTTCCCTTTCAAACTTCAAAGTACAGCTGGACAAGTCAGAATTTTTAAGAAAAGAAATTGCATTCCTAGGACATATTGTATCTACGGATGGCATTAAGCCTAACCCAATGAAAATAGAGGCAATACAGAAATTTCCGATTCCTAAAACACAAAAGGACATTAAATCATTTTTAGGACTACAAGGATATTATCGCAAATTCATAACAAATTTTGCTCAATTAACTAGCCAATGACAAGCTGTCTAAAAATGGGAAAACCGGTAATAATTAGTGAAGATTACATTAACACGTTTAACACATGCAAAACTATATTGATGAACGACCCAATACTACAGTACCCTGACTTTTCTAAACCCTTTATATTAACAACTGACGCTAGCAATGTCGCCTTGGGTGCAATTCTTTCGCAAGGTGCCATAGGAAGTGACAAGCCAATCCGCTATGCGAGTAGAACACTTTCCGGTTCAGAGGTCAATTGCTCGGCCATCGTATGGGCTACTAAATACTTCAGACCCTACTGTTCGGACGAAAATGTATAATCATCACTGATCACAGACCACTGACATGGCTAATGTCTCTGAAAGAACCAAATTCAAAATTGGTCCGTTGGCGACTTAAATTGGAGGAATTTGATTATGAAATAAGGTATAAAAAAGGCAAACGAAACACGAACGCAGACGCTTTAAGTAGAATCAAGATTGCAGACACATTACATATAAACTTCAATGAAACAGAAGAAAATGACAACGCATCCATAGCGACCATACACTCAGCAGAAGAAAACCTAAACGATCATCTGTCAATTACAGAGAGACCACTTAACGATTTTCAAATACAAATCGTTTTAAAAAGATCAGACAAAACAGCCATACAACTACTCAACCCTTTACGAAACAAGTTGAGGAAAACAATAGAAATGCCCATATTCTCAGAAAAGGAAGTATTAGACATTTTTAAAAAACTTGTTCTACCAAATAAGACAACAGCAATCTTTACAGACGACGACACCTTTCGAGTAGTCCAAACGGTATACTCAAAATTGTTTTCAAACAATAGAACCTTCAAAATAGTTAGAGCAACAGAGTTCCTAACAGATATACAAGGTAGTGACGAACAAGAGCAGCTAATCACGGAAAAAAAATTAGTTTGGATAATGAAGCTGTTAACGCTTTTGAAAAAGTTAAGAAGGTGCTTTCTAGTGAAGACGTGTTGCTCCTCTATCCAAACTTCGACAAAGCCTTCGATATAACAACAGAAGCGTCATCCCACACAATTGGAGCCGTTCTTTCGCAAAACGGGCGTCCGATTACAATGATTTCAAGGACACTGTCACCTGCCGAGGAAAATTACGCTACGAACGAACGCGAGCTTTTGGATATTGTCTGGGCCTTGAAAAACCTAAGGCATTATCTTTATGGGGTTAATAACCTCAACATATTCACTGACCATCAACCTTTGACCTTTTCGCTTTCCGAAAAAAACCCTAATTCAAAATTGAAACGCTGGAGGGCGTTCATTGAAGAGTATTCTCCTAAATTCTACTATAAGCCCGGCAAGGACAATGTCGTTGCCGACACCCTCTCCAGACAATTTATAAATATTACAGTAGATTCGCTGGTAACATGCTCACTCCAAGCTTGTGGTAGTGAAATGTCATTAACCGAAATTATCCCTACAGTAGAGAACCCAATAAACTCTTTCAGAAACCAGATCATTATAACCCAAGGCCGAGAATTAAAGAAGGAAACCAAGATAGTCTTTAAGAATCGCATTCGTCATTCTATTTCATTTGAATACGTTGAGGATCTTTTAAAGACAATTGAGAATTGCGTAAACCCTGAGGTAGTAAACGGAATTTATGGCGACTTGCACACCCTAGCCCAATACAACACACTTTGATCTCTAGGTATCCATCCGTGTAATTTCGGTTCTCGAATAAATTTGTCACAGATGTCTTTAGCCAAGACGACCACCACGAAAGTTTAACGAACGAACATTATAGAGCGCATCGCTCAGTTGTCGAAAATACGATACAAGTCCTTCGGGATTACTTTTTTCCAAATATAAGAAAGAAACTTAAAGAAATAATATCTAATTGCAAAATCTGTAGGGTAGCAAAATATCGGAGGCACCCTCTGAAGCACAAGATAGCCGAAACTCCCATACCGTCTGCTCCTGGTGAAATACTTCATGTCGATATCTACAACACCGATAAACAAATTTTTTTTACATGTTTAGATACATTTTCAAAATTCGCCAGTGCGAAGCCCATACCGTCCCGAGCTATGGTAGATATTAAACCAGCCATGATAGAAATCCTTAATTTTCATAAAGGGACAAAAACAATTGTATGCGACACCGAGAAGTCATTGAATTCGGAAACTATTTAATCATAGGTAAAGAACAATTTCGGGGCTGATATCCATGCAACCCCACCAATGCTTAGTAACTCTAATGGGCAAGTCGAGCGCTTTCATAGGAATACGCCATAGAGGATACCACAGAGCTTATTCTAATGGCTACGGCCAAGTACAATAGAACCATCCATTCCACCATAAAACAAAAACCAATAGACGTTATACAGTAAATTCCAGAAGATTTGAAAAACGATATTCGTTCGAAAATACTCGGAAAACAAAAATCCGATTTATTATATCATAATAAAAAGTCAGTCGTTAAAACTTATAGCCCTGGTGAAAAAGTGTTTGTTAAGATAAATAAACGATTAGGTAACAAATTTAGCAAGGTTCTCGAAGAAAAAACAGTGCAGGAAGATCTGGGTACAACTTTAAGGATTGATAAAAAAATTGTACACAAAGATAATGTCCAACTTCTTGTTACAGCGTCTTAACGCTATTTAGCGTGTTGTCCGCCAATCACGCTGCCATCGTAGATTACACCTCTTCACATAATATACCGGTATCTGACGGATACGTAGCCGTATTCGAGAACCATGGGATACTTGCACATGTCACCAACTTAACAGAATTCACAACAATAGCCGAAGAAACGAAAAATCTGAACGACTTACTTCCACAATCTCATATGAAGAAGCTATTAGAAGCAGATGCAGACAAAATCCTTAAAATGATAGAATCGCTTAGAATACACCATAGGCATGCACGCAGCATAAACGTAATTGGCACGGCTTTGAAGTACATAGCTGGCACACCGGATTACGACGACTTCGCCGAAGTTCGCAACAAACAAGACGAACTAGTTACGTCAAGTAACGCGCAAATAATTATAAATACAAACATGCAGTCACAGATGAACAATCTAACTCGAACCTTAAATATTCTACTCAATACAACTAAAACCTCGCATATTAACACAGGACATGTGTACGACCTGCTAAGCGCTATAAATAGATCAACAATAAGAGAATTGGACAACATAGCCTTATCAGTAAGCTTGGGGAAGTTGCAAATAGTTAACCCCATCATGTTAGAAGGCTCTGAAGTAAATTTCATAATAAAATCAGAAGAATACGCTAATGTAAGCATAACTGAAGTCATTGTTAATTCTTAAACTTAGAATTTTGCAAGACAAAAATGTAATAACTTTTTAATTAAATTTCCAAAAATTTAATTACTATGTAGTTAAAAGCAAATCTATCCTGTTGTTCATAACGATAAAATCGGATCTTTTGAAAGTAATGAAGTTGCTAATTGTAATAATGAATATGTAATGCTTACCAATTGTAAAAAGAAATCCACAATTTCATTTTGCCAAAGACAAAACAGAGTAGAAAACGTCTGCCTTAATAATTTGTTAAATAGCTACACAGCCACTTGCGCCACACTTTCGGCACACAATGTGCCTCCTATTTTAGAAATTGATGACGGAATCATCATTATTAACGATCGATCTTTCAAACTCTTTGACAAAAACGAAACTAAACTTGTGCAAAAGAGCACCTTCCTAATAACATTTGAGAGTGAGATATTGGTCAATTCCTCGAAAGTTTGAAAACCTCCGTAGGATTGCGTTCCGAAGCCCAGAAACTCCCATAGCCCACTCCATAAGCCTTGCTAATCGTACAGCCATTTTATCACTCCCATACTTGCACGAGCTAAACATCGAAAATAGAAAGCATATTTCCAACCTATAATTCAAAGTTAAGGGAACTTGTTACGTCTCCGCCTCTCTTTTTGCTTTAATTTTGGTATTTTGCGCCGCATATTATTGCATAAAAAAGGGACGTATATTGGAGATTAGAAATGTTCTTCAAAATTACGTTCAGACGGGGACGTCTGCATCTTAAAGGGGGGAGTAGTTAACATATTTTATTTCCACATCAAGTTTTAATTAGTCCAATTGATTTCAAATTGTTGGACAACTTACCTGATATTCAAGAAATTGTAGGTAAACAGGCAAAATTTGCTGATCTACATTCAAATAAATCATTGTAATAAGAATTTTTGCACCAAATAGTGTCTTGTTTAATGTACACAATCTACTCCATCTAAAAGAAACTTTACAGTTTGTCGATGATCCAATGTCATGCACTTCATATCCCTTCGAAAATTATTTGCAGGGTTTAAAGAAAATTGTAAAAAAGCCTAATCAAATATTGGAACAATTATATAGGAGACTTGTTGAGCATAAGTTTAATGTTTCTTCCATCCAAAGTGGTTTTAATAATAAGGGTACGAAATATACTTTCAATAATTGCGTACTGACAGCTAAAAACCCTAATAACGTTTATTATTTAAAAAATTATGTACCACTGAAAATAGTGAAGTTTTTGCATGGCGACAAAGGCTCTGTAGTTTGTCAACGTTTTTATAATATTAGAAGCTTTTATAAAGAACCTTGCAATTCAAAATCCGTGGGAATATATTTGGTTAATAAGGAAAACTCGAATAATTGGGAAACGTTTTAAATCAAGGATATAGAATATAAATCATTGGCTTTACCCTATAGCGAAAACCTAGTACTAATCCCAATTCTACATAGCTGTCATTAAATTTTTGCAATTGTTCTTTTTCTTAAAAAAAGCTTCTTATATTTAAGTTTAAGTCTTACTTAAGCGATCTAGTCAATATTATTTCACAATGTCATTCAGGATTAAAAACAAAGTAAGTTAAATTTTTAATGATTTTTAAACACAAACATATTCCAATGTACATAATTCGTATTTCATTAGGTTGCAATACTCATGCAGGCAAATGCGAAGAATTGCTTAAGACTGTATCAGAACTAAAAGGTTACAAAGCTCTTCTATTTATCTACGGAATATTATAATATTTTTCTAACTACTTTCTGCTGCTGTTGAACAAAGAGAAAAAGTTATAACCAAGCAAATGAAATTACTACTGGAAACGCCTGCAGAGCAAAAAGTTCTCGTAAGCAAACTTTTACGACAGCAAAATAATTCATTGCAGTTAAATCAATCATTCCCCTACCATCAATAGAAAAATTAATTGCATTGAATAGCGATATCACTGGTTCTAACTAAAGTTAGACTTAAGAATTATTTGTAAAAAATAATTATAAAATAGCAATCAAGAAGAAAAGTCGCACAAGCGCCGGTTCAAAGTAAAGTAAATTAAAGAAATAATAATTTACGTTGCATCTTCAATTACAACAAGTTCCAACAGTAACGTAGCTTTGTTCCCATCAGTATCGCTGACTATGCTGTTCCCACGGATATTGTGGAGTATGCGTCTGGCGAGTACACGAGCCAACAAGAAGAGGTGGCATGATCGGCTGAATGTGAGGGTAGTTTAAGTAAAATGTATTTAGAAACATTCACTTGTATGTAGATAAGTTAACACACTCAACACCATTCAACATAATAATAACAACAACAACCATAATAGCCAACAAAACTCAAAACGTGCAACATAGAATTTGCAACCTAAACAAACTTCAAGCTGCTCAATTAAAAATTCCCAGACGAAATCTAATCCTCACACGCGGCAAGCGCATGAATTGGATTGTGGGAAACCCAACATCAACAGGTTGTGTGAAATGCAACATCAGCAGGTTAATTATTAAGTTAAAAGTCTTAAACAATTTTAATTGTAAATTCTTGGCAGTCGGTTTTTGAATACTAATGAATAAAGTTGATTTTGTTAACCGTAAAAAGTTAACAAATAAAAAAAATATTTTTTTAAAAATTTCAACTTTTATTTCTTTAATTGGCGCCCGAGCAGGGACTATCGATCAACTGACCGAGAGGCTGAGCAGGACATTAACAATGACACAACCGACTGGAGCGACAGGTCTTACCGAACCACAGAGGGAACAGATAGCCCTCATGATAAGGGATGCCCTTAGGTAACCGACCGACCATCTGGCGGATGAGGGGGCTGACCATCCCATCGGGGCAACCTCTGCCAAGTTAGAGGAACTGGACAGAGTACCCGATATAGTTAGGTCCTTGAGGGAGTTCTCCGGGAAACCGGGAGAATTTAACTCCTGGAGAAAATCAGTGGAGAGAGTTTTAGGACTCTATGATTCAGTAAAAGGTACTGGTAGGTACTACGCAATTCTTCATACTATACGGACAAAAATTGTTGGTGACGCAGATACTGCTTTGGAGTCGTATAGGACTCCACTGGACTGGACACGAATTAAAAAATGTCTCTCGATGCATTATTCGGACAAGAGAGACATAGGAACATTAGAGTATCAAATGATGACATTATGCCAGGGTAACAAGACAATCACGGAATTCTATCAGGGTGTTTATCAGCACCTTTCTCTACTTCTCGATAAGGTTTCCTGCCTGGATCTGGAGGAAAATAGTCTTCACGCAATGACTACTACCTACAGGGAAAAGGCATTGGATACATTCGTAAGGGGATTAAATGGAGATCTGCCAAGACTGTTAAGCGTACGTGAACCGACGTCATTGCCCCAAGCGTTACATATCTGTCTAAAGTTGGACAATATGACCTTTCGGAGAAATTACGCACACGGACACTCTGTCAGAAGTAACGTACAGAAAGATAGGGCTGGTGCGGCAGGTTTCACAAATGGGAGAGGATTCTACCCCGAGCTCGCTTATGTTGGGGGTGCACCGGCTACTAGACCCCCCGTACCCCCTCGGTATAATCACGCTCCAAACTTTAGCGGTAACCCAAGCTTTCAACCTAAATTTAATCCAAACCACAGTCCAAATTATGGTCATAACTCGAACCTTCAACCTATCCCTAATCCAAATTACAGTCGTAATCCAAACTATAGCAATTACCTAAATTTTCCTGGAAATTCTAGACTGAATGCAGGGACTCAAAATAGACCCCTGAACAATCGGGTAGAACCAATGGATGTGGATAAATCAATCCAAACCCGTCAGGTCGACTACATTAATAGACCACAGAATAATCCAGCTCTAAAAAGGCCAACAACAGCATCTTTTCAAGTACCAGTAAATAAATTCCAACGTAACTTCCATATAGAAACAGATTACATGCCGGTGGAGGCTTACTATTGTGGCTACCCACCAGAGGGAGACGAAGTCCTGTTTATCCAGACTAAGATCCAAGACGAGGGCAACGAGGTCACTCGACTTCATTGGAAGCGCTTGGAAATGGTTAGCCGGTAGTCCGGACCACCATGATTTCGAGATAATAGAGAACAAAATGAATAACGTTCTAGTAAACAATAATAATCAGATCGTAATTAATCAGTTAACAATAGATAAAGTAAACCAACTCTCAGTAGTAACCAATAATATTTCTAAACTATTAGAGGAAAAAAGTAGAGAAGAAAATTTATTAGATTTTAAGTATAAACTGGAAATTATTAAAGAAGAATTGTCTAATATCGAATATGCCATTCATTGGGCTAAATCAAATATTGTAAATTCGTTTATTTTTTCTAATACTGAAGTTAATATTTTGAGAGATATTTTTTATAATGATAACATTCCATTTGGCAATATGGATGAATTACTAAATTTTTCAAAGATTAAAGTTGCTTCTAATAATAAAGAAATTATCTACATTGTCAATATCCCAACAACCAATAGTGAGAGTTGCGATAATCTATTAGTCAAACCTGTAAGGCAAAATAATATAGTAGTTAAGACAAACTTTAAAAATGTTCTAAAATGTAATAATAAGATATTTGGTACAAAAAATGACTGCAAGAATTATAATAAGATAAGTATTTGTGAAATAGATAACATCATAGACATAAGTAAATCTGACTGCATCCCAAATCTACTAAAGAGTAAACCATCACGCTGTACAACAACCAACGATGAGCATGTGGCACCAGTAGAAGAAATAGATGAGAGCATGATATTATTAAATGGGTACAAAGGACAAATCGAAATAGATAACTCAACAATTGAAATAGATGGCACGTTCATAATTCACCACTTAAATTCTACAGTACGAATCGGAAATAAAACGTATCTTACAACTCAGGTCACCCTTACTAAACCATTACCGGCATTGTTGCAACCAAGTAGCTCTAATGATCAAGAACAAGTGATAACGTTAGAAAGAATGGAGGCAGTTAACGTCAACAACTCTCACATAATCGAGAAACTGCAAGTTGAAAACAAAATTAACCTAACCATCAATATTGGATTGGTAATAACTATTATAATATCGATCATTATTATTATTTACATAATAAAAAAGAAAAGGATAAATGGAACCGATGAGGTTGGAAGTAATTCATCCAAAAATAATACAGAATCCGCAAAAACAGAGCATGAAACAGGAAGTGTAGAGGATCAACTGTCAACCAAGTCGAAAATCTCCTTGTCATTACCATTAAGGGGTTCTAAAAAGAAGAAAATCCATGACCTTCCATTTTTTTGAAATACAGTTATTCATGCGAGGACGCCTGAACTTAGAGGGGGAGGAGTTAACACACTCAACACCATTCAACATAATAATAACAACAACAACCATAATAGCCAACAAAACTCAAAACGTGCCAACATAGAATTTGCAACCTAAACAAACTTCAAGCTGCTCAATTAAAAATTCCCAGACGAAATCTAATCCTCACACGCGGCAAGCGCATGAATTGGATTGTGGGAAACCCAACATCAACAGGTTGTGTGAAATGCAACATCAGCAGGTTAATTATTAAGTTAAAAGTCTTAAACAATTTTAATTGTAAATTCTTGGCAGTCGGTTTTTGAATACTAATGAATAAAGTTGATTTTGTTAACTGTAAAAAGTTAACAAATAAAAAAAATATTTTTTTAAAAATTTCAACTTTTATTTCTTTAATTGATATGTGTGTAGAATTTTTCCTTTCCCGGACTTTTTCATTTCCGGGGAAAGCGGTATTTATTTTTGAATTTCCCGGGATTCCGGGAATTCCCGATCAATACAAATCGATGCAAAATAAGTTGCAATCCAAACTTACAGTGCAGTGACAATAAAACTTTTCAATTAGTTTTTAATTTAATTGTAATGATCTTTTCACTAATGGTTTGACTCTATAGTACTCTTGTATTATTAGAGAGCCTTAGAGTAGCAGACGGCTCTATTTTATGGCAAAGTTAATTGCAGAAGTCTTTAGAAAAATAAAACAACTTTGAAGTCAGATTTATTTCTAACTTTATTTATAATTTTCTTCAGCTTATATACTATTTCTTATTCTATGTTTAATAATTATCATATTAATTTATTTTTGTTAATTTTTTTCAATATTCAAAATTCATTATTACTATCATTTTTCAACCTGCAATTCTAGTGACCTATTTCAATAAACACCAGTCACTTGCAATTGCATAATAAAATTTAGGTCATTGTTTCTTTGTTTATTTTTATAATTTTTCATTGCTTGCAATTTTGCTTGCTTGCATTTCAGTGTGTATTTCTGCATTAGGTGTGTTCATACTACATGCACTACATAATAAATCCCCTAAATTGAGCAACGGAGCTGCCCGAAATATTGGGTACATAAATAAAAATATTGAAAATTTAAATTAAAATGGTTTTTTAATTTATAATAAATGACCTCAAGCCAAACCAAATATAAACCACAACAACAAAAAAGGTCAACAATACAACCCTACAAGAAATGAATGAGCGAGTAGTCACATTTTTCATTTTGGTGTTAAGAAAATGATAGAAAGAAATGACCGAATGTGACCGAAAACTTGATTTCGGTCATTTCTTTCTATCATTTTCTTAACACCAAAATGAAAAATGTGACTACTCGCTCATTCATTTCTTGTAGGGAAGTTAACACATCATTTATTTAAATCCATTTTGATGACCAAGCACACGCGAGTTACATATACAGGTAATAACAAAACTACAAATAAAGTCGACGAATTTGTAAATGCTGATACAATTATAGACAAGTTCGACGACTTCCTAAAAAAAATAGTTTTAAATAAATAAACGGAATTGCGAAATCAATTTGTAAATTAAACATTTTTAATATTATTGATGACACTTAGTAATTTTGAAATAAACTTATTGAGAACATTTTTTTTTAACATTAATGCTGACACTTATTGATTTCCCAATGCCACAGTATAATGATTAAGTTAAATAGAAATAGATAGTAAAATGGTTAGTCTTGTTTCTCCTATTGTCTTGAACAAACAAATAAAAATTTAATAAAAATAAAAATAAACAAAACCAAATAAACACTTTGTTTTTTTTTTCGAACACAACACAAACAAAAGAGTTAATTCGAGCACAACATTTTTCCCACAACGACGAACTATGCTGACAGAGTCTCTAGTTATTCTTAAGTTTCATAAATATTTCGAACAAGTGTATCTATAATTATGCTTGTTATTGTAAGTTTTAGTTCTAGTTTGGAATTCAAATAATAAAGAGCATTAGCTCAAAAGATTTTTTTTTTTAAAAAATAAATTAATTAATTGGCGCCCGAGCAGGGACCAATGTGTAGTGTGCAATAAATATTGGCTTGAAAATAAAAAAGTAAAGTTCTGTGTGTACAAAACTAAAAACATATCCTGAAAATAAAAAGTAATTATTCGCGAATGTTAAACAGCTCGAAAATAAAAAGAAAAGCTTTGTGTGTGCAAAAACAAAATCCTGAAAATAAATATAAGGATTTGCAAATGTTAAACGAGGAAAAGTCTGAAAACAAAAAAGGCTGATAACAACAACAAAAAAAACAACGGGTTGCAAGCTACAAGGAGGACTGGCGTAAAGTATCGAGTAAAAGGCTGCAAGAATACATTCATATGTTTAACACACACAAGCATCCCAATATTCATTCAAATATTTAAAAAGTTAAAGAGTGGTTTACAGAGTTTAAGAGTAAAACTATGAAAGAGAGTGTAATCTGTATTTTACTTTATAATAACAAAGGCACACATTCTATTCACTCTTTTTCTTTGAATATTTAAGTTAACACCTCGCACCTTTCCAACTTACCTCTCAACCTTATGTTCCACTGTACATTCACCTATATGTTAGTTTGACTCAGCAAATATCCCAGACGGCGTGTGTTGCAATACGACACCATACTTAACTTACGCAATCATGGGAAGCATATTGGCAAATCGTTCTCATTAAGTTGTGCAATCATGGGAAATACATTGCAAATCGTTCTCATTAATTTAAGCTAGTACATATAAGCATTTTATAAAATATTTTGTAAGTTCTTTTTATTGAATAGGCAATTTATAAAATAATTTGGTAAAGTTCTTTTGATGAAATAAATTAACTGTTTGGCATTTCAATTCTAGTGCTGGACGCGAACAGTCATTAAAACTTAATCGATTCCGTGTTTTAATTTCAACAAGTGAGTTTGGTCGTTGGGCCCCATGGGTGGCCCAACATAGTAATTTCTTCAATGAATTGTGGAATTTATTTGTTGATTTGAATATCTTCAGTGTATAACAGTGCTTGGCTGACCAAACACCTTTGCAGTAACAAGCAAATAAATTACAAGGTAGATTTAAAAATATAATTATTACTTAGGATAAATTAAAAAAAAAAAAAACTTATTTCGGTCGTGTTTCCATAAATACAAGAATTTTTTTAATAAATAAAATGGCTCTAATTCTAGTCGAAGGTTTACGGGAGGCCCGTAGCATTCCACAATTTTGTGGAACCTCTGAATATGCTTTAACCAGCTATTTAAGGGACGTGAATTCAGTTCTTTCTTTGGTATCCGAAGAAAATAAACCAACTATTAGATCGGTTCTCGCGAACCGCCTTCAAGGTAAAACATTGAAATCAGTTGAAACTCTTGTTTCGCCTACATGGGATAAAATTCTTGCAAAACTCAGAGAGGATTTCGGAGTCAAGGAATCCTTCCTGAATCTTAGAAACCAGGCTATGGATGTAGTCGCGTTCGGTATCGAAGAACTACATTTTAAATTAAACGAAATCTTAAGCCTTATGAACACCAAATACAATTTAAGTCCAGACCAAAGTGCATCATTTACTCCTGCCATTAATGAAAGATTAATTTTCGATATTTACTTGAATCTTTTACCTTTGAATATAAAAACCTTGCTCATTCAAAATCATATAACTACTGTTAGCGCGGCATACTCGTATTTTATTGAAAATAATCTTATTAAAGAAATATATCTAAAAGGTAGGAAAAGTTCCGATACCAACAAAAACTTAAACAAGAATCAAAACCAAAATAATCGACCGGGAAATTTCTCTAATAGGCCACAGCATTTTAATAATAGAAATTGGTTCCCACATAATACTTATAATTTAAATCAAAATGATATAAGAAATAATTCAAACAGATTTCGTTATCCGAGCGGTACTCAACCCAGACCTAATAATATCCAAAATACTTCATCTCAAAATAGACATAACAATCGTCCCGAACCCATGGACGTATCACATGTCACTGAAAATTTTCATGTACCGCCTCGAGATCGCAATTACCAATAATATCTCTGACAATTAATACAATAAAATTTAGATGTTTGATTGACAGTGGCGCCGCAACTACACTGGGCGAGCGGTATACGTTTGGCAGGTTATTCCCTAAGAGAAATATAAAAAATGCAATTAAACTTAATAAGATAACGGGAACAAGACTAGTAACAGAGAAGGTTCTATTAAATGTACCTCTAGAATTTAATGCGAGGGGCAGTACAATGTCCGTTAAATTAATCGACTTAACAAATAAACTCTTTAGTTGCATAATAGGAAATAATGTTTTAATGCCTATGGGTGTTGTAATAGATTTTCTTAACATGAAGCTAAAAGTAAATAATAACGAAATTTCGTTTTATCAAGGAAACGATAGTATGAATTTCAGAGAAAGTGTTGGACTAGAGATAGAGAATATAGATTTCTTCAATATTGAAGTACCTTGCAATTTAAATACTGAAGAAAAACATAAATTGAAGTAGTTTATCCAAGGTAATAAAGTAACGTTTTATCAAGAGGGACAGTCACTAACTGCGACAAATGCAATAAAGCATAGTATAATAACAACATCAGATAGGCCAGGATATTCAAAGATTTACCGGTATCCTAAAATCCATGAAAGGGAAATAGAGTCCCAGGTAGAAGAAATGTTGGCTCACGGGATAATAAGACGGAGTAAATCTCCTTACAATTCACCCCTTTGGATTGAGCCCAAGAAGCGAGACAATCGGGGAAATGTAAAATGGCGTATAGTCATCGATTACAGGGCACTTAATACTGTTACGGTGGACGACAAATTCCCCATGCCGAACATCGATTCACTCTTTGACAAATTAGGTAGGGCTCAGTATATTTCCACAATTGACCTTGCAGAAGGTTTTTTCCAAATACAGATGGAAGAAAGAGCCATTGAGAAAACAGCTTTCTCTACTCCCATGGGACATTTCGAATTTATTAGAATGCCCTTTGGGCTAAAGAACGCACCCGCAACTTTTCAGCGCATGATGAATCATGTCTTACGCGATTATATTAATCCTGTCTGCGTTATATACATGGACGATATATTGGTTTTTTCATCATCCTTGGATGAACATTTGGATAGCTTAAAGAGAATCTTCTCTACGTTAAATGAGCACAACCTGAAGGTTAAGCTCAGTAAATGTAACTTTTTTTCTAAGGAAACACAATTCCTAGGACATATAGTTACGAGAAATGGCCTTAAGCCAAATCCATCTAAAATTGAAGCTATAATGAATGTCCCTATCCCAAATACCGTTTAACAAATTAAGTCCTTTCTTGGGCTCACTGGCTACTATAGGAAATTCATTAAAAACTATTCTTCCGTCGCGGGTCCTATGATAAGGAACTTAAAAAAGGGTGTCAAAATAAAGGCTGACGATCCTTCATATGTCGAATCTTTTCAAAAATTAAAAAGAATCATAACTCACCACCCCATTCTCTCGTACCCAGATTTTAATAAAAAGTTCGTGCTCACTACAGATGCTAGTAACACAGCATTAGGCGCCGTTCTTAGCCAGGAAATAAACCTAAATGCTAGCAGAACGCTAAATAATCATGAAAAGAATTATAGTACGATAGAGAAAGAACTTCTCGCGATAGTGTGCGCCGCAAAGTATTGCCGTCCCTATTTGTTTGGAAACAAATTTTTGGTTCATAATGACCATTAGCCTCTAAAATGGCTTTCTTCTCTAAAAGAGCCAAATACGACAATAACGTTGCTGACTTTCTCAGTCGGTTAGAGCAAGAAGAAGTAGAAGCAGAAGATTGTGATATTAAATCACTTTTTGAAGTCTCTGAAGTGATAGAAAACAAGAAGATGACACAAGTGCCAACTTTTTTATACATAAGTGATTCTATTGTTAATAAATATAGAACACAGATTCGAATTGTCAGAGAAAAACAAGCAGAACTGAAGGTGTTGTACAGAAAATATAGGTTAATTTATGTTTGTGAAAATGATTTGCGTAGTGATCACTATTTAAATGGTCTGTTTAGACGGACACTCCGTAAAGGAAAGGTGGGTGTGTATTCGGAATTACCAGATAGTTTATATTATATAGTGCAAGAAAAATTAACATCCCTTTATCCGAACGATACACTTTTGAATTTTATAAAATGCACAAAACTGGCACTTGATTTGCGTAATGAAGAAAAGTTTTTGAGACGATAGACAATATTCATAAGTCTACAAACCATAGAGGAATATTAGAAAATTTCGAAGAAATAAAGCATTATTTTTTCTACCCAAATTTAATTAAATACGTTAACAAATACATTAATTCATGCCGTATTTGTAATGAAAGTAAATATGAACGCAAGCCCTATCGCAAATATTTTAACCATACCGTTACCCCCATTAGGCCTAATATGATAGTGCATATGGATATTTTTCAGGTCCAAAGGGCCTATTTTCTAACTACCATAGATAGATTCACCAAATTGGGCTCTGTACATAAAATTTCAGATTAAAATATGTGCACCGTAAAGGTCAAAATAGAAGAAAGAATCGCACTTCTCGGAAAACCTGAGCTACTCGTCATGGACAACGAGTTTAATAATGCTCTAATAAAAATGTTTTGCTCGGAGAAAAATATCGAAATGCATTTTACAACCCCTTATTCGCACACGGGGAATTCGGACGTAGAAAGGATGCAGCTTTCATTATTGGAACACATTCGTATTTTGAAACGTAATAAAGAACATATCGATACCGAAGAACTGGTAATAAGGGCAGTAGGCTTTTATAATGATACCATTCACTCCACAACTGGGCTTAAGCCAATCGAGTTTTTGAATAGATCAGATTTAGACTACTCCAAAATAGCGGAAAAAATACGTATAAAGAAAGGAAGGGCAATAAATAGAATAAATTCAAAAAGAGAAGAGATACCTAGATACAATAATAAAGATATTTATGTAAGAAATCCGGTCGCAGCAAGGCAAAAGACTGCAAGAAGATTTTTAATATACAACCCAAACAATCCCAATAAAATTGACTTATCAAATATTAGACGACCTTTGAAATCCTTTTCAGGAGACAATGAAGTTGGCAACCCTTATACTTCTGGTGTCGTGGGGAATGTACTCCATTAATCCGGAGGTACAAATAAGGAAGGTCGAGACTCAGGCTGGATATATCATCTTAAAAGGAGAACATGTAAACATAACAAAAAAATTTTTCAGAATTGATCCACGTTGTAAATGTTGACGGTTGGTTGATTACACACTGCTACAAAAAAACACTTTTTGTCAGAACTTGAAACCCGACCTAGTGGGGGCTGTAGGCCTAGGTGAGGGCATACAAAAACCGTTTTCAAACATTTTGAAACACCCTCAAAATTTTGAGTTATTTTCAAAAAACTGTTTTATGGTAGGTCGTAGCACTTTAGTACCTCTAACTCACAAATTTTTTGATCGATTTTAAAATTTAAAGAATTAAGCTTTTATGAAATGTATTCATAAAAAATATATTCCAAAAAATTAGGTGAGTTTTTCTCAAAATTATCTAATTTTTTTTATTTTTTTCCCTAATTTTTAAAATTCAACAAGAGTTATTTTAATTTTTTTCTATGAAAACCTATCTTTATTTGTACTGTATTTTAAAGATAATTTTGTGTAGAAAAAAACGAGATATCATTTGTTAAAATCGGCTTATATTTGCAAAAGTTACTAAAGTTTTAAATCTCGCACAAGATCGCAAAAATATGCATTTGTCACAAAATGTGGCTCAGCCGATTTTGGTAAATATTCCATATCACATTCCTCGTTTTCAGATTCATCATCACTTTGTTAATTGCACTTAATACTGGCTTAGTAACAGTTAACACATTAGCATACTGAATGCTATCACGATTTTTATATTGATAACCAGTGATGTTTGTTTGGCAAAAATAACAGTCTTGGGGTTTATTGAATATTTGATGATGCCAAATCATTGGGAAAGATAATGGTAATGGCTGGCTTATAAACTTTTCGGACTTAGTTTTCTTAAGCATACTGGAACAGCTTGTACAAATACTTTCGGGTTCATAACATTTGCTAGAACTGTATGAGCAGTTAAAAACTGTATTGAAGGCATTTACCAATGCTTTATTTTTCTTCAGATCAAAGCGATGTTTTTGTCAGCGAATAAACCGCAAACATAACAAAAATTATTACGCTTATCACACAATGCAGAAAAAAATTACACACAATTTAAAATTTGTTAAAGGATTACAAAAATTACAAACTTACATGTTTTAAAAAATTTAAATATTAATATCACTTCACTTGTCAGTAACACTTTTGTTACTCTTATCTAAAAACAATATCCTTCACCAAAAGGTAGTATTTAAACTTTGCCATTGTGTTGGTAATAAATTCGATTATTTTATGTATTTATCCAAATATATATGTATATGTAACTAAAAATTGCATATAAAAACATTCTAAACTTGTTTAATGATTTAAAAAACTAGGGCATAATAAACCCTATTCATCTGTATTATCTTCCAGTTCTTTTTTTTTTAATAAAGACAGATTAACAATAACTTATTAATATGTGGTTTACAGAACACGAGCGCCTTACTCGTCTGTTCAACTTACATTTAAAACAAAAACAAAATTTTCAATTCGTGTTCTGTAAACCACACATAATTTAATACCAAAAACGTAACTGTAAACTTACAACAAACAAATTATTAAGTTGACAAATTTGCCTGTATAGGTAGTTAATTGTTTTTTTTTATTCATATGTTTTGCGCGGGGGGAGAAAATACTAAAAACAGGTGTTAATGAAAAGTTGAATAACTTATACAATTTTTATCCGATTTGAAAAATGAAAACCATGTTTTGTTAAGAACTAAATTTTCTTCATACGTTAATATAAATTTTTATAAGCTTTCAAATTAAAATAAGCAATGAAAAGCACCTAAAATCAAAAAGGTTTATAATTTTCGTTTGTTTTTGTAGAGATTCTTAACAAAAACAATTGTTATAACTTACAAATGTATAACATATGCACGTCATTTTAAAGCGTAATTAGTTTTCTTTCCAAATCCGTTAAATTAAAATCGGACAAGAACTGACTGAGTTACAGGTCGATAAGTTGACGAACATCACTGAAAACGGTTTTTTTAAAATAACTTCTGAATTTGAGGGTGTTCTGAATTTTTTTGACACAATTTTTTATGTACTCAACAAGACTGTAGCACCGTGTTATTAATCTTAATAAAAAACTTAGTGAACTAGAACACTCCTTATTAACACTTAACATTCACACTGGGACAAGAAATAAGCGAGCTCTGATAAATGTAGGAGGACGAGTAATAAATTGGCTTTTCGGCAATATGGACGACAAAGATATGTTACGGATTTTTTCTTCTATCTTTTGAATCATGATTTTTGCCCTCACCCAATATGTTAGGTCATGCAACCATAAACCTTAATTGCGTCATTATACATATTTTTTCCGTAGTTCTTACTGACAACAAATTTTTGCCCTTACCTAATATTTCAAACCACGCAAATGTACCATTAAATTGCATCATTATGTGCCTAACATGTATTTTTTTCCATTCGCATACTTATTTGCATTCTTTTACTTATTCGCATATTTACACTTACGGTACGGTAAATGTCTTTCAGTTGGTAACAACTCTCATCTTGATGTAAAAACAAAATCTTTTTACATCATAACATACAACCAGTGGCCTGATACCACCGTTAACAGAAAACCTGTTTTGAGTAACATAACCTTGGTTGGCATTGCGCATGATTTAAATTTTTTTTAATACTTCTTCCTCTGAAAAATATGTACATACAGACGTTCTGGCAACCTGCATTGCGTATGACACTTATGCAAGAAAAAAAATGACCAACACTACTGTAGAGTTTTTTTCCCATCACATTTGCAGTGTACACATATCCGCTTGACCTGAGATTCGAAAAAAGCGAACATTCACCACTGCGAAGAATTAGCGAAACAAAAATGTTCGCTAAAAGTTCGAAAATTTAAGGTAAAAATGAACGTTCGCATTAACGAAGTTTTTGCGAAGATTTGGCGAACTTAAATTTGAGTAAGCGAATTTTAAACCGTTATCTTCGCTTACTTCTCACCAAATCTGTATAAATGATATTGCGGTTCTATTTTTGCGAACAAAAAATCATTAGTAAAAATGCTGCTCGCAAGAAAAGCAAAAAAAACGTTTTTTTTCGTTTTTTATTGAAAAATAATAATAAACAGGTCATTTGTGAGTTAAAAGTGAAAGTGTTAAAAGCTAAAGGCGCAAGTTTAAAAAAAATTAATATAAAAATATACGAAACTTGTGGAAAATAATGTTTTCTGAAGTACTGGCGGAGCTGTTCTCTTGGAGAGGAACTATCAGCAAAAAATGTTTAAGGGGATCGTGATTAACTTCAGCTATTCGACGTAAGAAAAAATTTGAAAACTTTTGTTTATAATAATTGTAGAATAATTGATTTTTATACATACATATTTCATTAGATTCTTTTAAAAGCAAATTTTCATTAGAAGATGGTGATTTCGATAATATATCACAGAGGTTTTTTTAATATGTCCATGACAGACTAAATAAATCAGCTAATTACCAAGAATAAAAGAATGGAAATTGAATAAAACTGCGTTTTCTTAATTACTTTTTATCGCCTTATTTTTTAAAAATATATGTATGCAATTTATTTTTTTAAAAATTATTTTCATGTAAAGTATTAATTTATAAGCATTTTTAAGAATTATTTTTTTTATTTAACTTTAAGTACAAATTTTTGTTTTGTTTTTATAAATAAATTTTATATATGTATGTATTATACATAAAAAAAAAACAAAACGTACTCTTTTTTATAGAGAAAAAAACAAAACACACAAAATTAAGAGAGAAAAATATAAAAGCTTCGCTAACGAACTTTTGCAAAACTATTAAAAACGAATGTTTAGCGATATTTTAATCGAATAATTAAAACTGTTTTTAGTGAATATTTAGTGATGTCGTTAAAGTTGTTCGTTATAGATATTGCCAAAGGAACGCTATTAATATTAAAGCAAACCTTCGAGATCGAAAGATTTGCTGCCACAAACTGAGCGACGGGTGAACTCTATGAGTTCTTTTTCGTTTCACTACCAGTAGTCGTTCTCGAACGTTTTATCAGAGAAACGTTTGCCAATTGTTCAATAGCAATATTATTTTCGATAATAGTTTGCGTTCTAATAAGAATTATGATGCAATTTCAGTAGTTGGATTTTAGCAGTGAACAATGGCAGTTGGTTTTTGGCAGTTGGATAAGCCGGTTCGGTTTTCTTGAGCGATCAGTAAAGCAATAGTTTGTACAGTGCATTGAAAAGGAAAAAAGTGATATTTCAATTGTGTGTGTGTTTTTTCTTTTCTTATTTAACTATAAAATATTACTTTTACTAAATTCAAAAGAAAACTAAAAATTGTGTTTGAAATTACATAAAACAACCTGTCTAAACATTTAAGATTTTTGTGTGTTATAAATGTGTACTTTTCATTAGTTATTTTAGTTATGTTACATAGACAACCACAAACTAAAAGCAAAGTAAAAATATGTGTTCAAACAAAATATTAAAATGTAACGTCTAAAGAAGTAATGATTGATTTTAAAACATATAATAAATTACCTTGTAGAACAGTATCATGCAAAATAACCTAAAACAATAAAAATAGGGTGAATCTATGTTTGTTGAACTCCAAATATTAAAAAAAAAGAAAATTGTTAGATAGAAGAAAATATTGAACAAAGAAAACCTTGTAACACCATAGAAATGATACCAATATGTATATAAGAAAACCCTATAATTGTGGCAAACAAAACAAGACAAACAAATAAATAAAAACTGTATTTACCTAATGTGTTAAGGAAATTGTGCGGAACGAATAAGAAGATTGTTCAATCGAATCGTAATACGATTATCTTTAAATTAATAAAAATTTAATAAAATTAAATTAGAGAAGATAATAAGTAACTTAAAGGCAAAATGCTTCTCATGATGAAAAAACTGTGAACACGAATTCTCAACTGTGTTGTGAATTTCACATAACAACGTTTCTGAAACCGATAAACAACAAGCATGCAAATTTATTATCATCACTGTCATCATTAGAATGCTACCTACCTAATCATATTTCCTTACAACAACGACAATTTTAACTTCATCTTTAAAAACTACCAGACGTTAAACTCTGAATGCATATTAAATGCAGTTAGCAGCTAAAAATTCATACTCGACCATTTCATCAAATTGCTGTAATTATTTGTAAGTAGTTTTAAGTAAATTCTGTATTTATCTTATTTTTCGTTACAATTGTAATAGGAAAACACTTAAATAATAAATATTTACAATTAGATTTTCAATTTAACTAGAAATTTTGTATATGACGTACTGCAGTAACTTTAAACTTTTTTTTAATTGTATCGCTTGATTTTTCTTCATACCTTGAACTTCACTTATATGACAAACAAAAAAAAAAGAAAAAAAAAACAATTGAAATGAAAAATTATAATAAATTCAAATTAAACGTTATTAATAATTTAGTTTTTTAAGAAAGAAAAAGAAGAACTAAATTAACCAAATAAATGACTAACTTAATTATAATTGAAATTAAAATGTCTACGTAATTTTTTTTATAAAAGGATGCTAAGAAGAATGGTGCAGTGTGAAACGAGAGAATTCAAAAAAAAAAAAATAAATGAAATAATCAAATAAAAATTATTTTTTCGTGAGTGAGAATTAAAAACGAAAATCAAGTGCAAGACATAATTAATTCATTAAATTAACCTTTAAGCATAAAAAGCGTAAAGGAAAAATAAATTTAAAGTTGAATTTAATTTAAATAATACAACATTTTATAAACACAATCAATTGCAATTTATTAGCGAAATAGTTCAGCAAGTGCTAAGCCAAATGGCTAAAAAACCTAATCAGGACCCATAAGATAATCAGGTGACAGTCGACGCAACAAACACAGGGGAATTAGATCGTATACCAGATATGGTTAAATGCCTCAGAGAATTTTCCGGTCGTTCTGGAGAATTCAATTCATGGTGCAAAACAGTAGATAGAATACTACACGCATACATAAACTTCAGGGGCACTCCCAAATATTTCGCCATTTTACATACAACAAGACATAAGATTGTCGGCGAAGCTGACACAGCACTGGAGTCATACCGAACTCCATTAGACTGGGTACAAATAAAAAAATGCCTTGTGCTACACTACTCGGACAAAAGAGATATAGTTACCCTCGAATGCCAAATGACGGCTTTGACACAACGACATAGGGATGTATCGACTTTCTACCAAACGGTATACCAACACTTGTGACTAATTCTGGACAAGGAAGCGTGCCTCGACATTAGTGAGAAAGCGATACGTGCTATGATCAATTCGTATAGGGAAAAAGCGCTAGACACTTATCCGCGGTCTTAACGGTGATTTACCTCGGCTACTAAGTATTCTTGAACGGTCTACACTTCCTCAGGCATTGCATTTATGGCAAAAGCTAGACAATATGACTTTCCGTTTAAATTACGCTCAGAGTATAAATAAACATAATGAAGGCACAGCCCAACAAAAGCCGGTATGGCAGGGTACAAATTTTAAGGGACAACACTTTTATCCTGAATTGACTCACATGCCACCTGCACCCCAACGTTTCCATGGCATCAATGGACAATATAATCAGCCCTTTAATCGACCTACCGTTTTCCCACCAAACCAAATGTTACGACCTATTAGATTCAATAATAACCCAACTAACTTCAATAGATCCAATTTTAACCAACCCAATTTCAATGGAGGAATAAGGCTAGGGCCACCACATAATTTCAAACGCCCATTTAATAGTCAAAACTCACATCCTCCCCATATGATTCAACGTAACTTCCATGTGGAAGCAACATATCCGGATGAGACAAATTATGAATATTTTAACGAGGAAATTAGGGACCCGATACAAGTTGATGAAGACCCAAATAGAATATTTCCCGAAATAGCTTTTGAAAATAATTTAGCATCAAGCAATAATAATCCTTCAGCATATGACAATGTATATTTTTTAGAATAGCGACGTCTTCGCTTCCCTGTTTCGAATACAATGCTAGATGCAGAGACAAAGTAGACTTGGAAAAAAAGAAACCGAAATATAAACTTGAGTCTGAATATGAAGCAATGAGAGAAAAGCTACCACTTTATGATAGTTCTTACCGCTCAAACCTCTTCACCGCAGCCGCTAATCAGTATGAAGTATCATTTCACAACAATATTTGGATGCACGCAAGTTAAGGTGTGATGTCACATTCCTTAATTTTTATTTTTCAAATTTATTTACTTTCCCACGATTTAAGCTACACGCGCAACGTATTTTATGCTGACGCAGTGTGAACGAAAATTATTTTAATAAATTTTTTATGTAACATTAAACCGTTGTTTTTAACTTTGACAACATGATTGCATTTTTTTATTAAAACTGCAACGCGACTGCGGACAAAATTATGCTTCTTGCCAATTAAAAGTTCTAATTTAAGTTTAGTTAACAATAAGAATTAAGTCAGTTTAGAATAACTATTAGCTCAAATAAGGTGTAATAAAGATAAATAAAAAATAAAAAATGTGTATTTTTTTTAACAATTAAAAAGTGAATGTAATTAACTGGGGGCTCAACCGGGATCCTTAAAAAGCTTAATCCTGAAAAAAACAAGTAAGGAGATTTTTAAGGACAAAGCCAAATAAAAAATAAGTACCCTTGTAAAAAGGAGAAAAAAAATATAAAACAAAAACTTTAAAAAAGTATCCTTGTTAAAAGGAGAAAACATTAAAAACAAAAACTTTAAAAAGTATCCTTGTTAAAAGGAGAAAACGTTAAAAACAAAAATTTTAAAAAAATTAAAATAAATATCCTTATAAAAAAAGGAGAAAAATAGAACAAGAAACAATTTAAGGAAAAGTATAAGTTCATAAAATAAATTAAAATTGTGCAAACTAATTAATTTAATTAAAAATTGTGCGAAAACTGAAGAAATAAATTAAAAAAAATAGCGCAAATTATTAAAACTCGAAATTGTGCAAATTAGCTAAAATTGGTGCAAATTGATAAAAAATTGTGCAAAAACCGAATTAAAAATTTTACAATTTTCCAATTTTCCAAAAAAGACAAATTAAAAAATTTTTTAAATATATTGAAGAACATTTCAAAAATTTTTTTGAATGCAATTTCGACAATCCAATTCATCATTCATCGTATAGAAGACAACAGCAATTTCGACAATCCAATTCATCATTCATCATATAGAAGACAACAAGGATTCTCAACAAAATTTCGGAAGACAACAACGTATAGTTGTAAGTAATTTTAAGTCAATTTAAAATTGTGAAAGAAAATAATTAAGTGAAATTTAAAAAGAAAATAATTAATTTATAGTTGAAATTTTGAAATATGAAAATAAAAAGTTAAATTAATTTTCTAAATTTAAAAAGAAGAAAATAGTAATATAAAAGAATTTAAAATAAATTTATGATTTCTGTGGCTATTTACTGTTTTTAAAAAATATTTCGTGAATGTTTTTTTTTGAAAACATTTATTCAAAAGTTTTGGCTTTATGCGATTTTTGTGTAGATAAATTTTATTGAAAAATAATTTAAAATAGCCGAATTCAATCTGGATTCAGAAGTAGATAACCTATCTAATTCGTTTAGGGATTTGGGGACAGATTTCAAAGAAAAAATGGCTACTGTAGATCAAATTAGAATTCTAGTAGAAGCACAAACAGCTCCTTTAATAGCTAGAATAGAAGAATTAACGAAAAGCTTAGGAGAATTGACAAATTCAGATACAGTAGGCGAATTCGAAGAAGAAAAAATTAACGTGGCAATACGATGCGACGAACCATTAGATGTAATCAAGTCCTTGCCAACGTTCGATGGCAAAAACTCTTACGTTAGCTGGCGAGAGGCAGCTACAAATTCAATGAAAATATATGCGAAAGGTAGCAGACGTTATTTTTCGGCTTTGACCATTTTGAGAAATAAAATTATTAGCGACGCCAACGATACCCTAACAAATCATGGCACTGTTTTAAATTTCGACGCAATCATAAGTCGTCTTGATTTCGCGTACGCTGACAAAAGACCACTTCATCTCATCGAACAAGAACTAAGTGTGATGCGCCAAGGGTCACAACCAATTATGAATTACTACAATGAAGTTAACAAGAAACTGACCGACCTGACAAACAAAACAATCATGACTTACGGAACAAACTCTGACATGGCCAAAGAACTTAATGATAGGAACAGGCGATATGCTCTTAGAGTATTTATGACAGGCCTAAATGCGCCTTTGGCTGATATATTATTCTCTATTTCTCCCAACAGTCTACCGGATGCTTTGGCAAAAGCACAGGAATTAGAGGCGAATAAAGTTAGAGCTAACTTTGCTCTACACTTCAATAAACCAATAATTAATAACCATATCAATAAAGGAAATAACGTTCTACGTTTTCCTAACCGAAATAATAGGGACTATCGTCCTAATGAAAATGTAAATAGATTATTAAATTCAAAACCAGAACCAATGGAACTGGGAAGTTCGAATTTTAAATTTAAGCAGGAAAGGGAACAAAATTATAAAAACAATTTTCAACAAAACAGAGCTTTTAATAATTTTCAAAATACAAGACCCTTCAACAACTATCAACACGGTCTTAAGCGACAATCAGATAATAGTGGCCAAATAAGCCACCAACCACATCAAAAATTTCAACGAATCAACAACCTAAATGAAGATTCTTTTTTAGATCAAGGAATGGACTGCCCTACATTATTAAGGCAGCCACCACAGGAAGAAAATATAAAATTCTAATTGATAGCGGTGCAACAAGTTGCTACTGCAGCCCTGGTGTTCTAACGAATAGGCAGGAATTAGTTATTAAGAAGAGGGTAAGAACCATTAATGGTTTTACCATCATTAAATATTTTTATGAAGCTAGCATTTTTGGTTTTAATGAAAGATTTTACGAAATTGAGAATTTAGAATCAGACCTTCTTATAGGTTATAAGTTTATGAAAAGAGCTAACATTATTTTAGATTTTGAGAAAGGAGTATTAACTTGTGGTAAACACTGCGAGAAAATTATAAACATTGAGTCAAAAAACTCAAGTGAAAATATAGAAACAAGAAATAAGCATTTTAAAGGAAGTGCTCTTAATAAATTAAAAAATGAAGAAATTTTAAAATTCAGTGATGAAAGTGAAAAATCATTGAATGATTTAAGAGAAAATGTTATACGAAATATTGAAAAATTGCATTCAGATATAAATATGAAGTTACCGTTTAGAACGGACATAAGAGCAGAAGTCCGAACAATTGCTGAAGCGCCAATATGGAGCAAGCAATATTCATACCCACTTTCTGCAAATAGCTTTGTTAACAATGAAATAAAGAAACTATTACAGGACGAAATAATTCGCCCAAGTAAAAGTCCTTACAACTCCCCAATATGGGTAGTTCCGAAAAAAGGAATAAATGAAGATGGTACGCAAAAATTGCGTATGGTAATTGATTACAAAAAATTAAATGAAAACACAATATGCGATAAATATCCCATACCAGATTGTAACGTTATATTGTCCAATCTGGGTACAGCAAAATATTTTTCAACTATCGATCTGGAATCAGGTTTTCACCAGATCCTTATGAAGGAAGAAGATATTGAGAAAACTGCATTTTCTGTGAACAACGGAAAATACGAATTTTTAAGATTACCCTTCGGTCTCAAAAATAGTCCAAGTATTTTTCAACGGGCTATGGATAACATTTTACGCGATTTTATTGGAAAAATATGTCATGTCATGAATTTAAGAAATAGTGTATTCTAAAACACTAGAGGAACATTGTAAACACTTAAAATTGGTAATTAATAGATTAAAAGAATCAAATATGAAAATTTCATTAGAAAAATCAAAATTTTACTCTAAAGAAGTAGAATTTCTTGGATATGTTGTAGGCCATAACGTTATAAAAACTGACCCAAACAAACTAGAAACAATAAATAACTACCCATTGCCTAAAACCTTAAGACAACTGAGGAGTTTCCTAGGAATGATAGGATACTACCGAAAATTTATAAAAAATTATGCTCAAGTAGCAAAACCATTGTCCAAATATTTAGCCGGTGAGAATGGTAAAGTATCACAGTATATGTCCAAGAAGATTGAAATTAAATTGGATGAAGAAGGTATAATCACTTTTGACAGATTAAAAAAATTATTATCCGAACAGATTGAACTAACTCAGCCTAATTTTAATAAAAAATTCATTCTTACCACTGATGCCTCCAATGATGCAGTAGGTGCTGTCCTTAGTCAGGATGGTAAACCAATAACTTTTATATCAAAGACACTTAGTGTAACAGAAAAAAACTATGCAACCAATGAAAAGGAACTTTACGCTATCGTATGGGCGTTAAGGAATTTAAGAAATTATTTATATGGTAGTTCAAATCTTGAAATTCATACAGATCATCAACCATTAACATTCGCAGTTTCTACACGAAACCCTAATGCAAAAATCAAAAGATGGCGATCATTTATTGAAGAATTTTCACCAAAAATTATTTATAAACCAGGTGTTCACAATATAGTAGCAGATGCTCTTTCACGTCAATATTTAAACAATATTTCAGATGAAGAATCTCTTCATAGTACCCAACATTCTACAGAAAGTAGTGACGATTTCAATATACCAGAAATCTCAAAACCATTAAATGAATTCAAGTAACAAATACTTTTGTGCAAAGCAAATTTTACAATTCATGAAATGATCATAACTTTTGGAAGAACAAGACATATTATCGAATATGACACAAGAGAAAATCTTAAAACAATTCTCTTAGAATTTATTAAACCAAATTTAGTTACCTGCATTCATTGTACAGCAGAAGATTTAAACGATTTTAAGGAAACTATTAACGGAATTTTCACAAACAAATTTGTATATACTAAAATATTTCCACTAGACATCACAAATGTTGACGACCAACAAAATATAATTCAAAACACTCATTCACGAGCTCATAGAAACTGTAAGGAAAATTATAAACAAATATATAAACAGTACTACTGGCCGAAAATGATAAAACATTTTAAAGAATTCATCAGACACTGTGCAATTTGCAATAGAAATAAATATAATAGACACCCACAAAAGGTTCCAATTGGAGAGGCTCCAATTCCTAAGAAAGAGGGGGAGTTCCTTAATATAGATATTTTTTACGCTGAAGGTCTTAAGTTTATTACATGTGTCGATGCTTATTCTAAATTTCTAGTTATAAAAAATATAGAAGATAAAACAAACATAGGAGAAAAAGTTTTAGATGTCCTTCAAAACTTTCCTAATGCCAAAAAAATTACACTCGATAACGAACCAGGCTTTTTAACTGCTCAATTTAAATCATTAATGCAACGTTTGCAAATTGAAGTTTATTATTGCACACCGCGGCATAGCACAACGAATGGTCAAGTCGAAAGAGTCCATTCTACATTAATTGAAATAGCTAGATGTATCAAGGAAGAATTTAATCTAATAGATGCCACTGAGGTTTTTTATAGAGCAGCTCAACAATATAATAATACAATACATTCAGTTATACAAAATAAACCAGTAGATATACTTTTTAACAAAATTCCACACAATTTAGTAGATATATTAAAAAAAAGCTCAAGAAAATATGATATCAAGAAATAATCTAAGCCAAATAAAAACTTATCAACCAGGCGAAGTAATATATGAAAAGATTATAGGGCAAAGAAATAAACTTTTGCCACGATTCAAAAAACAAAAGGTAAAAGAAGACTTAGGAAATAAGGTTAGAATTAATTTTCGCGATAGAATAATACACAAAGATAATATAAGAACTTAATTCATAAAATGACTTTTTTTTACATTTTATACATAATCATTTTTTCTCTTCCTTTATAGAAAATGAAGTTTTTAATATTTTTGTTTATATTGTTTGAGACCTACAAAACGGAAGTCCAGATACTAGACTATACAAACTCACAACTAATTTCAATGCACCAAGGACAAGCAAGATTACAGAACGGAAACTTTAAACTTATTCATATTTTAGAACTTGACGAATATGAACGAACAATAAATAATTTGAATAATGAAGTTCAAAGAAGAGTATTAGTAAATAGTACATCGCTACCATTTTTGCTTCATGATATAGAACAAATTAGAAATCAAATTAAACGAATGAAACCAAGAATTAAACGCTCAATTGACATTATTGGCACAGCTTGGAAATGGATAGCCGGTACACCCGATCACGAAGATCATAATATTGTAGTCAGTAAAATAAACGGATTACTTACAAATAATGAAAGACAGAAAATTATTAACGAAAAGTTTATTGACAGAATCAACTTATTGACGAATACTACTAATCATATTCTAAAAACAATTCAGACTTTAGAGGAAACTCAAAGGGTTATAGAAGACTCTATAAGAAACAGGATAAATATTGTTAAAGCAGATGTTATTAATATAGAGTACGCATTACAATGGGCGAAAGTAGGAGTAATTAATTCATTTATACTTTCTGAAAAAGAAATCAATGAAGCCAAACAATTTTTGGATCTTGAAGAATTTCCATACAATAATTTAGAAGAAGCTTTAGGTTTTGCTACAGTTAAAATAGCTACAGACTATTCATCTTTAATCTATATAATAAATTTACCTGCAATTAATAAAATAAATTGTGAAAAAATATTAATTAAGCCAGTAAAACAAAATCAAAAAATTATAAAAATCAATTCAGAAAATCTAATTAGATGTAAGGATAAAATCTTTGAAATGAAAAATAAGTGTAATCAATTTAATGATTTATGTATTTGTAATAATGAAAAGTTAATAGACATTAGTGAAACAACTTGTATACCGCTACTATTAAAAAGCAAGAATCATAATTGCACATTTATAAACAATGAACATGTCCCTACAATACAAGAAATAAATGAAGGAACAATACTTTTAAATCAATTTAATGGATTTTTAGAAATATTTGAAAACAAAATATATCAATTATCAGGAACATACTTGATTCAATTCCATAATGAAACAATTAAAATTGAAAATCGAACATTCACTTCAAAAGAAGTTTCCCATTTGAAAGCACTCCCAGCTGTACTACAGCTATCATCCAATAAATCAATTGTTGAAGAAGTCCTATCTTTGGAAATGATGAAAAATATTCAAGTTAATAATATAGATGAAATAAATTCGATATCAACTAAGGGACGCCTAATGTTTTCGACAAATATCAGTTTATCTATTTTATTGGTTATCGCAATTTGCTTAATTTTTATTAAACTAAAATCTAAATCTAATTCTGACATAAATATTACAGCAAAAATTGAAAAAGAAAAAGAACAAAATACCTCCACGGTTGAAAAATCAAATTTTGAAAAATCTAATAAAAGATTCTGTAGTGCTAATGAATTACCCACATTTTAACAATCGGGGCGATTGATCTTACAGGGGGACGAGTTAAGGTGTGATGTCACACTCCTTAATTTTTATTTTTCAAATTTATTTACTTTCCCACGATTTAAGCTACACGCGCAACGTATTTTATGCTGACGCAGTGTGAACGAAAATTATTTTAATAAATTTTTTATATGTAACATTAAACCGTTGTTTTTAACTTGCATTTTTTTATTAAAACTGCAACGCGACTGCGGACAAAATTATGCTTCTTGCCAATTAAAAGTGCTAATTTAAGTTTAGTTAAGAATAAGAATTAAGGCAGTTTAGAATAACTATTAGCTCAAATAAGGTGTAATAAAGATAAATAAAAAATAAAAAATGTGTATTTTTTTTAACAATTAATAAGCGAATGTAATTAACTTGTATATATAATGTAGTAAGCTAATTTAATATAATTAATTTTATAATAAATACTCGATAACAGGCAAAGAAAAAAATAAAAACCCACCCCATTACAATACTTTTGTAATTATTCAACTATATATGGATACCATAATTTGTTATAAGATACCGATATAAATGAACCTCATCCTCTGCCATATTATTAACGAATTGAAGATTTTTATCTTGGGAAAATACCCTTTGATGATCAAGAAAGAGTTTCATTTATATTGAAAGAATTCAATTTGATGTCACACTTATTAAATATTAATATGCCAATAAAGGATTTAAAGGATTTTTTTTTTAAACCACAATCTAAAACCTAAATAAATTACGTTTTGAAATAAAAATAATTGAATAACTAAAAACCATTTATTTGCAAATAAAACAACAAAAAAGCTTTTTAAACAGGTTATGTATTATTGAATACGAAAATATTATTAAATATGATTTTTTTTTATAAAAATAATAAATCGCTTCCTTGTATTTGAAAAAAAAATATAAAATGAATTTGTAATTTTTCTTTGAAATGGATGCTAGGAAGAACCAAGTCCTGGTAAGTAGGTCGTAGTGTAGCGATTGTTTTGTATATGGGACAGGTAGAATTGACTGTAGGGTACCAGCCAGTCGTAGGGTGGTGTAGGGAATAGTGTACCACTATATGGCGAAACACCTAAGTCATATCATCACTTAGTGTGATCAAAATATAATCATTTCCTCTCTCCCTTTCTTTAGCGTGGTAACTTGAAATTTATTTATTTTTTTTAAATTTCGTGATATTGTAAACATACTTCTAGGGGTGTGAAGTATGGATATGCTTACGTGCCAAAACCCTGATTGAGGTCAATTTTGCTTACAGAGCTAGCGGGCCATCTTTTATACCCCCCTCAGCTGGTCTTGGATCGTTATGTGATTTTTATTTAAAGTTTGTAACGGCCCGTAACAAGTGATAACTTTAACATTCCAGAAGTTTTTAGACCTTTGAACGAATTTAAACAACAGATAATGTTAAGTAAAGCTAATTTTACGATACATGAAATGATAACTAATTTTGGACGGACTAGACATATTATAGAATATGACACTAGAGAGAATCTTAAGACCATACTCTTGGAATTCATTCAACCAAATTTGGTTACTGCAATATACTGTACGCCGGAAGACCTTTATGACTTTAAAGAGACTGTCAAAGATGTTTTCACAAATAAATTTGTATTTACTAAAATATTTCCCAACGACGTAGTAAATGTTGACGACCAACAAAATATAATACAAAATACACATTCTCGGGCTCATCGAAGTATATCGGCAATATTATTGGCCGAAAATGATAGACCAATTTAAAGAATATGTAAGACACTGTGACATTTGTAGTAGGAATAAATACAATAGGCTTCCGCAGAAAAACCCAATCGGAGAGGCTCCAATTCCCAAGAAGGGGGGAAAATACCTTAATATAGACATTTTTTACGCAGAAGGTTTAAAGTTCATAACCTGCATCGATGTGTATTCCAAGTTTTTGACTGCCTCTCCAGAATCCTAAGAGGGGGCTCCGCTAGATGCAACTACAAGCTTAGCAACGCAGAGGTTATTGAACTATTAACTGAGGATGTTATATATATCACAAATTTCGAAGGTTGGTTAAAATACGATGGTGAAACAAGATTCCTAAACGGTACTTACCTTCTTCAAATTTTTAACGAGTCCTTGACGATAGGGAATCATACATATTGGAGTACCTTAATTACAAGAACACAGGCTCTACCGCCGGTGCTAGCGAATGTAACTCACGATAATCTACTACTAGACATCGAGAACGTACATAGTATAAGTCTCAATAACATACATAAATCGACTTAATCAGTTGGGAACGAGATTTAATCACTCCTTCGGCATAAATGTTATTGGCATTGGTCTGATCATGATCAGCATCGGATGGCTCTGGCATCAGCAAACCAAGAAACAGAATCTTCCGGAGATACTCCTACAGCCCTCCACTTATCAACCTATGATTTGCGGGACGCAGATTTTAAAGGAGGGAGGAGTTAACAACATTACCAGCTCTGCCAATGAAACGCATTTGGCAGAGTCAGCATAAAAGGTAATTCACAATTTTAACACGCGAGTTACATATACAAATAATAAAGTCGACGAACTTGCAAATGATGATACAATTATAGACAAGTTCGACGACTTCCTAAATAAAATAGGTCAAAATAAATAAACAGAATTGCGAAATCAATTCTGTTAACTAAACATTTTTTAATATTAATGATGACTACTAATAATTGTGAAATCAATTCTGTAAACTAAACATTTGTAATATTAATGATGACTATTAATAATTTTGAAATAAAAAAACAGAATTGCGAAATCAATATTAATGATGACACTTAATAATTTCAAAATAAACTTATTGATTTCGCAATACCACAATAGAATAATTAAGTTAAATATTAAGAATTGTAAAGAAAAAGAGTTAGTCTTGCTCTCCCTTCTGGTCGTGATAAAACAAAATTAAATAAAACATTTTAAAACTAAACAAACATTGTGTTTTTTTTTGCACACAGCTCGGACAAAAAAGTTAATTCGCGCATACCGGCTGACGATTTCATATATGTATCTTGGGAATGCATTTGCAATACGAATACATGCTGGATAGAGGCGACTAACGTGTAAACGAATTTATGCAGACTCAGCGTCCGGCACTTGGTGCAGCGAGATAGTTAAGCATTCATGGGCAGCTGATTGGTGGCATGAAGTAAGTCTTGGTTGCGCTATCGTTTGTTAAAGTAATTTATTTGATTCTCTAATTGTGAAATAAGAATTGTCTAAAATACTTAGAAATATTTTAATTGTGAAATAATAATTGTGTAGAAAACTTGAGAATAAAAGGACTCGTCCTTTAATAAATTTTGTATTAATTATAAAAAAATTTAAATTTTTTTGAGAAAATCAGGGAGGAAAACTTTAACTTAGACCGATACGTGCTAAGACATGAAGGGGTAATAGCAGTACAAATTCATACGTTTGTTGATGCCTCTTAACGAGCCTATGGAACGGTCCCGAGGACTATCACCAGAAACGTTATCAAAAAATTGAATATGGTTTTATGGTCCATTATTTTTCTCAGGATCCAAAGATGAATGGTCAAACGTAGTCTTTCAAATCAGTTATATACCTTACGATGAAGAATGGAAATCGATGAAACGAGTTTAAGTAATAGCAACAACGCATCATCATGGTGAAGGCATAATCAATCGAAATAATCATCGAAATTCCTTTAAAACACTTCAGCGCACAATCGGTTATATAATCCGGTTCATAAAAATTCAAAAACAACCAATAGTTTTCGTTCAACCAACAAGGCAATCGATGCTCACGAAATGGGAGAAGCTCTACACGTTATTATCACTGGGGTCCACAGCCATTATTGGCCATTCATAACAACCGAAGTGGACTATTTTGGGCCTATCTGGATCCACCACAAAATTCGGGAGAAAAGACCAGATAAGGCCTATATCGCAGTCTTCTGTTGTTTTGTCACCAAGGCCAATCATATGAAAGTCGTGTCCAACCTATTGACAGAAGCCTTCATAGGAGCATTACGGCGTTTTATCAGTAGCAGGGGTCATTGTCAAACCCTGTACTTTGACAATGCAACTAATTTCGTAGGAGCGGGCAATTAATTTAATGAATTGAAGTAAAAATATATTCACACTCAGCACAAGATAAAATCACACGGATATGCAGCGATAAATTAATTAACTTTAAATTCATTCCACCTAGAGCCCCGCATTTCGGTGGGCTTTGATAAGCGGCAGTCAAACCCGCCAAATATCTCTTACTGAGAAGCGTCTCTGCGGCATCACTAACCTATGAGGAATAAGAAACTATAGTGGTTGAATTAGAAGCCATTTTAAATTCTCGGCTGTTGACTCCAAATCAAATTAACAGCAGCAGTAGATGCTAATGCTCAAGCACCGAAAATATCCTTAGATGCAAGGTGGAAAATAACCTCAGAAATAAAACACAAATTCTGGAAGGAAGAGACACAAAAATATTTACATGAGCTACAGCAAAGGGAAAAAAGATTATCACCTTCATCAAAGAAGATAACACTCCAGTATTACAATGGCTATTGGGCAGAATCAACCGAATCTACAAGGGAGAGGATGGACTTATAAGAGTTTGCGACGTCAAAAGAGCAAAGGGACCCTTGAAGAGGCCAATTCATAGATTGGCTCCGTTGTTTAACGATTCCCACATAGAAAATCCCAGATACGAAAATCCAATCTCGCAAAAGAGGCATTACTTAGCAGAAGGTGATGCTATACAGCCAAAACGAAATACAGTACAATATGCTTCATTAGGAGTCTTCAGTACAATTTTTATTTCACTCCTCCTGCTGCAGATAATACAAGCTTTTTCAATAAATGTTACAGAATTTTCTACCAATCCAGGATTGTATTTCGAAGGCGTAGGGTCGACAAAAACAGCTACCTGGAATTTTATTAAATGCAACGATTTATCACCAATTTGGGATAGGAATAAGGTTCTGGAAGCCGGAATAAAATAATTTCCAAAGCTCTGCAAGCAATCAATAGCTATTGAATCGTGTAAGACACTCTTCCTACAACTTCAGCATACTTGGGAAACCCTTATTCACTAATCAGACCTTTTAATTCCAAGAAGAAAGCGGAGAGCTGCGTTATATAGCGTGGGGTACATGGCTCATGCTGTATTCGAAGTCCTTGACTTAGATTATGCAGAACAAATGGCTCAAATTATAGCCAACGTATACGAGGAGCATATGCATCTGTTACTAAAAAACAAAACTTCAGTAATCGATTCAACAATACATATTCTCAAGCAAACCGAGTGTTGGTGCGCTTCTCAGACCTTAAGAAAAGCATTTATCATGATTTAAACACAGTTAAAAATGAGAACTCAAACCTACGAAAAGTCCAGAATCTACCATATTTGGCGATTCAATTGAATACACTTGCGTCAGATTTACAAGGAATTGAAACAGAGCTGGTCGCTGCCCTTGCACATACGAACTACGGTAATATAAGACCACCTCAGTATTCTGATCAACCTTGATCAAATGATTTAACTACTTATCCACCGACTATTAAAGAACAATTAAATAACCCATAAGTAGAGATATAAGGTATAAATCATATGAAACCTAAAAAAAAAGAAAAATTATATCTATTAAAAGCTTTATGGTAAAAATATAATGAAAATCAGAAATTTCTAAAACTAAAGGACATTTTTCCAAGGGTCGCGCATTACCAGTTGAAGATACTGATTTGTTAGATTTATCCAACATAATGACTATCAAAAGCACAGTAGCCCAGAGAAGTGTTTTGTTCATTGTTGAACTGCCCTTACTGAATCAAGAACATTGTGAACTATTCAAGGTTATCACTAAACAACAAAACTATTGCTATAACAACCAACTGTGAATATATGGCTGTGAACCACCACCGCGATGAATACTTGACATTAAATTCACTTCAATTAAATAAATGCATTTTAGTTAGAAGCGATATATACCTATGCTCTATGTTACAAGTCAGCGTCATTCGAGACTCAAGCATCGATTCCTGTGAAATTGCTACATTCAACAACAAAACATGACCACAATGCAGTTTCGGTCACATACCGACTAAGGTCTAATTTGTTTCTCTGAACACCATCAACCATTGGCTTTATTAAATAACATCTCCACTAGAACTAACTGCAGTCTGCGACTCTGAAATCATACACCACAATATCAAACATTCTGGTCTCTTGTCCATGAACCCAACCTGCATCATAAAGAAAAATATACTGACTATCCATGGTCATGAAACTAGTGTCACTACTCTGCATAATTCATATGCCATGGTTGGCAATATTACGGCAATTGGTAAACCGTCCGAAGTTAAGCGGCTCTAGCTCCAAACAATAATTTAGACACCAAATTGGATGAACTCACGAAAATCCAAAGGCAACTAGCAGAGATAAGAAAATCTTCCAAGGGATATAAAGTCCCCAGTACGCCAGCGTAGCTCTGCAGTTTAAATATAGCTTATTTACATATCCATTACTATTAATTTGAATTATTTTGTTCATTTACATTTTTCGGTATTCGCACAACGCGGCGGAGAATGTTTAACCAGATAAAACAGCCGCAATAATAAGAACAAAGGAGGAAAATTCAGAACGAATACCGGAGGTTCCATCTTCATTAGTAAAACCGAGTAGCAGACTTCTATTATGTTAAGTTTAATGTAAGTGCTTTACCATTAAGATTAAATCACAGTAAATTTTTCGAATGCATAAATTGTTTTTTTTTTTAAATAATAGTAATTTTATTTCAAAATTAGAATTGTCCCCAAAAATAATAAAAAATTAATTAAATTTTGTTTAAAATTTAGAAACAAAATTTTTCTAAAAAAATGTTTCCCTTTGAAAAATATATAATAGTTAACATTTTTCTAAACCTTTTTTTAACTCGAATTTTTGCTTTTATGATCAATAAAAGAATAAGAAAATATGTAAGAAAGCAACATTGTGTGCACCAAAATATATAAAAAAAAATTTGCTACAGCTCTGCCAAGTTAGCGTTTTCCCCAAGTTTATGTCAAACAAAAAGAAAGGCGATTATCTCTTATGCCAGATAGACGAGGTCTTACAAAGAATACAGGCACTTGGCATTTCCGACAACGACGAAAAAAGTAGAAGCGAAATGAACGCACATAATTTACAAGTCCTCTTAGATACTGCTATTCAACAGGCAGTTCTCAGAATGAAACAAGATTTTAAAACGAAATTTCCGAAACTTTAGTCAAAATTCTTTGCAGGCTTTAAATTGACCACCTTTTAACTCTCAGCCAAATTCTCTTGCAATCGATACTGCAGTAAGCATGTGGACAGTGCGATCAAATAATTTCCAAGGACCACAAGCAAACAAGCGAGGTCTAATGTCTAACAATCACATTCCTCAAAAAATTCAAAGAGTCGACCACCTTATAGACGAAATGCCCCAAAACGATTCCCAAATAGATCCTGAAACATACACGTTCGCGTATGATCCGAACTTGTCAGTTGAACAAGAACCATTAGAAACAAGATGAAATAAATTTTTTAAAGGAAGGTCGGTTCTCCCCTTCATCGAGCGAATAATAAGCGGCAAGAATATTAAACTTCTAATCGATAAAGCGGCCTCAAAAAGTTACATTTCAAGAATTGACGGTCTAAAAAACATTAGAGAAATAGTTAAACCATTTCTAGTAAAATCCATCCATGGCGCAGAATTAATCGGTTATAAGACGCTAGTCCAAGTCTTAAATCGAACAGAACCATTTTTTTATTTTGCCAAATTTGACTTTATTTGACGGTATCATAGGTTTTGGCTTTATTAAAAGCATAAAGGGCGTGATTTACACTAAAAACGACGTTATTCGCTTCGAAGGTGGCCAAGAAAGACTAAAATACCTTGAGCTGGATACTGTAAACTCTTAATCCCAATAAATGTAGAAGAATCCTTTTTCAAAATAATTAATAAGCATTCAGGCGTTTTCGCCAATCCAAATGAAGCTTTGCCTTTTAACACAAAAATCTCCGGCACAATTAGAACTAAAGACCAAGAGCCCGTGTACTCGAAATACTTATCGTACCCTATTTCAATTATAGAATTCTTTAATAACGAGGTCGAAGAACTACTAAAAAACGGCATTATAAGACCATCTCGATCGCCTTACAAGAGCCCGGTTTGGGTAGTCAGATGGGATGGGCAAACCCAATAAACGCCTGGTGTTCGACTTCACGAAACTCAATTCTAAAACCATCCCGGATAAATATCCCATACCTGATCCATCTGCTATCTTATCGAATCTAGGCAAATCCAGGTTTTTCACAACCCTGGATTTGAAAAGCGGCTTTCACCAAATTAATTTGGTAGAACGCGAACGTGAACAACGGTAAGTACGAATTTTGTCGTCTACCGTTCGGGTTGAAGAATGCCCCTTGTATTTTTCAGAGGGCGATTGATGATGTTTTACGCGACGAAATCGGGAAATCCTGTCACGTTTATATCGATGACATCATAATTTTTTCCGATTCAGAGAAAAAACATATTGATGACATCGATCGAATATTAGAAAAACTTGATCATGCCAATATGAGGGTTTCCCTGGAAAAATAAAATTTTTTTAAAAACTCCGTAGAATATCTGGGATTTGCTGTCTCAACTGATGGAATTAGAACATGCCCGAAAAAGATCGACCCCTTGTCAACTACAAACTACCCACAACCCTAAGAGGGCTCAGGTAATTTTTGGAACTGTCGGGTTATTATAGGAAGTTCGTAAGAGATTACGCGGATATAGCGAAACCTCTGACGTAATACCTACGCGGAGAAAACGGACACATTGGTACAAAGCATTCAAAACATGTAAAAATTAGTTTGGATCATGAAGCTGTAAACGCTTTTGAAAAAATTAAGAAGATCCTTTCTAGTGAAGACGTGTTGCTCCTCAATCCAAACTTCGACAAACCCTTCGATCTAACAACAGACGCGTCATCCAACGCAATTGGAACCGTTCTTTCGCAAAACGGCCGTCCGATTACAATGATTTCAAGGACATTGTCACCTGCCGAGGAAAATTACGCTACGAACAAACGCGAAAGTTACATACCCAGGTATGAACCCAACAACACAACCACCACCAAAACCACCAAGACAGAGTTAGAACATACACAACAACAACAATACATTAACTAGCTGCATAAGCAAAACACTATTAATTCAACCTAAAATAAAAATAAACTAAAGAATGTTAAGTTAAAATAACAAAGTAAACCAAAATGTTAACAAACCTAAAATAAGAACAAGTTAAATAAAAAATGTCAAAATTAATAAATCAGCAAGTAGGAAGTAAAAATAATAGAGTAAACAATTTAATACTTATTTAATAAGTTCAATTATTATAGTAGAATAAGCATATTTTATTTTATATAAGAAAATTTATATTGCAAAAATTTGAGTTATGAAAATTGCAACCACGCTCCTATTAACAGAACATGCCCTGACTCTCTCAAAGAGATAGAAATACAGACAATAGTTACCCTAGAAAGAGTCAGCAGAAAACAAGCAATAACAATGTACCAACAACGTCACAACTTATACTTCTGTCCTTACTAAGAGCAATAACATGCCAGTGCCAGAAACAGCATCACCAACAACCAACAACAACATGCATGTTTCTTCTACGAATATACAACCAATTATACAAACAAACCAACGTAACATAAAGAGTTACGGCAGACCTTTAGTCAGCACTTTTATTTAATAACTCTATATTATTTCGCAATAATTGTTTTAAAAAACCCTTTTCCTATTGTCAACACATTAAAAATTTTATAAGTAAGAAAGTGCAGACTTAAGCACTTTTAAAAATTTTATGTAAATTCAAAGTAAGAATTGAAAATAAAGAGCATTCTGTATTGAATCACAGAAACGCTAAGTCGTATAAATTAACTGGCGCCCAACGTGGGGCTAAAGAAAAGGACATAGTACCCTTAAAAAAAGCGAAGTAAAAAAAAAATAAAAATAATATTAATAAAAGTGATCCTTAAAAGGGAAAATTTTTTGTAATAAAATTTAAAAAATATAAGGACAAAGTACCCTTAAAGAAAAAAGCGAAGTGAAAATTGTTAAATACAAAATCCTTGCAGAAAGGAATTTTTTACAAATCCTAAATAACTGGTTAGTGCGGCCAAGGCACTAGTATAAGAAGAAATCGGTGCGACTAAAGCCCGAAAATATGTAAACATCAACCACATATCACCTACCATTGTCAACCCTAAATAACTGGTTAGTGCGGTCAAGGCACTAGTGGAAGAAGAAATCGGTGCGGCCAAAGCCCGAAAATAAATAAACATCAACCACATATCACCTACCATTGTCAACCCCAAACAGAGGAATAATTGAATCAAAAGAATAATTTCATCTACCCAAACAGAGGAATAATTTAAGTTATGATATTGATGTAAGAATCCTTTTGATTTTTCCAAGTGTCTAATTTTACTTGCGCGGGTCGGGTTCATTTTTCTCGAGATTAAATTAATAAATTAAGTGATTGAGTGTTTTTTTGCCACTATAATTTAATAAAGGAAAGAAACAAAATTAATTGTGCGTTGAGAATTTTGAATGAGTATGACAAGCGAGCAAATAGTAGGTCTTGTCACCACCGCTGTGGACACATTGACCGAACAATTAGTACGCAAAGTAGAGTTGTTGACGAACCAATTCGAACAATTGAACCCTAAAGTGACAACATACAGGCCAGTCACGTTGGCAACCGATAGGCAGGGAAATAGCTTGGACTTAGTAAAATCTTTGCCAGAATTTAAAGGTGAGATTCAATCCTATCCCGCATGGAGGGATTCTGCACACTTTGCAATGGATTATTATCCCGAGGGATCAGAAAATTATTATATAGTGATGGGAATTCTTAGAAACAAAATCACCGGAGTAGCAAATGCAAAACTTTCTTCTTTTAATACTGTGTTAAACTTTCAAGCAATTATTGCTAGATTGGATCAATGTTACGCAGACAAAAGATCCTTACAGGCTTTAGAGAACGAACTAAATATATTGCGACAGGAGGACAAATCTCTTTATGAATTTTATGACGCAGTGGACCAGCAACTTACATTGATTATTAATAAAAACAAAATGACTTATTCGAACAAAGAAGACGTAACAGCTGCGCTAAATGGACGTGCCAGAGATAACGCTTTGCGAGTGTTCATTTCAGGCTTGCGTCGCTCACTAAGTGATATTTTGTTTTCCACAAGACCCGTAGATCTTCCAACAGCCTTAGCAACGGCTCAAGCATTATAAGCTAATCAACGTCGACAAGAATTCGCTAGAATATTCGCGGTCGGGGACCTAGCCAACAAACCATCCCCAATACAAGAGGCTAAATAACCTGCCACCTCATCCGTCATGTAAGCTAGCTCAGACATCCGGCGCTGTAAGGCAGGGAGGTTATAGAGAACATCAAATTCCAATGGATATAGATCTAGAACCTTCAAGTAGTAGACGCACCCCAGCAGCCTCATCTACACCACAGCAGCATATGCAACCAACAACTGCACCGACTGGACAACAGTACCATCCACAAGCAGTCCGTGAAAATTTCAAGAGAAAATACGAGGATTCAGGTAGAACATGTCCTGCCCAGAAAACACAAAGAATAAACCATCTCGCATCGGAACTCGAGGAAGACGATGAGATGAGTTCCCTTTTCGAGTATGACGAAGACAATGTTGAGGGACAGATTAATTTTTTAGACTAACGCCTCCTTTACCTTTTATTAAGACTATTAATAGACACTGGGACAACCAAAAACTTAATAAAACCAATGAACGTTTTAGTAGGCATCACCCCTCTAAAAAAAACCTTTTCTAGTAAGTTCAGTGAATGGAACAAATCAGATTAACAAAAAATGTAACGTATCAATTTTCGGTTGTATAACCCCATTTTATATTTTAGATTCATTGAAGTCTTTTGACGGAATAATAATAGTTGTGCATTTCTTAAAGAGATTTCTGCGACCATTGCCATAGGTAACGACGTTCTAAACTTCAACGGAGGTAGCGCTCGTTTAATTTGTGACCAAGGAAACAATATTAATTTAATGACATTAGAAAAAAAAAGACGTTCCGACTCATATTCACGATGATTTTGTTAAAATTATTTCTTCAAGCGCTAATGCATTCGCGGATCCAAACAGATCATTACCATTCAACACCAATGTGGAGGCAACTATACAGACTGATACGGACGAAGCGATCTACAGTAGAGCGTACCCATATCCAGTCTCTGTATCCGATTTTGTGAATAATGAAATAGAAGCACTTTTAAGAGATGGTATCATTAGAAATTCATCTTCTCCTTACAATTCCCCAATACATGTGGTTGGGAAGAAGGGATCGGACGAACTCGGAAATCCAAAACATAGATTGGTGATTGACTTAAGGAAGCTTAACGAAAGAACTGTTAGTGACAGATACCCCATGCCCGATATATCTGTGATTTTATCTAACTTAGGGAAATCTAAGTTTTTTTCAACACTAGATCTTAAGTCTGGTTTTCATCAGATAAAGCTTGATGAGAGGGATAGGAAAAAAACAGCCTTTAGTGTCAATAATGGTAAATACGAATTTTCTAGGTTACCATTCGGTCTAAAAAAACGCTCCCAGCATCTTTCAAAGAGCGATCGACGACATTAAACGGGAATACATAGGGAAAATATGTCAGGTTTATATGGACGATATTATCATTTATTCACCCGACGAATATAGTCACTTGGAGAATATAAGTACTATTCTCAGAAAGCTCGAAGCGGCAGGAATGAGGGTGTCATCTGAAAAAAGCCATATTAGAATTTGAAACTCCAAGAAACTTAAGATCCCAAAGGTCATTTCTCGGCCTGTCAGGATATTATAGGCGATCCATTAAAGATTGTGCGCGCATCGCTAAGCCATTGCCAAAATATTTAAGAGGAGGCAGCAAAAAGCTCAAGATCTATAAAAATTGATTTAGATAGCGAAGCTCTGGCAGCATTTGAAAAGTTAAAGAAAATTTTAGCTTCGGGCGATGTCTTACTAGCATATCCTGACTATAAAACCGTATTTGAATTAACAACCGATGCATCAGCAGTGGCACTCGGTGCAGTTCTGTCACAGTATGGGAAACCAATCACAATGATTTCGAGAACACTTTCAAAAACTGAGGCCAAATATGCAACCAACGAAAGGGAGTTGCTAGCAATTGTGTGGGCTCTCAAAAGTTTTAGACATTATTTGTACGGAATTACGGGCATACATATATATACAGACCATCAACCTTTAACTTTTGCAATGTCCGACAAAAACCCGTATTCAAAAATGAAGAGATGGCGATCTTTTATCGAAGAGTTCTCCCCAAAATTTTTTTATAAGCCTGGTAAAGAAAATATCGTCGCTGATGCCCTTTCACGTCAGCACATAAACCAATTAGACGACGATACCAGTCAAACGGTACATAGTGAGATATCGTCTTCAGAGGACATTACCTCTATAAAATTTCCTATCAACCAGTTCAAAAATCAATTCGTAATCTCAAAATGTACCACTTATTCCCACAGTAGAAAAATATTGTTCAAACGATTTGTTCGTCACATTATACATTACGATGTGGTAGACAAACTTTTAGCATACTTAAAAGATACTGTGGACACAACGGGTACCAATGTTGTCCATTGTGACCTTTCTACATTGGCAGACTTCAAGGCAGCCTTGTCTTGCACTTTCCGTCAACAAAATTTCTTCACACTGAAAAATTGGTGATGGATGTAATACGAGAAGATGATCAGTGGGATAAAGTAACCACCGAACACAATAGAGCACCGTACCTTCATAGAATAAACCTGGAGAATTATGATTTGATATCTGAAATACAGGAGAATATGGTGACCCATAAGGTGACCATAATAGTAACTTATATATTAATAACAATCCTAATGTAATTTAATACAATTATTTTATGTTAACATCTAAAAGAAGCATTAGGAATCTATTATTAGACCATATATCCAATTAGTAGATAAGCTATCGTAACCAAAACATGTGGGAACTGACGAAGTGCAATAAAGCCATAGGAAATAAAGCCATATGGCCTTATTTCCCAATCCATTTGTTAACCAAAGCCCAAGCACACAATCGAGAAATTTTAGACAAAACGAAGTGCACAATTTTGAACAACCAACCAATTTACAATATCAAACATTAGACCAATTCACACCACATCAAGATGCAACAAATATAGACGATTCGCAAAATTTTCACTTTTTATCAACCCACCAACAGGGTACATAGATATAAATACACATGGGTCCCAACTAGCATACATAAAAATTAACTGACCAATAAATAAAGAACTTAAATTTATAATAGATACAGGAGCTTCAACATCCTTTATAGCACCCGAACTTGTAGATCCAAAAATTACCGAAAATAGTAAACCAACAATAATCAAAACAGTTTTACGAAAATAGGAGCAAAAATAGACCTCACTAATAACACATTACACACAGAACAAAAAACCTTACAACTCCAACTCAAGCCAAATAACACTTCTGAGAACCACGTTATCACTGAATTAACAAGAACCACAGTAAATTTACCCGTAAATACAGAAAAAGGAGACATTTATGTAGAACAAACCAAAATAAGTCCTAGCCTTTTTATCTCTGAGGGAATATATACAGCTAATAATTGGTCTAGTATAATTGAAATTACAAACACCTCCCTTGAACCGAAAATAGCATACATAGAAGAACCCTTAAAAACAAATAAATACAACTCACCTTTATACCAGGAGGTATGCAATTTCAAAACAAAAAGGATAGAAAAGGACCCCAAACCAATAAACTTCCAACAGATTTTAAGATTGGAACAACTTAATCAAGAAGAAAACAGAAATCTTATCAATCTATGCAAAAAATTCAAACACATTTTTTACAAAGAAAACGAACCTCTAACATTCACAAACGCAGTTAAACATAAAATACCTACAAAGGATGATATACCAATTTATACAAAGACTTATAGGTACCCATATGTACACAAGGAAGAAGTCAAAAAACAAATTGATAATATGCTGGAACAGGGAATCATTCGTCAAAGCTATTCACCATGGAGCTCTCCTGTTTGGATCGTACCGAAAGAGATCGACGGAAGCGGGAAACAAAAATGGAGACTAGTAATAGATTATCGGAAACTAAATGAAAAAACCATATCCTCTTCCTAATATCACAGAAATACTAGACAAGCTTGGTCGATGCATGTACTTCACAACCTTGGATTCGGCCAGTGGCTTTCACCAACTAGAGATGCACCCTAAGGACATTCCCAAAACGGGTTTCACCGTTGAAGGTGGCCACTATGAATACATAAGAATGCCATTCGGGCTAAAAAACGCCCCTTCCACGTTCCAAAGGGTTGTGGACAAAGTTTTAAAGGACTTAGTAGGAAAAATATGTCTAGTATATCTAGACGATATAATCATTTTCTCGACATCATTAACGCAACACATTAATGACATTCAAGCTATTTTTGATAGACTTTCCCTTTCAAACTTCAAAGTACAGCTGGACAAGTCTGAATTTTTAAGAAAAGAAATTGCATTCCTAGGACATATTCTATCTACGGATGTCATTAAGCCTAACCCCATGAAAATAGAGGCAATACAGAAATTTCCGATTCCTAAAACACAAAAGGACATTAAATCATTTTTAGGACTACAAGGATATTATCGCAAATTCATAACAAATTTTGCTCAATTAACTAGCCAATGACAAGCTGTCTAAAAATGGGAAAACCGGTAATAATTAGTGAAGATTACATTAACACGTTTAACACATGCAAAACTATATTGATGAACGACCCAATACTACAGTACCCTGACTTTTCTAAACCCTTTATATTAACTCCTGACGCTAGCAATGTCGCCTTGGGTGCAATTCTTTCGCAAGGTGCCATAGGAAGTGACAAGCCAATCCGCTATGCGAGTAGAACACTTTCCGGTTCAGAGGTCAATTACTCGGCCATCGTATGGGCTACTAAATACTTCAGACCCTACTGTTCGGACGAAAATGTATAATCATCACTGATCACAGACCACTGACATGGTTAATGTCTCTGAAAGAACCAAATTCAAAATTGGTCCGTTGGCGACTTAAATTGGAGGAATTTGATTATGAAATAAGGTATAAAAAAGGCAAACGAAACACGAACGCAGACGCTTTAAGTAGAATCAAGATTGCAGACACATTACATATAAACTTCAATGAAACAGAAGAAAATGACAACGCATCCATAGCGACCATACACTCAGCAGAAGAAAACCTAAACGATCATCTGTCAATTACAGAGAGACCACTTAACGATTTTCAAATACAAATCGTTTTAAAAAGATCAGACAAAACAGCCATACAACTACTCAACCCTTTTCGAAACAAGTTGAGGAAAACAATAGAAATGCCCATATTTTCAGAAAAGGAAGTATTAGACATTTTTAAAAAATTTGTTCTACCAAATAAGACAACAGCAATCTTTACAGACGACGACACCTTTCGAGTAGTCCAAACGGTATACTCAAAATTGTTTTCAAACAATAGAACCTTCAAAATAGTTAGAGCAACAGAGTTCCTAACAGATATACAAGGTAGCGACGAACAAGAGCAGCTAATCACGGAAAAAAATTAGTTTGGATAATGAAGCTGTTAACGCTTTTGAAAAAATTAAGAAGGTGCTTTCTAGTGAAGACGTGTTGCTCCTCTATCCAAACTTCGACAAATCCTTCGATCAAACAGCAGACGCGTCATCCCACACAATTGGAGCCGTTCTTTCGCAAAACGGGCGTCCGATTACAATGATTTCAAGGACACTGTCACCTGCCGAGGAAAATTACGCTACGAACGAACGCGAGCTTTTGGCTATTGTCTGGGCCTTGAAAAACCTAAGGCATTATCTTAATGGGGTTAATAACCTCAACATATTCACTGACCATCAACCTTTGACCTTTTGCTTGCCGAAGAAAACCCTAATTCAAAATTGAAACGCTGGAGGGCGTTCATTGAAGAGTTTTCTACTAAATTCTACTATAAGCCCGGCAAGGACAATGTCGTTGCCGACACCCTCTCCAGACAATTTATAAATATTACAGTAGATTCGCTGTCAACATGCTCCTCCAAGCTTGTGGTAGTGAAATGTCATTAACCGAAATTATCCCTACAGTAGAGAACCCAATAAACTCTTTCAGAAACCAGATCATTATAACCCAAGGCCGAGAATTAAAGAAGGAAACCAAGATAGTCTTTAAGAATCGCATTCGTCATTCTATTTCATTTGAATACGTTGAGGATCTTTTAAAGACAATTGAGAATTGCGTAAACCCTGAGGTAGTAAACGGAATTTATGGCGACTTGCACACCCTAGCCCAATACAACACACTTTGATCTCTAGGTATCCATCCGTGTAATTTCGGTTCTCGAATAAATTTGTCACAGATGTCTTTAGCCAAGACGACCACCACGAAAGTTTAACGAACGAACATTATAGAGCGCATCGCTCAGTTGTCGAAAATACGATACAAGTCCTTCGGGATTACTTTTTTCCAAATATAAGAAAGAAACTTAAAGAAATAATATCTAATTGCAAAATCTGTAGGGTAGCAAAATATCGGAGGCACCCTCTGAAGCACAAGATAGCCGAAACTCCCATACTGTCTGCTCCGGGTCAAATACTTCATGTAGATATCTACAACACCGATAAAAAAATTTTTAACATGTTTAGATAAATTTTCAAAATTCGCCATTATGAAGCCCATACCGTCCCGAGCTATAGAAATCCTTAATTTTTATAAAGGGACAAAAACAATTGTATGCGACACCGAGAAGTCATTAAATTCGGAAATCATTGGTAAAGAACCATTTCGGGGCTGATATTCATGCAACCCCACCAATGCATAGTAACTCTAATAGACAAGTCGAGCGCTTTCATAGCACTATTACGGAAATTGCGCGATGTATAAAGCTGGAATACGCCATAGAGGATACCACAGAACTTATTCCAATGGCTACGGCCAAGTACAATAGAACCATCCATTCCACCATAAAACAAAAACCAATAGACGATAAACAGTACATTCCAGAAGATTTGAAAAGCATATTCGTTTGAAAATACCCGGATAACAAAAATCCGATTTAGTATATCATAATAAAAAGTCAGTCGTTAAAACTTATAGCCCTGGTGAAAAAGTGTTTGTTAAGATAAATAAACGATTAGGTAACAAATTTAGCAAGGTTCTCGAAGAAAAAATAGTGCAGGAAGATCTGGGTACAACTTTAAGGATTGATAAAAAAATTGTTCACAAAGATAATGTCCAACTTCTTGTTACAGCGTCTTAACGCTATTTAGCGTGTTGTCCGCCAATCACGCTGCCATCGTAGATTACACCTCTTCACATAATATACCGGTATCTGACGGATACGTAGCCGTATTCGAGAACCATGGGATACTTGCACATGTCACCAACTTAACAGAATTCACAACAATAGCCGAAGAAACGAAAAATCTGACCGACTTACTTCCACAATCTCATATGAAGAAGCTATTAGAAGCAGATGCAGACAAAATCCTTAAAATGATAGAATCGCTTAGAATACACCATAGGCATGCACGCAGCATAAACGTAATTGGCACGGCTTTGAAGTACATAGCTGGCACACCGGATTACGACGACTTCGCCGAAGTTCGCAACAAACAAGACGAACTAGTTACGTCAAGTAACGCGCAAATAATTATAAATACAAACATGCAGTCACACATGAACAATCTAACTCGAACCTTAAATATTCTACTCAATACAACTAAAACCTCGCATATTAACACAGGACATGTGTACGACCTGCTAAGCGCTATAAATAGATCAACAATAAGAGAATTGGACAACATAGCCTTATCAGTAAGCTTGGGGAAGTTGCAAATAGTTAACCCCATCATGTTAGAAGGCTCTGAAGTAAATTTCATAATAAAATCAGAAGAATACGCTAATGTAAGCATAACTGAAGTCATTGTTAATTCTTAAACTTAAAATTTTGCAAGACAAAAATGTAATAACTTTTTAATTAAATTTCCAAAAATTTAATTACTATGTAGTTAAAAGCAAATCTATCCTGTTGTTCATAACGATAAAATCGGATCTTTTGAAAGTAATGAAGTTGCTAATTGTAATAATGAATATGTAATGCTTACCAATTGTAAAAAGAAATCCACAATTTCATTTTGCCAAAGACAAAACAGAGTAGAAAACGTCTGCCTTAATAATTTGTTAAATAGCTACACAGCCACTTGCGCCACACTTTCGGCACACAATGTGCCTCCTATTTTAGAAATTGATGACGGAATCATCATTATTAACGATCGATCTTTCAAACTCTTTGACAAAAACGAAACTAAACTTGTGCAAAAGAGCACCTTCCTAATAACATTTGAGAGTGAGATATTGGTCAATTCCTCGAAAGTTTGAAAACCTCCGTAGGATTGCGTTCCGAAGCCCAGAAACTCCCATAGCCCACTCCATAAGCCTTGCTAATCGTACAGCCATTTTATCACTCCCATACTTGCACGAGCTAAACATCGAAAATAGAAAGCATATTTCCAACCTATACTTCAAAGTTAAGGGAACTTGTTACGTCTCCGCCTCTCTTTTTGCTTTAATTTTGGTATTTTGCGCCGCATATTATTGCATAAAAAAGCGACGTATATTGGAGATTAGAAATGTTCTTCAAAATTACGTTCAGACGGGGACGTCTGCATCTTAAAGGGGGGAGTAGTTAACATATTTTATTTCCACATCAAGTTTTAATTAGTCCAATTGATTTCAAATTTTTGGACAACTTACCTGATATTCAAGAAATTGTAGGTAAACAGGCAAAATTTGCTGATCTACATTCAAATAAATCATTGTAATAAGAATTTTTGCACCAAATAGTGTCTTGTTTAATGTACACAGTCTACTCCATCTAAAAGAAACTTTACAGTTTGTCGATGATCCAATGTCATGCACTTCATATCCCTTCGAAAATTATTTGCAGGGTTTAAAGAAAATTGTAAAAAAGCCTAATCAAATATTGGAACAATTATATAGGAGACTTGTTGAGCATAAGTTTAATGTTTCTTCCATCCAAAGTGGTTTTAATAATAAGGGTACGAAATATACTTTCAATAATTGCGTACTGACAGCTAAAAACGCTAATAACGTTTATTATTTAAAAAATTATGTACCACTGAAAATAGTGAAGTTTTTGCATGGCGACAAAGGCTCTGTAGTTTGTCAACGTTTTTATAATATTAGAAGCTTTTATAAAGAACCTTGCAATTCAAAATCCGTGGGAATATATTTGGTTGATAAGGAAAACTCGAATAATTGGGAAACGTTTTAAATCAAGGATATAGAATATAAATCATTGGCTTTACCCTATAGCGAAAACCTAGTACTAATCCCAATTCTACATAGCTGTCATTAAATTTTTGCAATTGTTCTTTTTCTTAAAAAAAGCTTCTTATATTTAAGTTTAAGTCTTACTTAAGCGATCCATCCAATAATACTTTTACAATCTAGTCAATATTATTTCACAATGTCATTCAGGATTAAAACCAAAGTAAGTTAAATTTTTAATGATTTTTGAACACAAACATATTCCAATGTACATAATTCGTATTTCATTAGGTTGCAATACTCATGCAGGCAAATGCGAAGAAGTGCTTAAGACGGTATCAGAACTAAAAGGTTACAAAGCTCTTCTATTTATCTACGGAATATTATAATATTTTTCTTACTACTTTCTGCTGCTGTTGAACAAAGAGAAAAAGTTATAACCAAGCAAATGAAATTACTACTGGAAACGCCTGCAGAGCAAAAAGTTCTCGTAAGCAAACTTTTACGACAGCAAAATAATTCATTGCAGCTAAATCAATCATTCCCCTACCATCAATAGAAAAATTAATTGCATTGAATAGCGATATCACTGGTTCTAACTAAAGTTAGATTTAAGAATTATTTGTAAAAAATAATTATAAAATAGCAATCAAGAAGAAAAGTCGCACAAGCGCCGGTTCAAAGTAAAGTAAATTAAAGAAATAATAATTTACGTTGCATCTTCAATTACAACAAGTTCCAACAGTAACGTAGCTTTGTTCCCATCAGTATCGCTGACTATGCTGTTCCCACGGATATTGTGGAGTATGCGTCTGGCGAGTACACGAGCCAACAAGAAGAGGTGGCATGATCGGCTGAATGTGAGGGTAGTTTAAGTAAAATGTATTTAGAAACATTCACTTGTATGTAGATATGTGTGTAGAATTTTTCCTTTCCCGGACTTTTTCATTTCCGGGGAAAGCGGTATTAATTTTTGAATTTCCCGGGATTCCGGGAATTCCCGATCAATACAAATCGATCCAAAATAAGTTGCAATCCAAACTTACAGTGCAGTGACAATAAAACTTTTCAATTAGTTTTTAATTTAATTGTAATGATCTTTTCACTAATGGTTTGACTCTATAGTACTCTTGATTTATTAGAGAGCCTTAGAGTAGCAGACGGCTCTATTTTATGGCAAAGTTAATTGCAGAAGTCTTTAGAAAAATAAAACAACTTTGAAGTCAGATTTATTTCTAACTTTATTTATAATTTTCTTCAGCTTATATACTATTTCTTATTCTATGTTTAATAATTATCATATTAATTTATTTTTGTTAATCTTTTCAATATTCAAAATTCATTATTACTATCATTTTTCAACCTGCAATTCTAGTGACCTATTTCAATAAACACCAGTCACTTGCAATTGCATAATAAAATTTAGGTCATTGTTTCTTTGTTTATTTTTATAATTTTTCATTGCTTGCAATTTTGCTTGCTTGCATTTCAGTGTGTATTTCTGCATTAGGTGTGTTCATACTACATGCACTACATAATAAATCCCCTAAATTGAGCAACGGAGCTGCCCGAAATATTGGGTACATAAATAAAAATATTGAAAATTTAAATTAAAATGTTTTTTTTAATTTATAATAAATGACCTCAAGCCAAACCAAATATAAACCACAACAACAAAAAAGGTCAACAATACAACCCTACAAGAAATGAATGAGCGAGTAGTCACATTTTTCATTTTGGTGTTAAGAAAATTATAGAAAAAAATGACCGAATGTGACCGAAAACTTGATTTCGGTCATTTCTTTCTATCATTTTCTTAACACCAAAATGAAAAATGTGACTACTCGCTCATTCATTTCTTGTAGGGAAGTTAACACATAATTTATTTAAATCCATTTTGATGACCAAGCTCACGCGAGTTACATATACAGATAATAACAAAACTACAAATAAAGTCGACGAATTTGTAAATGCTGATACAATTATAGACAAGTTCGACGACTTTCTAAAAAAAATAGTTTAAAATAAATAAACGGAATTGCGAAATCAATTTGTAAATTAAACATTTTTAATATTATTGATGACACTTAGTCATTTTGAAATAAACTTATTGAGAACATTTTTTTTTAACATTAATGCTGACACTTATTGATTTCCCAATGCCACAGTATAATGATTAAGTTAAATAGAAATAGATAGTAAAATGGTTAGTCTTGTTTCTCCTATTGTCTTGAACAAACAAATAAAAATTTAATAAAAATAAAAATAAACAAAACCAAATAAACACTTTGTTTTTTTTTCGAACACAACACAAACAAAAGAGTTAATTCGAGCACAACATTTTTCCCACAACGACGAACTATGCTGACAGAGTCTCTAGTTATTCTTAAGTTTCATAAATATTTCGAACAAGTGTATCTATAATTATGCTTGTTATTGTAAGTTTTAGTTCTAGTTTGGAATTCAAACAATAAAGAGCATTAGCTCAAAAGATTTTTTTTTTAAAAAATAAATTAATTAATTGGCGCCCGAGCAGGGACCAATGTGTAGTGTGCAATAAATATTGGCTTGAAAATAAAAAAGTAAAGTTCTGTGTGTACAAAACTAAAAACATATCCTGAAAATAAAAAGTAATTATTCGCGAATGTTAAACAGCTCGAAAATAAAAAGAAAAGCTTTGTGTGTGCAAAAACAAAATCCTGAAAGTAAATATAAGGATTTGCAAATGTTAAACGAGGAAAAGTCTGAAAACAAAAAAGGCTGATAACAACAACAAAAAAAAACAACGGGTTGCAAGCTACAAGGAGGACTGGCGTAAAGTATCGAGTAAAAGGCTGCAAGAATACATTCATATGTTTAACACACACAAGCATCCCAATATTCATTCAAATATTCAAAAAGTTAAAGAGTGGTTTACAGAGTTTAAGAGTAAAACTATGAAAGAGAGTGTAATCTGTATTTTACTTTATAATAACAAAGGCACACATTCTATTCACTCTTTTTCTTTGAATATTTAAGTTAACACCTCGCACCTTTCCAACTTACCTCTCAACCTTATGTTCCACTGTACATTCACCTATATGTTAGTTTGACTCAGCAAATATCCCAGACGGCGTGTGTTGCAATACGACACCATACTTAACTTACGCAATCATGGGAAGCATATTGGCAAATCGTTCTCATTAAGTTGTGCAATCATGGGAAATACATTGCAAATCGTTCTCATTAATTTAAGCTAGTACATATAAGCATTTTATAAAATATTTTGTAAGTTCTTTTTATTGAATAGGCAATTTATAAAATAATTTGGTAAGGTTCTTTTGATGAAATAAATTAACTGTTTGGCATTTCAATTCTAGTGCTGGACGCGAACAGTCATTAAAACTTAATCGATTCCGTGTTTTAATTTCAACAAGTGAGTTTGGTCGTTGGGCCCCATGGGTGGCCCAACATAGTAATTTCTTCAATGAATTGTGGAATTTATTTGTTGATTTGAATATCTTCAGTGTATAACAGTGCTTGGCTGACCAAACACCTTTGCAGTAACAAGCAAATAAATTACAAGGTAGATTTAAAAATATAATTATTACTTAGGATAAATTAAAAAAAAAAAAAAAACTTATTTCGGTCGTGTTTCCATAAATACAAGAATTTTTTTAATAAATAAAATGGCTCTAACTCCAGCCGAAGTTTTACGGGAGGCCCGTAGCATTCCACAATTTTGTAGAACCTCTGAATATGCTTTAACCAGCTATTTAAGGGACGTGAATTCAGTTCTTTCTTTGGTATCCGAAGAAAATAAACCAACCATTAGATCGGTTCTCGCGAACCGCCTTCAAGGTAAAGCATTGAAATCAGTTGAAACTCTAGTTTCGCCTACATGGGATCGAATTCTTGCAAAACTCAGGGAGGATTTCGGAGTCAAGGAATCCTTCCTGAATCTTAGAAACCAGGCTATGGATGTAGTCGCGTTCGGTATCGAAGAACTACATTTTAAATTAAACGAAATCTTAAGCCTTATGAACACTAAATACAATTTAAATCCAGACCAAAGTGCATCATTTACTCCTGTCATTAATGAAAGATTAATTTTCGACATTTACTTGAATCTTTTACCTTTGAATATAAAAACCTTGCTCATTCAAAATCATATAACTACTGTTAGCGCGGCATACTCGTATTTCATTGAAAATAATCTTATTAAAGAAATATATCTAAAAGGTAGGAAAAGTTCCGATACCAACAAAAACTTAAACAAGAATCAAAACCAAAATAATCGACCGGGAAATTTCTCTAATAGGCCACAGCATTTTAATAATAGAAATTGGTTCCCACATAATACTTATAATTTAAATCAAAATGATATAAGAAATAATTCAAACAGATTTCGTTATCCGAGCGGTACTCAACCCAGACCTAATAATATCCAAAATACTTCATCTCAAAATAGACATAACAATCGTCCCGAACCCATGGACGTATCACATGTCACTGAAAATTTTCATGTACCGCCTCGAGATCGCAATTACCAATAATATCTCTGACAATTAATAATATAAAATTTAGATGTTTGATCGACAGTGGCGCCGCAACTACACTGGGCGAGCGGTATACGTTTGGCAGGTTATTCCCAAAGAGAAATATAAAAAATGCAATTAAACTTAATACGATAACGGGAACAAGACTAGTAACAGAGAAGGTTCTATTAAATGTACCTCTAGAATTTAATGCGAGGGGCAGTACAATGTCCGTTAAATTAATCGACTTAACAAATAATCTCTTTAGTTGCATAATAGGAAATAATGTTTTAATGCCTATGGGTGTTGTAATAGATTTTCTTAACATGAAGCTAAAAGTAAATAATAACGAAATTTCGTTTTATCAAGGAAACGATAGTATGAATTTCAGAGAAAGTGTTGGACTAGAGATAGAGAATATAGATTTCTTCAATATTGAAGTACCTTGCAATTTAAATACTGAAGAAAAACATAAATTGAAGAAGTTTATCCAAGGTAATAAAGTAACGTTTTATCAAGAGGGACAGTCACTAACTGCGACAAATGCAATAAAGCATAGTATAATAACAACATCAGATAGGCCAGGATATTCAAAGATTTACCGGTATCCTAAAATCCATGAAAGGGAAATAGAGTCTCAGGTAGAAGAAATGTTGGCTCACGGGATAATAAGACGGAGCAAATCTCCTTACAATTCACCCCTTTGGATTGTGCCCAAGAAGCGAGACAATCTGGGAAATGTAAAATGGCGTATAGTCATCGATTACAGGGCACTTAATACTGTTACGGTGGACGACAAATTCCCCATGCCGAACATCGATTCACTCTTTGACAAATTAGGTAGGGCTCAGTATATTTCCACAATTGACCTTGCAAACGGTTTTTTCCAAATACAGATGGAAGAAAGAGACATTGAGAAAACAGCTTTCTCTACTCCCATGGGACATTTCGAATTTATTAGAATGCCCTTTGGGCTAAAGAACGCACCCGCAACTTTTCAGCGCATGATGAATCATGTCTTACGCGATTATATTAATCCTGTCTGCGTTATATACATGGACGATATATTGGTTTTTTCATCATCCTTGGATGAACATTTGGATAGCTTAAAGAGAATCTTCTCTACGTTAAATGAGCACAACCTGAAGGTTCAGCTCAGTAAATGTAACTTTTTTTCTAAGGAAACACAATTCCTAGGACATATAGTTACGAGAAATGGCCTTAAGCCAAATCCATCTAAAATTGAAGCTATAATGAATGTCCCTATCCCAAATACCGTTTAACAAATTAAGTCCTTTCTTGGGCTCACTGGCTACTATAGGAAATTCATTAAAAATTATTCTTCCGTCGCGGGTCCTATGATAAGGAACTTAAAAAAGGGTGTCAAAATAAAGGCTGACGATCCTTCATATGTCGAATCTTTTCAAAAATTAAAAAGAATCATAACTCACCACCCCATTCTCTCGTACCCAGATTTTAATAAAAAGTTCGTGCTCACTACAGATGCTAGTAACACAGCATTAGGCGCCGTTCTTAGCCAGGAAATAAACCTAAATGCTAGCAGAACGCTAAATAATCATGAAAAGAATTATAGTACGATAGAGAAAGAACTTCTCGCGATAGTGTGCGCCGCAAAGTATTGCCGTCCCTATTTGTTTGGAAACAAATTTTTGGTTCATAATGACCATCAGCCTCTAAAATGGCTTTCTTCTCTAAAAGAGCCAAATACGACAATAACGTTGCTGACTTTCTCAGTCGGTTAGAGCAAGAAGAAGTAGAAGCAGAAGATTGTGATATTAAATCACTTTTTGAAGTCTCTGAAGTGATAGAAACTGTGCATAGTCAACAAGAAGATGACACAAGTGCCAACTTTTTTATACATAAGTGATTCTATTGTTAATAAATATAGAACACAGATTCGAATTGTCAGAGAAAAACAAGCAGAACTGAAGGTGTTGTACAGAAAATATAGGTTAATTTATGTTTGTGAAAATGATTTGCGTAGTGATCACTATTTAAATGATCTGTTTAGGTGGGTGTGTATTCGGAATTACCAGACAGTTTATATTATATAGTGCAAGAAAAATTAACATCCCTTTATCAGAACGATACACTTTTGAATTTTATAAAATGCACAAAACTGGCACTTGATTTGCGTAATGAAGAAAAGTTTTTGAGACGATAGACAATATTCATAAGTCTACAAACCATAGAGGAATATTAGAAAATTTCGAAGAAATAAAGCATTATTTTTTCTACCCAAATTTAATTAAATACGTTAACAAATACATTAATTCATGCCGTATTTGTAATGAAAGTAAATATGACCGCAAGCCCTATCGCAAATATTTTAACCATACCGTTACCCCCATTAGGCCTAATATGATAGTGCATATGGATATTTTTCAGGTCCAAAGGGCCTATTTTCTAACTACCATAGATAGATTCACCAAATTGGGCTCTGTACATAAAATTTCAGATTAAAATATGTGCACCGTAAAGGTCAAAATAGAAGAAAGAATCGCACTTCTCGGAAAACCTGAGCTACTCGTCATGGACAACGAGTTTAATAATGCTCTAATAAAAATGTTTTGCTCGGAGAAAAATATCGAAATGCATTTTACAACCCCTTATTCTCACACGGGGAATTCGGACGTAGAAAGGATGCAGCTTTCATTATTGGAACACATTCGTATTTTGAAACGTAATAAAGAACATATCGATACCGAAGAACTGGTAATAAGGGCAGTAGGCTTTTATAATGATACCATTCCCTCCACAACTGGGCTTAAGCCAATCGAGTTTTTGAATAGATCAGATTTAGACTTTTCCAAAATAGCGGAAAAAATACGTATAAAGAAAGGAAGGGCAATAAATAGAATAAATTCAAAAAGTGAAGAGATACCTAGATACAATAATAAAGATATTTATGTAAGAAATCCGGTCGCAGCAAGGCAAAAGACTGCAAGAAGATTTTTAATATACAACCCTAATAATCCCAATAAAATTGACTTATCAAATATTAGACGACCTTTGAAATCCTTTTCAGGAGACAATGAAGTTGGCAACCCTTATACTTCTGGTGTCGTGGGGAATGTACTCCATTAATCCGGAGGTACAAATAAGGAAGGTCAAGACTCAGGCTGGATATATCATCTTAAAAGGAGAACCTGTAAACATAACAAAAAAATTTTTCAGAATTGATCCACGTTGTAAATGTTGACGGTTGGTTGATTATTAATCTTAATAAAAAACTAAGTGAACTAGAACACTCCTTATTAACACTTAACATTCACACTGGGACAAGAAATAAGCGAGCTCTGATAAATGTAGGAGGACGAGTAATAAATTGGCTTTTCGGCAATATGGACGACAAAGATATGTTACGGATTTTTTCTTCTATCTTTTGAATCATGATTTTTGCCCTCACCCAATATGTTAGGTCATGCAACCATAAACCTTAATTGCGTCATTATACATATTTTTCCGTAGTTCTTACTGACAACAAATTTTTGCCCTTACCTAATATTTCAAACCACGCAACTGTACCATTAAATTGCATCATTATGCGCCTAACTTTTTTTTTCCATTCGCATACTTATTTGCATTCTTTTACTTATTCGCATATTTACACTTAGAGTACGGTAAATGTCTTTCAGTTGGTAACAACTCTCATCTTGATATAAAAACAAAATCTTTTTACATCATAACATACAACCAGTGGTCTGATACCACCGTTAACAAAAAACAGTAAAAGTGAACGTTCGCATTAACGAAGTTTTTGCGAAGATTTGGCGAACTTAAATTTGAGTAAGCGAATTTTAAACCGTTATCTTCGCTTACTTCTCACCAAATCTGTATAAATGATATTGCGGTTCTATTTTTGCGAACAAAAAATCATTAGTAAAAATGCTGCTCGCAAGAAAAGCAAAAAAAACGTTTTTTTTTCGTTTTTTATTGAAAAATAATAATAAACAGGTCATTTGTGAGTTAAAAGTGAAAGTGTTAAAAGCTAAAAGCGCAAGTTTAAAAAACATTAATATAAAAATATACGAAACTTGTGGAAAATTATGTTTTCTGAAGTACTGGCGGAGCAGTTCTCTTGGAGGGGAACTATCAGCAAAAAATGTATAAGGGGATCGCGATTAACATCAGCTATTCGACGTAAGAAAAAATTTGAAAACTTTTGTTTATAATCAGCCTTATTGCGGTTGTCGTTTTCGTAAACAAACGTGACGTTTTTTGTAGTAGATTAAAGAACACATGTTGTGTATTACTTTAATCTATTACACAGTCGTATACGACAACGACAACCACAATAAGGCCGAATAATTGTAGAATAATAGATTTTTATATTTATTTCATTAGATTCTTTTAAAAACAAATTTTCATTAGAAGATGGTGATTTTGATAAAATATCACAGAGGTTTTTTTAATATGCCCATGACAGACTAAATAAATCAGCTAATTACCAAGAATAAAAGAATGGAAATTGAATAAAACTGCGTTTTCTTAATTACTTTTTATCACCTTATTTTTTAAAAATATATGTATGCAATTTATTTTTTTAAAAATTATTTTCATGTAAAGTATTAATTTATAAGCTTTTTTAAGAATTATTTTTTTTATTTAACTTTAAGTACAAATTTTTGTTTTGTTTTTATAAATAAATTTTATATATGTATGTATTATACATAAAAAAAAAACAAAACGTACTCTTTTTTATAGAGAAAAAAACAAAACACACAAAATTAAGAGAGAAAAATATAAAAGCTTCGCTAACGAACTTTTGCAAAACTATTAAAAACGAATGTTTAGCGATATTTTAATCGAATAATTAAAACTGTTTTTAGTGAATATTTAGTGATGTCGTTAAAGTTGTTCGTTATAGATATTGCCAAAGGAACGCTATTAATATTAAAGCAAACCTTCGAGATCGAAAGATTTGCTGCCACAAACTGAGCGACGGGTGAACTCTATGAGTTCTTTTTCGTTTCACTAGCAGTAGTCGTTCTCGAACGTTTTATCAGAGAAACGTTTGCCAATTGTTCAATAGCAATATTATTTTCGATAATAGTTTGCGTTCTAATAAGAATTATGATGCAATTTTAGTAGTTGGATTTTAGCAGTGAACAATGGCAGTTGGTTTTTGGCAGTTGGATAAGCCGGTTCGGTTTTCTTGAGCGATCAGTAAAGCAATAGTTTGTACAGTGCATTGAAAAGGAAAAAAGTGATATTTCAATTGTGTGTGTGTTTTTTCTTTTCTTATTTAACTACAAAATATTACTTTTACGTTCTCCTGATTAAAGGAAAACTAAATTCAAAAGAAAACTAAAAACTGTGTTTGAAATTACATAAAACAACCTGTCTAAACATTTAAGATTTTTGTGTGTTATAAATGTGTACTTTTCATTAGTTATTTTAGTTATGTTACATAGACAACCACAAACTAAAAGCAAAGTAAAAATATGTGTTCAAACAAAATATTAAAATGTAACGTCTAAAGAAGTAATGATTGATTTTAAAACATATAATAAATTACCTTGTAGAACAGTATCATGCAAAATAACCTAAAACAATAAAAATAGGGTGAATCTATGTTTGTTGAACTCCAAATATTAAAAAAAAAGAAAATTGTTAGATAGAAGAAAATATTGAACAAAGAAAACCTTGTAACACCATAGAAATGATACCAATATGTATATAAGAAAACCCTATAATTGTGGCAAACAAAACAAGACAAGCAAATAAATAAAAACTGTATTTACCTAATGTGTTAAGGAAATTGTGCGGAACGAATAAGAAGATTGTTCAATCGAATCGTAATACGATTATCTTTAAATTAATAAAAATTTAATAAAATTAAATTAGAGAAGATAATAAGTAACTTAAAGGCAAAATGCTTCTCATGATGAAAAAACTGTGAACACGAATTCTCAACTGTGTTGTGAATTTCACATAACAACGTTTCTGAAACCGATAAACAACAAGCATGCAAATTTATTATCATCACTGTCATCATTAGAATGCTACCTACCTAATCATATTTCCTTACAACAACGACAATTTTAACTTCATCTTTAAAAACTACCAGACGTTAAACTCTGAATGCATATTAAATGCAGTTAGCAGCTAACAATTGATACTCGACCATTTCATCAAATTGCTGTAATTATTTGTAAGTAGTTTTAAGCAAATTCTGTATTTATCTTATTTTTCGTTACAATTGTAATAGGAAAACACTTAAATAATAAATATTTACAATTAGATTTTCAATTTAACTAGAAATTTTGTATATGACGTACTGCAGTAACTTTAAACTTTTTTTTAATTGTATCGCTTGATTTTTCTTCATACCTTGAACTTCACTTATATGACAAACAAAAAAAAAAGAAAAAAAAAACAATTGAAATGAAAAATTATAATAAATTCAAATTAAACGTTATTAATAATTTAGTTTTTTAAGAAAGAAAAAGAAGAACTAAATTAACCAAATAAATGACTAACTTAATTATAATTGAAATTAAAATGTCTACGTAATTTTTTTTATAAAAGGATGCTAAGAAGAATGGTGCAGTGTGAAACGAGAGAATTCAAAAAAAAAAAAATAAATGAAATAATCAAATAAAAATTATTTTTTCGTGAGTGAGAATTAAAAACGAAAATCAAGTGCAAGACATAATTAATTCATTAAATTAACCTTTAAGCATAAAAAGCGTAAAGGAAAAATAAATTTAAAGTTGAATTTAATTTAAATAATACAACATTTTATAAACACAATCAATTGCAATTTATTAGCGAAATAGTTCAGCAAGTGCTAAGCCAAATGGCTAAAAAACCTAATCAGGACCCATAAGATAATCAGGTGACAGTCGACGCAACAAACACAGGGGAATTAGATCGTATACCAGATATGGTTAAATGCCTCAGAGAATTTTCCGGTCGTTCTGGAGAATTCAATTCATGGTGCAAAACAGTAGATAGAATACTACACGCATACATAAACTTCAGGGGCACTCCCAAATATTTCGCCATTTTACATACAACAAGACATAAGATTGTCGGCGAAGCTGACACAGCACTGGAGTCATACCGAACTCCATTAGACTGGGTACAAATAAAAAAATGCCTTGTGCTACACTACTCGGACAAAAGAGATATAGTTACCCTCGAATGCCAAATGACGGCTTTGACACAACGACATAGGGATGTATCGACTTTCTACCAAACGGTATACCAACACTTGTGACTAATTCTGGACAAGGAAGCGTGCCTCGACATTAGTGAGAAAGCGATACGTGCTATGATCAATTCGTATAGGGAAAAAGCGCTAGACACTTATCCGCGGTCTTAACGGTGATTTACCTCGGCTACTAAGTATTCTTGAACGGTCTACACTTCCTCAGGCATTGCATTTATGGCAAAAGCTAGACAATATGACTTTCCGTTTAAATTACGCTCAGAGTATAAATAAACATAATGTAGGCACAGCCCAACAAAAGCCGGTATGGCAGGGTACAAATTTTAAGGGACAACACTTTTATCCTGAATTGACTCACATGCCACCTGCACCCCAACGTTTCCATGGCATCAATGGACAATATAATCAGCCCTTTAATCGACCTACCGTTTTCCCACCAAACCAAATGTTACGACCTATTAGATTCAATAATAACCCAACTAACTTCAATAGATCCAATTTTAACCAACCCAATTTCAATGGAGGAATAAGGCTAGGGCCACCACATAATTTCAAACGCCCATTTAATAGTCAAAACTCACATCCTCCCCATATGATTCAACGTAACTTCCATGTGGAAGCAACATATCCGGATGAGACAAATTATGAATATTTTAACGAGGAAATTAGGGACCCGATACAAGTTGATGAAGACCCAAATAGAATATTTCCCGAAATAGCTTTTGAAAATAATTTAGCATCAAGCAATAATAATCCTTCAGCATATGACAATGTATATTTTTTAGAATAGCGACGTCTTCGCTTCCCTGTTTCGAATACAATGCTAGATGCAGAGACAAAGTAGACTTGGAAAAAAAGAAACCGAAATATAAACTTGAGTCTGAATATGAAGCAATGAGAGAAAAGCTACCACTTTATGATAGTTCTTACCGCTCAAACCTCTTCACCGCAGCCGCTAATCAGTATGAAGTATCATTTCACAACAATATTTGGATGCACGCAAGTTAAGGTGTGATGTCACATTCCTTAATTTTTATTTTTCAAATTTATTTACTTTCCCACGATTTAAGCTACACGCGCAACGTATTTTATGCTGACGCAGTGTGAACGAAAATTATTTTAATAAATTTTTTATGTAACATTAAACCGTTGTTTTTAACTTTGACAACATGATTGCATTTTTTTATTAAAACTGCAACGCGACTGCGGACAAAATTATGCTTCTTGCCAATTAAAAGTTCTAATTTAAGTTTAGTTAACAATAAGAATTAAGTCAGTTTAGAATAACTATTAGCTCAAATAAGGTGTAATAAAGATAAATAAAAAATAAAAAATGTGTATTTTTTTTAACAATTAAAAAGTGAATGTAATTAACTGGGGGCTCAACCGGGATCCTTAAAAAGCTTAATCCTGAAAAAAACAAGTAAGGAGATTTTTAAGGACAAAGCCAAATAAAAAATAAGTACCCTTGTAAAAAGGAGAAAAAAAATATAAAACAAAAACTTTAAAAAAGTATCCTTGTTAAAAGGAGAAAACATTAAAAACAAAAACTTTAAAAAGTATCCTTGTTAAAAGGAGAAAACGTTAAAAACAAAAATTTTAAAAAAATTAAAATAAATATCCTTATAAAAAAAGGAGAAAAATAGAACAAAAAACAATTTAAGGAAAAGTATAAGTTCATAAAATAAATTAAAATTGTGCAAACTAATTAATTTAATTAAAAATTGTGCGAAAACTGAAGAAATAAATTAAAAAAAAAATAGCGCAAATTATTAAAACTCGAAATTGTGCAAATTAGCTAAAATTGGTGCAAATTGATAAAAAATTGTGCAAAAACCGAATTAAAAATTTTACAATTTTCCAATTTTCCAAAAAAGACAAATTAAAAAATTTTTTAAATATATTGAAGAACATTTCAAAAATTTTTTTGAATGCAATTTCGACAATCCAATTCATCATTCATCGTATAGAAGACAACAGCAATTTCGACAATCCAATTCATCATTCATCATATAGATGACAACAGCAATTTCGACAATCCAATTCATCATTCATCATATAGAAGACAACAAGGATTCTCAACAAAATTTCGGAAGACAACAACGTATAGTTGTAAGTAATTTTAAGTCAATTTAAAATTGTGAAAGAAAATAATTAAGTGAAATTTAAAAAGAAAATAATTAATTTATAGTTGAAATTTTGAAATATGAAAATAAAAAGTTAAATTAATTTTCTAAATTTAAAAAGAAGAAAATAGTAATATAAAAGAATTTAAAATAAATTTATGATTTCTGTGGCTATTTACTGTTTTTAAAAAATATTTCGTGAATGTTTTTTTTGAAAACATTTATTCAAAAGTTTTGGCTTTATGCGATTTCTGTGTAGATAAATTTTATTGAAAAATAATTTAAAATAGCCGAATTCAATCTGGATTCAGAAGTAGATAACCTATCTAATTCGTTTAGGGATTTGGGGACAGATTTCAAAGAAAAATGGCTACTGTAGATCAAATTAGAATTCTAGTAGAAGCACAAACAGCTCCTTTAATAGCTAGAATAGAAGAATTAACGAAAAGCTTAGGAGAATTGACAAATTCAGATACAGTAGGCGAATTCGAAGAAGAAAAAATTAACGTGGCAATACGATGCGACGAACCATTAGATGTAATCAAGTCCTTGCCAACGTTCGATGGCAAAAACTCTTACGTTAGCTGGCGAGAGGCAGCTACAAATTCAATGAAAATATATGCGAAAGGTAGCAGACGTTATTTTTCGGCTTTGACCATTTTGAGAAATAAAATTATTAGCGACGCCAACGATACCCTAACAAATCATGGCACTGTTTTAAATTTCGACGCAATCATAAGTCGTCTTGATTTCGCGTACGCTGACAAAAGACCACTTCATCTCATCGAACAAGAACTAAGTGTGATGCGCCAAGGGTCACAACCAATTATGAATTACTACAATGAAGTTAACAAGAAACTGACCGACCTGACAAACAAAACAATCATGACTTACGGAACAAACTCTGACATGGCCAAAGAACTTAATGATAGGAACAGGCGATATGCTCTTAGAGTATTTATGACAGGCCTAAATGCGCCTTTGGCTGATATATTATTCTCTATTTCTCCCAACAGTCTACCGGATGCTTTGGCAAAAGCACAGGAATTAGAGGCGAATAAAGTTAGAGCTAACTTTGCTCTACACTTCAATAAACCAATAATTAATAACCATATCAATAAAGGAAATAACGTTCTACGTTTTCCTAACCGAAATAATAGGGACTATCGTCCTAATGAAAATGTAAATAGATTATTAAATTCAAAACCAGAACCAATGGAACTGGGAAGTTCGAATTTTAAATTTAAGCAGGAAAGGGAACAAAATTATAAAAACAATTTTCAACAAAACAGAGCTTTTAATAATTTTCAAAATACAAGACCCTTCAACAACTATCAACACGGTCTTAAGCGACAATCAGATAATAGTGGCCAAATAAGCCACCAACCACATCAAAAATTTCAACGAATCAACAACCTAAATGAAGATTCTTTTTTAGATCAAGGAATGGACTGCCCTACATTATTAAGGCAGCCACCACAGGAAGAAAATATAAAATTCTAATTGATAGCGGTGCAACAAGTTGCTACTGCAGCCCTGGTGTTCTAACGAATAGGCAGGAATTAGTTATTAAGAAGAGGGTAAGAACCATTAATGGTTTTACCATCATTAAATATTTTTATGAAGCTAGCATTTTTGGTTTTAATGAAAGATTTTACGAAATTGAGAACTTAGAATCAGACCTTCTTATAGGTTATAAGTTTATGAAAAGAGCTAACATTATTTTAGATTTTGAGAAAGGAGTATTAACTTGTGGTAAACACTGCGAGAAAATTATAAACATTGAGTCAAAAAACTCAAGTGAAAATATAGAAACAAGAAATAAGCATTTTAAAGGAAGTGCTCTTAATAAATTAAAAAATGAAGAAATTTTAAAATTCAGTGATGAAAGTGAAAAATCATTGAATGATTTAAGAGAAAATGTTATACGAAATATTGAAAAATTGCATTCAGATATAAATATGAAGTTACCGTTTAGAACGGACATAAGAGCAGAAATCCGAACAATTGCTGAAGCGCCAATATGGAGCAAGCAATATCCATACCCACTTTCTGCAAATAGCTTTGTTAACAATGAAATAAAGAAACTATTACAGGACGAAATAATTCGCCCAAGTAAAAGTCCTTACAACTCCCCAATATGGGTAGTTCCGAAAAAAGGAATAAATGAAGATGGTACGCAAAAATTGCGTATGGTAATTGATTACAAAAAATTAAATGAAAACACAATATGCGATAAATATCCCATACCAGATTGTAACGTTATATTGTCCAATCTGGGTACAGCAAAATATTTTTCAACTATCGATCTGGAATCAGGTTTTCACCAGATCCTTATGAAGGAAGAAGATATTGAGAAAACTGCATTTTCTGTGAACAACGGAAAATACGAATTTTTAAGATTACCCTTCGGTCTCAAAAATAGTCCAAGTATTTTTCAACGGGCTATGGATAACATTTTACGCGATTTTATTGGAAAAATATGTCATGTTTATATAGACGATATAATAGTGTATTCTAAAACACTAGAGGAACATTGTAAACACTTAAAATTGGTAATTAATAGATTAAAAGAATCAAATATCATTAGAAAAATCAAAATTTTACTCTAAAGAAGTAGAATTTCTTGGATATGTTGTAGGCCATAACGTTATAAAAACTGACCCAAACAAACTAGAAACAATAAATAACTACCCATTGCCTAAAACCTCAAGACAACTGAGGAGTTTCCTAGGAATGATAGGATACTACCGAAAATTTATAAAAAATTATGCTCAAGTAGCAAAACCATTGTCCAAATATTTAGCCGGTGAGAATGGTAAAGTATCACAGTATATGTCCAAGAAGATTGAAATTAAATTGGATGAAGAAGGTATAATCACTTTTGACAGATTAAAAAAATTATTATCCGAACAGATTGAACTAACTCAGCCTAATTTTAATAAAAAATTCATTCTTACCACTGATGCCTCCAATGATGCAGTAGGTGCTGTCCTTAGTCAGGATGGTAAACCAATAACTTTTATATCAAAGACACTTAGTGTAACAGAAAAAAACTATGCAACCAATGAAAAAGAACTTTACGCTATCGTATGGGCGTTAAGGAATTTAAGAAATTATTTATATGGTAGTTCAAATCTTGAAATTCATACAGATCATCAACCATTAACATTCGCAGTTTCTACACGAAACCCTAATGCAAAAATCAAAAGATGGCGATCATTTATTGAAGAATTTTCACCAAAAATTATTTATAAACCAGGTGTTCACAATATAGTAGCAGATGCTCTTTCACGTCAATATTTAAACAATATTTCAGATGAAGAATCTCTTCATAGTACCCAACATTCTACAGAAAGTAGTGACGATTTCAATATACCAGAAATCTCAAAACCATTAAATGAATTCAAGCAACAAATACTTTTGTGCAAAGCAAATTTTACAATTCATGAAATGATCATAACTTTTGGAAGAACAAGACATATTATCGAATATGACACAAGAGAAAATCTTAAAACAATTCTCTTAGAATTTATTAAACCAAATTTAGTTACCTGCATTCATTGTACAGCAGAAGATTTAAACGATTTTAAGGAAACTATTAACGGAATTTTCACAAACAAATTTGTATATACTAAAATATTTCCACTAGACATCACAAATGTTGACGACCAACAAAATATAATTCAAAACACTCATTCACGAGCTCATAGAAACTGTAAGGAAAATTATAAACAAATATATAAACAGTACTACTGGCCGAAAATGATAAAACATTTTAAAGAATTCATCAGACACTGTGCAATTTGCAATAGAAATAAATATAATAGACACCCACAAAAGGTTCCAATTGGAGAGGCTCCAATTCCTAAGAAAGAGGGGGAGTTCCTTAATATAGATATTTTTTACGCTGAAGGTCTTAAGTTTATTACATGTGTCGATGCTTATTCTAAATTTCTAGTTATAAAAAATATAGAAGATAAAACAAACATAGGAGAAAAAGTTTTAGATGTCCTTCAAAACTTTCCTAATGCCAAAAAAATTACACTCGATAACGAACCAGGCTTTTTAACTGCTCAATTTAAATCATTAATGCAACGTTTGCAAATTGAAGTTTATTATTGCACACCGCGGCATAGCACAACGAATGGTCAAGTCGAAAGAGTCCATTCTACATTAATTGAAATAGCTAGATGTATCAAGGAAGAATTTAATCTAATAGATGCCACTGAGGTTTTTTATAGAGCAGCTCAACAATATAATAATACAATACATTCAGTTATACAAAATAAACCAGTAGATATACTTTTTAACAAAATTCCACACAATTTAGTAGATATATTAAAAAAAGCTCAAGAAAATATGATATCAAGAAATAATCTAAGCCAAATAAAAACTTATCAACCAGGCGAAGTAATATATGAAAAGATTATAGGGCAAAGAAATAAACTTTTGCCACGATTCAAAAAACAAAAGGTAAAAGAAGACTTAGGAAATAAGGTTAGAATTAATTTTCGCGATAGAATAATACACAAAGATAATATAAGAACTTAATTCATAAAATGACTTTTTTTTTACATTTTATACATAATTATTTTTTCTCTTCCTTTATAGAAAATGAAGTTTTTAATATTTTTGTTTATATTGTTTGAGACCTACAAAACGGAAGTCCAGATACTAGACTATACAAACTCACAACTAATTTCAATGCACCAAGGACAAGCAAGATTACAGAACGGAAACCTTAAACTTATTCATATTTTAGAACTTGACGAATATGAACGAACAATAAATAATTTGAATAATGAAGTTCAAAGAAGAGTATTAGTAAATAGTACATCGCTACCATTTTTGCTTCATGATATAGAACAAATTAGAAATCAAATTAAACGAATGAAACCAAGAATTAAACGCTCAATTGACATTATTGGCACAGCTTGGAAATGGATAGCCGGTACACCCGATCACGAAGATCATAATATTGTAGTCAGTAAAATAAACGGATTACTTACAAATAATGAAAGACAGAAAATTATTAACGAAAAGTTTATTGACAGAATCAACTTATTGACGAATACTACTAATCATATTCTAAAAACAATTCAGACTTTAGAGGAAACTCAAAGGGTTATAGAAGACTCTATAAGAAACAGGATAAATATTGTTAAAGCAGATGTTATTAATATAGAGTACGCATTACAATGGGCGAAAGTAGGAGTAATTAATTCATTTATACTTTCTGAAAAAGAAATCAATGAAGCCAAACAATTTTTGGATCTTGAAGAATTTCCATACAATAATTTAGAAGAAGCTTTAGGTTTTGCTACAGTTAAAATAGCTACAGACTATTCATCTTTAATCTATATAATAAATTTACCTGCAATTAATAAAATAAATTGTGAAAAAATATTAATTAAGCCAGTAAAACAAAATCAAAAAATTATAAAAATCAATTCAGAAAATCTAATTAGATGTAAGGATAAAATCTTTGAAATGAAAAATAAGTGTAATCAATTTAATGATTTATGTATTTGTAATAATGAAAAGTTAATAGACATAAGTGAAACAACTTGTATACCGCTACTATTAAAAAGCAAGAATCATAATTGCACATTTATAAACAATGAACATGTTCCTACAATACAAGAAATAAATGAAGGAACAATACTTTTAAATCAATTTAATGGATTTTTAGAAATATTTGAAAACAAAATATATCAATTATCAGGAACATACTTGATTCAATTCCATAATGAAACAATTAAAATTGAAAATCGAACATTCACTTCAAAAGAAGTTTCCCATTTGAAAGCACTCCCAGCTGTACTACAGCTATCATCCAATAAATCAATTGTTGAAGAAGTCCTATCTTTGGAAATGATGAAAAATATTCAAGTTAATAATATAGATGAAATAAATTCGATATCAACTAAGGGACGCCTAATGTTTTCGACAAATATCAGTTTATCTATTTTATTGGTTATCGCAATTTGCTTAATTTTTATTAAACTAAAATCTAAATCTAATTCTGACATAAATATTACAGCAAAAATTGAAAAAGAAAAAGAACAAAATACCTCCACGGTTGAAAAATCAAATTTTGAAAAATCTAATAAAAGATTCTGTAGTGCTAATGAATTACCCACATTTTAACAATCGGGGCGATTGATCTTACAGGGGGAGGAGTTAAGGTGTGATGTCACATTCCTTAATTTTTATTTTTCAAATTTATTTACTTTCCCACGATTTAAGCTACACGCGCAACGTATTTTATGCTGACGCAGTGTGAACGAAAATTATTTTAATACATTTTTTATGTAACATTAAACCGTTGTTTTTAACTTTGACAACATGATTGCATTTTTTTATTAAAACTGCAACGCGACTGCGGACAAAATTATGCTTCTTGCCAATTAAAAGTTCTAATTTAAGTTTAGTTAACAATAAGAATTAAGTCAGTTTAGAATAACTATTAGCTCAAATAAGGTGTAATAAAGATAAATAAAAAATAAAAAATGTGTATTTTTTTTAACAATTAAAAAGTGAATGTAATTAACTCGCATATAACAGGCTACGCAGATTTTTTTAAGCACGAAAAAGATAAAAAGAAAGTGTAGAGAACTCTATCTTTTTTGTTTCAAACCGACGATGAATTGCTTCAACAAATTAGAGATGATCTGGCGTGGGACGGAGAAAAACTTGATAAAATACAAAATCGTAAATTATTTTGGACTTGAATACCGCTTTTCTTTAACTTGCAGCGTTATAACGAAAAGAACAATTATAAAAATTTCTCACTGATACCAATTTTGAAACACGGCTCACATCACATACAATATGACTCATTTGCTTTTTATCAACTATTATGCGGACTAAAGTTGTGCAAGGGAACTTGGCTTACTTTTGAACGAGAAGCAGAATGGCGTAAATACTTTAAATTCCCCGAGACTATAAATAAAAAATTTAACTATTCACTGCAAACGGATGGAGTCGCCGTGTCATTCTCTATGAAAAAACCGAAAAGAGTTGAAACCACACCGAAAAAGAAGAAACAAATACAACAACAAGAGACGGATTGTAGCGGAAATCTACTAAAGATTAGAAGTACAGTCTTCGATAATAAAATTGGTTTATATCCGGGCCTTAGACTTATGTACGGAGGAGTGCGAAATGATAAACCAATAAAGCTGAAGAGTTCAACGTATCATAATATGTCCGGATTTCATTCTCGAAATTTAAAACTAAAAAAATATACCGCAGATTTCAAAGAAGATTCACAGCTATCGCCTTATTCTGAAAACTATATTGCATACATAAACTATCAACTATCAATATTCGACCGGAAGCAATCGTTATACTCACAGCGAAAAGTAGCAAAGTTGAAATTGCAAAAATTAATCTGTGTGGAGAAAACAATCAACGTAATTGCAGCTAAATTTGTTCCAGATATGAAAGAAAAAACCTCGACAGAAATCGCTGCTAATTCACCCATGCGAGGCTACGTTAGAACTCCAAACAGAAAACTGATTACAGCACTCAGGAGAAGAAGAGCGGACATTTTACTTCTGAACGAATTTCGAACAACTAAATTGTGGGCAAATTGTTTTGGTGAAAATAACACATCAACATTTCCACACAGGTACCAGTATTGCCCAAACTGCCGTACTTGTTGGAACAGAGATGTGAACGCCGGAATCAACCTACTCCATATTGGCGAGTGTAAAATACACCAAAGAGAAAAACATATGAATTTTATTAGAATTTAAGTTTTATTTATTAAGTATCGCTATTTCTTGTGTAACGAAAATTGTGTATACTTGTCCATTTTTAAATAAAGTGGATTAACTCCAACAGATTCACCTAACACAATTGTGGGTCTGAAAGGGATATATACACATTTTTAGACCACAAATTCTAAAGATCAAGTTTAACATCCTCCCCACACTTTCTTCATTTCATGGAATAATAGGCAACGACACTTTTAGAGACTTAGGAGCTACTATTAATACCGACAAAAATATTTAAATCATATGACCAGGAATAAAAATTCCTTTAAAACAAAGAATATCTCAGGAAGTATACACAGTAGAAGTAAGATTGCCCCATCTTAAACAGGAACAACAAAAAAAGTTACAAAGAATTGTAGAAAAATGCCCGAACTTATTCTCAGCCCCGGAGGGCTAACATTTACAACCCTAGTAAAAGGTGAAATCCGTACAACTACAGTACCCCAATCTATTCCAAACCTTATCCATACCCAATGGCATCAAAGGGAGAAGTCGAACGCCAAGTCGAAGAGCTTATTGCTAATGGGATAATTAGAAAATCAAAACCACCTTATTATTCACCCGCCTGGATAGTCGATAAAAAGACTAATAATTCTGGTGAAAAAAAAATATCGTATGGTAAAAGATTACCGTAAACTCAATTCGGTTACTATACCAGACCGATACCCCATCCCTGAAATAAATGAGGTACTCTCAAACCTCGGTGAAAATAAACTATTCACAGTCATAGACTTGAAGAGCGGTTTCCATCAAATACCCCTTCGTGAGACAGATATAGAGAAAACCGTATTCTCCGTAAATAATGGAAAATGTGCATTCTTAAGTCCGAATGGTAGACGTAGGACACCGTCAACATTTCAGAGAGACTTAGATGACATCCTTCGTCAACATATAAGCAAAAGATGTTACGTATACATCGATGACATCATTATATGTATTTGGAAAAAAATGAAGAACATCTACACAATTTAGAAGTAGTGTTTAGGACTCTAGAGAAGGCCAACATGAAAAAACAAATGGATAAGTGTGAATTTTTAAAAGAAGAGGTAGAGTTTTTAAATGTAGAGGTAGGGTATATAATTAGTGCAGAAGGAATTAAAACAAATGTAGAAATCTCAAAAAACTTCGATATTTTCTTGGAATGGCAGGTAATTATCTAAGGTTTATCATGGATTATGCAAAAATTGCCAAACCACTTACTACAATCTTGAGAGGTGAACATGGAAATATTTCCAAAAATGCATCGAGACCAAAATTAATTACACTAACCAAAGAAGCACTAGATTCCTTTAATAAAATTAAAACTATTTTATTATCCAGAGATGTTATACTTTCCCGTGCAAACATAAAAAAAAGATGTTGAGCTTACTACGGATGCTTCTGATTATGCGAGAGGCGCAGTACTATCACAAGACAATACGTCAATAACATTTAATTTACAGAACTCTAAATAAAACTGAGGAAAACTATGCGGAAAGTGAAAAAGAAATGCAAGCCATCATATGGTCACTAAACTCCCTTAGAAATTATTTGTACGGATCGAAAAAAAATTAAAATATACACCGACCATCAGCCACTCACATATGCGCTAAGCAATAAAAATACCAACTCCAAAATGAAAAGAAGGAAATCAATCCTAGAGGAGTGCAATTATGAATTGAAATACAAACCAGGACACTGTAATGTAGTTGCAGATGCTCTATCAAGAATACCTGCTCAAATCAATTCACTTACATCCACAGCTCATAGTACCGAAAGCTCATCACATGACCTAATTCCATGTGCCGAAGTTCCAATTAACGTATTCAAAAATCAAATATTTTCAAACAGTCTCAAACTTCATCATATCAATTTAAAATAGTGTTTCCCACAATCTATAGACATATAATTGAGGAACCAGAATACAATGAGCAAATCCTCTTAACACACTTGAAGAGATACCTTAACCCATCGATAATTAACGGCATTCATTCAGAAGAATGGATAATGGTTATTATCCAAAATATTTTCCCTCAACATTTTAGTAACTACAAAGCTCGTTATACGCAAAAACTAGTCAACGACATTACTAACGAACAGGATCAGGAAAATATTATTTTAGAAACCCACATGCGTGCCCATAGAAACGCGGTAGAAAATAAATCCCAAACTTTAGAAAAAGATTTTTTCCCGGAATGTTAAGTAAAATCAGAACTACTATAGCTCATTGTATTTCGTGCAGGGAGAATAAATACGACCGACCCCCTAATCAGACCAAATTAAAAGAAACACCATTGGCAACACACCACGGTCACACTGTCCATATAGATCTATTTTTAACAGAAGGAAAAGTAATACTAACGGCCATTGATAAATTTACAAAATATGCTCAGACGAAAATGCTAAAAAGCAGATCGATAGCAGACATTAGAAAACCCCTAAGAGAAATAATATTTAATTTTGGCGTACCTAAATTCATAATAAAAGATAATGAACCATCATTGAATTCAACTTCAATTATATTTATGATGGAAGATGAATTAAGAATAAGAGTCTACACGACACCCCTATATAGCAGTCAGGCCAACGGTCAGATTGAAAGGTTCCACTCAACCATCACAGAAATAATGCGATGCATTAAAGAAAACGGAGGAATTACTAGAAAGAGCAGTCTCAGAATACAACCATAGCATAAAAAAAAAAAAAATCATTTTTCGAATTCAAACAAAAAATTTGTTGAATCAAAACATTTTTTGTCTGAAATCGGTCATACAAACAAATTCGCATATAGTCATATAATCAAATGACTTCACTCTTTTCCAGCCCTGTTTCTGTTTTTACATTCCATATGTCTCTATTGAATAGCAGACATATGAGATACGAACACTTGTGTATGCTTATTTCTCCTCTAGTAACAAACGTGGGAATCTGCTCAGTAAGCAGATTCCATATTTGCTAGATTTTAAGAAGACAATGTAAAAATAGTTTTATAAGTTTTTGGAAAAAATAAATAAAGTTTCAGTTCAGAATTTGCAACGAATCGATTTAGTTGTTTTATTTCGGAATCATAACTGGCGACGAGGATTAAAACGGCGAAACGAAAAATTGTGTCGAATAAGATTTTTTTTTTGTTCACCTTCGTATTAAAAGTAAATAATTTATAGTTGGCTAAAAGCAAAATAGCTTGAATCTTTCATTAAAGTTATCAAAAGAATAAAATAAAGAAAACTTTTTGCTTGAATCTTTCATTAAAAGGAGTAAAGTTATCAAAAGAATAAAATAAAGAAAACTTTTTGCTTGAATCTTTCATTAAAAGGAGTAAAGTTATCAAAAGAATAAAATAAAGAAAACTTTTTGGTGTGTAAAAATAAACAAACGGCGAAACAAAATTTAGTGTCGAATAATATAGTGTTTTTTTTCTTCACCTTCGCATTAAAAGCGAATAATTTATAATTGGTAAAAAGGAGAAAAATTATCAAAGAAAACTTTTTGGTGTGAATTATTCAATAAAAAGAACACCAAGTAAAGAACTCAACAATAACCAATAAGGAAAAACACAGTAATTAATTGACTTTAACTATAAAAAAAACAAACAAAATTTAACACTAAAAGGAAAGAAATTCAAAACATAAGTGAAGGAAGCCAATAGCAACAACAACAAAATATCAGCAACAACAACAAAATATCAACAACTACTGGCAAGAAGAAATAACGGTTACAAGGATCAACAAAGTAAATAAAATAAATTTAATTTTATACATTAAGTTATTAATAGTAATTTTGCAAAATTACTTAAAAGAACACAATCTATTATACGCTTAAAGTTATATGAAGTATTGAAATGTTTAGAAGTCTTGGTTAGTCTTAGATTTTAAATTGTCAAAACGTTTATTAGAACAACAATAAAAAAAAAAAAAGAGCAGTATACAATTTTTCTTTTACACAGAACGTAGTATTTAAAAAAAAAAAAAAAAAAAAAAATTTACGAAATGGAAAGTGCCTTTACCCAACAATTTAATCTGATGCTTAGTTGCATCAGAGAGATTCCAACATTTGATGGAAGGGAACAAAGCCAACTGCCAGATTTTTTAGCGCAGGTTGAAGCTCTGCTCCCATCTATTGCAACGTTCGAAGAAAACAATAGAAATATATTATTCGGGTATATAAAAAACAAATGTGTAGGAAAGACAAGAGAGGCAATACATAGGTATGGAGTGGTAGGAACTTGGGAAGTATTAAAAGAAATTCTAGTGACTAACTTTGGAGAAAAAGAAACAACTAGGGAATTAATGGACAAGTTGAAAACTTGGAGGTTAGATTCGACAATTGAAAAATACCATTATAGTATAAATAACATTAGAAATAGACTGCATAATAGAAGGTTAACTAATAGTGAAGAAGGATTTTCGGCGGACGAAATCAATAGAATCTCACTGGAAGTATTTAAAGATAACCTACCCGAACCGACGAAAACTATAATATTTGCAAGAAACCCACAAACTTTAGAGGCGGCTTTTAAGATAATTCTCGAGGCTAGACAGCAATATTATACTGCTCTTGGAAGCAGACCAAAAACCGACAATACAAGGCCCTCTTATAGATCGAATTTTAGCAACGATGTGCGAAATACGCATTCGGGAAATAAGAGTTTCGATAATTTTAGAAATCGAAATTATAATGACGATCGCAACAATGCTAATAACAATGCTTACAGTGGTACTAACAACAACAGTAATAATACTAACAACGATAGTACAAATAGGGGTAACTACCGAGACAATAACAGATTTGATAGAAACGTACAACAACCCGACGTAGGAAGACAGTCCAATCAAACAAGAAACTCCCGTTATTCGCGTGGTAACGTTCATGAACCGATGGACATTGGAAACTCGAATGTAAATTTTCATGGAGAAGGCCGAAACTACTTCCCTATATAACTATTGAAAACCCAATTAAGACATTACGATTCATCATTGATACTGGAGCGGAATTCTGTATCATCAATGAAAATATTTGTGATCCAAAATGGAAGCATGAAGTCGACGTAGTTTTTAGAGCAATGGGAAATGAATTCAGAGTAAAGCAACTTTGCAAATTCCCCATATTTAATGAATTTAATTCCAACTATTTATGCGAATTTTTAGAGTTTAACTTTAATGACAGATTTGATGGGTTAATAGGAAATAATATCTTAGCAGATCTTGATTGTGTTGTGAATTACAAAAATAGACAACTAGAAACAAGAGATGCATGCATCCCCATGCATCTTAATAAAGAAGAAGAAGATTATAAGAATAAATGTTACAGTGAAAACGTGGTAGAACTTCATTGTAATGACATAGAAAATAGGGATACGACTTCTATCTCGGACTTGAAAACCGCACATTTAAATGAAACTGATAGAAATAAATTGTTGTCGATACTAAGGAAACACAGAAAAATTTTTCATCGAGAAGACGAGAACCTATCCTTTACAAATAAGTTAAAACATAAGATTAATACACAGCATGAAATCCCGGTGTACTCGAAACTATATAGGTATCCGGAAATACATAAGAATGAAATAAATAGGCAAATTGAAGAAATGTTGCTACAAGGAATTATAAGAGAATCCTCTAGTCCTTACAACAGTCCCATTTGGATAGTTCCAAAGAAAATGGATGAGTCAAATATTCAGAAATGGCGCCTTGTGATCGACTATAGAAAATTAAATAGCATAACTATCGAAGATAGATTCCCAATTCCAAATATAGATGATATATTTGACAAATTGGGAAGATGTCAATATTTTACAACCCTCGATCTATCCCAGGGTTTCCACCAGATAGAAATGGATGAAAAAGACATCCATAAAACGGCTTTTTCAACTGCAAGCGGGCATTACGAATTTTTGCGTATGCCCTTCGGGTTGAAAAATGCACCCTCCACGTTCCAGAGACTAATGAACAAGGTTTTGAGGGAACACATTGGTAAAATATGTCTGGTGTATTTAGATGATATTCTAATATTCTCTACAAGTATAGAGGAACACATGGAGTCTCTAACTGTTCAAACTAGTTGAACATATGTAAATATACCTGCTTCATGTACGTTGTTCATATTCAAGGACATTCCTTGAAAAATATAAATAAAAACACACAAATAGAAATACCAACATCTGCCGTAATGATGTTGGTATTTCCAATCGTTGTAGGAGGTAATTTTGGGTTATTTTTAAATGTGTACTGATAAGCCATACGCATGTGCGTTGGTCTTCGGCACAATGTATGTAAAACAACCCTCATTATTTCAACGCATTAGTTTAAGATTTGGAAGCTACAGAAGGATGTCGAATTAATGAAAACAAAACATACCAAGCTTAAGGAGCTGAATTTCCATAATACATCTGGGCCCGCATCATTTATTTTAATATTAATAGTCTTGATAATTATTTTTATAAGTTATATTAGATTAAGATGTAATAAAGCCAAGACAGTCAAGTTAGATTTTTCTCCGCCGGTGTCTTTTAGCGCCCGGCAGAATGTTCAAACTAGTTGAACATATGTAAATATACCTGCTTCATGTACGTTGTTCATATTCAAGGACATTCCTTGAAAAATATAAATAAAAACACACAAATAGAAATACCAACATCTGCCGTAATGATGTTGGTATTTCCAATCGTTGTAGGAGGTAATTTTGGGTTATTTTTAAATGTGTACTGATAAGCCATACGCATGTGCGTTGGTCTTCGGCACAATGTATGTAAAACAACCCTCATTATTTCAACGCATTAGTTTAAGATTTGGAAAATTAGTTCTTGTGTACTGATAAGCCATACGCATGTGCTTCCAGGTCAGGCCAGTAGGACGGAGTTAACAGAAGTCTACCATGATATGAAGGCCAGAGGAACTATTGTTGACGAAAGACTGGTAGTTCAAGTAGAAATTCCTCTGATGGAAGAACACAGCTCTGAGGTGTATAAAATTATTAAGCTGCCAGTTGAGATAGGAGCAAACATAGTGATGCCAAAGATAAAAGAGGATTTTATCGTATATAACTTCGCGTCTAATATGTTTTATTTGATGTCACAAGCCCAATTAAATAAATGCAGGAAAAATCTTCAAGGGCAATTTAATTGCATAGGCAACATACCATGGAGGCCAGCTATTGAAAGATCATGTGAAGTTTCAGCATTAAAGCAATCTCGCCATGCCGAATGCTCTTTTGAGGCAGTTATAAGAAAAGGCGTTTGGGAGCAACTTACCACAGAGAATCAATGGATTTTTTCTCTATTTGATAACCATATTCTTACGGTGGATTGTGGAGAGGGTGAGCGTAATTGGATTACACTGCCATTAAAGGGAATTTTAATGTTACCACATGGATGTACAGCAACTTATGAAGGAATCGTCTTATCTGCTTCTAAACATTTCACAACAGTAAAAAGGACTTCCATTAAAACTTCATCATGGGAGTTGGATTATGAAATGGTAAAGAATAAATCGTTTAAACTCTTCGACAAGGTTATAGTAAACAACTCCATGCAAATAGAGCAGCTACAGAAGGATGTCGAATTAATGAAAACAAAACATACCAAGCTTAAGGAGCTGAATTTCCATAATACATCTGGGCCCGCATCATTTATTTTAATATTAATAGTCTTGATAATTATTTTTATAAGTTATATTAGATTAAGATGTAATAAAGCCAAGACAGTCAAGTTAGATTTTTCTCCGCCGGTGTCTTTTAGCGCCCGGCAGAATGTTCAAACTAGTTGAACATATGTAAATATACCTGCTTCATGTACGTTGTTCATATTCAAGGACATTCCTTGAAAAATATAAATAAAAACACACAAATAGAAATACCAACATCTGCCGTAATGATGTTGGTATTTCCAATCGTTGTAGGAGGTAATTTTGGGTTATTTTTAAATGTGTACTGATAAGCCATACGCATGTGCGTTGGTCTTCGGCACAATGTATGTAAAACAACCCTCATTATTTCAACGCATTAGTTTAAGATTTGGAAAATTAGTTCTTGTGTACTGATAAGCCATACGCATGTGCGTTGGTCTTCGGCACAATGTATGTAAAACAACCCTCATTGTTTCTACACATTAGTTTAAGATTTGGAAAATTAGTTCTTAAGGTTATATTTTAAATAAAATAATGAGTGTCTTACAAACATTCATCGACAATTGTTTAATTTATTACAACAAATTGTTCACTAACTAAAATATTAAGCTGTTTGCAGAAGGCAAATCTAAAAATCCAACGGAACAAATGCAGCTTTCTAAAACAAGAAACAGAATTTTTAGGACACTTAGTCACTTGTAATGGTATAAAACCAAATCCCAAAAAAGTAGAAGCTATAGATAAGATTCCCCTTCCAAAGAATCAGAAAGAAATCAAATCTTTTTTAGGAATTACAGGCTATTATAGAAGATTTATAAAAGACTACTCGAAGGTAGCACACCCTTTAGTAAAGTACTTAAAAAAAGGTGCCAAGATTAACCTTAAGGATAAAAATTACAGAGATGCATTTGAGAAATTAAAAATACTCATTAAGTCGGATCCTATTTTGGTACATCCTGACTTTGAAAAAAAGTTTACTGTCGTCACTGATGCTAGTGATTTTGCCCTAGGGGCGGCGCTGATGCAGAATGATAAGATTATCTGTTATGCCAGCCGATCCCTCAACGGCCACGAAAAGAACTATAGCACCATAGAGAAAGAACTCTTGGCTATAGTATGGGCGACGAAGTATTTTCGACCTTACATATTCGGCAGACATTTTACAGTTAAAACAGACCATAAGCCCCTTGTATGGCTGAACAACCTGAAAGAGCCGAACGCAAAGCTACAACGCTGGAAAATTCAGCTAAATGAATTCGACTTCAACGTAAACTATATAAAAGGCAAAGAAAATGTCGTTGCCGATGGACTTAGCCGAATTATCGCAAATCCAGAAGACGAGGTAGCCATTAATTTAAACGAATTGTTTGAGGATGATATAGATACTGTACACAGTGCGGAAACTGACAGTACCGACTTTATCCAAATAACTGAGAGCCCCATTAACGTATTTAAAAACCAACTAATCCTGAAAAATGCAGAGAGACAATCCTGCAGTAAGAAAATCGCGTTTCAAAGAAAAATCAGAGAAACAATGAATGTGACGCCAAATAGCGACTTATTGGAACTAATGAGAGAAAAGTTACCACACAAAGGACTATTGATAGTATTTTGTCCTGACAAAGATTTGTTTTTAAAATTTCAAGACCTTTACATAAGATACTTTGTGAGGAATGAAAATTTGAAAGTTTTAAAATCTAATATATTTTTAGAAGACATTACCGATAAGGGTAAAATCCTTCAGATAATAGAATCTGAACACCTACGAAACAACCACAGGGGAATTAACGAAATTTTTTCAGAAATAAAAAAGAAACACTACTATCCAAACTTACAAAAAACCATTCAGAAATTTATTAACAATTGTGAAATATGTAATAGGGCTAAATATGATAGAAACCCTATCAAACATTCGTTAAATATAACAAAAACCCCAGTCAAACATAATGAAATAGTTCATTTTGACATCTGGTACCCACAGAGAAATGTTATGTTTTTAACCAGCATTGACAAATTGACGAAATACGCTACTGCGCACCCACTGAAAGATAGAACATGGGTATCAATTGTCGACGCAATCAAAATTCGAATTCAATATCTTGGTAAACCAGAAACACTGGTTACGGACAATGAACTGGACACGGTAGCAGTTAGACAATTCCTTCGAGATTACGGAATCAATATTCATTTCACTACAACGTATAGGAAAACAGGAAATTCAGATGCCGAAAGACTCCATCTGACGCTGAACGAACACATTCGACTATTTAACTCGGATGAACATAATGAAGATAGCTTGGACGAGAAAGTGTCTAAGGCAATAATTGCTTACAATAATACAATCCTTTTGACGACAAAAATGAAACCGATCGATTTCATTAACAATTTAATATCACACGAGGACTTAAGACAATTTTCAGAAGAACAGCATAAGCAAAAGACCACCAGAATAAATGCTATAAACACTAAAGAAGGGAACGTGGCTGACAGAGAATTCGAGAATAGGTTTATAATGAATAATAGAGCTAGTAAAGCTCAACCTAAATATAGGAAAGTAGGAAACTATAGAGTAGAAGATAATTATTTGGTCTCCAATGATAATAAGTTTAAAAAAGCCTATAAAACTCAAGTTAAACGAAAATATGTATTTCAGGATAACGAAAATGAAAATCACATTGTTAATTCCATTGTTGGTGGCGGTACAGGCGCTTCTACAAGTAAACAGAATTGAGGAGAACTCGGGGTACACTATGGTCCAGTTAATGAAAGTAAGAATAACCAACGTGACAAATACAATATTACACATAATACACCCCATGGAAATTTTGGATATAATTGATCAAATAGAAAGGAATATTGAAGAAATAGATGTAGACAACAAAGAATTCCTAAGGGTAGAAATTAAAGTTGTAAAAGCAAAAGTTAGAACTCTGATTCCCTCTAACTCAAATAGGACAAAGAGAGGTTTAATTAGCGGAATAGGTAGTATTCACAAATGGCTCTTCGGAGTAATGGACAATGACGACAGAGAGGAAATTTTAGAACATTTAAGAAACGTAGACATTAATAGCCACAATGCCATTCAAACCTTGAATAAACAGATCACCATTAACACACATTTTAAAGAATCTATTGAAACAATACGAAGAGCAGTAGAAGACGACAGAGCTAAAATAGATAAAACTTTCGATGAAATTAAGAAAAGAAATAATGAAATAGTTAGGAGACTTTTGTACACGGACCAAATGCTCAAATTGAAAAGTTTGGAAGGGAAAATTACACAAATTCAAGAAAATATAGCGTCAGCTAGAAACAGTATGATACACCCAGGTGTACTTACACCTGAGGAAATAGAAGAATTCAAAATCGATTACTTAAAACTAAAAATGATTAAAATGGGAGTTATGACTTTAATGAATAATTCATTAATTATAGCACTAAAAATCCCAACAGACTTTATTACAACAGATTTGAAACTAATAATCCCATTACCAAATGATAAGTATCTAGAAATCGACGAGAATAACGAACGTGTAGTCACAATAAATAACATAACTTACACATACGAAGAAACCCTAACTTTTACCGACCTAAGAAGCAGTGAAAACTGTGTCATATTGAAAAACTGTGAATTGAAGTTTAACAATATAACAAATATCGAAGTTATTGATGACGATTTAATTTTAGTTAAGAATGCGAACAATGTTAAATTAATGCAAAACTGCGATAACAGAGACATTGTAATAGACAAAAACTATTTAATTAACTTTTATAATTGCGAATTAAAAATATTAAATAAGAATTTCACAAACAAAAAAATCATTATTCATGAGAAATTTATTTACCCAGACAATGATGTGACAAATGTAAGTTTTAGAGAAAAAATTAATTTTGAGGCTATCAAAATCAATCAATTTGAAAAATATCAGAAAAATATATTTTTTTATAAGAATAATAAAGAAAATGTTTTTTACAACAGAATAGAAATAAGCACATATAAAATCAGAAAAATATATTTTTTTTTTATGACTTCAGCAGGGACTGCTGAAACTAAGGGTGGAGGAGTCATATAATCAAATGACTTCACTCTTTTCCAGCCCTGTTTCTGTTTTTACATTCCATATGTCTCTATTGAATAGCAGACATATGAGATACGAACACTTGTGTATGCTTATTTCTCCTCTAGTAACAAACGTGGGAATCTGCTCAGTAAGCAGATTCCATATTTGCTAGATTTTAAGAAGACAATGTAAAAATAGTTTTATAAGTTTTTGGAAAAAATAAATAAAGTGTCAGTTCAGAATTTGCAACGAATCGATTTAGTTGTTTTATTTCGGAATCATAACTATATTCAAACAATTTATTTGCATTTTGTTTACTGAAAAAAACACTGAATTTTTCAAACAAATAATTTACAGAATCATACAAAAAGTTTACTGAAATTCATATAAACTTCAAACAAATAATTTTGCTGAATCAAACAAAAATTTTTGCACAAGCAATGACGTGAGTTATATACACACCAACTGCAATCGCACCAACACCAAGTCAAAGGCCAATGCACTAGACAAACGATGCATAATTTAATTTATCGTAAAATTAATATTTTAATAAAATTATGCTTTGTGTGCAAGTTCAATAAACTGAACTTCCAAATAATACCAAATAATGACATTTTTCCAAGAATTAATCTAAATAATATTTAAGCTTAATTAACAATTAAGTATAATGAAAATATCGTAAACAAAATTAAAATTGTAAAATTAATATTTTATTTTTATTTTTGCTTTGTGTGCAAGTTTAATAAACTGAACTTCCACACAATAACATTTTTCCAAGAATTAATCTAAATAATATTTAAGCTTAATTAACAATTAAGTATAATAAAAATATTGTAACCAAAATTAAAAAGTTAGAATAAATTGGTAATCAAAAGAAACGGTTGTTGTTTTTTTTAATTAAAACCTAAAAAGGTAACATATTTGGCGCAGTAGTATCGGGCAGTTGCGGAATCGGTGCGGCGACAATAACTAAAACAGTGAAAAAGGGGGAAAAATATCCTCATAAATAAAGAATAGTTTTTAGAAAAGGGGAAAGAATATCCTCATAGATAAATAATAGTGAACAATTTTGAAAAAAAGAAGGAAAGAATATCCTCATAGATAAATATTAGTGAATAATTTTCAAAAAGAAGGAAAGAATATCCTCATAAATAAAAGTTTTAAAAAAAGGGGAAAGAGTATCCTCATAAATAAAGAGTAGTGAACAATTTGTATAAAAAGAAAAGATTATCCTCTGTAAATAAAAGAACAAATATTATTAAAAAAAACGGTGAAAGAATATCACCGTCAACATAAACAACGGGGAAGGAATATCCCCATTTAAAAAAAATACGGTGAAAGAATATCACCGTCAACATAAACAACGGGGAAAGAATATCCCTATTTAAATCATCAAACTCAGCATAGGACACTGAAGTTGAAGTCAACCGAGCCGAAACCGTTGGATTTCAATCCATTCACAACTGGAACCTACTCAGCCTTTCAAGAAAACCAATATATTTCTCAATGCGGATGGCAACTCTACTTTTATTTTTATTGTAAGCTCTAGAAAATAAGTTATCATAATCAAATAATTATTTACTAAATGTTTCAAAGAAAAGCAAAAACTGTAGCTTTATCAAATTTACAAAATCAAAAAAAGAAATCAAAAAGCCTTGAAACTATACCAGAAAAATTACATCGTCAATATCCATATTCAAGTTTAAAAAATGTACCAATAAATCTACATCAGCAAGATCTAACACAAACTCAATCCACGTCCCACACTGCACAGCAAAATCAACTCCAAACCTTTCCGAACATGCAAGAAATCTTTAACTCCTTAAGAATTCCGGATGTTATTAAAGATCTTTTTTTGACGGGAATCCTCGTATACTATACGATTTTATAACTAACGTCGAAAAATTTTATTACTATTTTTGAAAGGAACGGAAAAGACACCTTATGGTTAAATCATACATAGGGCTATCAGGAATAAAATAGTAGGGACAGCAAACGAACTATTGAAAACATATTTAACACAATTACACTGGGCTGAAATCAAAAATAACTTAATATCAGCCTTTGCAGACAAAAGGACTGAAACAACATTGATCAGAGATCTTCATAATATTAGCCAAATTGATCGAACACTCGAACAGTTTCACGGAGATATTATCGAAATCCAAGCAGCACTCTTTAATAACATCCTGATCAATGAGAAAGATCAAAAAGTTATCAATTCAAAAATGGAATTATTCTCCGAAATGTGTTTGAACGCATTTCTTTCTGGACTCAAAGAACCATCAGGCGCTACGATTCGTGCTATACGTCCAGACAGTTTACCAACAGCACTTGCTTATTGTATAAAGGAGCAAAACATTACGTCAGTAAAACAGGTCCAAAAAACACAAAAACCATATCAACCAAAAACCCCACCACCATATTATAAATTCCAAGGACCATACTACGGACAATTTAATTCAGAACAAAGACAGTTTAACAGACCTCAATTTAATCGCCATTTCAACAACAACAATTGGACTCACAGCAATCATAATGTTAGAAATGCTATAATGCCTGTTAAAATAGAAACTAGTGACGGCAATACAACCCGAACAAATTTTAGACATAACTCGCCCTACTCGTACAATAAAACGGGCATAACCAGACAAAACTTTCAGTCACGATCAAACTCAAATTTCCATAACATTAACCAAACTGAAAATTATCCAAACTTCCATAACATTAATCAAATTGATATTTACCCAAAATTTCATAACAATAACCAAACTAGAAATTATCCAAATTTCCATAACATTAACAATCATCCAAATTACGAGTCTTCAATCATTCCTAACATTGATGACTCCCAAAATTTTCAAGCATTAGCCTCGAAAATTCCACAGGATATATAGATATAAACAAGCATGTGACAAAACTACCATTCATACTGATATCATCCCCATTTGGTCGATCCTTAAGATTCCTAATTGACTCAGGAGTCTCTTCATCTTTTATCAGCCCCGAATTTGTGCCTCCAAAAGACCAAATAACTTGTCAACCCGTAACTATCACTACTATATCTAATTAATATACATTAAATTTAAAAACTTACATACCAATATTCAGAGAATTTAATGAAAATGGTCAATTAGAATTCCTAATTTTTAAATTCCATAATTACTTCGACAGGCTTTTAGGAATCGATATGTTACAAAAACTCAAAGCTAACATTGACTTACAAAATAATTTCTTGATAACACCAAACTGCACTATTCCTTTACAAATGAAACCAAACACAACTTCACATAAATATTTAGTACCAGCTAGCTCGAAAAACATTATAAAACTTCCTGTCGATTTCGAAAGATTTCAACAAACCTTGAGATTTCCGAAGGCATTTACATTTCAGATAATTGTCATAGTAACATGGAAGTAATAAATAAATCAAATTACGATAAAATTTTATACGTGGAGCTCAATTGCATTAATCCAGAATATTTTGAAAATAATGAGGAAAGAGACATTAAATTCTCATTACGACTAGAGCATTTAAACGTGGAAGAAAGAAAACTTCTCCTTAAACTCTGTCGTCAATTCAACTCGGTGTTTTACAAAGAAAATCAAAGCCTTTCATTTACAAATCGAATTAAACACACCATACAAACAACAGACGAAATACCAATATACACTATAAGGTTTAAGGTTTATTTATTTGTGTCTTTCCTATGCAACAAGATTAGATCTTATTATTACAGCATAGAAATTTTAATTAGAATAAACATGTTGATTATAAATTATACTAGAGAGTTTACATATAAATACTTATAAATTAATTAGTTTAAAGATAAAAAGATTTTTATTCAAGTGATGTGAAATTGAAGAATTAAAATGCAGAATCTTTGTCTAAATAAATGAAAAATATGATAAATAACAGTATAAAAGTTAAGTTGTAGAATACAATTTAAAAATTTCTTTTTTAAACTTGAATGCGTTACTATTTTGCTGAATGTTGTGAGGTAATGAGTTCCAAAGTCTGATAGTTCCGGTGAAAAAATGCCAGGAAGAGACAAGAGTTCGGTATCTCAAAGGAATTATCTTATTTCCCCTATTTGATCTTGTGAATGAAATTCGTTCATAAAGGTAGGCGGGTACTTTGTCATATATAATTTTATGTATACAAATGAGGCTTCTAATTTTGAGAAAATTTTCAAAAGTAACTCCGTAAAGTTTAGTTTTATGCGAAGAAATACTGTCATACTTTTTCAGACCATAAACATATCTAATAATATTATTGTTTATCATATTAAGTTTTCCCATGCTGGTCGAGTCGCAATTGGCAAATAATTCACAGCCATAAAGTAAACAAGGCATTAGATACGCCTTCGCAATAAGAATTCTTGTTTTTAGTGGTGTAAAATAATGTGTTGACCATAATGTTCGTAGCATGCCATACATTCTGCCGACAATTCTATTTACATGATTGCACCATGAAAGAGTGTCATTAATAATTATGCCAAGATTTTTTACCGAAGTAACAATTTCAATCTTATTGTTGTTTAGAAGAACATTAAAATCACGATTTAGATTAAGGGTTCTTTTATGGATTACCATGCATTTAGATTTACCAGGATTAAGGCTTAGCCCATTTCCCGAAGCCCAATGATGAATTCGATTTAAATCATCATTAATTTTCACTATCGATTCATCAATTGACTGCACAGTGCTATTTAAGTAGACCTGCACATCATCAGCATACATATGTATTTTGCAGTGCCTTAACTGTAAAGGGAGATCATTAACGTACAAAGCGAATAGAAGAGGTCCCAATATTGATCCCTGAGGAACACCTCTCGTTACAGATATAGAATTAGACGAGTTCCTATTCATGCATACAGATTGGGTGCGATTCGCAAGGTATGAAAACATTAATTTGCATGAGGTACTTGAAAAATTAAACATATTCTTAAGTTTGAAACATAATATATTGTGGTCCACTGTATCGAATGCTTTTGAGTGATCCAGAAGTATTAAAAAGTCAACAAAACCATCATCAATATGCCGTCGTATGTCCTCAGTAACATTAAGAAGAGCGGTTACACAACTATGCTTTGGGCGGAAACCTGATTGGTATTCAGAAAGTAGTTGGTGTTGATTCAAAAAAGTTGTAAGTTGATTATGTAGTAATCTCTCAAGTACTTTAGAAAGATATGGCAATATAGCAATTGGTCTAAATTCCGAATTTTGCTTTGGAACCGGTATTATTCTTGCATGTTTCCATTTGGCCGGGTAAGAGCTTGTAGTAATGATGGCATTATACAGATGAGTTATGTATGGTAATAGAAGAGGCAGCATTAATTTAACAAACTTAGGGTGAATATTGTCTGCACCAACTGCATTCGATTTGATTCCTAAACAGCAAGATAAGACATCCATTTGATCAACACATTGAAAGTTAAATCTATCGATAAGGTCGTCATTATCATTGTCTGCATTATTGTTAATATCATTAAAGTTTGGATTATACAGTATCATTGGTATATTAACAAATGACTCATTAATTTCATTGACATCAACAGAATAATTATAATTATCCTTATCCCTACCAATACCTATTTCCCTGATAGTTTGCCAAGTCTGTTTACTATTAATAGCATTTGAAAAACGATTCGAATAGTAGTCACATTTAGCTTTTATTATTCTATTAGTCACATTACGTCTCGCAATGTTATACTCATTGCGTAAAACAGTTGTCTTAAAGCGTTTCCAACGCAGGTAAGAAAAGTCTCTTAAATCAATTAAAGATTTGATTTCTGAAGTAAACCACGGTCTAGATTTATGAGTTATAACCTTTGATTTTTCCGGTACTGCTGAGTTATACATTGACAACACGTTTGATTCAAGAAATTTTAGTTTAGAGTCGACTGATACTAAGTAATAAAGTGTGTTCCAATCTATACTAGTGGCATGTTTCTGTAACTGTTGAAAATTTATGTTCTTAAAATCACGATATACATATATAAGTTTGTTCCTGTAGTTTTAGGTCAAAATTATACACAAGAAATATCAAGTCGTGTTTAGAAAAGCACGATGCCGATATTTGATCGTAGATTAAAACACACGACTTCTTTCCTACATAAAAATGATCTATTAATGTGCTATTTGTAGCAGTATGATGGGTTGGCAGATGTGTGTTAATTGGCAAAAGACCCAAAGTACACATATCTAGATCAAGCGATCTATCCACAAGTGTGTTGCAATTAAAATCGCCAGACACTATGACATCATCATAAGGCATTATTATTCCTTCTAATTTTTCAAAGAAACCATCGGTTTTAACCCTTATACTTGGTCTATAGACACAGCCAATTAACAACCTCTTACCAAACGATAGGACCTCAATGAAAATATACTCCACCCTCTCTTTTCCATCAGATTTACATTTGAATTTACTTGTTATGTTGTTCTTGATATAGATAGCGACGCCACCAGCATGAGTAGCACGATCAGCACGATACATATTGTAGCCATTAAGCGAAACAATACTATTTGTAATTTTCTTATGAAGCCACGTCTCAGAAACACATATTATATCGACACCGGAGTTTTCAAAGGTGAAACGAAATTCATCCAAAGGTGAAACTAAATCATATCGCTACCCTTACATTCATAAAGATGAAGTAAAGAAACAAATAAATAACATGCTAGAACAAGGCATAATTAAAAAAGGCATTCTGCCAATAAATCTAGGACCAGCAAGGCATGTCACAAGCTATAGCAATCTTATTCATATTGTTAATCTAGAAAACTATAGGGAAACATTGGCAAAATCAACAACACAGTTAAAGCCTTCGAAAGAAATAGTGCAACAAAAATTTAAACGGACACAACAAAAATAAAACTGAAAGAATTGAAACTAAAATTAAGTAGTTTGATGACTAAACGCACCAAACGCGGCCTTATTGATGGAATGGGACATGCAATAAAATTTATCACGGGAAATATGGACGCTAATGACGCCCAAGAAATAAATCGTCAAATTGGGGAACTGCAATCAAATAATAAAAGATACCATGGAAAAATATCATAAATTTAATATTAATGTGGTTGCTAGATTCTCAATTATAACAAACCACATTAATGAGGTACAAGGAACCATAGAACTATTTTTAAAAGCACGGAAACCACAATTAGAGAAATACAATGCCTTAATCAAATAAACTAAACATTGACATACTTACTAGTCACATAAACGACATTTCAGAAGCCATTATTCTAGCAAAACTTAATATAATTCCTAAGCTAATCTTACATCCAGAAGAAATCGATCATATTAGAAGACATTTAGAAAATTAAACCATTAAAACGAAATCTGTAGAAAACATATATGAAATACTCGGACTTCAAGCTGACTATAATGAATCCAATATTATTTTTAACGTTCAGATTCCCAACTTTGATCCCAATCCCTATCAATTTTTTCATATTATTCCCTTACCTATTAATAAAACAAAAATTATTGTTACAGAACCTTATATAATATTAAATGAATTTAAGATTATGTACTATACTTCGGAAAAATGTCAAAAAATAGAAAATATTTTCTTTTGTTCAAAAATTAAAAAAGAAGAAATTGCCGTGAACAGGATGCACAGTGCGTTATAAATGACATCGGTAACACACAATCCATTTGGCAGCCGGAACCTAACTTAATTTTATTCCATAATATACCAAAAACACAAATAGAGACGACTTGCAATATCAATAAATATTCATTGAATGGTACAGGCGTAGTACATTACAAGAACTGCGAAGTATGCGTAAATATCATTACCTATAGTGATGATATTGTTGATAATATATTTATATAATTGCACTTTAAAAGCGCCATAAATATGAACATGTAACTTTTTAGTGACATCACTTTATTTTTATTACTATTGCACATTTTATATACAACTCTGTAACAACCGCCTTTTCTATAAAATGTATTTCATCATCCTTTTATTTTTCTCTTACTTAATAAACTTCATCTTAACAACAGATATACATAAACACCCATCTCCGAAATTCACGCCTCGTCTGAAATTAAGACAATGACATTAAAAAAGCTATCAGATTACAATTTCCACCAGCAAAATGAAATCCTTTCAATATCATCCAGACTTAACTTGCAGAACGGCATCGAATCACTTATATGGTTAATTATTATAGCAACAGTGATTTACATTATAAAAAGGATGTATGCAACTAAAATTAAACAAGCAATTCTAGATGAAGCTACTGTCCCTTCGTCCCCTTCGCTTCAATCTGGGCAGGGAGGAGTTATATACACACCAACACCAAATCAAAGGCCAATGCACTATACAAACGATGCATAATTTAATTCAATGTAAAATTAATATTTTAATAAAATTATGCTTTGTGTGCAAGTTCAATAAACTGAACTTCCAAATAATACCAAATAATGACATTTTTCCAAGAATTAATCTAAATAATATTTAAGCTTAGTTAACAATTAAGTATAATAAAAATATTGTAACCAAAATTAAAAAGTCAGAAATAACTTGGTAATAAAAAGAAACTATCACTGAAGGATAAGATGAAGGCAGAAAGCAGAGCGGCGGCTTGCTTTGAGACACTTTTTTTGTTGGAATAATTTTTGAACGAAGTCTTGTTTATACACACAATGTTTTTCTTCAACACTCACTGTTACTGTATCCTTTCCTTGGCTAAAGAAGAAGATAAGTAAACAAAAACCGGCAGCAGGCAGACTCGATATGTTTTCGTCATCGTTCAATTTTTGTATTTGATGTATTTAACTAAACAGTTTTAAAAAATTGAATACGGGATTATGTTTTTCATTCTTTTTTATCAACTTTGAAACCAACCAAAAATTTATTTTGTTTCTTATAATGTTGTTGTTGTTTCTGTTGTTTAAAAAGAGTTAAACGTTTTTTTACCTGTTATTGTTTTTTTTTTTTTTTTTGCTACAAACCTCGTCATGCTATTTTATCATCTTTCTTATTGTTGTACTTTTTAAAGCGTCCAAAAATAGACTGTATGTGTTTTGTGTTGTTGTTCTTATGTTTCACACAAAGAATTGTTGCTTACGATCAAAAAATAAAAAATGCAAAAAACGACAACATTAAAGAGCGTAAAATATTTCATACAAAATTATGAAAACTGGAAACCAATATCGCGTATATTATATTATTGAATAGTTGTCAACCTTTTTGTTGGTTAAATAAAAATCAAACAAAAATATTAATTAAATCAGTAAAAAGTTTGTAGAAATTAAAATAAATTTCGAACAAGCGTTTGTTTGAAAATAATTCGGCAATAATTTTGTCTGTGTACATTCAGTTACAAAGAAAAACCCGGTTGATCTATTTTTCGGACGAAATGTAAATTTTACACCCGACGACGTAGAAAAGACTAGACGCGACAATTTAGAAAATCTGACCAAGAAACAGCAAAAAGACATACAATTTCACAACAAAATAAGTCGTTAAAACGGTAATGATGACATGGATTAAAAAGAGAAGTTCAAGCTTCTGTTTGAGTACACAGAAAGTAAAATGTCTTAAATCTAAATTTCTATTTTTAAGAGAATTCGCGCAAAAGCCTCGTGGTTTTAGTGAGCTTGAAAGATACAAAGCAACGGAATATCGGCAGTTTCTACTATACAGCGGTATTAACGACATTTTATCACCTGACAGATATACTCATTTTTTACTGCTGAGTATTTCTATTAGAATCCTATTGCATAGTGATAATGGCTTCAATAATAAGCACTGCGCCCACATCATGTTAAATGAATTTGTCAAATTAACTCCACTCTACTACGATGAATCCTCTCTGACATTCAATTTTCACTGCTTAACGAATTTGGCTGAGGATGCTAAAACGTTTAATGATTTGGAATCAGTTTTGAAAAAGCGCCATCGAATTGGAAGCCAGCTGTATAAGCGCATTGTTGAATAAAGTTTGCTTATGAAACAACCATCACAGAAAAAACAACTAAGAGTGCTATATTCGGCTGTGCCGAATCTTATATACCCTTCACTATTGTGCGAGCAGAATACAGAGCAACTAGACAAAAACTAAATAATTTTTACATATACATACATATTCACAATTCTAAAAACTTCATTATAAATTAAATTTAAAAATCTAAAACTGGTAAATATTTTTTTACAATCGTTTTTAGAACATAAAAATTAAAAAAAAAATTCTCTTTGAAAAACCAAGATTTGAACCACAGGACTCAGGGTTCTAAACTCAACCCCTTAGACGACTGAACCATAAACGAACGTTGTTTGAATATCATTAAAATGAAATATGGCCCAATTTAGTTTTCACAACTCAACTCAGTTGTGTCAACTCAACTCAGCAAAGTTGTAAACCATAACACAAAAGTGGCCTATATTCACCAAAATGGTTTGTACCATGCATGTGTGTTTGTTTGTTTCTTTTAGTATAGACAGTGTTGTCTTACCGTAGATTTAGCTTTTTTGGCGAGTTTTTAAGTTGCAAAAATATATAGGGTGTAGGATCAATATTGTGGAACATACAAACGGAATGACAAAGTTATATATACCCTCTTACCTTCGGTGAAGGGTATAAAAAGAGTAATTTTTGGGGATTCAGTATTTCGGTTATAACTCAGCCATTTTTTAACCGATTTGGCAGATTTATATACCGACGTGTTGAAGAAGAAATTTGCCATTTACTTTAGTTATAAAGCTTGGACTCGGGGAGATCTATAGTTCCCGAAAGTGGGTATTTAAAAAAACAAATTTTGGTCATAACTTTTTTGTATCTGAACCAATTTTCCCGAGGTTTTTATAAAATATGTTCTTCTAAAAATTTCCGATATTTTGATATATAAGTCATATCCATAGGACATATGGCAGCCCTAAAATTTAGGTTTTTATACATTTTTTAATTATTTTTGTACGGGAGGTACCACGCCCACATTTTGTAGGATGGTGTGTATTGGCAACCTAAATGTGTGTACCTTATTTGGAAAGTTTGGCTCTTGCTGTTCTCAAGATATACAGAAATAAAAAAAATACAACAACAAGGGATTTTTGGAAAAATTTAGAGGTAGTCGTGGTTTTTTGCTCATATCTCCGTCATTTTTGGACCGATCTGGCTGAATTTCAATAGCAAACTTAAGCGGAGTATATGTGACATAAATATACATCAACCTAGTCCACATAATTTCTGGGGTTGTCGGAAAACCCATTTCAACATACACACGGACAGACGGACAACCGGATTTGAACTTCGCTTTTCATAAGGACCCAGAAAAATCAGAACATATGGAAATGTAAAAAACATACGCTTTGAAAATATTTTGAACAAAACATTTTTATGGTTTGTGCCATAAACAACATTCCCAAATCATGCACAAATAAGTCATATGAAGTTTTGAATTTGCACAATATCTTTGATATTCCTATTAAGTCAAACCATCTTAATATATAAGTTAAGCCCGCTGGCAAACAACGGGTTAAACAAAAAGTGCTTACATAGATATTTTATTAAATTTAATTTTTTATGCCAGCAATTATGCTGACGGCAGAACAAACATTTTCATTTTATTAAATTTCATTTTTTGTCAACAGTGTGCTGACGGCAAAACAAACCTTTCCATTTTATTAAAATACAAAGTGTGTTGATTTCGCGATAAATTTCTCACCAGGTTGAATTAACTTTTTTTGTGTAACTGCAAAGTTTACTAAACTACCGTTTTGTTCAATTTTAGTAACACTCAGCATAATGATTTTTTTTATTCTAAATAATTTTTGCTTGGCTTAGGGGATATAGGAATGCATCGGAAGTTTCGTTGCAAAAAATTAAAACAGAATAAGTCAGTCTTGACAAGTCTCTATTGAGAGACAGCTAATTAAAATTTAAGTTGAATAAAAGTTATAAGAAATCCTAAAAAGGAAACTAATTAAAATTTTAGTTAAATAAAAATAAAAATTATAAGAATTCCTGAAAAGGAAATTTCAGGTGATGTTAATCAGATAATTATTAACATACCAAATGTTAAATATTAAATAAAGGATATTAAAATTTCTAAAGGAACTTCGAGTGTTTTATTTATCACATAAATTATTAACTTATATGCTAGCTCTGAATTAACTTTGAGCAATGTTATAGTCGAGTACTGCTTAAAGAACATACAAAGAAAAATTGTTATGTTCGAAACTAGGAACAAAATAATTTTGTCTTTATACCATTTTAAGATGGACTTCAATAGAGAATTCGTAACTCAGTTATCAAGTTCAACAGATCATATACCTGCTGCAAAGAGAGGTAAGTAATTACTTAACCATAAAGAATCAAATCTTATAATTATTGATACATACTTCTATCGTTACAGATATTAAAGATTTAATGGAAAAGCATGAGGCAACCCAAAGGCTTGTATACAGGTTGTTGGAGGAAGTTAAAGTTTTACAAAATATTCGTGTTCCAGCTCAGGAAAATGCAAAATTATTATCCATTTTACCAAGGGAATCATTTCTAAGCAAAGAGTTTATGAGTTTTGAGAAAAAAATTCAATCTTCAGAAGAGTATTTTTCTAATTTGGTAATGACTAATGACAACATTTCGAAGAGTTTTTATAAAAAAATATCTTTTACCTTTTCAGGTGAAGGAACTGAAGGAAAAGGTATCGGGCAATGCCTCAAAATTTATAAGAAGCTGCTGGAGAAGATTAATGAAGGACGATGTAGCACAATTTTTTTGTTGGCAAGGAGCGGCTGCAAAACTGCCATTGAAATCATTATCTTATTTACTTTTCTAAAATATTACAGAAGCCTACAACGAGAAATTTTCTGACCACAGTGATATGGAGTTTGACACAAATACCATAGCCCTTTTCCAGCAAGCCAGAAATCGCATGAATAAAAAATCAACAAAAACAAGCAAAAATTAAACAAATTAATGTAAATATTTAAACTAACTTTAACTTTTTCATTATCCAATCATTACTCTCACCGCAATTACAATACCTTATCATATAACCTTTTTCATTATTCATATAAATATGTACCTATTTTTATAAAATGTTTTATTTTTACAAGAGGAAATGAGATAAAAAATGTGGCAAATTATTGTTAAAATAATGTTCTAACACTATTTAACATTGCTTGAATAACACTGAAATTCCATGCTTGAATTCAACGGTAGAAACAGGTTCGGTTCGACTTAAATTCCACTGCAATTCCATGCTTGAATTCATGTATAAAAACAGGTTCGGTTAGACTTGAATCACACTGTTATTCAAGGCTGGAATTCCACTGTAAAGGTACTGTTTTGTTCGACTGTAATTCAATGGAAGAAATGTTAACAAAGTTTTTTAGTTTTTTTTCTTTTGTTATTGTTTTGTTTATTTTATTAAATGTTGTCAACGTTTTGTTTATGAGAAACATAAAAATAAAACAAACAAAAAAGCGGTTAACCGCTGAATTTGCCCATAACCAGCTGATTCAGCAACATAAGAAAGGCAAGAAACACACGAATGATTAGTGTGATTTTTAACTTCACTCAGGTTTTTTTATTGTAAGATGTATAAATTTGAGTTCATCAAACAATAAACAATAAAAGGGACAAACACACAATTAGTGTTAGTGCATGTGGCTCACTTTTTCATGAACGGTGTTGTGTTGAGTGCGAATGACTACCCAGTGGTATAAAAAATAGCAATCGCAACCAATGACAGGCGAAATAGTTAGCACTTTGGCTCAATTCGTACTAGGGACTACTGATGTGGCATTCTGATCATTCCCATATCTTTCTCTAGACACCACTATATAGAGTTAACAAGTTGAAATAGGTGACCACGTTTCGCTAGCTAATTCTATAGCTCAAAGTAATGCAGAAGACTTTTTTTTTCAACGACAAGATAAAAAATGTGTATGCTTAATAGATCCCGTTAATAAAACAACAACAACATTGAACGATCATCGCTTGCTTTTTTACTGTTTATTTTGTTAAATAAACAAAACTTTAGTCGCATTGCAAATTTCAAAGTGTAAAGTTTAAAAGTTAAAGGTAAATATAATGAGCAAAAGAAATTTAAGAAGAATTTTGAAATCAGAGACTGAAAATTTTCTAGCAGAATTTAATCAAATTGGTCAGGAAAATAATTTAGAAGATATAGAAATAGTGGAAAACAGTGAAAAAAAGAATTTCGTGGTTTTTTAGAAGCTTTTAATAGCATTCAGGAAAACAATAATAGTGATGATTTCGAGGTCAATGAAAGCAAAGAAGATAGTTTAAAGGAACTGAATACTCCAACTATTTGTAAAAGAAGAGAAAATAATAGTCTTAGTAATAAACTTAACTCGTGGTATATAAAACATAGACCGAGCAGAAGATGTGCAGCACATTTGCTTACAATCCTTTAGGAAGAAAATATAAAAGTAAAGAATTTTTATGCAAACACTGCTATCAAGAAAGGAACAATAAAGGTCATAAGTGGGGGCTCATATTTACATTTAGGTTTAAGTGATTCTTTAAAAAAGATTAGTGAAGTTTCTACGATTCCAAATAATTTAAAAATCGATCTTAATATAGATGGACTACCTCTATTTCGAAGTTCACGGACACAATTGTGGCCTATTCTTATTAGAGTTAATAACATTGATACCAAACCAATATTTCCTGTCGGAATATATTTAGGTAAAAGCAAACCGATATATTGTGAAGAATTTCTAAACGATTTTGTTTTCGAGCTGTTGTGTTATAAAACTAATGGCTTCGAAATAGCAAATAAATCTATTACAATAGAACTAAAAAATATTATATGTGATGCTCCAGCAAAGGCATACATTAGTGGTGTTCCTGGTCATACTTCGCGACATGGTTGCTCGAAATGCATTCAAGTTGCGAAAAAGATTGATGGAACACTCACTTATGATACAGTTCCTGAAACATTAATAAGTGATAAGGATTTTTACTGTAGAAAATATAAAAATCATCACTCTCCTAGGTACTTGAACAAAAAAACTCCTTTGGAGTCCTTAGGGGTTTCAATGGTAACGCAACTCACGCTTGATTGTATGCACCTGATTGACTTAGGCATAACAAGAAAAATATTGTTGAGAATAATTAAGAAAAAAGTGTGTTTTCCAAGTGGTCCAAATTTTGAAATGAATATATCAAAAAAATTACTTGATATGAAACGGTTTATACCTAAAGAATTTGCTAGAAAGCCTAGATCATTAGAAGATATTTTTCACTGGAAAGCCACAGAATTTCGTCAGTTCTTGTTGTATACTGGAATAATTGCATTAAAAAATGAAGTAGATGAAAATGTTTACTACGAATTTTTGTTACTTCACTGCGCATATAGATTAATTTGTTGCCCAAAGCAGCGCGCTAGTAATTTGGAAGTATCCGATTCTTTATTAAATCTTTTTGTACAAAATTTTCCAGCGGTATTCGGCGAAAATAGTGTTTCGTACAACGTTCATAACTTATTTCATTTAAAAGAAACCCTTATTTACTCAGGTGATCCAACAAATAGTTCAGCATACGGTTTTGAGAACCATTTGCAAAAAATTAAAAAAGGAATTAAAAGCCCAGTTAATATTCTTCAACAGATACGGAGACAAATTTCAGAGGCTAATTTTTCAGCTTTTCAGAACTGCGAAAGATTTTTTAAAAATGCAAATGGTTCACTTACCTACAATTTTCAAGGATGTTCGTTAAGAACGACTAGACCTGACAACTATTGTTACATAAAGAACAGTGTACCAATTGAGATTTTATCTTTTACACAAGGTGAAAAGAGTTGCATCATTGGGCGAAAGTTACAAAACGTAAAAAACTTTTTTTCAGAGCCCTGTGAATCAGTGACGTTAGGTATTTTTGTAGCAGATTTAAAACCTAGCGATAAAAATGAGTCGTTTTTTATCTCTGACATAGACTGTAAAGCAATTTGCATTCCTTACGACGAAAGTTTAATTTTACTACCTATCCTTCATAACAGTTATTAATTTTCAAAACATTTAATTACATTTTTATTAAAAAAATAAAATTTTTTAAACTAGCAAACTAATAAAAATGTCGGATTCAGACTCAAATAGCCCACTTCGCAAAATTAGTCGTCGGAACTGTAATTGTGAGGGATTCAAGCAACAAATAAATAAACTAAACGGTATTTTTTAAATTTTAATACATATAATATTTTATTATAATTATTAATGCAAAATTAATGTACATATATTTTTTAGATGACCTTAAAAAAAGGGATAGAATTATACAAGGTAAAAAATATTTCGACATTAAGTAAGATATTCATTATTTTATATTTAAATCACACTTGTGTATATATTGCAGATCAAATGAAATTTTTCGCAGAAGCTCTTGCAAAACAACAAGTTATTTTAAACAGGCTTTCTACAAAGCAAAATGACATAGAGTCAATGACAAACAAATTCCCAATAGAAAACGAGGAGCAGCTTTTAAAGTTAAATGAAAATATTCTGCCAGAAAATAGAAACGATTACGTAAGTTGTATATTACATTTTTTTATTACGTGTACTTTTTATATTGTATATCATCTTTAATTAAAATATTTTCAGATTGAAGCCATAAAATCCATAATTTTACCGAATGGAATATTAAAAAATCTAAAAAATATTATAACCGCTGCGATTACATACGAATACAACATCGATGGGGTGCAGGGAAAAAAATCGCTTAAAACATTAAGCAATTTTTATAAAGCCCTTATAGGTAATTATTATAAAATACAAATTTTTCATCCCATATACGGATAAATATAAAATTGATAAATATTTTTTCAGATTCTATTCCAGGAAATTCCGAAGAGCAATTAAGAAAAGCTATCCAGCTCCAAAAAAAACGGTATTTTAAAAATGTTGCTGCAAAAAAACTCTAAAGAGTATATTGTAAGATCTAATTTTCTTTATTTATTATTTTATATTTTAATGAAATGAATATTTTTAGTTTTACATTGTTTTTTTATTGAATTAAATATTATTATTTTAAATAAAATTGTTTTTAAATTAAAAAAATTAAATTGTTATATTTTTTAAATACAAATAGAACACGGGTAGTGAAGGGATAAGTTAACAGATCCTAGAGAAATGACTGCCTAATATGAGGTGGTGAGTTTGGTAGTGCCTTTGGGATAGTTCTATGGTTACATTTTAAAGACACCACTACTACCATTTCGTACTAGTACGCTTTGTAGGAATAAGTTGCTAGCCCTTACTGTGGGTAAAGGTAATGCAGAGGGGGGTCAATCGCCACCTCGTAGGACATCCCCATGTTAAATTCGCCACTCAAAAGCATGTGAGGTAGATTGTAGTGGGACTAGCGGTAGTTCTTTAAGAGCTAGCGAATATACACGTTCAGAGCTAGTACGCTATACCACTGGGTAGCTCTCATTTTTTTTACACATTTGATACGCATATCAAAAACTCACACAACAATCATTTGGCTACCAAATACATTTGTGCAAGTTATGTGTGAGACCCATACAACCTCCTCAATCCCCATTAGCGACCACCCTATAGCAATTTAAATAATAATAAGCAATTTATTGGTCTCTTCAAGACACACTAAAAATTCATTTCTTAAAATCAAATATCTTATTTCATTCGATTATGCCAATAATGTAAACAATAATTGTTTACATTATCCGCAAATGTTAACATTCCGATTCTTCGTTTGCCAACCAAAAAGTAAGATATTTTTAGTTTTAAGATTCAGATTATATATGACACTTAAAAAGTCCACTTCGTGTTGACTCCCAAAAAGAGAAGAAAATATATAAAAGAATTAATATTAGTAAAGCTTTTAATTTAAACTTGCAGACCTCTAGCATGTACATACATATATGTATATAAGAAAGTTATAGATAACTTTTAAAAATTTGTTAATTTTGTAGTTTTGACAACGTGTTTCGCGTCAGCAGAGACATTTTTTCAATGTTGCTTGAATAAGTAGTGCCTTAGCTAAATGTTGTGTACCGAAATACACATATTCCGGCGGCCACAAAACCACAAAAGCGATTCTATTGTCGTTTTTGGCAACTGGTGCTTACCAGGCATCAATTGGAAACGAGGTAGTCTCCTCCATGAGAAAGTCCATGGTATGCAAAGTAATTAGTTAGCTACTCAACATATTTGAAACATATAAGGTAACAACAATTATATTTAAAACGCGCAATAAATTATTAATGTCAAAACATAAAATATGCTTACCTGTTGTCTAGAAAATTTATTGCAATTTCATTTACTTTGTATTTTAAAAATGCTGACTTAATTTACTTTGTATTTTAAACAACAAGAAAAATGCTGACTTATCAAAATCTAAATTTATTTTAAAGGTATTATTATTTAAATTATTCTTAAGTAAAATGAGTATTATTCTAAACGTGTTTAAATAAAGAACGCTTTTAAACCCGAGCACTTTTTAAAAAAACAAAAAACAAAGTTTTTGTTAAATTGGCGCCCAACGTGGGGCCACGCGCTCTCTAAAGGAAATTGACTAAGCCCTTAAAACGGAAGAACGAAAGTGTAAAAATTTGACATATAAGTTAGCTCATAACCTTGCGCGTGGTCACCACAAAACCCAAGGACAAAGGGAAAAGTGTAAATCTTCCTGCAAGGCAGCACGTCGCATCGCCGTTAGTCTACAAAAATAAAAGCAGAAAAGAGGTCCCTTAGTAGCTGTACTTCGCACAGAGGACAGAGGAAAAGGAGCTGAGGAATTCAGCAGCCGCTGCTTAACAATAATAAATAAATCCTTCTAATAAAAGGATGCAACTTATTCTATTGTTGCAAGTAAAGTTTAAGTGAAAGAAACTATTATAATTAAAGTGTTAGTAAAAATTAGTAATTTTATTAAAGAATATGGAATATATCCTTCAAATAAATAAATTTTTGTGAACAAAAGAAAGAAGTGCTTCTAACAAATAAATTTTAGTGTTCTTTTAAGTTCGTTACTAAAAATAATCTGCGATTCCTAAAGGACCCTCCAGATTAATAAAGTTACTTCTCACTAATTTAATAAATCTCTTACTTTCGAACGCAGTGATTCCTAAGGTATCATTCAGCTTTAGTAATATAAAGAAATATAACAAAGATTAAGCTAGATATCTTAAATTCGGACAATTGCAAACCAAAATAATTTGGTAAGACCTTCCATGCTAAACGCACAACAAAACCAGGCAGCACTCAACATGAGAGACCTTGAAGTTGAAATCAGAAGAATAGTTTCAAAAACAATGCAAGAGTAGGCTAGGGGAATAGTACAAAATATTATAAATCCTGCAGTTCAAAATGAACAGGACCAAATAATTGAACCACAACACAGGGCTCAGTTAGGTGAACTAGATAGGGTACCAGACGTCGTCAGGTGCTTACGGGAATTTTCGGGGCAGCCAGGAGAGTTGAGTTCCTGGAGGAAGTCAGTAGAAAGGATTTTAGATATATATAAAAACATAATTGAGCTCCTCAAATTAACCGTACACTATAACAATACTAATATCATATTTAACATAAAAATTCCAATAATATCAAACAACAAATTTGCATTCATCATATTAGTCCAACACCAATTAATAAAACTTTAGAAATTATAAGTGAATGTAAATAATTTGATATAAGTAAGTAAAACTCACGGCAACACGCGCATGACACAAATGCAATTCAGCATTTTTATCAAATGCAACCGGACACCACCAATTGCGCGCGTGTTGGCAATTTAATATTAAGACATAATTTAATTAAGTATTAGTAAGCATATTTTAGTTTAAAGTTAAGTTGCGCGTGTTGATAATTTAACGCAGTAAGCATATTTTAGTTTAAATGTTAGGTTTATATTAATTGATTTAATTTTGAATTAGTTAGTTCAATTCTAGGACGCGGACACAAATAATCACTGTCAATAACTTAATCGGTGTTTCAATAAATAATTTTTAATAATTAAAATCGGTGTTTAATTTAAAAGGTGAGTTGGGTCCCATGGGTGACCCAACCCTTATTAACAACCCAAAGGTTGTTTTAAGTTATATTATAAAGAAAAATGTAAACATATAGAAAATCAATTTTATTGTAAGAATATTCCTTAAATACAATATAACATGAACACAAACTGTATAAGAAATATAGTTAATAAGAACGAGACAGCCTCTTGCCATTTCCCAGATGTAGGGCAAAAACTGATATCATGCACCCAAAATCTAACCATATTATCCGCATTAACCCTCCAGTACAACAGATTTTCGCTATATCACTATATCGAAATCCCCTAAAAATCATTCAAACCCCCAAACAAACTCAAGCCATACACATAAAAGTTAAAGAAAATGATATTTTAAATACCAAAGTAATTCCCCATGTACGCTGCTCAGATTTGTCCTCTTCCGCATTTCAGGCGCCTTTCACTAGATTTTTTGTGAGGCGGGTGCTTCCCTATAGGGTAATAACCGATAACCGCAGAAACTTTGTAGGAGCCAGTAGGGTCCCCAAACGTGAATTTGGTCAATTTGTATTTGCATCTCTAGATATTTCGCAAAAAATATATAACTCACGGCTTCGAAAGGATAGTCGTAATTGATGATTTACAACCACCCCTCGAGTGGCGTCTAGGCCGAGTAGTAAAAACCTACCCAGGCTCTGAGACACACAAACGTATCGCAGATATTTGTGTCACTTCAGGAACATTAACTCGACCGATAGTCAAACTTTGTTACCTTTCATTCTTGAATGATAAAAACTCGCATTGAGAAAAATTATTACAAATTCGCTGACATTTCAACATTACTTTTTTATTGGTACTCTAATATATCAACCCATTACTCATTTACACCAATTAACCATTTTCAATAAATCATTCCCTTAAATCTAACTCACTCATTCATGCATTATTTATCCTAGGAACAATTGGATATTGAACACAATACGCAGTAGCTGCGGAAGTCGTGCTGGCTACGGCTGCCGCCAGGGTTAGAACCAACATAAAAGCAATAGTAGTGAATCCTATTCTACACGTCGCGAACCTGCCATGTATAGATGTATGGTCTGCAAAAATACAACGCTTTGCGTTCTTGCTATTTCTCAGGATAAGTCCAAGAGTGAGAAAAACGGTGGTAACTACCTACAAGTATTGCATTAATTGCTTGGTAAAAAGTCACGAATTAAGGTCATGCACTTCAATGACCACATGTAGGAAATGCGATCAACTCCACAACACTCTTCTACATCCCCATCCAAATCGTACAACCATCCAGTCCAGTCAACAAAGAGCTATTAGCCAAATACCCGCTCCAACAACAGTGCTAGATAACGTTATTGTGGAAGCCATAATATCACTGGCCAATGCACTAACAATTATACTGCCCAACATCGAGGACGGGATCATGTCTCAACGAAGCTTAAACACCAAATTTGTATTTATACATAACTGGTTTACCTTGCACTTGTACTTTAAATAATTTAAATATGTATGTCATTTATTTGCATGGTACTAAACTAATTTGCAAATTAAATACATAATCAACAATATTAGAAATATAAAATAAAAATCTGTTCAGGTTTACTTTTTGTATTTCCTAACCCTTACAAAACAAAACATACATGCTAACCCTTAAATCTAGTACATGTCAAATGTCATTATGTTGCTTTTGTAACCGATTCATTACCAAAAAGTATGTAAATAAATAACCATGCCAGTCAACGACACTAATAAATACAAAGTTTTTGCCTTTGCTTACATTGTGAAACACAAATGAAATATTAAACGAACAAACAAAGGCTTTCACACTCACAATACAACAAAGTGTTAATGGCTTTGTTTTGATTGTTCAATATTATTAATAAAACCAAGCTATACCAATGGTTAATTTACAATAAGAAAACCCCGAATTCTAAAGTTTGACAAATATAAAATAATGTAAGAATAAATAAAAATTCAGTCTTAAGATCACCAAATAAACGCAGTGTTTCATTTCATATGTAATTGGCGCAGTCGCAAATTCTAAAGAAATTTTATCAAATGAATAAAAATTAATGTTTGGAATAAAGAAATAAAAATTTTTTTTTGTGAAAAAGTTTTAAATCAAACTAAAAGTTTAGTTAAAAGCAAACAAGAGAAAAAAGTTTTAAATAAAGCAATTATATTTAAAAAAAGTGAAAAGTTTAAATTAATTTTATTTAAAAACAAACCAAAGAACTGATAAAATTATGTTCACGGCCTTACAGGAAAAGTGTAAAATTAAGGTTGACACAGTGAAGAAAAGACCGGATTCGACGCTGATAGAGATTTACCATAACCAGCGTATGAAAACCAAATGGCAGAAGTAATTGGAGATCAAGAATAGATAATTAACCAGTTGAGAACTCAGCTAGAAAATCAACAAGCACAAAATCAACTATTTACACCAAGGGACATTTTGCAGCAGTTTAAATGTTATATCAAAACCCCTTAAACCACTTAATGGAATATAAACTTAACATAATAAAAACTAAACTCAACATTATATGAACCTACTAAGTCTGCTACACTTCCGGCACCCGGAATTATTTCACAAATAATAAATTTATTAATTTGCAATTTTAATACAAAACAAATCGTTGCACTATTTCACAAATAATGCGAAATATTGCGAATATGCCAATACCTTTTAATACGAAACAATTCTTTAGAATTATTTTAAACTTACTTAGTTGCAATACCAAAACAACTGACCAAATATGCAAGATAAACATAATAATTAATATAAGCAAAAGTGGAAAAGAAGAGAATGAGTGAGTCTACTTGTGAGTGTTAATTTGGAACGGTCTAAATAAGTTTAGTTTTAATTTTAGCCAATAAGTTTTTTAAAGTAATAAAAAAAGTTGAAAAAAAAAGAAAATAATTTTTTTTTGTTTCCTTTCAACTTCAACATAAAAGTTTTAGACAACTGAGGTGTCTTGACGAAAATCATAGCGTGATGCCATTCATCAAATCGGTCCATGAGATAACATGGATTTTAAGAATCGGGCAATGAGGCAGAAAGAAAAAATTATGAGAAACTAGGAAACAACGTTACATGGACTCAAATAAAGCCCATGACAACATATGGTGATGTCTTCAACAAATGCAAAGATATAAAAGAATGTAATTTAGGAGAACTTTTTAACTATTTTGAAAAATGTAAGCCCGAACTAAATGCATTTAGAACTCGTTAAATCACGCATTTTTTAGAACAGCCGTATATGGCTTCTCATGCATTCACAGAAAAATTCGTCCAACTTTGCCGTGCCATATTTGGCTTCTCATGCAACATTTCGGTTTATGTGTTTTCATTTCTTTCATAATAGATACTATTTCCATGGCATCAGCGATGACAACAAAGCGTGTTTATTCGATTCCTTGTGATGGGTTAGAGAAAGCGATGCAGAATTACTTCAGTCAGGCAATGAATCAGTAGCTAATCCGTTTTTGCAGGATTCACTGGTGATACCTAAAACGGATGTAAGTAGCGAATTTGATTCTGGGGTCAGTTTATTTTCGAAATAGAAAAATGGTCAGAAGAAGCAACACAAGATACGATGAATGGAATCTAAATATGGTGCATACAAGAAAAACGATTTAACTCAGGGGTGTGCTAGAAATCGTAAACGCAAAACGCAAGAATTTGGAAGTAGTTTTTAATAAACTTTAAAACTAATTCTTATACTTTTTGGTTTAAAATCCTGTTGAATAGGGAAATATTTGTTTAATAGTTGTCATACAATTCTTTTATTGCAGAAATCTGATATAAAAACGACTTTTAAAATTCTTGCGTTTTGCGTTTGCGATTCCAAGCACACCTCTGACTTTTTTGGAAACCAAGGAATTTCCAGAGGAGATGTCTAAATTGGAAACACCAGCTGATTTTTTTCAGTTTCTTTTCCCCGATGAATTACTCGACATGATAGTATAAGAATCCAAAAGAAAAGACCTACAGGACAATATTAACAACACAGCCAATATTACGCGAGCCATATGTCTGTTCATGTCATTATTGGAGTAGCCTTCTGTTAGACGTTATTGGAATTCAGAACTCTGTCAGACCTTCAGTTTTAATACCATGACATGTAAGATAGGAAGAGATAAAAAGTTTTCTTCATTTTGCGAATAATGACGAATTTGCTACATCTAGTCCCAAGGAATGAACTTATTGCAGTGGATGAGCAAACCAACCCCACAAAATGTCGCCACTATAAACTATATAATCCCAAAAACACAAATACATAAATGGGACTTCAAATATCTCGTTCTGTGATGGCGACTTGTTTTTATTAATAATTTACTAAATTTTAGATTACATTCTACTAACATTTAATTTCGGCTGTAAAAAAATTCATATTAATTTCTATATTGATTTATTTTTAAAATTTTAAATACATACATTGGCAGGCTTTGGATTTTAAATTTTCGGTATTTGAAATTTGGAGAAAAATTTTCATTGTAATTTTTTGTTTGTTTGAGCGCATACGTTGTACGGTAAAATAACAAGAACAATTATAGAATTGAGTTAAGGTTCTATAAGTCGTAATTATTTTTACATCCAATATCGTGGACCGTACTATTCACAAGCTTTTGTGGTAAGGTTCATGTTTACAGTATCCAATCTATATTATATTGTGTTTTTATGATCCTAGAATTGCTCATTGAGTTTTGTGGTACGTTATAATTTAAGTGTATTGGACTATCATCCTCAGGAGATAACTCAAGAACCAAAATACCATGAAATATTGTTCGTGGCCAATTGTACCCAGAGAGTCCATATAAGTGGCATAATCGGAATTTAACCGAATAATTGGTTGTTGGAACTTATAAGTGTTTTTGTTCATAAGTGTCACCATAAACATTTGCCTTTTATATCTTTGAGCAAGGCACCGGGAAAATTTATCATAAAGATCTCAATTGCTGTTGTTAAAATAAGAAAATAACAACAACCAAAACACATTTTTTTTATTGTTTTACATTTGGGGTAACCAAATGTTTTAAATTTTGTTGAATTCTATCGCCTGAAACTATATTTTGGGAGAGAAAATTAGTCTTGGCACCCTTTAAGTTATATTTGGGTGACCGAATGAATTAACATCCTTAAAGAAAGGCTATTCAAATTTTCTCCTGATTGTGATGTCATTATTGTTTGAATAAATTCCAAACAAAAATATCCGAAATATTTATATTAATCATTTCATAAATTTAAATTCAATAGTTTGTTGTTTTTAACTTCATAAACCTGCGTATGTATATAAAATTTTAATTAATTTTCATTTAATTTAATTTATAAATGTCTTAACTTAACTAATTATTTATGAAAATCAAATTCTATTATTTGCTTTCTTTAATTTTCAAATTTCGAATTATGTTGTGTTTCTTATTTTTATATATGGTCACCTAATTAAATTAATTTTTTTCCCCCCCTATTTCTATTCAAATTAAATTACAATAATAATCGAATACCCAAACCTTTCAAATATACATACATAAACACTTGTACACTTACACATACATATATACATAACTAACCATTTTATAAAAACGCTCATTCTCTCATAAAAACACATCACACGAAGCCATCACACACATTTAAAACATTCACCAAAACATGCTCGTTTAAAGATACAAATACCATTTTTTTTAATACAACTTAAAAATAGTGTATTGGTGGTTAAGCTATGACCGAATAAAATCCCTTTCAAATAGTTAGAGCTAAAACCACTCGTACACACTTTTTACTTACATACAGTCGTCGATAAACTGCGCAACATTTCATCTGTCATCCGGCGCCTGCTGACTGCGATGGAACCTGTATAAGTAAGTTGACTATTTTCGATTTATGTATTTTATTTCCTCCATAATTCTATACACTCTCTTTCACTCATTTTTTTTGTTTATTATTTGTGATATGAATATATTTATATACATTATTTTAATCTAAACAAAAAAAAAATTCAATTGTATTAGCTGTTTTAATAGTAATCAAATGTTTATTTAGTTACTACTGTTTCAACATTATTTCATAACCGACGTTGCAATTAGTGAAAAAGAAAAAAAAATTTGCAAAAAAAAAAATGAAACAGATATTTTTGAAGTATGTATCTTAAATAATTGAATTGTAAAAAAATATAATAAATCGGATGCAACGAATGTTGCTGCAAAAATTTGTTTAACATTTAAGATTTGTTTAGTTGTTTCATATATTCATATTACGAATGTAAAACACCGTACACCTCTATACAACATACCTCATTACTGTTAAAATCATGTTTAATATTGTGTAATCTAATTAATGATAATTTTTTTTTTAACAAAATGCCAATCATATATTTAAGGTATTTAATAATTTTGTTTTTCTCCTATATTTATTAATCGTTAATGGTGACTTAGTTTTTTTTTGTATAAAAAAAAAAAAAAAAGATACTTTACAATTTTTCTTTTTATATTTTGTTTTTTTACGTTAACGTTAAGTTTTTTTTTATTATTAATAAAATTGGTCAACTAATTTTGATTTTTATAATGAAATTTTGAATTATAGTATTTTTTTTTATTACGAAAGGTGAAGTAGGGTAGGGAGGTATGTAACTTTTTTTTAGTTTCTGTTTGATTTTATTTTTATATTGGGCTGACAACGAATGAAAAGCATACTGTCAGCATGGTGGGCGGGCTAGGTCATAGGGTAGTATATACCACCTCAAGCTACCCTACAATCAGCAACCACTTCTTTCTTTTTCCTCTCCCTCTTACTCTGTAGGTCATTTTTTTTTTATGCTACCTAAAGTAAAGTTTCCGGTTTCGATTCAAAATATTTCCATTAATTTTATTGGGAACATTACACAACCCTCCCCATCCGACGAGCACAGCCGAATCTAATAGGTAGCCTTGTTCCCAGACTTAGTACACCCTATCACAGAATCGTTACAGGAGATTTTTGGCGCCCAACGTGGGGCCTCAGCTTTCGTAAGTTTTAGATTTTTAGTGCGATTGTCATCTAGATGCTGAGGCCTCTTTGAATCCTTTTGGGGTGGTGATTTGCTTAGTTTTCTATTTCTCTTTTCTTTTCAATTTCCGTTTATTTTTAGCTTTTGTTTTATTACTTCGATCTGAGGACTGAATTGGTCATTATTAATATAGTTATCAATTCCCGGTTTTCATTTAATATGACTCAAGTTATCAGGGCTTGGGTTCGAACTAGAGAAGTTGTATTGGACGGTTTCGGTACAATACTCGTTTGACTCATTCTCTCCTCTCTTTCTAGTCTTTGATCTTTTCGTTTGGTAACTTTTCTTTTGCTTCAAAATTTTGTTTTCTTGTTTGATTTTTCCGGATGTGTGGACGTAAAGTAAATGATTAAAGATTGTTACTTTCCCACATCGGAAAATCACTCCTTCATTTCAAACTTTTGTGTCACTTTAATATTGGACTTTATTCTTTTGTCTTCTGTCAAAAGTTTCCATTTGTAGTGAGCAACAAACAACTTTGTTATTTTGCAGTGGTTATGTTGATAATTGTTTTAATTATTTTTCTCTTTTATTTTATTTAATTTTTTTTTTTTTTTTTGTTAGCTGCATATGTTCTACCCATTTTACTTCACCGAGTAGTAGTAAATTTATATAACTTATTAACTAGTGTTTTTGAAAATTTACTGAATATTTCAGTCAGGTATTTTATTTTGTTTTACTTGATTTCAATTAACTGACTTAACATCAAATTTTTCCCTGACTTTTAACAATGTTTGTGGTTCGTAGCTGTGAAGATATTCCTAATAATGTGGGACATGAGACGGCCAACAGAACCCTTACGTTAGATGAAGCCGCCGGCGGTGACGCATCTAGACCTACAAATCGACCTTGGACGCGACAACAGGCTCGTCGGGAAGCAGTCGAACAGGAATCTGCGAATGATGCCCGTGTTCGACGAATTGTCCATGAGACAATGAGCGGTTTTAGGGAAGAAATAGCGGACATGATTTCTAATAGCATGCGGAATGTCGACTTGTCGGGTCGGATACCGGATGGACAGGACAGACTACAAAATATTACTAGACGAATGGACAGAAATCCTGCTGAGGAGGATGCTCGAAGTGTAACTTCTAGACAAGGACGTGACGCTCGTGGTACCAGGGATTCCGGCTCAAGTTCGGAACGAATTCTTAACATTATTCGCAACTGGAGAATTCGATTCACCGGTGATTCATTGGAATTCAGTATTGAGGAATTCATTTATAGAGTCAATACCCTCACAAGATCCAATCTTAGGGGGGATTTTGACTTACTATGTGAGCATGCTCATCTACTATTCGAGGGTAAAGCCCTTAAATGGTATTGGCGGTACCACAGGGTAACTGAACTTATGGACTGGGACGACTTATGTGACGCCTTGAAGCGACAATATAAGGACTTTACTACTGACTTTGACATTAAGGACGATATTTTGCGACGAAAACAAAGACCGAACGAGACATTCGATGAATTTTATGACGCAATTATAACACTTTGTGACAAATTGAGAACCCCATTTACCGAAAATGATTTATGCGAGACGATCCAACGCAATTTAAGACCCGAGGTAAGACACGAGATTTTGCATCTCGAAATTAGTCGTTTACCCCAATTGAGACGTGCAGTACGAAGGTACGAAAAATTTATGAAGGATTTTTCTTCGAGTTCGAACAAACGTTCAATTCAAAAACAGTTGTCCGAAATTGTAGAAACTGACACTCAAATAACCGACGAAATGGACGAGAACGATTCGGGATTTTGTTGCGGGATTAAGTCGGGAAAATGTTGGAATTGTGACAACGTTGGTCACAGTTTCATGGATTGTTTGGAACCGAGGACAGTGTTTTGTTACGGTTGTGGGGCCAAGAATATTTACAAGCCCAACTGTCTTAATTGTCTATCAAAGCGGGGAAACGTGAAAAGGGATGTTCGTGCGACGAAGGACGGACATCCGGAAAAGATATAACTCGCGACATTTCTTCGGACGTAAAACCGGGACGTTCCAATTTACCTGACTTTCGACATGTACTTGACAATACTGAAAATAAATCTGATTTACAGAAATTCCACCCTCTGCAAAGACCTTACCACATTCGCCTTGGGGAATATAATCGTATTAGAGCAAGAATCTTCTGCGAACCAAATATAAAACCTAAGCCAACCCGATCCTCCAGAAGGATACGTCAATTTTATGAGCGTAGAAAACATTTTCGAACGTATGTTGTTTCTTCTTTAATAAATATGGAAGACGATAATAGACCCTACATTAGATTGAATATTCTAAATAAAAATTATTTGGCTTTAATGGACAGTGGCGCAAATGTAAATGTAATTGGTGGTGAGCTTGGGACGGAAATATTAAATTTTCACCATTTCAAACGTGGTTTGGGTAACGTCAAAACAGCAGACGGACAACTACAGCAAGTTTTAGGTACTGTGACGTTAGATATAACGTACAGTGGTCAACAGAAATCAATTGATTTCTTGGTAATACCTTCTATTACCCAAGACGTGATATGTGGGATGGACTTCTGGGAGAAATTTGGGATCCAAATCGTTCCCATGATAACCATCAGTGGGATAGTTTCCGACGTAGATTCGGATAAAATACCGTTATCTCTATCCCAGAGGCAACAATTACAAAAAGTAATTGATTATTACCCAAACTGTGACCGCGACGGTTTAGGATGCACTACATTGCTAGAACACAATATCGATACTGGCAATTTCTCCCCTATCAAACAAAGGTACTACCCAATTTCACCAGCCAGGGAAAAACTTTTATGTGGTGAAGTGGACAGGATGCTGCAACTAGGTGTGATTGAAGAATGCCCAACATCACCTTGGTCTTCTCCAGGGGTTTTGATTGTTAAACCTGGGAAAGTGAGGTTTTGCTTGGACAGTCGTAAATTGAATACTGTGACTATAAAAGACTCTTACCCGATACCGAACATAGACGGACTTATTTCGAGACTTCCTCCAATTTATTATATTTCAAAAGTGGATCTTAAGGATGCCTTTTGGCAAATTAAATTGGACGAAGAATCGCGACAAAAGACTGCATTTACAATCCCTAATCGGCCCTTGTACCAATTCACAAGAATGCCGTTTGGATTGTGTAACGCACCACAAACAATGTGCAGACTAATGGACCGTGTCATTCCGTATAACCTTAAAACAAATGTTTTTGTATACTTGGACGATTTATTAATTATTTCGAAAGACTTTGACGAACACATAACACACTTGCAGGAGGTGGCCACACAACTTCGCCGAGCCAACTTAACAATTAATGTTAAGAAGAGTTCATTTTGTTTACGCAAAGTTCAGTATCTAGGATACATTGTAGGGGAAGGATCGTTAAGAGTGGATCCGGGAAAGGTGAAGGCCATTTCTGAGTTTCCGGTTCCTAAAACGGTACGCCAGCTACGCCAATTTCTTGGTATGGCTGGCTGGTACCGTCGGTTCATTGATGATTACGCTACTGTGACATTTCCAATGACTGAACTCTTGTCAAAGCGTAAAACATTTGTATGGACAGTCGACGCCCAGAGGTCCTTTGACAGCGTCAAAACGAAATTAACATCAGCACCCGTTTTGGTACACGCCGATTTCGAAAAACCGTTTGTTGTTCAATGCGACGCCAGTACTTATGGTATCGGCGCCGTATTAGCACAGGTCGACGACGATGGCATCGAACGACCAATTGCATTCATGTCGCAGAAACTAAATAAAGCCCAAAGGAACTATTCCATTACTGAACTTGAGTGCTTGGCTGTTATTTTGGCCATTAAGAAGTTTCGGGCATATATTGAGGGTCACGAGTTTAAGGTCATAACTGACCACGCCAGCCTCAAGTGGCTTATGCGACAGAAGGACCTGGCCGGACGTTTGGCCAGGTGGGCGCTTAAACTACAAGGTTTTGATTTCACTATCGAACACAGGAAAGGAAGCGAAAATGTTGTGCCGGATGCGTTATCTCGAGCATTCGAAGGAGACGATAGCATAGCTGCAATAGACATAGAAACCTTGCCATCTATTGACTTGAATTCTGCAGCTTTTGATAGCGAGGAGTACGCCCGTTTGAGAATGGAATTTACGAAGTCAGAAATTCCGGATTATCGCGTCGTAGACAAATACATCTATAGAAGAACAGGTGTCACGTCTGGCAACTCTGATGAGTCTGACTTTTGGAAATTGGTGGTACCTGATGAACTACGTAAGGATGTCATGTACAATGCTCATGACATACCACACGCAGGACATGGAGGTATAGCCAAAACCGTACATAGGATCAGACAATTTTTCTTCTGGCCAAAATTAGTGTCCGACGTCAAAGAGTACGTCCTCAATTGCGAATTGTGCAAAACATCAAAAGCACCAACATCGTGTCTTAAACCTCCTATGGGCCAGATGATTGAAACCGAAAGGCCATTCCAACGACTTTATATTGACCTCATAGGACCGTTCCCACGTACTAAATCCGGAAATATAGGAATTTTAATAGTTTTGGACCACTTCACGAAATTTACATTTTTGAAGCCGTTAAAGAAATTTGTAACAAAACCCATAGTTGACTTTCTTCAGAACGAGATTTTTACTTGTTTTGGTGTTCCAGAGATCATTGTGTCTGACAATGGAAGCCAATTCAAGTCAAATGATTTCAAGAAGTTAGTTGACAAGTTCGGAGTTCAACACCAATACACCGCTGTACATAGCCCGCAGTCCAACGCAAGCGAGAGGGTAAACCGCTCCATAAATGAAGCTCTCCGCTCTTACATTCGTAATGACCAACGACAATGGGATGAATATCTCCCTAGCGTCAACTGTGCTATTCGTAGCAGCGTTCATCAGACAACCGGACGGACCCCTTATGACTTAGTATTCGGACAGACTATGATTACACATGGACAGGACTATAATATTTTACGTAGTCTCAAACTGTTGGCGGAGACAGATTCACAATTAGAAAGACAGGATAAATTTACACTTTTACGTGACTCAATACGGACAAAGATAAAAGACGCGTATGAACGTAATGTTAAAACCTACAATTTAAGATCACGCAAGCGGGAATTCAATATTGGTCAAACTGTGTTTCGGCGGAATTTCGTGCAGAGCTCTTCGGCGGACAATTTCAATGCCAAGCTTGCGCCAACAGGTGTTAAGGCTGTTGTAAAACGGAAGATTGGTAACGTAAATTACGAACTCGAGGACAGTAGCGGCAAGCATATTGGGGTATACCATATGAAAGATATTTGGACATAGTATTCACCAATAGTCACCTTGTTTCAGATGAAATTCAGCAGTGTCCTTAGTATTTCATCTGTTTTGTGATGGCGACTTGTTTTTATTAATAATTTACTAAATTTTAGATTACATTCTACTAACATTTAATTTCGGCTGTAAAAAAATTCATATTAATTTCTATATTGATTTATTTTTAAAATTTTAAATACATACATTGGCAGGCTTTGGATTTTAAATTTTCGGTATTTGAAATTTGGAGAAAAATTTTCATTGTAATTTTTTGTTTGTTTGAGCGCATACGTTGTACGGTAAAATAACAAGAACAATTATAGAATTGAGTTAAGGTTCTATAAGTCGTAATTATTTTTACATCCAATATCGTGGACCGTACTATTCACAAGCTTTTGTGGTAAGGTTCATGTTTACAGTATCCAATCTATATTATATTGTGTTTTTATGATCCTAGAATTGCTCATTGAGTTTTGTGGTACGTTATAATTTAAGTGTATTGGACTATCATCCTCAGGAGATAACTCAAGAACCAAAATACCATGAAATATTGTTCGTGGCCAATTGTACCCAGAGAGTCCATATAAGTGGCATAATCGGAATTTAACCGAATAATTGGTTGTTGGAACTTATAAGTGTTTTTGTTCATAAGTGTCACCATAAACATTTGCCTTTTATATCTTTGAGCAAGGCACCGGGAAAATTTATCATAAAGATCTCAATTGCTGTTGTTAAAATAAGAAAATAACAACAACCAAAACACATTTTTTTTATTGTTTTACATTTGGGGTAACCAAATGTTTTAAATTTTGTTGAATTCTATCGCCTGAAACTATATTTTGGGAGAGAAAATTAGTCTTGGCACCCTTTAAGTTATATTTGGGTGACCGAATGAATTAACATCCTTAAAGAAAGGCTATTCAAATTTTCTCCTGATTGTGATGTCATTATTGTTTGAATAAATTCCAAACAAAAATATCCGAAATATTTATATTAATCATTTCATAAATTTAAATTCAATAGTTTGTTGTTTTTAACTTCATAAACCTGCGTATGTATATAAAATTTTAATTAATTTTCATTTAATTTAATTTATAAATGTCTTAACTTAACTAATTATTTATGAAAATCAAATTCTATTATTTGCTTTCTTTAATTTTCAAATTTCGAATTATGTTGTGTTTCTTATTTTTATATATGGTCACCTAATTAAATTAATTTTTTTCCCCCCCTATTTCTATTCAAATTAAATTACAATAATAATCGAATACCCAAACCTTTCAAATATACATACATAAACACTTGTACACTTACACATACATATATACATAACTAACCATTTTATAAAAACGCTCATTCTCTCATAAAAACACATCACACGAAGCCATCACACACATTTAAAACATTCACCAAAACATGCTCGTTTAAAGATACAAATACCATTTTTTTTAATACAACTTAAAAATAGTGTATTGGTGGTTAAGCTATGACCGAATAAAATCCCTTTCAAATAGTTAGAGCTAAAACCACTCGTACACACTTTTTACTTACATACAGTCGTCGATAAACTGCGCAACATTTCATCTGTCATCCGGCGCCTGCTGACTGCGATGGAACCTGTATAAGTAAGTTGACTATTTTCGATTTATGTATTTTATTTCCTCCATAATTCTATACACTCTCTTTCACTCATTTTTTTTGTTTATTATTTGTGATATGAATATATTTATATACATTATTTTAATCTAAACAAAAAAAAAATTCAATTGTATTAGCTGTTTTAATAGTAATCAAATGTTTATTTAGTTACTACTGTTTCAACATTATTTCATAACCGACGTTGCAATTAGTGAAAAAGAAAAAAAAATTTGCAAAAAAAAAATGAAACAGATATTTTTGAAGTATGTATCTTAAATAATTGAATTGTAAAAAAATATAATAAATCGGATGCAACGAATGTTGCTGCAAAAATTTGTTTAACATTTAAGATTTGTTTAGTTGTTTCATATATTCATATTACGAATGTAAAACACCGTACACCTCTATACAACATACCTCATTACTGTTAAAATCATGTTTAATATTGTGTAATCTAATTAATGATAATTTTTTTTTTAACAAAATGCCAATCATATATTTAAGGTATTTAATAATTTTGTTTTTCTCCTATATTTATTAATCGTTAATGGTGACTTAGTTTTTTTTTGTATAAAAAAAAAAAAAAAAGATACTTTACAATTTTTCTTTTTATATTTTGTTTTTTTACGTTAACGTTAAGTTTTTTTTTATTATTAATAAAATTGGTCAACTAATTTTGATTTTTATAATGAAATTTTGAATTATAGTATTTTTTTTTATTACGAAAGGTGAAGTAGGGTAGGGAGGTATGTAACTTTTTTTTAGTTTCTGTTTGATTTTATTTTTATATTGGGCTGACAACGAATGAAAAGCATACTGTCAGCATGGTGGGCGGGCTAGGTCATAGGGTAGTATATACCACCTCAAGCTACCCTACAATCAGCAACCACTTCTTTCTTTTTCCTCTCCCTCTTACTCTGTAGGTCATTTTTTTTTTATGCTACCTAAAGTAAAGTTTCCGGTTTCGATTCAAAATATTTCCATTAATTTTATTGGGAACATTACACAACCCTCCCCATCCGACGAGCACAGCCGAATCTAATAGGTAGCCTTGTTCCCAGACTTAGTACACCCTATCACAGAATCGTTACAGTTCTTAGCGGCATATCGGGTTTAAGCTACGACTTTGACCTATTTTCAGCAGAGCAAAGCAACACAATTTCAGCTGGTTCAACAGTCCTAAACTTCAAGTTCATCTGGCCAAAACACTAAACATTAATAATTTAATTTGTACTACAATTTATTTTTGGGAGTAATCAAATTATATTTTAAGCAGGTCAACAAACAAACACTCATATTACAGAACAACAACAATAGTTCCAAACAATTGTTTTTTACCTTTATAATTCGCAAGTAAGCAATTAAATAATTTAAGCAAATTGATTGGTTCATGACCAAATAATTTTTAATCCAGATATTTTGTTTAATTTACAATATTTAGCGATTACTTAGTAATTTTAATAATTTAACATTTTCGATTGGACAATAACTTAAATTTTTAGACTTAAGAATATATTGATTAATCAGCAATTTGTGTTTATATAAAAGAATAAAATATCAAAATACAGCTAAGCTCTGTCATACCGAACGAAGCAGTTAACTTGCATTAGGAACAGTCAGACTCTATAGAGTACCTAATATTGATATTTCAACAAAAAAAAAGAGAGGAAGAAAAAAGGTCGTGGGAATTTTAAAGTAAAATTATCTTTCGTATCCTGGTTCGACAATAAAATGGTTAACATGCTATCGACGTTCGTGGGAAGCGAATCCACTGCAACAAAAAGACGATACAACAAGCGCCAAAAAAAGTATTTAGAAATAGATTGTCCAAAAGGGAGGGTGGAGGTGTGTATCTTCTAGATTTCATGCTTGGTCAATATCGAATAGAAATAAGATCTACGAAATGGCACAAGAAAATTAGTTTTCATTTCTTGGATTTATGCGTTGTTAATGCTTGGATATTGTGGCGCCGAAAGAGCGATGCAGTGCCAAAACATCTAAACAAGTTTGGAAGAACCAATTAGCTAATCTCCAAAAACTCCACACACCCACACGTTGATCCCCCAGGTCGCCTGACCTTACTGCACCTGACTAGTTTTTGTCGGGTTATTGCAAACAGGAAGTCAACAAAGCATAACCAGCAAATTTTAATGAACTAAAGCAATCCTTTCGAAAAACAATTACGGCTATTCCTATATCAACTCTCCCAGCAGTAGTAATGAACAACTTTTTGGTTAGATGCTGCACATGCATCAACGAGCAGAGAGCGTTCAAATTCCATTATTTTAAAACTAATTAAGCTTAATTTAATATAATTGAACGGGCTTTCCATAAACTGAAAATAAAATTATTTGAGTTTCTTAATGTATAAATATTCGTCAGCCACCGTGTATTTAAATCAACGTTACTATTACTTCCGCAAATAAATATTATGTACTTAACTAAACCTTAACGCCATTACACATTTAATTAGGTTAAAAAAAACTCATTACTGGCATATTTCACAACATAGCACCTATTGTTAAATTATTCAAAACTAAGGTTCATTTACGTAAACCATAATTTTTTTGCAATAATTTCGCTTGTTGTGCATTTGTTTATTTAAGATTCATTAACCTCAACATATATGTAAGTTAACACAATCTATTTCACACGAGCACAATAAATTCTCAGGAAATAATGCTGACGTTGCACACGCGCCGTCTGAAGGAAATTCAACATTAGATCACATTTCGCCTGGATAAGTGCAGCGTGGGAATGGAATGCGAATGGCTTAATAATCAAATTAGTTATAAAGAATTGTATTTTAAATTATTAAGTTAGTCTTATTTGGGTAGCGAACCAAAACACTTAATAAAACTTATAACGAAATTTTTGAGTTGTTTCCTTTAATCTAGTGGACAGTGTGGCGTTCCACTATAAAATAATTTGTTTTTTATAAAATGAAAGGAAGAAATATAAATTTAAATAATGAATCAACTGTCTACTTAGTCACTGATCCAATATCGTTCTTCAGGTTAAAGTGTTGAAAGAATGAGCAAGGAAAACAAAATAGTGTTTGTACAGATTAATGAGTTCGAACTAATTTTCACTATTGCTATATAAACACAATCATTTGGTGACCCCGACGTGATTTCTTTCAAAGACACGTTATATTCTAAACCCTTTACCTAGCGGTAAGGTACAAATACCCTTAATCCGAAGAACATCTAAGAGCAGGTGCTTATACTGAGAACAAGGACAGCAGTCCATCTATCCATTTTTCCAAATCACGCTACTCCTAAGGACACCTAAGCGCAGGTGCTTATCCTGAGGTTACGCAAGGACACCAGTCCACCTATTCATTTTTATAATTAACTATATTTCCCAAACAAACTACGCATCCTTCCGACGTGCTAGTCCTGAGGACATATAGGTGCAGTTTCAACGAAACCAAACTAATATGGAAACATCTAAACAACCACTGGACTTGTTTTTAAAAGCAGGGGGGGCAATTCAGGTGGTCATTCGCAACTTTAAAAGGGATTTGGCCAGTCGAAATAAGTGAGCTCTGGAACCAATTCGAAGAGTATGATACAATGTTACGATCACTGGATACGTCCGCAGACTTAGCTACCAGTCAAGAGTATTTTACTGACGACTATTACGCGAAAATCAATGAATTGACTAAATCATGTTCCGAAATATTCGAAGGTGAAGCCGAACGACTTAAGAAGCTACCTAAGGATCATCAGAAACCTTTAAGATTTGGAGAAACTTCCCCAGCAGGTACGACCAATAGTTCATAGTTCGACTACCATTTTTAGAAAATCTAAGTTGCCTAGACGACATAAAGGGTGTAGTTATGTTTAGATTTATGGCAAAATCACAAAACACTCTGCGTTATCAAATTTATCACTCATATTTGATCCTCTTGAATTGTGTGGACCAGTCACTGTACATGCCAAAAAAATTCATGCAACAACTCTAGGAGCTCAAGGTGGATTAGGATGAAGAACTTCCAACACAGTTAATCAATTCTTGAAATACGAATCGCTTACACTTCTTGTAATATGAGTGAAATAAAAACAATATTGTGCAGGTTTTATTTTTAGTAAGTTTTATTTTTTTTATCATCATTTGTTTATATTCAATATGAGCCAAAAGCCAAATTGAATATAACCAACTGCAATTAGATTTTAAGTCTTCAGTCTTTCTCTGACAGTTATCAATATTTGTTATTGTGTTAAAAACTTTAAATTAACAACTTCGTGTGTTATATTCAACAACAATATTTTTACTTATTTTTCTTTTTTTAAAAAAAAAAGAAGTAAACAAAGGGATTAGAGATCTTCTTCACTAATCCATCTCTGCTACTGCAGAATGGCTAGTGACGAATCTACTGATGATGATGCTGTTTGGCAAACTGTAATGAAATCAACAACAAAACGACGGCTTACAAAATCACCAGAAATATTCAAACATATTAATAAAGCAGTGAAAAATAACAATTTAACAAACAATGATGCTATGCCAAGTACTAGCAATAACATGTATGCAATTCTTCAAAACAATAATAATGATGATGATACCAATGATAATAATGAAAATGATGATGTTGATGACGATGACGATGAAACTAATAATGAAGTTAAAATTAGTTAATTCAGAAAATTTTTCATATAAATCTATGAAGGATGGTCAAGTAAGGCTAATGATTAAAGACATACAGTCATATAGAGTGGTAGTAAAACATCTCGATGACAAAAAAATCAATTTTCATACCTATCAACTCAAACAAGAAAGAGCATATAGAGTTGTTGTTAAAAATTTACATTTCTCTACACCAATCTCTGCTATAAAAGAGGAAATTCAAAGTTTAGGACACCAAGTTCGAAACGTTATGAATATAAAAAGTAGAGTAACGAAACAACCAATGTCAATGTTCTTTGTCGATTTAGAGCCAAATCAAAATAACAAGAGGATTTATGAAACAAAACACCTATTCAACGCAATTGTAAAAATTGAACCACCTTTAAAAACGAATGATATTATTCAATGTCACAGATGCCACTGTAGGAAAATGTTTTATTGTGTTAAATGTGGACTTAATCATCCTACGGACAATTGTCCTTAGGCGGAAGAAACTCCTCCACGGTGCGTTAATTGCCTGCAGCATCATACCGCAAATTATAAGGGATGTCAAGTGTATAGAAATCTATTGAAAAAGAAGTATGAATACCGGAGAAATAATACGAACAATCAAACAAATCATCAATTTAATTCAGAGCATTTCCCATCATTTAATAATTATAAAAATTTCAACAAGCAATCTGAAAACAATCAGTTTACGTATGCTCAAACTGCCAGAAACAACACACAGCAAGAGCAAAATATACTAAAATCATTGGAAACATTTATGAAACAACAAAATGAATTAACAAATAAACTGCTAAGCATGATGCAGTTAATTATTACAAAACTATGCGTTTAAACCTAAGGATAGCACTATGGAATGCTAATGGCATTACCAATCATACAAGAGAAATAGAAATTTTCCTTAGAACTAATTATCTCGATCTACTTTTGGTCTCAGAAACGCACTTAACAAGCAGAAGTTTTTTTAAAACTAATGGTTATGATTTCATATACACCAATCATCCCGATGACAAAGCTCATGCTGGTTCTGGAATCTTAATAAAGTCAACAATAAAATTTGAAACTCTTACTGATTTTCAGCAAAACTTTCTTCAGGCAACATGTATCATGTATAACTTAAAAGTAATGATGGCGACCTAGTTGTGTCCTCGATTAATTTTCCTCCTCGGCATACTGTTCGTTGTTCTGATTATGAAGGTTTCTTTCATACACTTGGCGTTCGATTAATTGTTGGGGGTGACTTTAATGCCAAACACCCTTGGTGGGGATCCAGATTAATAAATCCTAAAGGTAGGGAACTCTACAAATGTTTAATAAACCAAAGTCTTTCAGTGTTATCAACTGGTTCCCCAACGCACTGGCCTAGCGATCCACATAAAAATCCAGATCTACTAGACTTTATTGTTTACAAGGGAATTCCTAATCACAAATTGGAAATAAGAAGTAGCAATGAACTAAGTTCAGATCACACCCCTGTTCTCGTAAATCTCAACGTTTCGGTTCACTTAAATGCTCCTAAGTATCACGTTCTATCATCAAATACAAATATACAACAATTTCAACAATTTTTGGATGACAAATTAGATCTGAACATAAGAATTAAATCTGAAATCGAACTAGATGAAGTTGTTGAAAATTTTACAAATCAGATACATGCTGCAGCGAATATCGCAACGCCAATCCCAAAACCATCACATCAGAAAGGTATCTCTAATCTTGATATTTCATTTGAAATTCGACAACTTTGAAGAGAAAAGAGAAGATTGCGAAAAAGGTATCAATTAAGTAGAAACCCTTTTGATAAAGCAATGTTTAACAAAGCTTGTAAAGACCTTAAATCTCTACTAAATAATCATAAAAACTTCAAAACTTCTGAATTTCTCGAAACAATAAACAACTAAAGATATGATGAGCACCTGCTATGGAAAGCAACTAAATTTCTCATAAGACCAACCAAAACAAATATTTTATTAAAAAAATCAGATGGTTCCTGGAGTAGATTTGACAAAGATACTGCTGAGACATTTGCTACTCACCTAACAAATACCTTAACGCCATTTTCATTTAATACAGCCACTCAACAAGAGGAAGTAAGAGATTTTTTGGACTGTCCATTACAAATGGACCTTCCAATAAAATTCATCACGCCAAATGAAGTTAAATTAGAAATCAGCATGTTGAATAAGAAAAAAAGTCCAGGATATGATATAATTGACGGACACGTAATCAGCAAGCTACCCCATAAATGTGTTGTTTTCCTAACATAAATATTTAATTCAATTATAAGGCTTAACCATTTCCCATCACAATGGAAATGCGCGGAGATTATAATGATACAAAAGCCAAACAAACCAGGAAATTCAGTAGCCTCATTCAGACCTATAAGTCTACTTGTAATTTTCTCAAAGATATTTGAAAAAATCTTTTTGCGAAGATTATCTCCGGTCTTGGAAAATCGAAACATCATCCCCGAACACCAATTTGGTTGTAGAAACAAACATGGCACTCCCGAACAAATTCATAGAATAGTAAATTTTATAACTGATGCGTTAGAAAAGAAGAGATACTGTTCTGCCGTGTTTTTAGATATTCAGCAGGCTTTTGACAGAGTTTGGCATATGGGGTTACTCTATAAAATCAAAAAAATTTGGCCGGCGCCATTTTATCTTTTTTTCAAAAGCTATTTATCTAAAAGATATTTTTATGTCAAGATCAATGAAGAAACATCAGAACTACATGAAATTCATGCTGGAATACCACAAGGTAGTGTGTTAGGCCCAATTTTATACACTATATAAGTTAATAACTAACATATTTATTTTTTTATTTTTTTTATTAAAGTTCAATTTCCTCTGTCGCAATTCAATTGCTGACACATTTAAAGTAAATTTCATTAAAGTTCAATCTCCTCTGTCGCAATTCAATTGCTGACATATTTAAAGTAAATTTCATAGTTTTTATTTTCTTTTATTTAAAATGCTGACGACATATCTGCATTGAATATGATGATTAGCTGCTCAATAAATAAAAGTAGTTAGTAAGTAAAAAGTTGTACTTAGTAATAATTAATAATTTTAATAAGAAAGTCCGATCAAGAAGACATAGTCTTCCGGCACAAAATAATTTAAGTTAAACAAAAAAATAATTTAAGTTAAATAAAAAACCAGAGGACATAGTCCTCTCTTGAAAAAAAACAAAAAGTGTTTTTATAATTTATATACTGCAGATATGCCTGTAGTAGATAATGTCATGGTGGCTACGTACGCTGATGATACTGCAGTTATTGCTACTAGTGAATTTCCTGATGAAGCATCCTTATTTGTTCAAAATGAAATCAACGAACTAGATCAATGGCTGAGAAAATGGAATGTTTAAGTTAACAGCACATTACTTTTACACTCAGAAGAAACCATTGTCCTTCAATTGATTTAAACGGTTCTACAATTCCAAGGAGCGAAACGGTGAAATATCTGGGAATGACACTTGATAGACGTCTTACTTGGAAAACACACATCAAAAACAAACGAGAACAACTCAAAATCAAAACAAAAAAACTTTATTGGCTTATAGATTCTAAATCTCAACTTAATTTAGAAAACAAACTCAGAATATATAAGGTGATCCTGAAACCAGTGTGGTCGTATGGTATCCAATTATGGGGTACTGTTTCTAATTCAAATATCGATATACTTGAACGATACCAATCAAAAACACTGAACGCCAATACATATTGAAATATTTGCTAATGTACATAATGTATTATATATACCTATTTTTTTTCTTTTACTTCTTTTTATATTTATTTTGATTAACTTGTATATATACACTTAAACAAAATTATTTTTTCTTTTTTTTTTTTTGTTATGTATCTCATTGGAGTTGCATAACCTCTGTGATTAAGGTACGTTCAGACTGATGAAATATTTGATAGCAAACATCAAATATTTCATTAACGTAGTCTGAACACAAAATATTTTTGAGTGTCAAATAAAATAACAGCTGATTTTAAGCAAATAAAAGTATTTGCCGGTAAACAAATATTTGTCCAATGTGAACATAGTGTGAACACAAAAAATCAAATATTTTAGTAATTTTTGAGCAAACATTTATTTGATATTACAAAAAAATTGTAAGAGCAAACAACGACAAATATTTTTAGCCATGTACCCGGTAGAAGCAATTTTTCCTGTAAGTTTTCGGATTTTTTACAGTTTTAAAGATTTTTAATAATTATTAGACTTTGCTATCATGCCGCTGTTAGCCAATTTTTGCGAATTTTTGCTAATTTAGCAATTTTCACCGAATTTTTGCCATTCCTTATACTTTTAGGGACTTTTTATCAATTTTATGGCTTGTTTGAAATATCAAAATTTTTCGCGAATTTTCGCTGTTTTTGCAACATTTTTTTTTGTTCTTTTTCCGACATTTTGTTTTTAACCGAATTATATATTTTAGGGGTTGTTACCAATTTTTCGCAAATTTTAGCCATGTTTCCGTTAACCATTTGTCTTCCAGTTTTGTTTTTCTTTTACATACTCCTGTTCAAGGCGAATTCAAACAGGTAAACTCATCTCTACAACTACAAAAAGCCCCATGTATTTTGTTTATACAATTTTCTTTTTGGTTGTCAAAATTTTTTTATTGAAGATTAAAATTATCACTTTTTTTTAAAAGAAATTAAAAAATTCACTTCAATCATTCGCAGTTTTGAAATAATTTTATTATAAAAATAATATTTTTAACACTTTTCATTCAACTTCTTCTCAAAACAAAATCATATTTTGACGTTAGACCATATTTTTTAATTCGCCGTGGAAACAGCTGATGAACGGCTGACGAGATGAGTTTACCTGTTTGAATTCGCCTTGCTCCTGTTCTAACAATATAATAGATGCTGCTCCACAGAATAAAACAAATAATTAGGCTTCTGCGCGAATGTTTTCTATTTGTGAAATGTATTTCAGTTGCGAACCAGCTCTTGACGAGTACGGACGTGTATCAGTGCATAAGAAAAATAAAAAAATAAAAAAAAAATTCGAAGTGAAAAAAAAATATTTGTTATACATCCATAATTGAAAAAAAGAACAATAACTAGTGTGCCCGAAGAGATTTGTGAATGAGCCTCACAAATACTCCCAATAAGGAGAGTAGGCCCAGCACAAATAGCAGAAATGCGTATATTGTGGTAAGCTCCCCGAGCGTGAGCAATGAAAACATTCGATACCCAGAATTAAATAAAAATTATTTAAGTGCAAAAATTGCCAGCGCAACTGGTTTTCCATACAGCAATTTAAGTGCAAGTGTGCCCAACCTGAGCAAGTGTGTTGATCCGACCGTAAATGTGGTTCAAAGTGTGAAGTCGTCTGAACACAGGAATAATAACGAAAAACCTGGAACATCTCGATCTGCATTAATAAATACAGGAGCTGTGCCAAAAAGTACTAAAGTGCAAACAGGCATGGACAGATATATTACAATAACTAAGAGAAAGGCTAGCCCTAGGTCCACCCAACAGGAGCGCATGGCCAAACAATACAAAAGCTCTAACGTAGTCTCTTTGCCAACAAATGGTAACAGATTCTCTGTACTATCCATACCTGACGATGAAGAAGCAGAATCAGCTAATGGAACAGCCACTAAAGAAGTTAAACCGCAACCCATCTATCTGCGGGAGCAAACATCAAATAGCATAGTCAACATGTTGACTCAACTTGTAGGTAAGAATAATATCTACGTCGTTTCTATACGGCGCGGGCAAATTCAAGAGACCAAAATTCAAGCCAGTACAGAAACGAACTTTCGTATTATATCAAGACACCTGGACGCAGAAAAGAAAAGTTACTATACATATCAATTAAAAAGTGCTAAGGGATTGATTATTGTCATAAAAGGCATAGGTAGTTCTGTTCCTACAGAGGAATTAAAAACTGCCGTAGAGCTAGAGGGGTATGAGGTAAAATCTGTTCATAACATTTTGAACAGAAATAAAGTTCCTCAACCAATGCACCGCATCGAAATATCGTTTGATTCATCGGTTCTCAAAACCGAAAATTCAGTTCATCCCATATACAACTTGCGCTACCTACTCAACAGAAGAATAACTGTTGAGGAGCCATTAAAACGAAAGGGCCCCTCCCAATGCACAAACTGTCAGGAATATGGGCATACAAAATCATATTGTAAATTGCCTCACGTATGTGTGGTTTGTGGCGACGCTCATAAAACCGCCGAATGTAATCGTTCTAAAGCTGACCCGAATGTTAAGAAATGCAGCAACTGTGGCGAAAATCACACGGCAAACTATAGGGGTTGTAAAGTCTTTTTGCATTTAAAAAAACCTGCTTTTGTTCAAAAATATACTCACTCCCAATATGGTCCGTCAAATGAGCCCAGCCAAGCCGCTGGCTCTATTGCTAGTACTACACAAGCAAATAAACAAAATCAATCATATGCCCAAATCTTAAAAGGAAACCCTAATGCGAAAAATCCCCCGAGTACTTCCAACACAAAGCAACCTCCATACGCTAATGTTCATAGGGAAGGTCTACAAATGCCTTCTGGAAATATGCCTACCTCAATAGAAAATTTAATTCAAACTATGAATAACTTCATGGCCACTATGCAGAACATGTTTCAGGAAATGATGCGAAACCAGAACATGCTCCTGCAAGTTCTACTCAACAAAAAATGAACCAGTTAAAAATATGTTTCTGGAATGCAAACGGGTTATCCCAACATAAACACGAAGTTACAAACTTTCTTCATAGGCATGAAATCGACGTACTTCTTGTCTCTGAAACACACTTTACTCATAAAAACTGCTTTAGGGTAAATGGATACCTTACGTATGACACAAAACATCCCAGCGGACGAGCTTGTGGTGGCACAGCCATAATTGTGCACAAACACATCAGACACTTACCATTGCCAGAGTTCGAAGAAGATTGTATCCAGGCCACAAATGTATTTTTATTTTTGAACACTTTCATTAAATACATAATTATTTGATGCAAATATTTGTTTTAGTCTGAACGCATGGCGAACATAAATTTATTTATTTTATTTGGCACTATTTGCCAACGGTTTCAACAAACAAAAATTGTCAAATATTTGAGCTTTGTCTGAACATCAAACAAAATATTTTTTTGTTTCACACAGTTTGAAGCAAATATCAGAACAAATATTTTTGTCAAATATTTCATTAGTCTGAACGTACCTTTAGTCTTGCAACTCAAATCAAATAATAAAGGTTAAAATTAAAACAAAAGAAATTTTTTAATCATTTTATTTAAATTGGCGCAGTCGGTAGGATAGATAAAAAAAAAGATTTATCTATCCTGTAAAAAAGATCCTACGAAAAAGGAAAAATACTCCACGAAAAGGAGTTAAATAAAAATAATTTATTAAATAAAAATAATATAAAATCGGGTTTTTATAATCCTATTTAAAAGGACACAAAATATTTTTCCTAAAAAAAAATATATTTTTAATAGTTTAAAGGTTCAAATGTGTAGGATCTGTGAAAAAGATTCTTAAATGAAGTTACCTATTAAATAAAAGTTATTTATCAAACAAAATATAATTTATCAAATAAAACAGAAAAGAAAAATATATAATAAACTGAACAGCAGAGGAATAAACTTCGTATTGTGAAACAAGTGTCACCAAGCATCGAAATTGCTTGGGCAGCTATAATAAAGTGGAAAGCAGAAGGAAAAAATCCAGAAGAGAAGCAGTATTTGATAGCAACCGGGAGATGGAACAACAATTGCTACAACAACAGACGCAGCTCCAGCAAGTGCATCAACAATATCCTCAGCCAGCAATGGCTAGGGATATTGACCCATTAAAATTTCTTGGATTAGTCCAGGATTTTGATAGAAGAAAAGAAAACTTGTACCCCTTCCTGGAGAGTATTGATAACGTCATCTCATCGATGGATGAGTACAGCCCCGCTTCCCAGAGAATGTTTTTATCCATAATAAAGGGAAAAATAAAGGGTAAGGCTAGAATAGTTTTGGAAATACATCCCCACTTATCTAGTTGGGTTGAGATAAAGAATCCACTAGAACTTAATTTTGGAGGTTTAGCCTCCGCCGAACTTTTATACTGTTCAGAATTGAACATGTTTATTATTAAATTAATTAAAATATTTATTCGTTCTAAGAATAAAAGACAATAAAGGTCATTAGAGTAAGATATAATTTAGTTTCCATATGTACTTATGTAATTCTGTGTAATTGGTTATTTAGACAAACACTAACACAGATAATGAAACCTTTTGTTCTTATCACTAAAATACGCATGTGCCTAAACATGATCATAATACACTTAACGAGTAATAAATTAAGGGTCGCTAGTGTGTGCAATCGTAGCTTATCAGTTCTAGTTAGGTTTAAGGTTTTCAATGTTAGTACTTAAGAATAATTTTGTAAATAAAATTTAGTATCCTACAAGCACTCAAGCGGGTAGTTATGCTCGTATGTTTTATTAATTTAACATTTGGTCCTTCGAGAGAAAACAACCAGTGTGGAAAATAAAATTTAAAGAATAATAAATTTAACAAGCGTTAGATTTTATTGAAAAATAAAAACTTTAAAATAGTTTACAAAAAAGTTATAGAGCGTCAATCTCGGCTTAAACAGGGATTGTGAGTTAAAAAAAAGCGTCAATCTCGGCTAAAACAGGGATTGTGTTGTGAATAATTATCCAAATACACAGATATTATTTCTTTAAACATTAATAATATAAAGCATATTAGCTATGGCTAATAAAGCAAAAAAATATTTGAACGCCGAAAAGAGTTGGGCGACGAGCTAGTTACAATTCGGACAAAACTAAGCTTGAAAACAATTCGCGCTTCAAGAATTTCTGAGGTGTCTAAACGTATTGACCAGATTCGAGCTGAATTTGAGGCAAATAATACAGCATTTTTGACAACAGGAAGAACGTCTGAATATTACTTTGAACAAAAGTATTTTGAATCAATAGAGGATGTAATAGCAGAAAATATTGAGTTAATTCAACAAGGAATGAATGAAGAAGAGCTAGATAAACATCAGGAAATTGTTCACCAGCAAAAGAAGCAGTTAATAAAAGCCAGTACGTCATCATCAGAATGCCAATGGACGCAATCAATAGCCGGTAAAAAAGAAAACAAGGACATTACCAATGTCCAAGGAAAAGCCGAAGAACTGCTGGAAGAATTTATCGAAAAGGTAGAATGGATGCGTGAAAGGATATCAGAACTACATACAATAGTATCTGATGCATCCAACGAGCTACTGGACATAAAGACGCAGCAAATAAAAAAACGATTTTTAGCATTGGAAGACGTTTATAAAAAACCATGCGAGTTTAGTAGCACTAAAGAAGTGCGTATCCTCAAGGAAGATATTGAGGACGAGTATTACATGGCTCTTGCATTACGTGCAAAAAACGTAAAAAATCCTTCAAGGGAACAGGTCAATGAGCCAAGAATTGATGCCAGTGGCATTTCAAACTTAGGTAATATAGAAATACCTGAGTTTCATGGAGACATAAATGATTGGGCTCCATTTCATGATATGTTTAAGAGCCTTGTGAATGACTGCAATTATCTCTCTAATGTGGAGAAAATGTGAAGCTAAGAAGCTAGTTCAACACCTGGAAGTGACGGATATAAGCTATGTGGCGGCTTTTGAAATTCTCAAACAAAGATACGAGAATCGAAGGCTGTTGTTTACCAACCATGTCGACAAACTATTAGATCAACCAATGGTCAACAGCGAGTCATCCGCAAGTGTAAAGCAGCTATTGGACACAACAAACAGTTGCATTTATGCTCGCATTGTAATCAGAAAACTAGACAATGATGGTTTCCGGTATTATGAACAAAATGTTAAGAAAACAAAAGAAATCCAAAGTCTTGATGACGTTTTGAAATTTTTGGAGCAACAAGTTCAAGCCTTGGAAGCAGTTACGAAGCGCCAAGGATATAAGTACGAGAAAAAAGTGGGTGACAATACAAAAGTTTCCAACACACTTTACACGGCACAACAAGCGTGCCTTAACTGCAACATGAACGGCCATTTAACGAGTGTATGCAGAAAGTTTCTAACATTACCAATGGCTGACCGCAGAAGAATCGCTTATAAAAATAAATTATGCTTTACATGCATTAACCACAAATTTGATAGGAAATGTTCTAATAAAACTAAATGCGGTCTTTGCGGAAAAGGACACCATAGGCTGCTACATAAAGATGAGGAAAAAAACGAGGAACCAAAATCTAGTACATCAAAATCAATTATGATAAAAAAACCAAACACAACTACAACAACACTGCTAGCGACCTCACAGGTAAAAGTTCGTGCAGCAAGTGGAGAATAAATTATGTTAAGAGCACTAATTGATCAGGGATCGCAAACTACAGCGCTTTCAGAAGAAGCTTCACAAATATTAGGGCTTCCAAGAATTAAGTGCAAAACTAACATACAAGGACTTGGAAGTACAATAGTGGCCACATCAAGGTAATGGTGAAACTATTAATTCAACCACGCTTCTATAGTGACCAAGTTATAAGTACAGATGCGATAGTTTTACCATCAATTTCAGGACCACAACCTGATAAATCATTTAAAATGGATCTCAGTCAGTGGGACACGTTCTAGCTGATCCAATGTACAATAAGTCAGATAGAGTTGATATCCTGATTGGAGCTAACGTATTTGGCGATATTCTAGAAGAAGGGGTTTGCAACAAGAATGGCTTAGTTGGATTTTAACTGGAGTCTATAGTAATAACAGCAATAACAAATTATTGTCAGCCGTAACCAATCTGGAGAGGTTTTGGGAGCTTGAAAAGCTTCCAAATGCTGAAGAAAATTCTGAAGATAATCACTGCCTAGAAATATTCGAAAAAACTACAATGATTACCCAAAATGGCAAAATTGTAGTAACATGATAAAGATGATATCAATTTGTGCCAATCCAGAAAACAAGCGTTAGCCAGGTTTCTATCATTAGAGAGAAGACTAGATCGCAACATAAGGCTAAAAAGGACTACGTCAAATTTATGCAAGAATACTTAGAGCTGGGTCACATGACAGAGGTAAATAAGTAAAATAAGCAATAGTGGAAAGTACTACCTACCGCATCAACCGGTAATACGAGAAAAAAGTCTAACAACAAAATTATGTGTAGTATTCGATGCGTCCGCTAAAACATCAAACGGCAATAGCTTAAACGATACATTGTTTACGGGCCCGAAACTTCAAAAGGATATCTTTGACATCATCATAAAGTGGAGGTTGTGGAGATATGTAGTGACAGCAGATGTGGAAAAAATGTACCGTCAAGTTTAGATTGTAGAAGAAGGTCAATCTTATCAACACGTGTTATGGAGAGAAATCAAAAATGATCCCATAAAGGAATACAAATTAAATACTGTTACGTATGGCACAGCGTCTGCACCATTTCTTGCTGTAAGATCACTGTTCTACATAGCTGATAGCTGTAAGGAAGAGGATATACTTGTTCATAACATAATAAAAGAAGACTTTTACACGGACGATTTGATGACTGGAGCAGATACAATTTAACAATGCAAAAGTATTCAGCGTAAAATTGAATATCAGCTAAAGAAATTCGGGTTTAATTTAAGGAAGTGGTTATCAAATGATAAACAAGTGATCGAAGATGTTAAAAGCATTCAGAAAAATGCAATCATCGAAATTGAGGATGACGAATCAGTGAAGACACTGGGCCTTCAATGGGATCCAGTAAAGGATGAATTTATGTTCAATATTAATTTTATTCAAAAAGATAAAATAACAAAAAGGCAAGCACTTTCAGATGTTGCCAGAATCTTTGATACATTAGGCTGGTTGTCACCAGTTATATTTGTAGCAAAACTTTTTATACAGAAATTGTGGATACAACAATCAACATGGGATGAAGTGTTGTCTAGTGCGCTAAAAGAAGAATGGGACGAATTTACGAAAAAAAATGATGAGTCTTGAACAATTATTATCCCAAGATGGATTAAATCGGAAAACGATATGGAATTAGAGATGCACGGGTTCGCCGATGCTTCTGAAAAAGCGTATGCAGCAGTAGTATATATAAAGGTCAAGTCGTTTGTGAAATTACTGACAGCTAAAAGCAAGGTTAATCCGATTAAGAAGAGAAAAACTCTTCCAAAACTAGAGCTTAGCGCAGCACATCTTTTAGCGAGGCTATTGCGTAAAGTAGCAGACATCTTTAAACGCTTTAAACTATGTGTAAACTGTTTTAAGGCCGATCATACAGCCAAGAATTGTACTTATGGTGAATGTAAAAAATGTGATAATAAGCACAATACTTTATTACATTTAACAAAAAAATCTCCAGGTACATCAATGGCTCCAAAGCAAACGTCACCCTTAAGGAACGATTCAACATCAGCCAATACTACTGCAGTCTCTTCAGCATCAGCAGAAGATCAGAAAAATGTAATTTTAGCCACTGCAAGTGTTATTATCAAGGCAGCAAATGGCATGTCAGGCGAATTCAAGGCTGTACTAGATTTAGGTTCACAAGTGAATATTGTAACCGAAAGGCTCATAAAAAGGTTATCTATTAGAACAACAGAGACTTCTTTGTCCATTAATGGTGTTGGAAGAATACAAAAAAAGGCATATCATCGCGTAAATATGAAAATTATGTCTCGCAATTACGAATTTTCAACTGATTTGGAAGTCTTTGTTTTAACAACAATGATACCAGCATAGCCAAATCGTAATTAAGATGTTTCTAATTGGAAAATTCCAAAGGACATTTACTTAGCAGATCCCAGTTTTAATACAAAAGGAAAAATTTATATTCTCCTCGGTGCAGAAATTTACTATAGTCTAATACAGCCTGGTACAATAAAACTCAAAAACGATCTTCCCATTCAGCATAATACTTCGCTTGGCTGGATTATAGGCGGATTACTCAAACAATCCACAACTGACTTTTCATCTGCATCGTTCACATGTGCAGTTCTTGACAGTGAAACTTCGTTAGAACAAGCAATTGAATAATGTCTCCAGTAGAAAATCTTTGTGAATCTCACTTTAATCAGCATGTGCGAACGGATATGAATGGTCGTTTTATGGTAAACCTTCCTTTTAGCGAAGATCCAACAGTATTGGGTCATTCTCATCGAATGACGTACAATAGATTTATTAGTCTAGAGCAGCGTCTACAGAAAAATGTCGATATCCAAGGCCAGTACATCCAATTCATGAAAGAATATGAGAATTTAGGACACATGCAAAAGGTCAGCCTGGATAACATACCGAATCCAAAATACTTTATTCCACACCATTGTGTTCTAAAACCTGAAAGAACATCAACAAAACTCCGAGTAGTTTTCGACGCATCAGCAAAAACGTCTACACGCTATTCTCTAAATGATTTAATGTACACTGGGCCAACTATCCAAAGTGAGCTGTTTTCTATTTTACTCCGTTTTCGAATGTCTAAATTTGCTTTTACAACAGACATCGAAAAAATGTACAGACAGATATTAATTAGTCCAGACAACCATCAATACCAGTTGATCATATGGAGAGAAAATCCTTCAGTACCAATTCAGTATTATAGGTTTAATACAGTGACATATGGTACCAGAGCAGCTCCTTATTTGGCTACAAAATGTTTACAGAGAATTGCGGAGGAGAACATGGAACGTTACCCACTTGCATCAGGAATGCTAAAGGAAAATTTCTATATGGATGATGGCCTTGGTGGTTCTGATACCTTAAGGACTGCGATTGAAACTCAAAAGGAACTAATAACTATTTTGAAAAAACACGGTTTAAATCTTAGAAAATGGTGTTCAAATACTTCAAGATTGCTGAAGGATATACCACATAGTTGCCGGGAAGTCAATTAAGATTTTAATGGCAATATCAGCAAAGCAATAAAAACACTGGGATTATATTGGATGCCTCAAACCGATAAATTTTGCATTAAGGTAAACATTAACCATCTTCAAGTAATATTAAAACGCACAGTCACGTCCGAGCTCCCCACCTGGATAACAATCTTGTCGTGATGTGGTGGCTTAAGCGTAGGCTATGGTTACTAGTTCGTGCCCTGAGACAGTGGGTGACTGGTCAACACTTCATCTGGTCATGAACTAGTAAACCCAAAGGCCTTCGCAACTAATGGTTATCCATCCTTCTCCCATCCTCTTTACCTTTCACATCCCTCTGAACCCCATCCCTTCTCCCCCACTTGTAAGGTTAAGGTGGTTGGTAGCAGTGCCGAGAACCTGAATGACTAGTTAGTGGTAAAAGAAGACTAGTCGCTAACAGCTCCCCTCCGGTGCTAGGACACGGGCCGGTTGTAAGTTGTTGTCTAGTCCATGTACGCCGTCACTGCATGGATGGTCCATCCCCTTACGTGCCTACTCGTGGGAACAAAATGGAAGAAAATATAATAAATAGAAAACAATTTTTAAAAAAACAAGATGAGAGTAATCTCTCATCTGAGGACGATCTCCTGGCCTCTAGTCAAGAGACCTTGATCGGACTCTCCGGCAGTGTGGGTGACAGCCAGAGCACGCCACTGCCCCCGAAAAACCAACCAAATCTCACCCAACCGACCGTCAAGTCTGATGGACAAACGGGTGAGAAAATTAACACAAAAAAGAGGAGAAGTCCTGGTGATATCCTCAGGCAAAGGTACAACAAGGCGCAATTTATTCTTGGCAAGATCGCTAAGAACGCTGCGAACGGTACCCCACACGAACGCGATGAGGAAGATCGTGTCAAATATCAGGCTGTGGTAGAAGAGTACCTTAAGTTTAGGGACAACATGCCCAGCACGTCTAAGGTCGCTCAAGAAGGGTCCAAGCGGAATCGCTCTCAGGCAGAGAGTGAAAAGCCGCCAAAACGGAGGAAGATTCGGGATAACCCGATCACTCCGGGACCATCGAGCTCCGCAACCACCAGGAGACCCTTTAATGAGGTTGTTAAGGATCACCTACTGATGGCCTTGGCAAACGACAGGAGTGGTCATCTTACCCCTGTGGTAACAGAATGGGGCGCGATCGAGTCCAAATTGGCTGAGCTCGTCATGGAGCACGTCCTCACCAATTTGGATAGCCCTGCGCCTCGTTTTGACTCCGGTGAGATTCACCGGGGCTACAGGGTAATCAAATGTCTGGACGTCTTCTCAAAGGATTTCTTAGGCAAATGTATCGCTAAGATAAGCGATGCATGGGATGGCTTAAGTCTTAAGCTAATCCCCGCCGAGGAAATTCCAATGAGACCTCGGGCAAAGATTTGGTTACCGAAGGTAGGCTCTGACGGTCAGAAAATATTGGGATGTCTGAAAAGACAGAACCCCAGTATCCCGATGGAGGAGTGGAATGTTATCCGAGCCGAGGATCACGGGGATAACAGCACTTGCCTCACGCTTGCCATCACGGAGGAGGGCTCAACGGCGCTCGAGAAGGCAGGCCTTAAGCTTTTCTTTGGTGTGCGGGACGCAAAAGTAAAGGTATTCCGCCCAACAAGCTCAGCGAGTGGTGAAAAGGATGAGGTCGAGGTCGCCCACAACCTGCTCACCGGTATGAAGCTCTCCGAGTCGGAGAAGAAGCCACCCGATGGCACTGAGAGCAGTGCAGATTAACCTGCAGCACTCAAGATGTGCTTCTGACAACCTCGGGGTCCTCCTAGCCGAGAAGGACCTCGACATAGCGCTGGTTCAGGAACCCTGGACGGTAAACGGAATGGTGAAAGGGTTCCCGGCCAAAACATATAATATACTATACGCGAAGGACAAGGGTAGGCCAAGAGCATGTCTTGTTGCGAAAAAACACATTAATATTTTCTTCTGTTCACAGCTTAGCTCAGCAGACCTTTCAGTCGCAAGGGTCGAGATGGCGGAGAAGAGAAGCTTTGTGATTGCCTCATGCTATATGGCACATGACAGGGACGCCCCTCCGGACGAGGTACGGTCGCTCCTATCCTCTTTAGGCGCCAAAGAGGACTTCATCCTTGGATGTGACGCCAACGCCAGGCACACCATCTGGGGCAGCAGTGAAATCAACAATAGAGGTGAGTGTCTATTAGATTTCATAAATACTAACAAAATTACTATCTGTAACTCCGGCTCAAGGCCAACATTTAGATTTCCTAGTTCAGGTAAATTCAATGGTTGGGAGGAGGTTCTAGATTTAACACTTATGAACGATAGGTCTAATTTATCAGTTGATAGGTGGGGGGTATCAAGCAGCAGGTCCTTCTCGGACCATAACTGGATACTCTTCGACATTGGACACGTGGTTAATACCGGGAAACTTAGCTTTAGAAATCCGAGACGTACGGACTGGGCTAAGTTTAACGGAATCCTTGAACGTAGACTCAGTAGAATGCCGAAGATTCGGAATTCAATCTCTGCACTCGAGGGGGTGGAGGAGACCTTCAGTGGCGCCTTGACTAGGGCGTTTGAAATCTCATGCCCCATCACGAGGGCCAGGAAGAGCTTCCCTCCCTGGTGGAACTCGGAACTCTCGGCTCTAAGAAGAGAAGCCCGTAGGGCTTTCAACACGGGTTATGCCAGTAAATCGTGGCAGGAATACCGCGAAAAACAGAGGGCATATAAAAAGGCAATAGCAGTCGCAAAGAGAAGATCATGGAGGAACTTCTGCGAATCAATAGATAGCACCAAAGAATCTGCCAGACTTAGCAGAGTTCTGGCCAAGGGCCACTCGAACCCAACGTATGTCAAGAGAACGGATGATACCTGGTCGGAATCATCGGAGGAAACACTTGACATTCTACTTAACACTCATTTCCCCGGTTGCTTGGACGCTACTGATGGGGAACCAGTATACGATGATTCGTTCTTTGAGATTGACGAATATATCATTTCGGAGGAAAGAATCCAATGGGCGATCGAAAGTTTTGCCCCATATAAATCTCCGGGACCTGATGGTATTTTCCCTAGGATGCTGCAGAGCGCACGGAAGTATGTCACTCCCTGGTTGAGGTTAATGTATAGACTCTGCCTATCCCTCAATTATGTGCCGGCTAATTGGAGGAGGGTAAAGGTGGTTTTTATACCCAAAATCGGAAAGAGTAGTCATGAGACTGCGGGGGACTTTCGTCCAATCAGTCTATCATCTTTTCTGCTCAAAACTCTGGAGAGACTTCTGGACTCACATATAAGACATCGACTGGAGGGTACATCACAACTCTCACGCAGTCAACATGCCTACCTCAAGGGTCGGTCTACGGAGACGGCGCTACACGAAGTAGTAGGGGCCATAGAACGATCACTGGAATATAAACAATTTACCATGGCCGCCTTCCTGGATATTGAGGGCGCTTTTAACAACGTCACGATCACTGCGATCGAACAGGCTCTAACTGATCTGGATGTCCAGGAGTACATCATTAGATGGTTGGTGAGCATGCTGAGGTCAAGGATCGTTACATCATGTCTTGGCAACAGTGTGAGGTCAAAGAATGTTAGCAGGGGTACACCCCAAGGTGGGGTGATCTCTCCTCTGCTCTGGCTCATCGTTGTTAACTCGATTCTTACTGGCCTGGATAACAGGGGCATCAAGACGGTGGCCTATGCGGATGATGTGGTGTTACTAGTATCTGGTGCGTTTCTGGATGTGATGAGTGACATTATGTCCAGTGCGTTGGGGGCGCTCAGTAACTGGGCCGCTGAGTGCGGACTGGGAGTGAACCCAAACAAAACGGAACTGGTACTATTCACCAGAAGGACAAAAATTCCGGCTTTCAAACTACCGCGGCTGGGGGGTTGCGAACTTCCCCTGTCGAATCACGCGAAATACCTGGGAATCATCCTGGACTCGAAACTATCATGGAGATTGAATACTCAACACAGGGTTAGGAAGGCTACGGTGGCTTACTACGCCTGCCGTAGAATGTTTGGCACCAGGTGGGGCCTTAATCCTAGACTGGTCAAATGGCTATACACGGCAATAGTACGGCCCATTCTTACATATGGATCTCTGGTATGGTGGACCGCGACGAGCAAGAAATACATCGTGGTTCAGCTGGGCAGAGTACAAAGATCAGCCTGCATTGGAGCAACAGGCGCTCTACGCACTAGTCCTTCAGAGGCTCTGAACACTATGCTGCACCTTGTTCCAATTGAAATACACCTTATGGCCATATCCGTCAATAGCGCGGTCAGGCTCTCTTCATCGGGATGTTGGAAGGCGAGGACGTACGGTCATGCAGGGATCTTACGGAAGCAACCCACATCTCTGAAACGACCAACGGACTACATGATACCCCGCATGGACTTTGATAGGAAATTCAAGGTCATATTCCCGTCAAGACGGGAATGGAGCAGGGGTATTCTGGACGAGGAATACCGCACGAGGGTTTACACAGATGGGTCAAAGATGACTTGTGGTGTCGGCTCTGGGGTCTTCTCGGAGGAACTACATGTGAATCTCTCTTTTCGTCTGCCGGATTGGGCTAGCGTATTTCAGGCTGAAATATTGGCGATCAGGGAGGCATGCAGAACGCTATACGATAGGAACATCAGCGGCAAAATTGGCATCTTCGTCGATAGCCAGGCAGCTTTGATGTCACTGGAGTCATATAAAACAACATCCATACTCGTCAACCAGTGTAGGGAAGAACTGTCCAGACTGGGCAGTCTATCTGACATTACCTTAATTTGGATCCCTGCGCATAGGGACCATTATGGCAATGAACAAGCGGATGGGCTGGCCAAATCTGGGGCCGCTCTTGATATTTCACAGGCTGTGCCAGTCGCAACACCCCTGGGAACTATCAGGAGCGAAATCTTCAGGCACTATCTGGATATGGCTGACGACAAATGGAGGAAACTGGATGGCTGTAAGGCTACCAAGGAAACGTGGCCCACATATGACATAGGTCGCTCTGAGCGACTTCTCAATTTCAGTCGGAAGGACGTGTCAAGACTTACGTACGTGCTCACTGGTCATTGGACGATCGGCAAGCACGCTATGAGACTCGGCCTCCCTTTCAATGAATGCTGCCGCAGCTGCAGGGAACCTGGAACTGAGGAGACAGTATTTCATCTTCTATGTGATTGCCCGGCGTTTAACTCTATACGACATGGACTGTTCGGGAATTACCTTCTACAAGGACTCTCGGAGATATCGCGGGTGGGACTCAACAGCCTGCTGAAATATCTCAACGCAACGGGCTGGCTCTAGCCACCTCAGCATTGCCCCTGGGTCAAGTTTTGATCGGGGGGCTCCGATTTCTTGACGAGTTGTGTGGTGTCAAAACGGAGCCACCGTCGGCTCTACTTGTTGCGCGCCGGGAACTGTGCGTGCTACCACGTTAACCAACCAACCAACCAACCAACCACGTCCGAGCTCGCAAAACTTTTCGATCCCCTTGGCTTCCTCGCTTCGGTTGTTGTCAAGCCAAAGATATTTATTCAGCAGTTGTGGCAACTGACATTAGAAGTTACAGTAACTATTCCCTCCTCGGTTAGTCAAGCAAGAAGTATCTTTTAGATAATTATTGCTGACAATACTTAAATTATAAATATGTAAACAATTCTATTTATATTTAATAACTATAACACATAAATATTCACAAAGAATAAATGTGTAGCATAAATGCTGACATAACAAATTCCCTTTGTTTAAAATATATTAATGCATAGATTTAAGCATGAAATTGTATTTTTTAGTTTTAAGAATTAATTGATTAAAGACATTTGGAAAGATCAACTCGTGTTTTTATTACTGGCGCAGTCGGAAAAGGATCTTCACTACAGTATAAAAAAACAAGCAACAACGAACATCAACTATATTAAAACAATAAATACAACCATAAGGATTTACAATACAACATAAAGTAAGACGCAGATTTTTTTATTTTAATAAATATTTTTAAGTGAAACAAGAATAATTTTTTTTGTGAAATAATTTAAGTGAAAAAGTTTTAAAAAAATAATACAAAAAAAAAAAGCAGAAAAGAAAGATAAAAAGATAAGGAAATGGCTCTAACGATACAAGTAGATCCCATTAAATATTTATCCAAACTACCAACCTATGACGGAAGTTTTAGGGATTTGTATACCTTTATAGACTTAATAGATAGACACATATGATGTTTTGTCGCAGGGAATATTTTTGGACATAATTAAGTCAAGATTAGCTGGCCCTGCTAAGGATATATCAGACATTAATAATAACCTTACAAGTTGCACTGAATTAAAAGAAGTATTAATAAACAATTTTGGTGATCGCCTTTCAGTTCAACAGTTATATGATCAAATGCGATCAATAAAATTCAAAACAAATGCCAATAATTTTTACGACGAAATTATCACCGTATTAAGACGATTAAATATGAAGACAAGGACAGTGCACTAAAATGACGTAGGTTACAACGCCTTAATAGCGGCAAAAAAGAGAACAGCTTTAGAAATATTTATTTGTAGAGACCCAACAAATATTGAAAACACAATGAAAGTACTTTTCGATAACAATTACGCCAACTTTAGTCCGGAAACCAATCAGGACAAAAATTTTAGACAGAATAGTAACTTAGGTGCAAAACAAAATAAAAATTTTAACAAAGGTCGTCAGGACAACGCTTTAATTCAAAAACTACCCAAAATAGTTCAATACCAAATAATTATAATTCCAACGGAAATCATACACAACCTCAAAATTTAAATTTCAGAAACTCTCAACAGAGTCATCAGAATTTTGATCAACATTCTAGTAATAGACCAACACCAATGGAGATAGGAAATTTTCATCCCAACAGTTCGACAAACTTGCATATGTGATTAAAGGAGAATGTAGATTTTTAATAGATACTGGTGCTACGAATTCTTTGGTCAATCCGGGTGTATTTCACCCAAATAAAATCATTAACTTAAAAGAACCAAGAATACTTTTATCTCTGAATAAGTCACACCAGGCCAGACAGAAAGCTATAGATAGGACATTTAGTGAGTTTAGTTTGTCAAATGAATATTTTGAATTTTTTGTGTATAATTTTAATCAAGATTTTGAGGGTTTATTTGGGAATGATAGTTTGAGAAAATATAGGGCAGTTGTAAATTATGAAAGAAATATTTTGAGAGTAAATGGACAAATGTTGCCACTATTTTTTGAAACAAAGAAAAAAAAAACATATAAATGTGTAACAGGGACAGCACTATTATAACATCGATGTTCCAATTAAGAGTGGTAATATAAGTTAACACCGTACCAATGACAACAACAATTATGGCACATACAACGTGCCAACAAATCTAAGAAGTTCAATAACAAAACGTGCCAACAGCAAAACTGCAGCACTAGCAATTTCAAACCATGTAACTTGAGTCCACACGAGCCGCAACATTTCATCGACTGTTCGATGGGAAAATACTAACTCAGCAACTGAGTTACACGCGCAACCACAAATAAATTAATTGATGGGAAAATGCGGGATCAGCAAATTATTTTAAGAAAGTAGGTTTCATTATAAGAAAAAATTGTAAAGTCTTTGCAGTCAGTTTTGGAATTTAATTTAATAAAGACATTGCTATTAATCAATTGGATTAATAGTAATAAAAAATATTTTTTTTAATAAAAATAAAATACCGAATTTTAATTTACATACATATTTTAGTTTAATTATTGTTTTTACTTATTCTCAATACACAAACACATATTCATACATTTGTGTAAATTCTTTCTGTTTAAATAAATTAAAGTTCATTAACCAATTGTTTTGTTTAACTGCTTACTGCACATTTCTTTTAATTTTTATGTCGTAATTTTGTTAACTGCATACACAACATTTCACTTCCGTGACCTATTTAAAGTTTGGTTTATTTTGTTCAGCAATTTTATTTCACAATTATTTATTTCATAATTATTGATTTGTTAAGTATTTTACTATTAGTTAAGTTAAGCAAAATTAAGTATATAAAAGAAAGGGAAAAATTAAAATTAGTCAGTCGTCTTTTATTAGAAGGAAGAACTATTGTGTTTTATTTACTAATTTGCCGGCTTCCTTCAAGTATCGAGTGCTTGCAAGGAACATTGTTTTGGATTTAAGTGTCAATTCAAATTTATGTGTTTGAACTGATAAACACAAAATCCTTTTTCCATTAACAGAGGTCTTTATAATCTCCAGTGAATTCTGGTAGATTTGAAAGATATTTAACAGGGCCTACATTCTGTACCAACTCAGCCATTTTTAAACTTTTCTGCTTGGATTAATTTTATTTAAAAAAAATTTCTACTCAACTGTTAACAATTTTATTTTTTATGTATATGTCTGTATTTTTAAAGAAATTTAGCTGTACATCATTTATATATTTTTCCGTATATAATTAGTATTGTGGTAATTTTGTTGAGCTATTTATGGTTTTTAATCCAAATTTTCAATATTTTTAATCAGGTTTAAGTTCATCAAATTTAATTTTCATTAAATTATTTTTATGTATATAACACAGTACAACACATGATTTCGGGACTCAATTCTGATAATTGGTTATGAAAGTAGACCCAAAAAGAAGAACTTCTGCATCATTAGTTTGGTCATTATACATCAAATAATAATAAAAATTTATTTGAAGTTAGTAGGTATTGTATAGGGGAAATTGTCACGTTTTAGGCTCTTTTGTTTGTCATAACTCGAGAACCACTAGTCCGAAAAAGCTGAAACAATTGAAAAAATTAAGAATTACAATTCCTTTAATCTTTTCATACAACGTTTCGCTACATAAGCAACAGTTTCGCAATTATAAATAAATGTATGAAGAAAAAAAATATTTTTTGCCCAAAAAATTAAAATTTTTTATTTTTAATTCATAAAAAATCCAAAACGGTAAAAAAGTATCAAGTCCTATTACTTTCACGTAAAGTCGCATAACCTATGAACAAAATGAGACATAAATCATGTAAATCGATAAACGCGTTTCACAATTAACTAAAAGTATGAATTTCAAAAATTTGCTCGAGATATCCACAAAATTCTTTGGAAAAAACATTGATGACTATTTTTTTTTTCTTCATACATTTATTTATAATAGCGAAACTGTTGCTTATGTAGCGAAACGTTGTATGAAAAGATTAAAGGAATTGTAATTCTTAATTTTTTCAATTGTTTCAGCTTTTTCGGACTAGTGGTTCTCGAGTTATGACAAACAAAAGAGCCTAAAACGTGACAATTTCCCCTATACAATACCTACTAACTTCAAATTAATTTTTATTATTATTTAATGTACCATGACCAAACTAATGATGCAGAAGTTGTTCTTATTGGGTCTACTTTCATAACCAATTATCAGAATTGAGCCCCGAATCAATCACCTGAAAAATGTTGTAATGTGTTATACACAGGGCAACCGACGTCATTACAACAACAGACGCAGCAATAACGAAAACGGACAAAACTATAATAATAGGAACATAAACAATGACAGACGCGACTATAACGAAAACGAACTAAACTATAATAATAGGAATACAAACAATGACAGACGCGACTATAACGAAAACAGACAAAACTATAATAATTATAATAATGGGAGCATCAACAATGACAGACCAATATATGAGAATGGACGGAATTACAACAACCAAGCTCCAAATCGCTTCCCACAAAAACAGAATTTTCCGAGGTTCCAAAATCAACCAATTCTCCCTCAACCAGAGTCCATGGATGTCAATATAATCCAATATTTTCCTCCAACAGCCTCCAGGGAGAATAACCATGAAAAGAGGTGAAAACTAAAGCAGGATCCCTTAAATTTTTAGTAGACAGCGGAGCGATCCACTTCATCATTAAACCTGGGTTATGTCACCCAAAGTGGTCTGAACTTATCAAACCTACACAATTAAAAACTCTTAACCATATTATAGAATTTAAGGAAAACTTAATTATTCCTCTTTTTAAAGAACTAGGGAATACAAACCAAATACATATGTAAATTTAATGGCCAACATGACGGCATCATTGGAATGAACATTTCAAAACCATTAAAGGCAAATATAAATTTAAAAAAAGGAATTTTAGAAATAAATAACAAGGAAGTTCCCCTACATTTTTCTGACAAAGTTTTTGTATTTACTATTTTGATAATGAACAAACTTTTTCTTCACAAGATATATTAGACCAAATAAGAATACAACATCTTTCAGACACAGAGAAAAATAAACTCATAAAAAAATTTAAAAGTATATTTTATTTAGAAGGTAGTGATTTATCATTCACTAATGCAGTTAAACACAGCATAAGAACAATTAATGATATACCAATATCAGCTCACACTTATCGCTTTCCGTATATTCATAAGGACGAAGTCCAAAAACAGATTAGAGAAATGTTACAAAACGGCATAATTAGACCCATTCACTCCCCTTACTCCGCCCCAGTTTGGGTTGTCACCAAAAAAACCGACGCCTGCGGAAAAAAGAAATGGCGTTTGGTTATTGATACCGGAAGTTAAATGAAGTCAAAGTTGATGACAAATACCCAATCAAAGCCTAATGAAAAACGTCTTGGGAGATCTTGTAAATACAATATGTCTCGTCTACCTAGACGACATAATTGTTTTTAAACCTTATGGGTCAACCAGATGGTTCCCCTATTTACATTACCCAAAGGACCTTTAATATCATGATAGAGCATGGGTATGGACCAACTCACAACACTCGAGTTACGGTAGTCAACGATGCTCCAAGAGTGAGTAGAATATCTACCTTGAAATCAACTGAGAATTTCTTCTTGTCGGCTCCCTTGCTAGGTGTAATCTCCGATGTCCTTGCAATGTGTAACATGGAAATATTGACAACTCTGACTCGAGAGCTAGTTATTGAAGGTTTAACTTCAGAGGAAGCTATGAACCAGATTAGGTTCTCACCCTGTTTCCAAATTGATGGTTTCGCAGAAAGATACAGTGAACTAACCGACAGTGGAGAGCACTTCTGGTCTAATCCAAGTTGGTATAACAGCAGCACAGTCGTTGATAGGGCCCAATAAAGAAACCCCCTTATTTGATACCAGGGAGGACGTTTGGTCCGGAGTCATGTTTGCAGTTCACATGAATGCGAAAGAATTTAATGCCGAAAACTATGATCAGGCAACCAAAAAACGAATGCAAGCCTATTTCAGCACTCAGAATGCCCGATGTTCTGAGGGGTCACCTAAAAGATTCTTACCAGCGCTCTTCCCTAGGGAGTCAGCCAAATCCTATCATAACTATCTTTCCAAGATCGTAAGAAAGGCACTTTACTCAGCACTGAATGCTACTAGCGAGTTGAATGATCCAATTAAACCTTACTTGTTACACACTAATGGAGTATAATGGGATGTCTCTTATACGCGAAGCATACAAGTTGATAATTGATGGACCCCCGAGGAGATTTATGATCATGGAACGATACGTACCGGATATTAAACTCTTTCTAACTTGGTACAATCTAAACAAGACCAACCTTGATTTTAAGTACTATTGGTACTTTAAGCCTAATGAACTAGAAACAGTAGCTCAATCAAAATGTCATAACTTATACAGCTTAGTCCTTAAGCATCTTAAATCTGAGAGACAGATGGTAGGCTACAGGACAACAATCCTGAAGGAAGAGTCGATACCAGTTGAGGACTTACATATGTAGGCAACAGATGAGCAACATAATTTTTACTTATAATATAAAGACTTTAAACTTAAAAATAATTTATAATCTATATACTTTCGACTTTTGAAATTTAAAAATTTGTAAAATAATAAATTAGTGAGTCAGAAAATAAAAATTTTTAAAAAAGGAAACAAGCAAAATTAAAATTTACTCAAATAATTATTAGTTGATATTTGTTTCAACCTCTTTAGAAGAACAACTAGAATCGTTAACAAGAGTTTTTAAACGGCTTAAAGACGCCAATTTGAAAGTCCAACTCGACAAAAGTGAGTTTTTGAAACTACAAACTTAATTCTTAGGGCATATCGTATCATCAGAAGGCATAAGGCCTAATCCAGAAAAAATTTTATGTGTAAAGGACTTCCCTTTACCTAACACACAAAAAAAATCAAACAGTTCCTAGGCCTTACGGGCTATTATAGGAAATTTATCAGAGACTATGCTAAAATCGCTAGTCTAATTATAAGATATTTGAGAAAATATGCAGAACTAAATGTAGAAGACCCCGAATATAAAACCCGTTTCCAAACTCTCAAGAATATGCTAATTAATGATCCGATTCTAAAATATCCAGACTTCAATAAGAGCTTTATTCCACAAGCGGATGCTAGCAACCACCCCATTTGTTTTGCAAGTCGCGCGTTAAATAACCACGAGAGAAATTATAGCACGATCGAGAAGGAGTTGTTGGCAGTCGTTTGGGCCACAAAACACTTCCGGCCATATCTTTCCGGCAGAAGATTTCTGATAGAGACGGACCACAGACCACTGACATGGTTATTCTCGATGAAAGAACCGAACTCGAAACTGGTGCGCTGGAGACTCCGTTTGCAGGAGTTCGATTACGAGATAAGATATAAGAAAGAGATACAAAATGGTAACGGGGATTGTCTCTCCCGTATTGAAGTTAATACAAATGAAACCCCAGCATATCTAATCAACGAATCCACAAAACCAATTAATTTGTACAAATTCCAAATTACTCTCAACAGAAGTGAATCAGGCTCACTAAGAATAAAAACTAGACAAATATTTAATTCATATCGCAAAATAATTCACTCTAAAAATTAAGACGAAAATACATTGATCACCATTATTAAAAACCATTTTAACCCAGATAAAACCAACGCTGTTTACATTGAAGATAATGAAATTAAAGATAAATTCAAACAAATTGTTGGAGGTATTTTACTAATAGCAAAATAATGATGTGCACGAACGTATTACAGGATGTCATCGATAAAGACGAGTTAGCGACATTAGTAGAGACAGAACATTTAAAGAATAATCAATCAAAATAATAAACTAGCACAAATTGTGTAAAACATTATTATTACTAATGTAATTTTTTATTAATCTTACTACTTCATACTATTTATTAATTGTATAACGTTGAATTTGAATTATAACCGTCATTTAAATGAATTCCCCAATTGCTAACAATCTAGTTTTAAAGCCACTGCATTGTAATAATAACTAATGTTATTGAGCGGATAAACTAACAGCTAGCCTTGTCAAGTTTACCGCCTCATACGACAACCATCTTTTTTATACCCAACCTTCGTGGTTGGTCATTATTGTATTTATACTTACTTACTTTTCAAGCGCCAAAGAACCAACTTCTAAATTTAACAACCTTTCATTATTGCATTGTAAAACTTTAATTTTAACACTACTTCGTGAAATAAACTTTAAACGTTGAATCTTATTGCCTAAATAGCACGAACGTGGTGGCGGATGCCTTATCGAGACCACCACAGACTTCTGAGTTAAACTCAATAACGGCTACTCAACACAGTGCTGAAACTTCACCTCAGAATCTAATTCCGTTCACGGATGTTCCAATTAACGTTTTCAAGAATCAGTTGATAATTTCAACTGGTAAAACGCCTTCATATAAATGCGAGACCATATTCCCAGGGTATAAAAGACACACGATAGTAGAGAATGATTTTGAGTTGGGAAAGCCAACGAAGATATTAGGAAAATACTTGAATCCAATGGTAACGAATGGCATTAAAACCGAGGAAAAAATTTTAGGAAAAATTCAAGAAATCTATCCTGCTAATTTTAGCCAATATAGAGCTAGGTATACTAGAATAATGGTAAGGGACCTGACGTCCGACACGGAGCAGGATACTGAGATCATTAATGAGCATAAAAGGGCTCACAGAAATGCCAAGGAAAACAAGATACAACTATTGCGTAATATTATTTTCCCCAGATGCAGGCTAAAATAGTGAGAATCGTCAAGCAATGCCGGATATGCATTGAAAATAAATATGAGCGCCATCCAAACACTATAATTCTGAAGAATACTCCCATTCCGCAGTACCCAGGACAATTTGTCCACATGGATATCTATCATACGAATAACAGAATAATAATGACTGCTGTAGACAAATTCTCTAAGTACGCTCAAGTGAGAATAGTAAAGTCTAGATCAGCTGAGGATATTAAAACTCCCTTACGGGAATTACTTACTTCTTTCGGAGTTCCCGAAAACATTGTAATTGACAATGAGAAATCTCTAAACTCTTCCTCTATTTTATTCATGTTAAAGGATCAAATGGGAATTAAAGTCTATACGACGCCTCCATACTCGAGTACCGTAAATGGTCAGGTTGAAAGATTTCATTCAACATTGACTGCAATTTTAAGGTCCATTAATGCGGAGAAATTACATTATTCTTTTGAAGACCTATTAGATAGTTCGTCAAACAGGTATAATCACTCAATTCATTCGACAACCAATAGAAAACCTATTGAAGTTTTTTTTGGGAGAATCAGCGGAACTGAACTGGAACGAAAACAGACAATACGGAAGTTAACGGAAAAACAAGAAAGGGATTTAGAATTCCACAACAGGGATAGGCAAGACGGAAAAACGTACAAGGAAGGTGAAAAAATTTTTGTTATAGGAAACAAACGATTAGGGAACAAACTGACACCACGGTACAGGAGGGAAATAGTGCAGGAGGACAAAGGACAGACAGTTTTGACTGTTTCTAAGAAAATAGTTCACAAGAATCTTATACGAAAATGATACTTTCATTTCAGGACCTTTTTCGCTCTCGCGAAGACGGAGACCCAGAAACTTGATTATACGAATTCCAGGATTGTGACAATAGAGACTGGTACAGCGAAACTCAAGACAGGAAACTTCAAATTGATCCATATTATAGACTTGGAACAGTACGAGACCTTATTGGACCAGATATACGAGACAATAATGCGTGACATAACCAAGAGGGACAATAACTACCAGTTCCTTGTTCATGAAGTGGATACCCTATATAAAATGCTCAGGGAGCTTAGGCCTATACGGAAAACAAGATCGATTGAGATTCTAGGGACGGCCTGGAAATGGATTGCGGGAACACCCGACCACGAAGATTTCCAGATGATATCGGACAGGGTCAACTGTCTGCTCGAGAACAATCATAGGCAAATTTTTATAAATAGGGCCTTGGAACTGAGGGTCAAGGAGATAACTAGAATGACTAATACTATATTGAATAACATAGGTTCAAGCGACGCACTGAAAACGGAGATTATTAAAAATGTCGAAAGAAAGTTGAAAATAATAAAAGAGAAATTGACTAATATTAACTATTCAGTTCAGTGGGCGAAATCAGGGATAATTAATTCCTTCAAATTTTCTGGTTACGAATTGAACGTAACTAGGAAACTCTTTGAAGATCAGAATTTCCCTTATTCAAATCTGATTGAGGCTTTAGAATTCGGAGAAATAAAAATTAGTATGAATCAAACGATATATGATAATGAGAATTTTATAATGTGTAATAATTCTGTAATTGAAATAAAAAAATGAAATGCAAAATGATTTTTGATATAAGCGTTTGCGGAAATGAAAATCTGGTAAATGTCACTTCATCTAAATGTCTACCAAATTTATTATCCGGCATATCTTCGATATGTCCAAATTCAAATAATCAACACATAGCTACAATAACTGAGCTTTCTCCTGGCCTAATAATGCTGAATGGCTATAACGGCTCTATAGAAGTCGACAGAAAAAATCTCTGGTTAAATGGAACTTATCTTATAAAATATCACAATGCCACGGTTCAGATAAAAAACCGAACTTACTATAACAATGAGATAACTTTATTACAGCCATTACCAGCTATATTGAAAACCACCAATTCCATAGCTAAGTACGAAGAGATGCTGTCTTTGGAAATGTTAAAAGATCTCCATATAAATAATGCTGCGGAGATTCAGCAATTAGTTAGCAATTATAGAACCACACTCACGACAAGCGTCTTAATCCCCAGTGTCTTTGGCGTGGTATTGTTATTGTTATTACTGAAGAAATGGATAAGGAAAAGAAAGGCGTATGAAGTCTCAGTTGAACCAAATGATGGGAAATCTCCTGAAGTTAGTGCTAGCATTGATACTTACCCATCCAACGTTGGAATTTAAGAGGGGAAGAGTAAACGAAATAACCATTTCGTTCTTTGTTGGGTTTATTTATTCTACTTACCTTTCATTTTCGTTGTGGCACATGTTACCTATTTAAAGTTCATTTTGCTTGGTTCAGTTTACACTTAATTATTGATTATCAAAACTGCTGACAAAATATCGGTAGTTTCACAATTGTAATATTTCAAATAAATTATCAGACACATGTTACCTATTTAAAGTTCATTCTGCTTGAATCAGGTTACACTTAATTATTAATTATCAAAACTGCTGACAATATGTCAGTAGCTTGCAATTATATTATTTTAAATAAAATTATTACTTTATTATCATGAAATTATTTTTGCTAGAATAAGCATAATTGTTCTTTTTAGTATGGAATGAATAAAGAAATTCTTCAGTCGTAGTCAAGTACGCGAAGAAAACGTATTTTATTTTTACAAAATACTAACTTATACAAGTAAATATATTTCAATACTATTATATCTGTTTTATTTTTAATAAGAAGGAACTAATCAGTCTTGTGGATTGTATTCATAAAAGAAAATTGAAAATTTGTCTACCAAAGCCTTTATGGCAGCCTTTCCTATTTAAAATTTCGTCGGAGACTCAATCTAACGGTGGGGGTGTTACAATACCGCCCGTTATACACATAACAAGGGTTAATATAATTTAATAAATAAAATGCACTTTTGTCAACCAAAAATGCAATCTAATGGTAAATTAAAAATCTTTTATTTTATTAAAATTGCATTCTCATTCCCATGAAAAATGCAATCTTATGATAAATTTAAAATCTTTTGATCCCACAAGCATGAAACTTTTTATATCGTTTTTAGTAATTTCAATCTCGATTGTTGCCCATTCTTTAAAAACATGCTTCGATATAAGAGAAAAAACTGTACGCCTCAATTCAGATATGCCTGATCTAAGTCAGGAAAAGATGACTGGAAAAATAACCGAATTGAGATATCCCCCGTTAGTAAAAGTATTGGTAATGAGAAGAACTCGTCGTTCCAGGATAATATATGGAAACATTTGGGCCAAAAACAAATTCAATTATTCTGAAACAAGTATACCTCCCTCTTACTTAGAATCGAAAGAGTAGACCTTTGGCAAAATATGTTCAGTTGGAAGAACGTGTGTTTATAATGGTGATTGCACAGGAACTGATGCTGACCATTGTGTATCAAACCGATTTGATTACAAAATGGGTAACAAAGCTTTGGAACCACCTGGTCCAGATTATGTTCTTGAGTACGCAACTACCTGTGAACAAAGTTTTTCTTGTTTGATAAACGAGCAAAAAGCTCCTATACAGATGAAGAACAACTCTCCCCATGTACAACTAGGAAGTGAATTATATAAATTGGACAAAAAGGGTTTTTACACTGACAAAACTTTATCAATTATATAATTAAGTCATATAAAATCTACTATATCTTCATGGAATGCTGTTTGTACGTTAAGAAAGAACAGTACTGCATGTATTGGAAATGAAGGTGCTGCTGTAATATTTGGTGAGGGATGTGTGAATATAGGTTCATCTAAGTATTGTTTAGAAAACGATTCTGATGCCGAGGTAAATCAAGGGGTGGCTTCGATAAGTGATATAACAATATTAAATCATCATATGATGGCTTATGAGTCCTCCACTAACTTTAACTCGATGGTACTATTGAATAAAGTAAAAAAAGCTTGAGAACATTATACATTATAAACAAACGAAAGTTGTTGGTTTACCCACTGGATAGTTTAACCCAAAAAATACGTAGTTCCCTACTTACCCTTTTTAACCCATATCATCCAATTATCCACTTGCTACACTTACCCATAACTTACTCTTCACCCCAACCTTCTAAGTCGTTCCGGTAGTCGATCTGCAAAATCGAATAGAGGCAATAGCGCTCGCCCCACACCCAACCGCAAAAGTGCTGATCGTCAACAAATCGACATTTTGGTTGCGGCATTTGTCAGGCAGATCACAGTTTGGCAAGCTGTAGGAAGTTCAGTAAGTTGAACCTAGCAGAAAAATATAAAACTGCAATAAGACTGCACTACTGCATCAACTGCCTGGCCAGGAACCACCTTATTGAAAAATGTCTCAGAAACTCTCGGTTTCAGACATGCAAGGGCAAGCACCATACAACTCTCCATGGACCCGAGAGAATCGTAGAAGATTTGGCAAAGGAATGGAATCAATTAACTGCCTCTAAAAATAAAACCGTTCCGATTCCTGCGCCACGATCTATTGTGACGCCAATCAAAGCAACAGGTTTACCCACGTCAAAGACCCAAACCTTTGTGCACACCGTTGTCGTTCAGGTTATAGCTCAAAAGTCATCCCAACTCGCCAGAGTCGTTTTAAACCCTAGCCTGACAACCTCAAAGATCAGTGCGGCATTTGTACGAGATTCAACGCTGGACACGTTTAAAGGCGATGGTCAGGTTTACGTGAAAGTTCTAATCGCACCCAACATGGCTTCTACCATCCGGTATGAGGTCTGTATGCGTGTTTCTGGCGATTTGCCAAGAAACCCTTACCCTAACGCATTGGACCCTGAGATTCAAGAGAAGTTCTGTAGAATTTCACCAGCCGACCCAGAATTTTATGGTAACTAACCCGTCGCCATGAAAATCGGTGGTGACTTATATACCACCGTTTTACAACCCAACACAATTCATATTGATGGCGGATCACTAATCGCACAGGATTCACACCTTAGGTGGCCAGTCATGGGATCCCTTACTAATTAAACAATAAATAAAGTATTTTACCCTAACCTCTTACCCTTGGCTACCCTACACCATATTGAGCATATCAAAATAATTGTCAATTTTCTTCACAGGTTGCCTAGCCCGGGAGGATGTTCACCTCAGTGAACAATGAAACAATCCCATCCCAGATGTCAATCACTACCTACACCTCCACTGCAATCAACATCCACTGTTTTTGTTTTCATCTTTTTTATCGTCAGTCGAAAAGGCTATCGTGAGAAGAAAACAACAGTGCGCTACAAACTACACCCGTGGAATAATCTTATAATTAAATAAAATTTCCTTGAGTGAGATATTTTTAAACCCTTTTTAAAATTGTAAACCTTATACCTAAAAATAAATAAGAAACTTAAAGAAAATTTAAACTACAATAAACACATATACATACTTACTTTCTGAACTTAACCTAAAACTCAGTGTTTTTATTTACCTTATAAATACAAGTTAACACCTTAGTTAAGGGGCTGAGAACACTTGTTGCGAAACCATACTGCAACTCATCATATTTTATGTCTGCGCGTGTTGTAACACGATCCGCTTTTACTAACACCTAATTTAAGTTCAGTTATAAGTGTTGTGAAATCACATTGCAACTCAGCATAACTAAAGTCTGCGCGTGTTGCAATGCGACTTGCACAAGTAAGCATTTTCCCACGGAAATAAAATTGTAATAATAAATTAAGTTAGGAATAAGATTTAATTCAATTCTAGCTGTGGATTAATAAAGTACTTAATTTAACTTTAACGCTTCTTTTATTTTCTGACGTGTGAGTTTGGTCGTTGGGCCCCATGGGTGGCCCAACATAGTAATTTTTTTAAAGCACGCCCGTCGCCGTGCTTAACTTACATAAATATACTTATATATTGCGCTTCCCCTTAAAAGTTAAAGAAAGTTTTGTTGACCCTTCCATAAAGAAATACATATATTTATATGCGTGTACATATTCTCAACCCCAAACTATCTTACCCTGTCTAACCCGTATAAACAACTAAAGTTTCTGTATCTTTTCATGAAAAACAAATAATTATTATCCTTTTTCCATTCCCGAATTTTCCAACTCATCCTTCTCCCAAAATATCTTTGAACCAATACCTAATAAATATAATAGATCAGTATATTTTAAAATTAATAAAATTATAATAGATGGAAGCAAAAATATATTTTTCCCTAATGTAACTAATTTACGCAGAGACATGAAGGTATTGAATGGCACATGTATTCAAAGCATAGTACAATGAAATGTAGCAAGTTGTATTATGAAAGAAATCATTTTGACAGAAGTAAAAGAAATCAAACCAGGACTCATTTTAGTAAAGAATTTCTTTGAAAGCTACTCAAACAATTGCAATTATAAACAAAGCCACTTAAAAGTAAGATCAACTTTTTTAAATTATTTTTGAAAATTGTGAAATAAAAATAAGAAATAAGAAATAAAACATTTTATAATTATAAAACATCATTTACTGAAAAACCCATTCAGTCTCATCTTATAACTAAAATTAAAGAAAATTAAACCATTGTAGACCTAAATTTAAGAGACCTGTATATTAGACAAACGAAATATGAAGAAAACTTAGACCAAATAATAAACCACGATAAAAAAACAAAAACTATTAGTTATAGTATTGACACTGTAATTATTTTAAGTTTCATTATTTTAATCGTAATATACACTTTGAGACCAAAGCAAATATTTAAAATTTCGTCGGAGACTCAATCTAACGGTGGGGGTGTTACAATACCGCCCGTTATACACATAACAAGGGTTAATATAATTTAATAAATAAAATGTACTTTTGTCAACCAAAAATGCAATCTAATGGTAAATTAAAAATCTTTTATTTTATTAAAATTGCATTCTCATTCCCATGAAAAATGCAATCTTATGATAAATTTAAAATCTTTTGATCCCACAGAAAATACAATCAAGAACCTTTATTTTGTGCAGGTAAAACACCTGCAGAACAGACGGGATTCTAAGAAATATTTGTTTTGTGCTCTAAATAAAATTACACTTTACTTTTAAGAATAAATATGCTTATTAAACAAAATTTGAATTTGTAATTAGCATTTAAGAAAATGAACACAAAGAAATAAAGTTAGTTGTAAAAATACAGCAAGAGACAAAAGTCTTTAATTTTTTTATTTTAGGAAAAATCCTAAAACATAACTGTTAACGTTAAGATAAACATTAAGGATAAAATAAAGATATTTCATAAGAATCTACTGAAAAAATACAATAAGTAAAATTAGCAAAAAAAAAATAATTTTAAAATTGAATGCAATTATGTACTTTAATTAAAAAAAATTACTTTACTTGTGTCTAAATAAGTTTAGACACTATTATTATTATTACACTTATAAATGAATTATTATTATGAATTTTTGAAGAAGGTATTTTTGTAGAAATCTTATAATTGAATTTATTACTTATTACTTATTATTTTTTTTTCCCACGATGGAACGGGGAGGTTTCCCCACAGTGACAGGTACCACGACCAGGTTAGGTCTATTGTACCCACTCCCCTTAGTTGGCCAAAAGACCCTCTGCTTCCCATAGGAACCCAACCAGGGCCCTTGCCGGTATATCACCGATTTGGGATGCCCACATTATACCATGCCCCAAGTGCCTCCTCCTGGCCCATGCCAGCGCTGGGCAGTCACACAGTATATGCTCCGTCGTCTCGTCCCCGTCTAGACATAGTCTGCATTCCTGATCCTCAGCCAGGCCCATCCGATAAAGGTGGTATTTGATCGTGTGGTGACCAGTCAAGTAGGCCACCAGCAGTCGCAGATCCCGTCTGCCGAGACCATTCGTCCTCATTACTTTCCCGGAAGAGATAAATCTCCTTGCCTGACGCATTCCCGGAAGCGATACCCAGTATCCCTTATGTTCGCCCAGAGCCCAGTCCTCCATGACGGACTGGACCCCTGCCCAACTTAGTCCACAGAAGGGCTCGGGACCCACCATCCGCGCGTTAGAACCAGCCCTGGCCAGCTCATCAGCCATTTTATTACCCGGCACCCAGCAGAGCGTCAATCTGCTCCTTGTCCCCAGCTCCTGTAGCTTTCCACGGCACTCCGCCACCAGCTTCGAGGACATTCTCCAAGAAGAGAGTGCTTTAATGGCCGCTTGGCTATCAGTGAAAATCACATTACTGCCGCCAACCATCCCCCTATCAAGAATGTGTCTGCAACACATATCAATGGCGCAAATCTCGGCCTGAAAAACACTCGGTGATTCGCCCATTACCATCGAGAGTCGTGTACTTATTATTACTTGAACTTTATTGTATTTAATTAACTTATTTGGAATATATGAATTTGTACCTCCCTAATGAATTTTCGAAATAAGTTAAGTAAATTAAATTATAGAGGGCGTTGGTATTTTAGAGCTAGTTTAGATAGAAAAGGATAAATAGAGTTAATTATGAATTTCGTTATTATGAATTATTTCAACCCGCTTCGGTTATTCGCTAACCGAAGATGTCGGTAAATTCTAGATTAGACATTTTTTGTTCGTTCAATTGGCCCTTAGCAACAGCGATGTCAACTTGGTTTATCTTCCGCCTACTAAACTCAGAATTTAAAAATTGTTAACCTAACCTAAATTTAAAATAAAGAAATTCCTTAACTTAACTTGTCTACTTAAACCTATGTGTTTTAAATTCTAAGTACTTATATAGTTAACTCCTTACAAGGAAAAGAAACCCTCTCATACTCACCAGTGTGAACAAAGCGCCTACTCGCTAAGATTGGAAACCACAGGTAACAATCTAGGTAAATCCCTACACTTAGACAATTCTCTAATTGTCATTTATTTCTTTTCCCTTCTCTCTACAATTATAATCACTCTTATGAGTGATTGTAATTCCAATCAGCACTTTACAATTTCCCAAAATTGAAGGTACCCTGCATCTCTGCAATAAAAGTGACGATTGGTTAAAGTTCTGTGTGGCTCCCTTAGGCACAGAACTACAACTTGTATTTATTTTGAAATTTCTTGTTAACAATTATTCAACCTTTTAAAAAAGGGATTGTATAATTTTTAAACGCTGAGCGTCTAGAAGTCGGGCTTCAGCTATTTTTAACATTAAAATCCACTTTATCGATTTAATAAACACAACGTAAATTATTTTCCCTTAAATAATGACAAAAAACTGCATAAAGTAACAGCTGACTTCAAACGATAGCGAATATCGTTAAAATATTTTACTGAATAGCATATTCGATAAATTTTCGTTATATTTATTTTAACGATACGATTATCGTTATAAAAGTTAGTGAGTCGCACTACAGAAGTGATAATTCATTGAAGGAAGGAAAGCAGTCAGCCAAGCACTGTTATACACTGAAGATATTCAATGTCAATCAGCTAATAAATACCACAATTCATTGAAGGAAGGAAAACAGTCAGCCAAACACCTTTACAGTAACTAACAAATAAATTAAAAGGTAGATGTAAAAATATAATTATTACTAAGGATAAATTAAACAAAAAAATCATTAATTTCGGTCGTATTTCCATTAATACAAGATTTTTTTTTATATATAAAATGGCTCTAACTCTAGCCGAAAGTTTACGGGAGGCCCGTAGCATTCCACAATTTTGTGGAACCTCTGAACATGCTTTAACAAGCTATTTAAGGGACGTGAACTTTCTTTGGTCTCCGAAGAAAATAATCCAACCATTAGATCGGTTCTCGCGAACTGCCTTTAAGGTAAAGCATTGAAATCAGTAGTAACTCGAGTTTCGCCTACATGGGATCTAATTCTTGCAAAACTCAGGGGCGATTTCGGAGACAAGGAATTCTTCCTGAATCTTAGAAACCAGGCTATGGATATAGTCGCGTTTGGTATCGAAGAACTACATTTTAAATTAAACGAAATCTTAAACCTTTAGCTAAGATCCCACTCAAATAACACAATCTGTGACGATTTTTATCGTGCTATATTGGCGCACATTTAAAAACATTGCACAGTTTATTCTTAGGTGGTCCCATTATCGTCGCACATTGTGAAACATTTTTTTTTGGTTCATATCGGCCAAAACTCAATTGCAACAATAATCATATGTTTTTGTTTATTTGCTTGTTGGCAGACATAATTCTACTTGAGAAATTCGCAAAATTCACCGTCTGAATATTCCATTATGTTTCCTTACAATTTATCACCCTTCTAGCCCTCAACGCGTTAAACACACTGGGACACGTGCATGACACAAATGCAATTCAGCATCAGACGCAAACGGACATCACCTATTGCGCGAGTTACATACTCACCTACTACTGCACTGTATTCCATACCACAACAGCAATGGGTACAATAAAGGGGGTCAATGCTACGTTGCAAATTGCAAATACAATTTTTAAGAATTTATGTAGCATTTTCGATTATCGTATTAATTAAAATAAATAAACAGGAAATAAAGTAAGTTGTTACAATTGCGAAATTTTATTATAGCTTAAGCTGTATTTGTCAAATATAATAACAAATAGCTTAAGTTGCAATTGTAAAATTTAGTTTTAAAGTTAAACACAGTACAACATTTTCCAGGTGATTGATTCGTGAGTCAATTCTGATAATTGGTTATGAAAGTAGACCCAAAAAGAAGAAATTCTGCATCATTAATTTGGTCATGGTACATCAAATAATAATAAAAATTAATTTGAAGTTAGTAGGTATTGTATAGGGGAATTTGTCACGTTTAAGGCTCTTTTGTTTGTCACTAGTCCGAATAAGCTGAAACAAATTGAAAAAAATTAACAATTACAAATCGTTCAGTGGATAAGGGAATGAGTCCATTTTTGGCTTTTTTAAGATTTAGCGTGGATACACTTCCTTTTATGACTAACGATGTATGGTAAAAATTTTGTTTTCGAGTTTCAACGGAAACCCCCTTTTAAAGACAAAACATTTTTTTGAACGAAACACAAAATTTTTATTTTCAGCGGAAAAAGGGAATAAGTCCACGTTTGCATTTACATTGCATTAATCACTTGTTAACTTTGCTTTTAATCACTCTTATTTATTTATATTTCTTGCCTCTCTTCGAGCTTTCGCTACCAGCCAATTTTTTGTGTTCTTTAAATTGTTGTTGTACTTAGTTCATTGCTGCAAGAGAGAGCAGCAATAGGAAGCGTAACTGTAATCGAACTTTATGCTTTATTACATATGTATTCGACCTTTGATCGCTGTTATGATATCGCTGTGGTTAGAAGAGTTTCTAATTTAGTAAGTGCAGTGAGTGCAGATCGGTCGTAATCATCGTCGTAAGTTACAACCTTCCTGCTAATGCCCGTAATTTCTACAAACAGATATCTAGCTGTATATAGATATCTATGGTATAACGAATTTTTCATTATTTTAACACGTATGTCTTACCTACTGGTTAAACTGTAGTGTATTTTACGTCATCGATTTTTGACAGTTAATTCTAAAAATTAATACAAATACAAATGTTGCCATTTTTAAAAGCAAACTTAAAGGAAAAAACACGTATGCAAAATTAACGTTGAAATTACCAAAATAGTGTTACCGGATAGGTAAAGATAACTGAAAGGTACGAACACGACCAGATATCTGCTTGTAGAAATTAAGGCATAAAAAGCATTTGAAAAATATTTCGTAAAAATATTTAATTATTTCACCTGCGCATACTAGGTAGGTAAAGTTGAATAGTATTTTTTTTAAATATTATAAATATTAAAATTTACTATTTATAGTAAGCCAATATTTAAATGGATATTTTTTCTTTTTATATTCGAACGAATGCTCAAAGTGAAAACATAATTAATTTCCATTTTTACGCTGTCGATTTTAACAACAAAAAATTTGGTGGACTTATTTCCTTTTTCCACTGAAACTCTTATCAATAAAAACGTATTTGTATCATATTAACAGGTTTTGTGAACACATACACTTACATACTAACATTATATATTTACAAATTGTAAAGGAAGCCCTAATAATTAATTTTGCAATTTTAGTTTTGAGTTTTGTTGTAACAACTAGTTTTAAAGTCAACGTCAACTGTTCTGTCGTTTTTCTCCATTTCAAATTTTTGGACTCATTCCCTTTATCCACTGAACGACTCATTTATAGGTGCTATTTGATCGATTTTTGTCATTTAACAAGAGTCGACGAACGCGAGAAGTACAAGTGAATTTTTCTCCGGTTTTTAAAAGTGAATAACAACAAAACATATAAAATATGGAAAATAACAAGTGCCCACAATTGGATAATTTTTGTTACGTTTGTGGTCAATCGCCCCAAAAAGAGGCCAACTGGATCGAAAAAAATTGATTACTCAGGAATTCAAAACAGCGTATTGTCATTATTTTGATGAAGCAGATTTAAGTGGTGCAAATTTTACGCCGAACACAGTGTGCAAAAATTGTTATAATACCCTTATAATGTGGATACATGGAAAAGATGGACAGTTTTCTTTTATAAAGCCAGTAATTTGGGTGGAAGACCTAACTGGACATGATGAATCCAGTTGCTATGCATGCATAAGTTCTCGTCATGGATTAAACAGAAAACAATTGAAAACAAAAGTTTACGTTGCTGCTTTTACTGCCACACTTCCAGTTAAACGTGCTGCTGGTACCGATACACCTAAACCTCCGAGTCTGGATACTGTGTCCCTGCAAGCCGAAAGCGTTTTCACCAATCCGACCAATTTGAATGATGCTGATTGGACACCCGATATTGAAAATAATGGACCACAACCGCTAACACAAATCGAAATGGATTACATTGTGGCTAAGATGGGACTATCACAACAAAACTCCGAAGTGTTGACATCATTTTTGAAAAGCAGAAAACTGACACAGCAAAATGTCAGCGCAACATCATACCGACAACGCCAAGCTGATTTTCAGAAATTTTATTCCGTTGACGAAGCAAATAAATTCACCTACTCCCATGATATCCCAGGTTTAGTGAAAAAACATCCTACGAAGAAAATAAGTCCATCAGAACCACAAGCGTCAACTTCAACGAGAATGTTCTAAATTTTGTTTCCATGCATAGATAACATATAAAAATTGCATATTTTTGCATGGTAATAGGGTAAAGGTTGGAAAGGTTCACAGGGTGCAATCCATCGTGCCTTAGTACGGCAATATTTTTATGCAAATACTGTTCGAAAAAGGATAACACGATTCTCTATCCATGGCTATAACTTAATTAAAAAAATTATAAAACAACAAAAATTAAGCACTAATGCGAAAAATTCCTTAAGAGGAAAAAGCTAAATAAAAATATAATCACATACATGTAAGCTTTTATAATTTCCGTTCCCACAAATCAGCAGACGCAAACGTCAGCGCATTTCTTTTATTGCAATTTTAAATTTAATAATAATTTTTAATAAACAAACTTCTACTGTTACAGCATGAAGCGGCAACAAGTAAATGTGCTTATTGTGCATACTTGTTCTTTCTCGCCAACAATTGCTATTGTTAATTTTTAAGTTCAAGTTGAATTAAGTTAGATTTAAAAGTTTAGTTTTTAATACAGTCATAATTGTTTTAATTATTAATATATAATTTCTTGGGAAAATTATAAAGGCAAGGAATTAAGAAATAATGAAATGGAAAATTATGAAGTGTTTTTTAGAAATTTTTTAGGTATTAGAAATGACGAGAGCTTTGAATGCTACTCTAGCAAAATTGAAGGTTCTGCAAGCTAGGGTCAGAATTATGGGAGGTCCAATTGGTCCCTATTCAACGGATATTGTTACTGAATCGCCCCGTTTGCCTCGAACCGAATTGGAGCTGAAGTAAATTAATCAGCTTCCGGATCGAGTAAAAGAAATACAACCCTTTGACGGCAACCCTACGCAATACATATCCTGGATACACAGCGTAGAGCCCATATTGACTGACTATGAAATCGTGCGGACGAAATCGATATATAGGGCTATACTTCATAGTATAAGGTAAAAAGTGAGAGGGAGCGCCGATACTGTACTAGTTTCCTACAATAAATTTGACAACAGCTGGGGTAAAATCAAGGAATGTCTGTCCTTGCGCTACGCGGACAAAAGGGACATAAGGACTCTTGAACACCAACTAAATCAACTAACGCAAGGGAATTCAAAGGTAGATGAGTTTTACGCGGCCGTTAATCATCAGTTTTCCCTAACTATAAACAAAATTAAAACGGAAAATTATTCTAAAGAAACCGTTAAGGCGCTAGTGGAAACATACAGAAACAGATTGTTAGATGAATTCGTTAGGGGTCTAAATAGCAAACTCTCTAGGCTTATAATAATTCAGAGACCTAAAACCCCACCTGAAGCATATAGCGCATGCCTTGAGATGCAAAATCTAAATCTAAAAAATACAAAGCTAAATCCTATTGGTCGTACCCAAATAACCCCAATTACCTCCTAGGGCATTCCATAAGCATGCCACTAACAGAGCTCATTCCAATTTCAGACCAAGGTTTACATTTTCTGGTGCTTCAACACTTCCACCAATACCACTGGGACCAAAACCTGCCGAAAGAATGGTTGTAGACAGGTCCGTGCAGTCTAGATATGTAAACTATATGAACAGACTTTCAGACACTAATTTAAGGGTTCAACAAAAAAAACTGAAGTTAACATTCACGCAAGGTTAGGCAAACTAGTTTAACCCAATTCAGTAGAATCTGAATTAAACATTGGTGCCCCGACGTGATCAAAGATTAATTAAGATTAAAACTCGCTACAGTTTGTAAACAACACCACAATGACCACCCCAATGACTCAACACGCTACAGCCTAGCACACGACAGGAGAAGTCATACAAAACATCATCCGGAACTTCAAAAGGGATTCAAGAAAAACCTGGCAGTACTATGAAGAGCGTCTCAGACGACTGGATGCAGCATGGGCGGAATTTGAAATCGTTGACAACAACATACGATTCATCGAGAAGCCGCCACTAGACCACGAATATTTCACTGAAGGTTATTACGATAAAATATCGAATCTTTTAACCAGCTACCGGGAAGTATTTGAAGCAGCTATGATGGAAGCTCCGAAGACGTCAACAACGGACACTGATCATCAGATGACCACCAGCCAGATCAGCTACGTCTACAGGCGCATCTACAAACTCTAATTCGTTGGTTAGAAGGCAAAACATCATGATGGCATCCCTCAAACGGCTAATCACCAAGGACCCATCAGCAACAAACATGCAGTTTAAAGAAAAACTATGGGAACAAATTCAAGAATTGCATTTCGCAATTTGAAAATTGAAATAATTGAAAACTTTAAAACGTTAAAACTTCAAAACTTTCACGTGGACCACAGCAAGGTGGCGAGTTCGTGCAACCTAACGTTATTCCGTTACCAAAAGTCACAATACCAAAACTCAGTGGGGATTATGAAAAGTGGAGAGGTTTTGCTGACCTTTTCTCGCAACTAGTGGATAGTCAACAACTCCCAAAGGCACAAAAGATGTGTTACCTTAAGTCAATTTTGGGAGGTGAGGCTGAACAATTAATCAAACATCTTTCAGCAACAGCAGATAACTACACCATTGCTTGGAGGCTACTTCAAGAGCGCTATAATAATAATCGTATTATTGTGCCACGATGCAACAGCTATCGGATCAAATCAATGAAGGACCTTCTGCGTCATCGATAAAACAATTACATGACACTACGCAGGAATTTTTACACGCCTTAAACAATATCGGAATCGACACCGCCTCTTGGGAACTAATGCTTCTCCACATATCGATCAAAAAACTGGACCGAAGCACACACATTTTATATGAGAGGTCAATTGTAAACGCCAAAGAGCTACCACAAATAACACATTTCTTGGCGTTTCTTGAAATGCGCTTTCAATCCCTGGAAGCAATGAGCTACAAAGAGAAACCCTCAGAGGTATCCGTATCTGCGGAATTAACTCAACAAAGTAAAGGTACCAATTCACTGTGTTAAACGAGCCATCATCAACTTTATCGCTGCCAAAAATTCAAAGAATTATCTCCATCAAGGCGCTTTACTTACGTTTAGTACCAAAAGATATGTGTAAACTGTTTAAAAGCAGGGCACTCGGCCAAATCCTGCATGTCAGGATCATGCACAAAATTCAAGATAAAACCTAATTCACTACTGCATCTGGAAAACAATAATCACCAAACCAGAACAAGTGAGAAAGGTGCAGAGATGACAGCATCATCGACGACTATTGAAGTTGATTCAGCAACAAATCAGTGACCTGGCGCAGCTTCACTAGCAACAGCACACAACCAATTATACAAGTCATATGTCCTACTCAGCACAGTAATCGTAAAGATCAAAGCCGACGGAACCGAAATTGAATGTCGCGCTTTTGCTTGATTCAGGCTCTCAAGTCAATTTAATTACAGAACGTTTAGTACGACGACTCCGCATTTCAAGACAGTCATCACATATAAACATCAATGCGATCGGTAACACTAACACCAAAACTCAACATCGCGTAAATCTCTTTGCACTCTCGACTCAACGGCTTCTCAACCCGCCTGGAGGCACTTGTTCTACCTCGCATCTTAGCTCCTCAACCATCACAGTTCATTGATATTGAGGACTGGCCACTACCGAAGAACCTCATGTTAGCAGATCACGATTTTAACCGATCAAACAAAATCGATATCTAGACGCAGAGCAGATTAGTTACAAAATTGCCTGAAAAGTTCCAATCCTACAAAACACTGTACTCGGGTAGATTGTAGCATGAAGAATACATGGAAAACATCCAGCTAACGCTGCATGCGGAATACTAACATCAGGTGAAGATCTTGAAGCATCAATCGCACGGCTATGGGAATTATCCTCTAATTACAACAGCAGAAAAACCTCTATCAATATCAGAAAAGTTATGCGAAGAACATTTTGCAGGGAACACAACAAAAAATAATCAAAATCAGTTTGTAGTAAGAATACCATTTTGGAAAAATCCTATTACACTAGGCGAGTATCACGGTATTGCGTTTAATTGATTTCTTGCTCTTGAACGCCGGCTACAAAAAAATCCTGAATTAAAGGAAAAATGCACAGAATTCATGAACGAATACGAATCAATGGGACAGATTTGCGTATTGAGGTCCGAAAGTTCACTAAGCTCAGTAAGAACTACCTATAATTATTTGGAGAAAGAACAATACGGACCCTATCACATATTACAAACTCAACACAGTGACATACGGCACATGTGCCGCTCCATATTTGGCAACCTAATGCCTCCAGCAAATAGCCAAAGAAATAGCCTTCCAAGTTTATCGAAGAGAATACTGGCATGGGTGGTGCTGATAGCTTAGCAACCGCACTCCATATCCAAGAACAGCTAGTGCAAATTATGAAGGAAACTGGCGTCACTTTACGTAAAGATCACCCAAATTGCTCCACAATGTAAGGGAATATATATTAACGCTTACAAAGCATAAAATAGTTTAACTCAAAATTTGCCAAATACACAAAATCAACAAATATTTAAATCTAGACAGAATATATTAAAATACTGCAGACACAAATATTCCAACGGCTCAGGTAACACCAAAAATTAATAAACGTTCCCACAGAAAATACAGGCACGTGGACTACGTCAGCCTTTTCGTTGCAGTAGAAAAAGTTAGATGTTAAGAAAATAAAAATTGTAAATACAATTTTAAACTTTTGGAATAAAGTTAAAATAAAACATTCAAAGAGCCTTCTGCTCAAAAAAATAAAATAAATATTTTTTTTATAAAAATAAAGAAATTAACTGGCGCACGAGCAGGGACCCAATATCAGTGAAGTGACAAGTGTTTCAACATAAAAAGCAAAGGCGAATAATTTTAATAAGGTAACAAACATTAAAAATTACAGCCAACTGAAGCTTGAAAACCCTAATAAAAAGTAAAGTTTTGTAAAATTTGAAAAGTAATTATTAGAAAAAAAAAAAACAAATCGTAAAAATAAAAAAAGGCTAGAACAATTGAACATTTGACTTCTAGCGATTCTAAAAAAATAAAGAGATAAGCAGTACGATCGTTCCAGAGTAACAACGAGAGAAAAGGTTAAAACGTTCCACCCATCTATCTCAACAAAACAGAATTCCACTGATGTTGGATATAAGTGTAAGTGATTGAATAAAATAATTGAAGAATTGGTTTTGTCAAAATTAATGAAAAGAAAAGAGAAGAAGAATAAAGTGTAGTAATATTTTGTGTTCCCTCTGTATGATTTTACTCCAATGGTTTATGTTATGTCTCTATATTACTTTTTCTGCTAGTCTGCTGTGGCGTACGAATGATGCTACTGTAATGTATTTTTGCTTTTGTGTATATACACTCAAGTTTTTAGTCTTAAGTCATTTATTATTTATGTAACAAACTTTTGTTGTGTACACGAAAGTTCCGTAGCAGCGTTTTCGGGGCAGCACTCCGTTCATACTTATGGACACTTTGTAACGTCTTTTTCATATAGTTTTAGTATTGTGTAACGATTTTTAGTTTTTGAGAATTTCTCTGTAAATATTGTACCATTTTATTATACACGCGACGTGCGTACAATACACCTACAAACTTATTTTCACTGCCATAATATTTTAACAGCCAATCTCTTTTCACAACATACAATGTTTCTCAATTAATAGTTCTCAGTCACACCATACACACTCAGCTCTCTCACATGGTTCTCAGAACAGTCTTAATACTCAGTCATTGTTCTGATGATCACATACCAAATAGTTTTCTGTACACACACACTCTTGTTTCCTACTCACTGTTCTCATAATTGATAATCCTACATATAATATACACTTTTACCCATTGGTTCTAAGTTATGTACTATTTGTAACGTCTGTTTGTTCTCTTTTGTTTTTGTAACGACTCATTGTATTTTGTTTTTGTAACGACTTATTGTTTTTCATATGGTTTTGGTATTGTGTAACGATTTTTAGTTTTTAAGAATTTCTCTATAAATATTGTACCATTTTAGTAAATAAGAAATATAATATGGCATTATTTAGTTAATATAAGTGAAAATAGTATTTAAGGAGGATTTTTAAATAAAGTTGAGGCAGTCGAATCTGGTCATTGAAACCAAAGTGTTTTATTTTAAAAGTCAAGTATAAAAAGAAAAAAAGGATAATTTCAAAACTAAACACAAAAAGAAAAGATAATTTTAAGATTAGTGAAAGTGATAGAAAAGAAATATTATTGAAGAGTTGCTTTAACCAAAATAAATGCAAAAGAAATTGAGTTTTATATTTTTTTTTTGAAAAAATTAATTCGTAAAAGTTTTACTAGAGAACCACCACTATTATGGATAACACTCTTGAAGCGATGTGGTGGCTTAAGTCTTGGCTGTGGTTCGTGTCTTGGCCCGGGTGTTTGCCAGCAACTGACGACTCCCGAGGTGAAGGCAAACCGAGGTGTTATGCGACCCGTGTCTATCGGTAGGTTTGCAGTCAGGGGTTACCGACTGTATTATCACGGAGCTTTGCTGATACCTGGGCACCTCAGCAAATAGACCACGCCCCTACCACGTTAACGGGGGCTATGACGTGGTGGACCTCTCTATTCCCCTACACTCGTGGGACCAAAAATGAAACCTTCTATACAACAAAAACAAACACAACAAAAACAAGTAACGAAGACTGATGACGAACAGGCGAGAACAAGGACAAAGATTGACAGAGAGACGAACAAGCCAACGGCTGCAACAGCCCAGGCAATCAAGGAAGATCGGCCCAGGTTGATCGGAATTGGTAAGGCAGCTCGACCAGAAGGCGGCTGCTCTAAATACTTCGGAACGAAAGTATTTTAAATTGAAAAAATGAGTGTTTAGAAAAAAGATTGTTCAGTTTGATAAAAAAGAGTGTTCAGTTTAATAAAACGAAATTAGTGAAATTTTCTGCAGTACAAATAAATTATTTTTTAATAATTTTTGGAAAAAGGGAATAGTGTGCTATTTTAAATTAAATAAATTTAGAGAAAGAAAAACTCGAATTTTTTTCCCCCAATGTAAAAAGAATTTAAATAGAAAAAAACAATAAACTGAGAAAGAACTGAAAATTTTTTGTCAAATCTTGATTTAATTTAATAAAAAAAAAACATTGTGTAAATTAATTTAATAATTCATAAAGGACAAAAGAAAAGATTCTATAGAAAAAAGTAAAATTTTTCTTAACCGGCGATTAACTGTTCCTACAAATTTTATATAACCATAATAATAAAGGAAAAAAATATAATCCAAATGTTTTGTGTTAAATCGTGACATTTAAAGAAAATCTTTTACACAATGGAATTAAGTGGCAATGATTACTCTGTGTATGAGTTGACAGGGTCTACCAACTAATGGAACGAAAAATACATCGACCAGAAGGCGGCTGCTCTAAAAACGGCGGCGAGGTACCCCTGAACTTCGCTCCAAGTACCTCCAGAGCCGCACAAGCCCTTTCCGTCATTGGAACGGATAAATCCCCTGCTTCGGGTGCTGCCAAGTTGAATACGACAAAGTCGTCCAACAATGCAGCTTCCCATGTGTCCATTGTGCAAGGAGGGATGGCGATGATAACATCCAATCCCAAGGTTGCACCACCCCCCGCCAAACTCGGCGACCGTAGAAAGTCCCCTTGGCACAAAAACCCTACAAAGAGGGCATCTAACACAAGGCGTGCTGCCTTGCGTTTTATTAATCTTTACGGCTCCAAGAAAGCCGAAGACCTCACCAATGAGCAGAAAGCTTCATTGGCATGGGCAAGAGCCTAAACGGCAACGTTCGGAGGAGGAAGCTCCAGCCGCGAAACAGCAACCAGGGACGAAACGTCCCAAAATTTCATCGAAACCGATGAAAAAATCCTTTAGCGAGGTGGCCAAAGGTCACCTTGTTCGAGCCATCATCGACAGGAGTTTCGACAATGGTGCCATTTCCCATACCAAGTGGGATCTGGTAAAACAAAAACTCATGGGTGTGTTCTGGACGATCCTCAGGGAGAATCCAGGACCACCCCCTCAATGCGATGACGCTGGCTGGTACCAGGGTAACGTGAAGCTGATGGCTTGTGCAGTTGAGCGCTCAGCGCTGCTTCTTAAGCAAGCCATCCAACTACTAGCAGAGGTTTGGGAAGGTGCCAGGCTTGACGTGGTGTTAGTAGGAGAGATACCACGGAGGCCGAGATCAATCGCCACCATCCCCGCCGAACCATCTGAGCCTGAGGAGATCTTGCAGATCATTCAGTGCTGCAACCCTAAACTACCCACACAGGACTGGAAAGTAGTGAAGGTTTCAGCTGCTGAAGGGTCCTCGAGGACGGCGATTGTGGTTATCAACCAGCAATCCTTGGAGCCACTAAGGGGGAGGCAGGGCAAGCTCTACTATGGTTTTAGTACGATCTTGCACCGTGTCTACCGAAGTGACAACAAGGGCAATCCGGCTCCATCAGTAAGTGAGGCCAAGCAACCTGTGGAAAGCATGGCTTGCGACGATGCCGTGGGCTCAAGCGACAAAGAGGATACCCAGTCTGTCTCAGGATTGGTGGGTGACTTCTTTGATCACTTGGGTGATATGGTTGATGACGACGTGCTGCTGGAGTCTGACCAGGAGGACGTCAACATCACAGTGGTCGCCAAAATGGATCATGGTGAAGGTGCTGCAGATAAACCTCCACCACTCTAAAGCAGCATCTGCTGCACTGCTTCTCCGTGTGGTAGAAAGAGGGGAGGAGCTCGTGATGGTCCAAGAACCCTGGATTCACAAGAATCGGGTTTGCGGACGTAACCTCAAAGGCTACAAGCTATTGTTTGCGAAAGGTACAGGTAACATAAGATCTTGTGTCTTAGCTAAAAACTCGTTGAATATCTTCATTCTTTCTGATTACAGTGACGAAGATACCACAACTGTTGCTTTTGAGACACCGGACGGTATAGTCTGGATGGTCTCGGCGTAAATGGCGCATGACCACGGGCAGGACCCACCCAACGGGCTCATCCGTGATGCAGTTTTAAAGGCCGCGAGCACTGGAACACCGGTGATAATCTGTGCCGATGCTAATGCGCACCACACTATATGGGGCAGTACGGATACAAATGTAAGAGGTGAGTCACTATTCTCCTTTATTATTAATCATAATTTAGGAGTAGTAAATAGGGGCTGTGAGCCTACGTTTGTTGTTGCAAATAGGTGTGAGGTTCTTGATGTCACGCTAGTTAGTATAGACCACACCGATATGATCGAGAGCTGGATGGTGTCGAATGACTGTTCGCTCTCTGATCACAGATATGTGGAATTTAGGCTAGGGCTTAGATCTTCAGGATTGATGGCTATATTGAACAGGAGACGTACGAACTGGGGAGTTCAATACTCCTCTCTGGTCCGGTCTCTATCTGACCCTCCTGGGGTTGATGATATCGGGGGGATCGATGCGACAGTGGATCTGCTTTCGAACTCACTGCAGTTGGCGACTTCCTTGGCGTGTAAGCCAAGGGTGCGTAGGGGTAGAAACCGGCCACCATGGTGGGATCCTGACATTGCGCAGGCGAGAATTGACTGTCGTAGGTTGTTCAATGTGGCAAAGCGCCATGGAAATTGGGCGGACTATAAGTCATCACTGAATAGGTTTAGAAATCTGGTTAGATCGGCGAAAAGGATTGCTTGGAGGAACTTCTGTAGCGGCGTGGAAATATTCTCTGAGACGAACCGTTTACGTAAGGTAATGGCCTCGAGCCCGGTTGTCCCGACGTATGTCCGGAAATCGGATGGTAGTTGGACCACGAATAGTCAAGAAACACTGGAAGTGTTGATTGGTACTCACTTTCCTGGAAACTCCCAATGCGGTTTGCGGGATCGGTCGCGGGAGGCGACTCCCATTCCTATGTCCATACCATTGGACTACGATAGGATTAAGTGGGCTATCGATAGCTTTAGCCCATATAAATCTCCGGGTATGGACGGTATAATTCCGGCGGACCTGCAGAGGAATTCGACCCTGATAATGCCCTGGTTGTTGGCCATATACAGGGGATGTGCTAGATTTTCGTAACTTCCCGTGAAATGGACCCTGTGCAGGGTGGTCTTTATACCCAAAGGGGGTAAGGCTTCTCACACCGAGCCGAAGGACTACAGACCGATTAGTCTTGCATCCTTTTTTCTTAAGACTCTTGAGAGGGTTATCGATATACACTTGAGGATGACCATCCCAAGGGGCTTACTCTCTGCCTCTCAACATGCCTACACAAGGGGCAGGTCTGTTGAGACGGCTCTTCACTCTCTGGTCGGAACCATTGAGAGATCGCTCGAATTTAGGGAGTACACACTTGCGGCCTTTCTCGGCATTGAGGGGGCCTTCAACAATGTCAACCCGGACTCTATCGTGACGTCCATAAGGATTCTGGGGATCGACGCTGGCATATGTAGATTTGTGGACAATCTACTACGGAATAGGGTCATTTGCTCTACGATAGGTGAAACCAGTGTTCAGAGGCTGGTGAACAGGGGGAGTTCTATCCCCACTATTGTGGAACCTGACTATGAACACCATGTTAACAAGGATGGACGACATGAGGATCAAAACGGTGGCGTATGCTGATGATGTTGCAGTGGCCATCGCAGGGAGGCATTTGGGCGTAATGTCCCAGAGTATGGAGGCTGCTTTGAAGGTACTCAGTACCTGGAGTGCATCATGCGGTCTGGGTGTAAATCCGTCTAAGACGGAACTGGTACTCTTTACGAGGAGGTATAAGACCGAGGACTTTAGGCTTCCGAGGTTAAATGGAACTGAGCTTCGGATATCTCAGAGTGCGAAGTATCTGGGAGTGGTTCTGGATAGCAGGCTCTTATGGGGACTGAATGTCCGGATGAGAGTGGAAAAGGCAATAGTTGCCATATATGCGTGTAGGGGTGCAATCGGCAGAAACTGGGGTATGAGCCCGAGGTGTGTCAATTGGATCTTTGAGGCTGTGGTAAAGCCGACCCTGTACTATGGGGTCGTTGTATGGTGGACTGCATTGGATAAGGGCATACACCGTGCGATGCTTGAGAAAGTATACAGACTTGTCGCGTTGATGATTACGGGATCAATGCGATCTACTCCAACGAGGGCGCTGTTCACGATACTGAACTGGCTCCCGGTGGACATAATGGCCAGACAGTTGGCTCTTTGTTCGGCGACGCGGCTGCACGCGGTGAACAGCTGGTCGACACGTGACTTTGGACACGCCGGGATAATCAAACGTACGATTGTCCCTGATGGAGTGGATTACTGCACCCCGGTGCCGTTCTTTGGTGCGGGGTTCGTGACGCAAGTGGCGCACAGCAGTGTGCTGTTGGATACTTTCCGTGAACCAACCCTAGGGGTCTATACTGATGGTTCGAGGAAAGGTGAGAGGGTCGGCGGAGGTTTCTTCATAGAGGAACTGGATGTGAAGGTTTCCTTTCGTCTGCCGGATGGATGTAGTGTCCTGCAGGCGGAAATCTCGGCTATAAGGCGGGCGGCAAACTGGCTGAGGTATCATCGCATATCGGGAGATATACGTATATTTACTGACAGCAAGGCTGCCCTTGCTTCCCTAGCGGGTGTCTACACGACATCAAGGTTAACTGTAGAATGTCGGATGTCTTTGGATGAGATTGCGAAACATTCAAGGGTAACGCTAATATGGATACCGGGGCACACTGGGTGCCCTGGCAATCAGGTAGCAGATGAGCTGGCCAAACAGGGTGGTCGCATGGATGATGCATTCATTGACCAATTCATTGGCCTTCCAATGGCTCACTGTAAATCACTTATAGGGCGCGAATCCACCTGCTCGATATCCAGGATCCTTTGGCCTGGATATGATGGACGGAGAACTAGCTCTCTACTTGGGTTCAGCAGGGACCAGATTAGGACGGTGATATCGGTTGTAACTGGACACTGGCCGGTGGGGACTCATGCTGGAAGAATGAGTCTGGAATTTAACGACTACTGTAGAAGTTGTCAGAACGAGGAGGAAGAGGAGACTGTGCTCCACTTTCTCTGTCATTGCCCTGGACTGCGGGGGAATGCCGGGGGGAACCGGTATTTGCCTGTTTGGAGGATCTATCTGGGATGGAACTGAAATCGCTCCTTCTCTTCACTAGGAAGACGAGGTGGTTGGACTTTGCAGTGACGCCATCTGAGTAACTGCTCTAAGGGATGGGCATTGGCGCGGGGTATCACAAAGGGACCAATAAAGGACCCAAGTGAGCTGTCTTTTTGATGGCTGCCCATGGAACCTAACCTTTACTAGAGAAATTAATGAGAAACAAGTAAAATTATTATAAAGAAAATTGTCAAATTCTGTATAATTAATGTAGGAAAATAAAAGAATGTATAATTGAAAAAATATAATAAAGAGGAAAGATCCTTTTAAATTCTTTAAGTGTTTCGATAGCGAAAAATAACCAAAATTATTAAGAAGAATTTCCATGAAAATTTATCGATGAAATTACAGAGTAAGAATCAAGAAAATTAATGAAAACAAATACTAGAGCTAACTCCTAAGCTAAGTTGAACATTTCTTTATATTTGATTTTTGAAGCCATTGTTTTGAACCATGACTGAAAATACTATAAACCCAATACCGAAAACTTTGCCCAGGCTATCACTGACGGCATTGGATAAGTTTTCGAAACATGCCCAGGCTAGGGTACTCAAAAGCCGCTCTATAGAAGACATACGAAGACCATTGAGAGACATTCTATTTTCGTTTGGCGTACCAACGAGGTAAATTATGGATAATGAACCAACACTAAATTCACGTTCAATAAAATTCATGCTAGAAGACGAACTTAGAATGGAAACTTATGTTACACCTCCATATACCAGCCGAGCGAATGGACAGGTTGAACAGTTTCATTCCACCTTAACTGAATAATGATAACGGAAGTCACCGTAATTTTGAGGAACTGTTAGAGAGATCAGTTGCTGAATAAAATCACTCAATACACTCTGTTAAGTTTTATAAACTGTACTTTTTTTGAACATGTGTTAGGTACTTAAATTTAAGAGAAATTTCCGTCTTAAGGACAAATGCATACTCATGTCTTGTGTTTATCTTGAAATGGTAAAACCCAAATTGCATATCAACTGACGTAGGTACACAAGTACCATATTACCAGATGTGGGTTTTTCCATTTTATGTAAGCAGGGATTTAAATAAGTAAATAGAATTACAAATTTCTCCACACATGTGGTGTGTCTAATTGTGTAAATAAATATGTAAAGTTAATAGTATATAAGGGAGTAAGTAGATAAGAAAATAATTGTTCGTTTGTAAGAAAATAATTTTGATAAATCAGTTCAGCTTAGAAACTCATAAAGTCCAGTTCATATTTTTATTTTAATCTAGGTCTACCTTTTACACACTCTGTGACTAAAAAGAAACCAATTGAAATATTCTTTGGACGATCAGTAAATTTTACAGCAGAAGACGTAGAACGAACCAGACAAACCAACATAGAAAGACTTACTAAGAAACAACAAAAAGATTTGAAACATCAAAATAAGGACAGAACCGACTTTAAATCGTATTTGCCGGGACAGATCATTTTCGTTAGGAACAATAGAAGACTAGGAACCAAACTGTCAAAGCGATCTTCGAAGGAAATAGTAAAGGAAAATAGGAATAGCACAGTTTTAACATTAACATTAAAAAACATTAACAGCCCACTTCATGCAATATTAACAAGTTCAGTGAACGAAATTAAAAGCACTATGGCTCGACTTAAGATGACCAACCACAAAAGATCTCTAGATTTTATCGAATCGGCATGGAAATAGATAGCAGGTAGCCCTGACCACCATGACCATGAAATAGTCGTTAATAAATTAAACGGATTACTGGCAAATAATGACAATCAAGTAATTATTAACAAACTCACTACAGACCGCATAAATGATGTTACAAATGCGACAAATAAAATACTTAAACAAGTGAAAGACGACAGCACAATAGAAACTGAAATGGCATTAAAGATTGACCCCCGTATTTATAAACGATAATTAAATTTAACAAACGTTTTTTAAGGCAAATTTTCATACAATATTTGTTTTGTAAACCTTTATTAAATTTAAAAAAATTTTCATAAATACGGGCGTAAAGGTCTAATTCAAAAAAATGTTTTGTTTCAGGTTTAAAGCTTACAATAGTTATCAAACACTTTTTGTTTTACAAGCCGTTCATAAAAAGTCTGATTTATAAACGCTTAATAGGAGTGGATTAACAATTAAACGTTTATATTACTTTTGTATTTTTATGTTGGTAACAAAATGTTATTTTAATTGTAATTTTTGTAATAGTGATGCATACAACTAGGGATGAAACGATACGAGTAAACACGAACGAATTTTAAGTGAATTTCTCAAGAAAAACTTTGATAACTAATATGCATGTGACAGAGCAAATAAACTGAACTGGCAAAATAAAATAAAGTAATTTGTTTTTTCTTTACCCACTTACAACTACATTTAGAGTTGACAAAAAATCAACCAATTGTAGTCGGGACTGTAAGACAAGATAAATTCACTATTTATTGTTGTTGGTTTTGTTTAAGCTTTGATATTGTTACAAGTTAAACTGAGGTTTATAATTCTTATTCGCTTAACAGTTTTATTTGTTTAATATCTTAAGCTTTTCTAAAATCTTTGGATGAAGTTGTGGTGGTACACCTGTCGCTTGTCATGTCATGACATAATTTTGTAAATATTTTAGCGTTTTTTATATACCTCCCTGCTTTAGCAAAGTGGCTGAAATCAAGGTTGTGTTTCGATGCCTATAAAATGCAGCTCTATTGGAAGAGAATTTAACCCGCGCTAGGCAAGCGCCTTATTATGTGGAAAGAGAGAAACAAAATGGCGCAAGCGACTATAAAAGGAAAAATCCTACGAAAAGTGGGGTGATTTTGATTTTTTTGATTGAGTGAAAAAAAAAATTTTTTTTTAACAAAAACCTTTCTGGGCTTAAGTGTTAGAATGCCAGAAAAAAAGCCGGTAGTGCATGTCGTTAACTTAAACAAGAGAAAAAATTTGAACAGAAGTTCTGTTGCGGTGCGGAATAACTATTATTTGAAGTTGAGCCAAAAGTTGGTTAGTTGTGAAGTTTTGTTTGAGTGGTGACTGAAAGGAGAACGTAGAAAACGTTTAACCGCCGGATTTAGTAAGCCTGGAAGAGGGGTGCCAAAGAAGGGTTAGTTACTATTCCCCGGCCCATGGGCAAACAGAAAAAAAGTAAGGCACAGCAATCAGGTCAATCAATAGGCCCTCAGTAGCCTTAGATGCAACCTCACCCATACCAACACAGGCAGTGAACGCAGTCTTTGGCCCCAACACCATTATCGTTATTGCAATTTCTGTTTCCTGAAGTTGAGGGTAGCCGCACCACCAAAGGCAAGCCGTATTTCGTATTAATGGGCCAATGCCACCATAGCCAAGAAAAGTTGAGAAATTGCAAACCATCGTTTCGAAGTATTTAAAAATAGAAAAAAAACCGGTAATTGTGAAAGTCGCAACACCCGAGACTTATCCACCAAAATCAACCGCAGCTCTTTCTGATCACAACAACTACAACTCAGACAACACAACAGCCACAACACAGCCTGACACAGCCCGCAAAACATTCACCACCACTATCAATCGAAACAACACGACCACTACAACAGCAGCAAAGGTAGGCTGTGACCACCTCTACCAGGCCACTGCAAAAGCCATCGCAGCTTGAGCCGGGGCATCAACGTCGGCCCAGGCAATAACCACCAAATTCACTCTAGCCCACAGCAACAGCAACAGTTGCACCCGGGCAAAGGTAAAGTACGAGCCAGGAAATTAGTTCTTGTTGAAGCAACAGCAAGCAGAGAGGTTATATTAAACATCGTTAATTTAAAACATTAATAAACATCTTAAATTCACTTTAAAGCGAACCAGAAAGATTTTGGATCTTTAATAAAAGCACTATAAACCAATTATATTTTTGATGCTTGCATTAACAGTAATGGCTATGGCCATTCAAGTGTTTGCTCATCCGTTACAGGTTGTTGTAGAAGTGCTTGGACAACGTCACTGCACCATTAATGCTAATGGTGTGGTAGTTGAAGAAACTGGCCGACTTAATGGTATACATTATGGGATAATTGACTATTCATGTGACAACATATGTAACTGGAACCATAATATCAAAAGCAACATGTGATGATTGTGGTTTATACTGTGCTACTAACCAGTTGATTCTAGAATGTGATCAAGGATGGTCATTAGTTCTTTTTGGGTTTCTAATTGGCATGGCACCAACAGTAGTTATATGTGTTATTTTAAGGAAGGTGATTTGGTCAATAGGGTCAAAGATAATTGACAAAATAACATTATGGTATGATAATAAAATGGATATGAGGGAGTTAAGTAGAATTGCCAAGATGAATGAAAGATTGGAAGGTAACACCAACATGAGACCTAAATTTAAGAAGTGCAAAAGTATCAAGAAATCAAATGTGGAATTGTTAAATGAGAAGAGGGGAGTTATGTCAGGGTACATTAAAATGGAAGACGTTAAAATGTTAAAGGATGGTAAGTATGATATACATAAGTGAATTGCCATGTTATTCTGGACTAAGAAATGATAATGCTAGTGCTCCTACTGACAACCTTTATGAAACTATGCCAAATGAAAATTATGATGGTTACAAGAAAAAGAGAACACCATATAAACCAGCAGCTCTGGCTTTAGCAACCATTGCTGCATGCTCATTCTCCAGTTTACCAGGAGTGGATGCATGTGACAACACATTATATGTTTACTCGCAGGGCAAAGTTTGTGACAAAGCCCGATGCATCGAAAGTGGGGTTTATCAAATGGCCTTACATAGTGGCTCAACAGTCTGCTTCAAGGATGCTGATGTTAATGTTATGACTGTTAGAATGGGTAGCTCCTACTATAGAGAAAAGTACATGATGCAATACAAGACTACTGATTATAGATTAGATGTTAGAACACATAGTAGATGCAAAGCTGACGGTGGAGAGTGCTGGAATGGGAGATGCAACAGTACTAGTAAGACAATGAACCTTAAATACAGTGATGGTACTAGCCATCCTAATGGTTATGGATGTGGGGTTGGTACATTAGGATGTAACACATGGTGCTGGCATAAGACATCATGCACTTGGTACTCTTGGTTTGTTAGACCTATAGGTGAGAGGATACCAGTTTACGTCAGAGTAGGTAGGATATGGGAAATAGAAGTTATTATGGAGTATAAAGGCACAATTAAAAGCTATACAATAAACACCAACAATCCTAAGATTGACTTAGATGGTCTGAGTTATAAGATACCAATATACAAGTTAACGTTGGCACATCTGAAACGCCACCTTAATGTTTTTCCATTTATTTAAGCGACTCCCTAATACATTTCTTATAAATTGCTGACGACATGTCTGGCAATAAATTCATTTTTATATTAAATATTTCCCAACACCTTTGGTGTAACCTGATTCTCTACACGAGTTGCATTGTCAACAAAATAAATAGTATGGGAACAATAAGCTTACTTTAGTTTTCATTTCGTTTTATATTATGGTATTTTAGTTAGTTTTAGTTAGTCTTTAACGAGTACTCAAAAGAAACAGTAAATAAAGAAATTTTATATAAACCCACTTTATAAAAATATAATTGGCGCCCAACTCGGCTTTAATAATAAAGTTTTTTAAAGAAAACTTTTCTCAGAAATTAAGAAAAAACAAGAAACAAGTGAAAAAATTTTTTTTTTGATTAAAAATTAAAGAAAAAATACAAAAACCCTTTTTAAAAAAAGAAAAAAAGGAGAAAGTATTGTGAATACAAATAAGGCAACAAAAGTTTTTTTTCTCAAAAATAAAGAAAAATCTCTTAAAAAAAACCAAAATTTTTATTAAAAATTAAAGGAAAAATACAAAAACCCTTTTTTAAAAAAGAAAAAAAGGAGAAAGTATTGTGACTACAAATAAGGCAACAAAAGTTTTTTTTCTCAAAAATAAAGAAAAATCTCTTAAAAACCAAAATTTTTATTAAAAATTAAAGAAAAAATACAAAAACCCTTTTTCAAAAAAGAAAAAAAGGAGAAAGTATTGTGACTACAAATAAGGCAACAAAAGTTTTTTCTCAAAAATAAAGAAAAACCTCTTAAAAACCAAAATTTTTATTAAAAATTAAAGAAAAAATACAAAGACCCTCCTTTTTAATAAAAAAAAGAGGAACTATTGTGAGTGAAAATAAGGCAACAAATTTTTTTGCCAGGACAGTGCTCTCGACATAAAATCAAATTTTTTTTGGTGTCCTCCACAAGTAAAAGGGGCATAAACAAAAACAGTGTTAATCCAAAATAAACTATAAAAAAAACCTAAAGTTAAAGTTATAAGGATCCAGAGCAATAAAAAGCCTGGACAAACACAACAAACAAAACAGTGAAAATCTTAGATGAATATCTGTTTCTGTTTAAGTGCTTTTTCAACAACAAAAAGTGCGTGAACAATTAGACAATTAAACTGGTACATTTGAGCATCTAAAGTCACCAGCGCTTCGAAACAGCCTGGTCAGCGTTGAAAGGAACAAACAACACCGTGGGACAACACCGAGGAAACAACACCCCAGTCGCAGCAGCAATAACATGAAATATAAATACCTGTAAGTAGAGTGCTTGAAAAAATAAATTAATAAATATCTTTGTTCAAACTTGATGTAAATCCTTGTAAGGGCATTAAATCAAGTGCCTGCGTTTCATTCAATGCCAGTTTTATTTTGTTTCGGTTGATGTGGTGGTAGTAAAGTTCATGAGTGATAATAGAAACCAAGCTAGTTTACAACAAATAGTAGAGGGACTCAACAGAATAGAGGTTGATAGGAGAGAGACTAGAAGATATTCAGGGGAAACTCTTTGGTGGGAAAGTGAAACAATGGCTGCAACACCGGAACAACTGAGGGCAATGGTGGAAGTTGCTATAAACACCGCCCTAACTTCTCAGAAACTGATTTTCGAAAAAAAAATTGAAGATCTTAATAAAAAATTCAATGAGTGTGTTGTTCAGACCCCTGAAGTTGAAACTTACAGGGACATAGAAATAGTACCAGGGCGACAGTGCGACGAACCACTCGACATAATAAAGTCTCTGCCTGATTTCGAGGGTAAACAAGGGACGTACGTTTCATGGCGCCAAGCGGCGCAAACCGCCTACAAAGTTTTTGAAAAATTTGAAGGCAGTTCTAAACATTATCAAGCGGTGGCCATCATTAGAAATAAGATAAAAGGTTCAGCAGATATGGTTCTGTCCTCCTTTAATACGGTTTTAAATTTTAAGGCCATCATTTCCCGTCTAGATTTCACGTACTCGGACAAAAGGCCGATTTATTTAATCGAACAGGAATTGTCAATCCTCCGCCAAGGGAACATGACAATTTTACAATTCTATGATGAAGTCGAGAAAAAACTGACGTTATTGACGAATAAAACAATTATGACTTACGATAGAGCCACTGCGGCATCCATTAATGAAAAATATAGGATGGACGCACTCCGTGTGTTTATATCAGGAACGAGGAAAGGATTAAGTGATGTGCTTTTTTCGGCGCGGCCGAATGATTTACCCTCAGCATTGGCATTGGCTCAGGAAGTTGAATCCAATCATGAGAGATACCAATTTGCAAGCAACCATGCTAGGTGTCTTGAGGACAAACAAAGACGAAATTCTGAATCAGGACACCAAGATAGGATCCCGACCACAGGAATTAGCACAACTAAGAATCCCCATTATTTTAAACGACAAAATTTTGGTAATAGGGAATTGGTCCAACCTATGGACGTCGATCAATCGATGCGTTCCATACAACCGACGAGACGGCAACCAGCTAGCGGTGGACCACCGCAGAACCAATATTATGAAAATCGGGCACAGGCCAGACAAGGTTTAGCATTGCAGGGTCAGTATTACAATAACCAGGCTTCAGGACAGGCAGAAAAACGTCAACACAGTGGCTCAGCTAGATTAACAGGACCGAAACAACAAAGAATCAATCACATTTCCCAACAGACTTCCTCAGCAGAGCAGGAACACTATGAACAGAGGGCGAACTCAGTTACTTCGGAAATTGATGACGAAGATTTTGACCAGATACATTTTTTAGACAGGACTCCCGATTGCCATTTATAGAAAGGACAGTCGGGGGGGAGAAACATTAGATTACTGTTAGACACAGGGGCCTCAAAAAACTACATAAAACCTCTACGGGAACTAACAAACGTAGTTCCAGTAGGAAACCCCTTTTTAGTTAAGTCAATTCATGGTTTCAGCACTATTAGTAAAAAATGTTTCGCTAACATATTCGGTACGAGTAGTACCTTTTTTATTTTACCATCGCTTTCAACATTCGATGGCATAATTGGGCTTGATTTGCTAACGCAATTAGGCGCAAAATTAAATTTTGAAAATAATGAAATTCAAACTCATAATGAATTGGAAAAAATAAAGTTTTTGGAGTGTGCAAATGTAAATTTCACAGAAGTTGAAGACATAGCAGTACCAAATTCGGTTACTGAAAAATTTTAAAAAATGATACAAAGTCTGTTAGGAGTTTTTTCAAACCCTAATTAATCTTTACCATTCAATACAAACATCGTCGCCACTATACGCACGGAAAATAATGACCCGGTTTACTCAAAACTCTACCCTTACCCAATGGGTGTAGCTGACTTTGTCAACAACGAAATAAACGATTTGTTGAAAAATGGCATAATTAGGCCTTCTAGGTCCCCCTATAATAACCCCATCTGGGTTGTTGATAAAAAGGGTAAAGACGAGCGCGGTAATACTAAGAAACGGCTCGTTATAGATTTCAGGAAACTAAATCAGAAAACCATTGACGACAGGTACCCTATCCCAGATGTTACAATGATTCTATCAAATCTTGGTAAAGCAAGATATTTTACAACGCTTGATCTCAAATCAGGCTTCCATCAAATATCGCTCGCAGAGCAAGACAGGGAAAAAACGGCTTTTTCTGTTGGAAATGGGAAGTACGAATTTTGCAGGCTCCCTTTCGGATTAAAAAATGCTCCCAGTATTTTCCAGAGAGCCATTGACGACGTACTTAGAGAGCAAATAGGGAAGACGTGCTACGTCTATGTAGATGATGTAATAATCTTCTCAGAAGACGAAGATGACCACGTCAAGCACGTTGAGTGGGTTTTAACTAAGCTTTACGAGGCAAATATGAGAGTCTCGCGGGAGAAGTCACACTTTTTTAAGGAAAGTGTTGAATATCTCGGTTTCATTGCATCCAGAGAGGGTATTAAAACAAGCCCTGATAAAGTTAGTGCGATACGCAACTACGAACGGCCAACAACACTGTTCAATGTTAGATCTTTTTTGGGACTCGCGAGTTATTATAGATGTTTCATTCGGGATTTTTCCTCGATAGCAAAACCACTAACCGACATTCTTAGGGGTGAGAACGGCAGGGTAAGCGCCCACCAGTCAAAAAAAATTAAAATAAATTTTAATGAGAATCAAGTTCAAGCGTTTGACAAGTTAAGGGAAATATTATCTTCAGAGGAGGTCATGCTGCTTTACCCAGACTTTAACAAGCCATTCGATCTAACGACGGATGCTTCCTCTTTGGGTTTAGGGGCAGTCCTGTCACAGGGTGGTAAGCCGGTTACCATGATTTCCAGAACTTTAAAGGATAGGGAGCTGAATTTCGCAACTAATGAACGCGAGTTGCTAGCTATAGTATGGGCATTACAAAAGCTAAGAAACTATCTCTACGGTGTAAAAGAGTTGAATATTTATACAGATCACCAGCCACTTACGTTTGCGGTTTCAGATAAAAACCCTAACGCTAAGATAAAGCGTTGGAAGGCATTTGTGGACGAACACAATGCTAAGATTTTTCATAAGCCCGGCAAAGAGAATTATGTGGCTGATGCCTTGTCACGTCAAAATATTCATGCCCTGGAAGAAGAGGCACCCTCTGACGTGGCTACGGTTCACAGTGAGACGTCGCTCACATACACGATTGAAGCAACAGATAAGCCACTCAACTGTTACCGAAATCAGATAGTTTTGGAAGAAGCACATTTCGCTCGAAAACGAAATTTCATACTTTTTAGTGAGAAAACTCGTCATATAATTGAATTTACTGATAAAAACACGCTTATTGAAGAAGTTAAATTAGCAGTAAACCCAGGAGTGGTAAATGCAATATACCGCGATTTGCCAACCCTAGCTTGGGTTCAACATGAATTAGTTAGGGTCTTTCCGGCTACCAGATTTTGGCATTGTAGAAAAATGGTGATTGATATTTTTGATAAGAATGAACAAGTGGAGATAATAAATACTGAGCACAATCGAGCTCATAGGGCGGCTCAAGAAAACGTAAAACAAATTCTTGATGATTATTATTTTCCAAAAATGGCAAAATTGGCAAACGAAATCGTGACAAACTGTAAGACCTGTAACAAGGCCAAATACGATAGACATCCACGCAAACAGGAGATAGGAGCGACTCCAATACCTTCTTACACAGGGGAAATGCTTCACATCGATATTTTTTCTACGGACAAAAAATATTTCCTCACATGCGTTGATAAATTTTCGAAATTTGCCAATACCATCCCGTACAATCGTGGATCTGAAAAATCCAATTATACAACTACTGAACCTTTACCCTGACACAAAGTGCATCTATTGTGACAACGAACCGGCATTAAAATCAGAGACTATCACGTCAATGTTGGAAAATCAATTTGGCGTCGTGGTCGCAAACGCACCTCCGCTCCATAGCACTTCAAACGGTCAGGTCGAGCGCTTTCATAGCACTCTCTCAGAGATCGCGAGGTGTCTCAAGCTCGAGAAGAAAATCGAGAATACAACCGAGCTTATAATGTTGGCTACTGCAAAATATAATAGAACTATTCATTCAGTGACTAACAGAAGACCTGTAGATGTTGTCCACAGTACATCGGTGGAAATAAGGGAGGAAATAAAAAGGAGAATCATGAAGGCTCAACGAACCCAACTTGATAGGGACAACTCCTCCAGACGGAATAGGACCTTTGAAATTGGGGAGCGAGTGCTTGTAAGGAATAATAAGAGATTAGGGAACAAATTAACACCTTTGTATACGGAAGAAAAAGTAGAGGCGGACTTGGGAACTACAGTTCTTATTAAAGGAAGGGTGGTCCATAAGGACAACCTAAAATAAATAAAGAAAAAAACAGCTCCCTAACGTTTTAGCATCGCTCCATCCTAACATTTTTGTTTTTTCGTTTTGCTTTCTTTATAGGATTTTACTGATAGTACTTCCACTCTGGATAGTGACTGCAAAATTAATGGACTACTCTAACTCAGATTACATTCCCATTACGGACGGGGACGTAGTTATATGGAAAGATTTCGACTACTTGCGGCATACTACAAATTTGACGATGTACTCTGAAATAGCTGACGAGACGAAACAACTTACAGAACATTTTCCTTTGTCCCATATGGTGAAAATTTTGGTCTCGGATGTTAATCGAATTAGGGCAATTTTGGCATCACTCGAAATTCACCACAGACACGCCAGAAGCCTTAATATCTTAGGCACTGCCCTTAAGGTAGTCGCTGGTACACCGGACTTCGACGACTTTCAGAATGTAAAATTTAAACAACAGGAACTCGTCGAGTCCGAAAACAGGCAAATACTGGTGAATACAAAAACGCAGGCCCAGATTAATAGACTTACAGAAGCAGTTAATATAATCATAAAAAATTCGAAAACCAGACAGATTGACACGGGTCATCTGTATGAAACACTCCTCGCAAGAAATAGAATTATAATTTCGGAACTCGAGACTTTAATGCTATCTGTCACCCTTGCAAGGATAAGAATAATTAACCCTGCAATTTTGGATTCTAATGATTTGAAAAATATTGTAAACAAGCACTCTACAAATATTACTGTATCTGATTTAATGGAAGTATCATTTGTTAAAGTCCTTTTAGACAATAATTTTATACATTTTATAATCAAGTATCCTAAGCCCAGACTAGAATGTAAGAAAGTAAGCTTATTCCCTGTTCAACATAATGGAACGATTTTGCAACTCGGCAAAGATAACAATGTGGCCGATTGTGGAAATGAAATACTCCCAATAGGAAACTGCAGCGCTACACTCACGACAACGTTTTGTAGAGAGTTATTATATCCCACGTGTGCCCAACAACTCCACTCGGGTGGTATAGCCCACTGCAGCACTCAACCCAGTCACCTTAGTCCACTGGTCGTAGTCGACGATGGCATTATTATTATCAATGATGGCACCGCCATAATCAAAAGTAATAAAACTTCAGTAAAAACTATTACTGGAACCTTCTTGCTCATCTTTGATGATGAGATTCAAGTTAATGGGTCCACTTATAAAAATCTAAAACAAAATGTGAAGAAAATACCCACCTCGGCAACCGTGGCAATTCTTAATGTCACTGGTTACCAGGAAATATTAAGCCTCCCATATCTCAAAAAGCTGGGCATCCAAAATCTGAATTATATTAAAGAGGTCGAAAGCAAACTTATCATAGGACCAACTACCTCTATGTTGATCGTAATTTAAATTCTTCTAATCTATTGTTTAATTTCCAAAATACGCATGAGACAAATGAAAAAGCGCCAAGATCATGTCATTCAAGCCACCATTAATAGCTTTAGGAGAACCGAGGACGGCTCTCACTTAAGTGAGGGAGGAGTTAACGTTGGCACATCTGAAACGCCACCTTAATGTTTTTCTATTTATTTAAGCGACTCCCTAATACATTTCTTATAAATTGCTGACGACATGTCTGGCAATAAATTCATTTTTATATTAAATATTTCCCAACACCTTTGGTGTAACCTGATTCTCTACACGAGTTGCATTGTCAACAAAATAAATAGTATGGGAACAATAAGCTTACTTTAGTTTTCATTTCGTTTTATATTATGGTATTTTAGTTAGTTTTAGTTAGTCTTTAACGAGTACTCAAAAGAAACAGTAAATAAAGAAATTTTATATAAACCCACTTTATAAAAATATAATTTACATAACCAACTTTAGTGCAGAAGATGTAGTTGTAGACAATGGATTGATTCTATACAAGAGGAATGCTTACTCAATGAAAGTTTCATCACGTAATATGCCAGAGAGAGATATTATAGGAGACTTTCAAATAGGAATTAACGAAGATGATTATGCATTTAATCAAGATTTAGTCAAGTGCACTCCTGAATCATGTCATGCTAACTGCTTGCTGCAAGAATCAAAATTATCTAGGACGATATCCAACCTGAATACTAGTGAACCTGTAAAATATAAATTTGAAAACAATGATTATACTATAGAAGGTAGAATATCTATACCTGGTACAATGAATCTTATGCTTGGCAATGTTGAGTTTGACAGTTTTTATGTTGATAAAGCCGATTGTGATGTTAATGTACCTACCACATATTCATGTATTGGATGCAAAGTTAAACCATATGCAGTCGTTCAAGCGTACAATATTAAATCACCAGGGTTACTAAACTTTATATCAAATTGTACATTTGAAACAAATTACATATCATGCAACCCTGAACCCATGAAGTTAGTTCAAATGCCAAGCATTAATAAGTCATTTACCATAGATTATAATTTTACATATTTTGGATCCCTAACACCATCAAAATTCATAATGGGTAGAGAAACTATTCAAGACACATTAATATCAATAAGTAGTAGTACTGAGTTCTGGGCTTCACTAACTTCAACATTTGCATTCGGAACTATGGGCATTTTTGTTGCATCGATCTTAATGAGAATGTGCAAAATATACTTGATTGCTCGAGCTGGAACTAAGGTTATAGCTTACAACATAGTGCAAGAGCAAAAGTAGAGGTCAATAGGACATAAATTTTATTCAATAAAAGTTTAAGCTATTGTAACATAGAATCTGTCAACAATTTTTAAATCTAGTTAAGCTTACTAATTTTAAGGATGTGTTAGCATCATTTATTTGTATTTAAATTATATATTAATCAACATATTACAAATATTAATCATATAGCCATAACACATATAATAAGAATAACATTTATTTTATGCTATATTATTCTAAATAATTTAAAACAATATATAGAGCAATTCCATATGAAAACGATCAAAATTGGCAAATTTTTGGACGACCCCTCTCCGATTTTAAAATAAATAGTCTCAATCGATTGCCTCAGTCTCAGGTGATCGCTTTCATATTGAATTGCTCTATATTAAAAAAAAAAAAAAAGTTTGCGTTGAACGCGTCTCCCCAGTCCGAGGCGTGTTCGGTGGCAAGTTTCCCTGGCACTTGGGACATTTCGGGGTCAGGACGTTATCACGCCCGCACCGAAAACAAAAAATCCTACGTGTAGGTGATGGACAGTCATCAAAGCTGTGGCCAATCTGCTTGCAATTCCAGCAGGTATAACGGTTAGTTGCGGATACTGCTTCGATTTCCGCGTTCGGTGCTGCTATGTTTCCTTCTTCATACACCAACTCATGCACGCGCTGAGTAGCTAAGGGACGCGGCTGGAATGTCTGCCTCTCGTTGGACAATAGGCTTTCAGCCCGTTTGGCTTGTTGACAGAAATCATTTAATCCGTTAATATTTACTGAAAATACAAGTGTGAAAGCGATGGTTTTAAGTTTGATTTCATAATTTCAGTCAGTTCCCTCTCGGTGTAGGGTGACCGCTGGTGGTTACGAAGCTTCATCACAGCATTATAAAAGTCCTCGAAAGACTCGTGTGGCAATTGGCGACGGTCCATGATCTTCTTCTGTAAATGAAACTCACTTTCGTACCTCCGGTACTGTGTTAAAAACGCTCTCTCTAAATCCTCCCAGGTCTGTATTGGTGTTAACTTCCGTACGTTCCAGTACCAGTCAAGAGCCTGGCCTTCAAACAGCAAATTAAAGCTGCGTCGTATGTCGTTGAACGTGCAACTGTAATCTTGCCTTAATACATCCACTCTAAAAATGAAATCCTCTGCACTCATTGATTTGGTGGTGCCATCATAACATGCTTAGGGAAGGGGTGCTTGGAATTAGTTGAGAGGGCTAGCTTGCCGATAGGGGCATTTTTCTCATTCGTGAAGACTGCGGATGGTAGTCCGCACAAGATTGTAGGTCGTATCAAAGTTAGGATCGAATTTAACCGAATGTGTGAGGAAATGGTGTTTTATTTAGTCCCCTCATTAAATAGACCACTTTTTCTGGGAGTCGATTTCATGAGGAAATTAAATTTATTTGCAAACGTTTGTAGCTTAACCACTAATGGAGTCAGCCTATGCACCGAGTCGGAAGAAGCAGCAGGCAGAGTCAAGTCACATACCTTGACAACGGAGCATCAAAGGTCGTTGGACAGGGTAGTAAGCGGTTTCCCGTGTTGTACTAAGCGCGGTCTTGGTCAGGCTCGTCTGGAGGTCCATACAATCGACACTCGCGGGGCAACTCCAGTGTAGGACCGGCATTACCCAGTCTCGCCAGCTGGGCAGGATTTGATGTACGCAGAGCTGGATAGAATGCTTGACTTGGGAGTCATTGAGCCGAGCGAGAGTCCTTGGAGCCATCCGGTTACTCTCGTCCGCAAGGGCGAGAAGAATCGGTTGTGCCTGGACGCTCGTAAGCTGAATGCCCTCACAGTTTAGGACGCTTACCCTCTGACGCATATCGAAGGCCTGCTCAGCCGGTTAGTAGACACATATTATATATCGAGCGTCGATCTTAAGGACGCATTCTGGCAGATACCGGTAGAGGAATCCAGTAGGGAAAAGACTGCCTTCACGGTGCCTGGAAGGCTACTTTACCATTTTACGGTAATGCCTTTTGGGTTGTGTAATGCAGCCCAAATACTTTGCCGTTTAATGGATAAAGGGATTCCTAGTGCACTTCGCGATAGAGTCTTTGTCTACCTGGATGACCTCCTGGTGGTATCGCCAGATTTTGGAACTCACCTGGAGTTGCTTCGACGGGTGCATTCAAATAAGGAGTTTGCTCATCACAATGGATTTGTGGCACACAGTGGAGGAAGTTTGTCCGGTAACAGATCCACAGAAAAGTGTTTGGCAGCACAACGACAGTAAGGCGCTAGCAACTATTACCTTAAGTGTTAAGCCAAGTGAGTTGATCCACATTAAGAATTGCACAACAGCTAAGAATGCTTGGTATGTATTAAGCTCATTATATAAATCAAATAACGCATCCAGAAAAGAGAATTTGTTTAAGAGGCTTGTTAAATTTAAATTTCAAAACAATGAAAAGTTTTCGGTACAAATTAACGAATTTTGCTCCATAGTCGATGATTTAAAAGAAATTGGAATCAATTTAAATGAAGATTTGCTTTCGATTTTATTGTTATGTAGTCTACCGGAAGAAATGGAAAGTTTTGTGGTAGCAATTGAAAGCCGGGATGATTTACCTAAATATGATAAATTAATATCTAAAATATTAGAAGAAGAAATGAGACAAGGCACTAAGTCAAATAATACAACAGAAAATGTTTTTGCAGCTAATTTAAAAACTAATTTTAAAAGAAATAATAAAAGGCCAATTATCAACAACAATAACAATTACAAAAATAAAAATATGTCGCCAAAAGTTTCAAGCAACAATACCAACAACAACAACAACAACTACGGCAATAGCAAAAGTGAAGGTTATGTCAATAACTTTAATAACGTTAAATGTTTTCGCTGTGGTAAAAAAGGTCACATAAGGTCACAATGTAAAGAGAAACATGAAAATGATTTTGCTTGCTCTTTAAACGATGATAAATGTAACGTAACAGAGATGTGGATACTTGATAGCGGCGCGACGTCTCATATGTGTAGATCGAAAGAACATTTTGTTACATTGACTGAGTCGAACCAAAATATTGTCTTAGCATCAGGTGAGAGTATTAAAGCAAAAGGCATAGGAAATGTTAAAATAAAAACTGAATATTGTAACCTTGAACTGAAGAATGTTTTGTACGTACCAGAATTGCACTCAAATTTTTTGTCGATTAATAAAATAGTTAAAGCTGGACATAATGTAAAATTCATAGATAATAAAGCAGAAATGAAAAGCAAAAGCAAAGAAAATATTTTGACAGCTGAGTTAAAAGGTGAAATGTTTATAGCCAATATAAAATCAATTAAAACTGTTCAAAATACAGAAAGTGCCTATGGATTGATAAATGAAAGTGTTGGAATTAAATGGCATCAACGTTTTGGTCATTTAAATCTTAATGATTTAAAGAAACTTAGTTCAAATAATATGCTTAAAAATTTTAATTTGAAATTCCCAAAGTCTATTGAGTGCGTAACTTGTGCAGTATGTAAAATTTCCGTGAAACCTTATAAAAGCTATCAAAGTGTACAAACAAATGATTTGCTTGAATTGGTGCATACTGATTTATGCGGACCAATTGGTACACAAACATTGAGCGGTGCATCCTATTTCATCACATTTATTGATGATTACTCGCGGTATACAACAACATTTTTCTTAAAAAATAAATCAGATGTGTTGATGCATTCTGTACTTTTTCTGGGACCGCGGAGACGCAGACAGGCCGCAAAATTAAAATCGTTCGAAGCGATAATGGCAAGGAATTTGTAAATTCTAAATTTACTGAATTTTTTGCTAAAAAAGGAATTGTCCATCAAACAACTGTGAGTTATTCGCCACAACAGAATGGTGTTTTCGAGAGGGCGAATAGGACGTTAGTTGAAATGGGAAGGTGTTTGCTGGAATCTTCTGGGTTACCACAGATGTTATGGGGAGAAGCCATTAATACTGCAACGTATTTACGAAATCGAGCTCCTACAAAAGTTTTAAATGATATTACGCCATATGAGAGGTGGTTTGGTAAAAAGCCATCAGTTTTTCATTTAAAGACGTTTGGATGTGATGCAGTGGTTTTAAATAAAGGTCCAAAACCAAAAGGTGGTAAATTCCTGCCCAAAGGTAATAAAATGAAATTTTTTGGTTATCAATTATCTACAAAAGGCTATCGATTGTATAATCCCAGTACTAGACAAATCGTTATTTCTCGAGATGTTATATTCTTTGAAAATTCTTTTGAAAAAATTTATATTGCAGATGAAAAGGAAGAAGAAGAAAATAACTTGTTTATTGACATTTTTAAAGTTAATGAAGTGGGAAACGTTCCTGACAAAGAAGAACGAGAAGAGAAATCTGAAGATGAAGAAGAAGCAAGTTCAAGCAATAGTGAAACGGAAAGAGATGAAACGATTGTTGTAGAAAATAAAAGAAAGCGCGGTAGACCAAAATTGTTAAGAAATGGTGGTAAAGGGAGACCTAGAAAGGTATACCGTACCGAAGATGGTATAGAAATGTTGAATTCTATAATTGAAGATCCTAAAACGGTAGCTGAAGCACTGGAATCTGAAGAATCTACAAAATGGAAAGAAGCAATGAAGGTAGAATTTGATTCTTTACTTAAAAATAAAACTTGGCAGCTTGTGGCTAAGCCCAAAGACAGAAATGTTGTTGGTTGCAAGTGGGTGTTTGCTGTAAAACGCAAACCAGATGGTTCAGTGGAGAAATACAAGGCATGGCTTGTTGCGCAGGGGTGTTTTCAAAAGCCGAACATCGACTATAAGGAGACATTTGCACCAGTTGTTCGTCATTCTACTATTCGATTGTTGTTGGCGTTATCAGCTAAATTTAAATTGTTGGTGAATCACATAGATATTGTAGCAGCGTATTTAAACGGTAACATGGAAGATGAGGTTTACATGTTACAACCCCCACTATTTGAAGACAAAAGTAATCCCACAAAGGTATGCAAACTCACAAAAGCTTTATATGGATTAAAGCAAGCTGGACGTGAGTGGAACAAAAAGGTAAATGAAATTTTGTTAAAAATGGGTTTTCTGCGATGTAAATCAGATACTTGCGTATACATTCGAAGAGATGGTTCTAGTATTAACATTATTGCAATTTATGTGGACGATATGCTGCTTGCTTGTTCAAATGAAGTGGATATGCAAAATATTATTTTGGAATTAAATAATCATGTAGAAGCGGTTGATCGTGGCCCAATTTCATTCTATTTAGGAATGGAAATAAATAGAGATGGCTTAAGAGGTAATATTGAAATTCACCAAAACAAATATACAAATGAAATTTTGGATCGATGGGGTATGGCAGATTGCAAACCAGCATTTACACCGTGGCCGAGTGGAACTGTGCTTGAGTAGTGTGTTCAAAAATGCGATAATTTGGATGTCAAAGGCTGTCAAAGGCTATCAAAGCTTAATAGGTGCTTTAATGTATCTTGCAGTAATATCAATACCTGACTTAATTCACGTGGTATCGAGATTATCTCAATTTAATAGTCATCCACATTATAATCATTTTAAAGCTGCAAAACACGTTTTGAGATATCTTAAGAAGAATACAAACGGATAAATTAAATATTCTAATTCTAACCAATTTGAATGTTTCACAGATGCTGACTGGGGCTGTGACTCAACAGATAGGAAATCGTATTCTGGTCATGTTATGTTTCTAAGTGGTGGTCCTGTTGCTTGGGAGTCTCGTAAGCAGCCTGTAGTGGCATTAAGTACAATGGAAGCAGAGTACATTGCTTTGTGCCAAGGTACAAAAGATGTAATTTTTCACCGTAACCTTTTGAAGGAGCTATATTTCGACGAGTATACCACCAACCCAACTACAATATTTTGCGACAACCAAAGTGCTAATTTTATGGTAAAAAATCCTGCTGTACACAAGCGATGTAAGCATATTGATATTCGATATCATTATATTCGGGAGGAGTATGAGAAGAATGCTATCGACATATGTTACGTTACCTCTGATGAAAATGCAGCAGACATATTAACAAAAGTTTTATCTAAAAACAAACACTTACATGGTTGTAATCTTTTAAAATTAAAATTGTAATTTTTCTTTAAATTTTTCTTAAATGTATTTGGCTTGAGGGGGAGTTTGTTCAGAACTGGCAACACTTGTCACAAGCCTAATACATAAAACTGTCATACATTTAAAATGTATAACTCTAACATATTTATTGCACTTTAAATTATATTCATTCCAATAACTTTCATCGTTAAGTAAGGTCATAAAAATTGAAAAGAAAACCTTTAATATTTAAATAAACTGAATTTACTTATAATACTTAAATACCAGCTCTTTGTCTTTTTATTGTTGATAATCCTCTAATACTTTTTACTCAAGTGCTAACAAATTTAAAATAGTGAGTGTCCATACATTCACATCGCTTGTTTTTGTTTTCTTTATTTTCTTTTTTTTTTTTTGTTAATTATTTACGCTGACTCAAAAATTTATTTATTTGCCCCAATAATAAACACACACACACACTTGTATAAAAACTTTATGTAAACAAATAAAATTGTCGCAATAGTCCAATGAACCACACTGGTCAATGCACCAATAATAAATTGTAAACTTAGCAATGATTATTAAAAAAAATATCACATGAATGTATGTATGTTTAACTAAATGAGCAGCGTTCCCATTTATCCAAAGGGAACACACTATAGAATAAAAAAAAAAAACAACAAATTGTAAACTTAGCAATAATTTAGTATTTAAGAAAGAAAATTTATCAATAAAATTGTCAGAAATTCACAACTCGTTAGTGTCTCGACTTCTTTCCACTTTTTCTCCGCTGCAACCAAGTTCAAGTGCTTGAGTTGCTCCAAATTTTATCTTTTTGATACTGCCTTGATAAAACCCCCAACACAAATTCATTGAAGGACAAAAGAGTCCATTCAATATACATTTGGTGACCCCTAGTTCTTTTTATAGAACATACAAAACACGTAACCTCGCGAATTACGTCAGATCCTGCAACATTAAACAGGATCAACGTATCAATTTGCTGCAAAAATTGGATAGTTGTCCACACAGCAATCAGCAATAGTCATTTGGGTCCTGAAAATTATCAGGATCAACAAAGCAACTCGCAACCGCAGTCAGAGAACCAATCAACGGATCATCGGTGCATTGTGCTAGCTTCAGAAAATGGCAGAAAAAAAATCAGTATGGACGTATTGGCTCAATCCCGACGCGAAACGGGTGATATCATACAGGGAATCATAAAAAATTATAAGAAGAACTCACAGTCCAGGAAGACCCTAGAGTACTATAAGGAACGCCTTAGGAGGTTGAATAGCGCATGGGCGGATTTCGAGATAACTGACAACAAAATACGTTGTCTTGAAAATCCACCATTAAACCACGACTATTTTGTCAGTAATTACTACACTGACATAGCGGCGCTCGTGGAAAAATACAGGCAGGAATTTTAGTCGACAATGATGAAAACACCAGTTAACCAGCAAAAAGGTCCAACCAATCCAGAAGCAGAGTATCAACATCAAGAACTGGCCGCCGCTAAGTCAACTATAACAATGGCAAGGACACAAGCTCATCATCAGCCTCCACAAATTCAACAGCAGGATATGGCTTTCCCAACACCTACTCCATCCGCAAGAGCGTCGCAAATTACCTTATCCATTAGAAGACAAAACGTAATGATATCGTCTCTAAAACGGGTAATCACAACGGACCCAACAGCAACAAACATGAAATTGAAAGAGAAGCTATGGGAACAGATCCAGGAGCTACATTTCTCAATTTGGGATAACTGTGTCAACCCACTCGAAGAAGGATATGACATGGACTCGTACACGGATCTAGAAAAAATGGTGATACAAAACTTCAAACATACAACAGTACCTACAGCACAATACAGGGCAGAGTGTGCACAAACGAACGCGTTGCCACTTCCCAAAATTACAACTCCGAAATTCGACGGGGATTATTTGAAATGGCCTACGTTCGCTGATCTTTTTTCACAGCTGGTAGTCAACCAAAACATTCCCGTTGTGCAGAAAATATGGTATCTCAAGGCGAACGTAACCGGTGAAGCTGAAAAACTCATCAGCCATCTTTCCGCCACAGCTGATAATTATGAGACAGCCTGGAAAGCATTCCAAGACCGGTACAACAATAAGCGTGTACTGGTATCAACACTAATGCAGAAACTAATCGATCACCCGTCATCTGGGACGTCAGCAGCCTCCATAAAACAACTACATGATGTTACTCAAGAGTGTCTGCATGCCCTCAACAATATAGGGGTGGACACTTCTTCATGGAGTCCAATGCTGCTTCATCTTCTCATAAAAAAGTTAAATCGGGGTCTTCACTCGCAATATGAAAAAACAATAGAAAATCCAAAGGAATTGCAGCTTGTGAGCTAATTCCTAGAATTGCTAGACCCGGTTTCAATCAATGGAAGCCATGGGGCAAAAGGAAAAAGGGTCAGCCAAGTCGTGCGCTTCAGTAGCTTCAACACACCAAGGCAATGTGGCATGCACGCTATGCAACGACGGCACTCACAAAAAAAGGTATCATTAGCCGCATCAACTAAAACAGCGGGGGGCGCAGGGCCTTCATCTTCAACGTCACCATCTCAGGCGACCAACGACATAGAAGCTACCTCATTAGCAGCATCTAATAATCAACAAGCAAGTTCGTACGTGATACTCAGCACAGCAGTTGTGAAAATACAAGCAAATGGAACAGAAGTGGAATGCCGTGCTTTACTCGACTCCGGATCACAAGTCAATTTCATCACGGAACGTCTAGTAAAATGTCTCGGCATTTCCAGATAGATTTCGAATATAAGCATCAATGGAATTGGTTCAACAAATACAAAGACAAGGCACCGAGTAAATGTAGGACTCAAATCCCGAATTAACAAGTATTCGACGAGACTTGAGGCCTTTGTTCTGCCACGTATATTGTCACCACAACCATCACAGTTCATCAATACTGACAAATGGCCACTACCCAAAAATGTGGCACTCGCTGATCCAGCTTTCAACCACCCCGATAGAATCGAAATTCTGCTGGGCGCAGAACACTATCACGACTTGCTAGAGATCGGACAAATAAAATTGGCAAATCAGCTTCCAACAATGCTGAACACTGTATTCGGATGGATAGTTTCTGGAAAAATACAGGAGGAACAACCCAACAATCTGACGTGCGGAATATGCACCGCTGATGAATCACTTGATGCTTCCATCGCCCGACTTTGGGAACTAGAAGAGATCAAAACATCCAGTAAACCAATGTCCATCGAAGATAAACAATGCGAAAATCACTACGAACAACACACCATAAAGGATAATCAAAACCGATTTGTGGTGCAGATTCCTTTCCATCAAAGTCCTGAGGCTTTAGGTGACTCACACGGAATCGCAATCAATCGCTTCTTTTCTCTGGAACGGCGATTGCAGAAAACCCCGGAATTAAAAGCTCAATATGCTAATTTCATGGAAGAATACGAAAAGCTGGGACACATGACAAAGATACCAGCAAAAGCGATTCGCTCTCCAAACTATTTCATTCCACATCACTGCGTGCAACGACCGGAAAGCTCAACCACAAAGCTTCGGGTCGTATTTGATGCTTCAGCAAAAACTTCATCGGGACACTCACTGAATGACCTAATGTACACAGGTCCAACTGTTCAAAGTGACTTGTTCTCCATACTTCTACGGTTCAGGTTGCCCAAATATGTATTCACAACTGACATCGAGAATACGGTACCCGCAGGCGTCGCAATTTCTCCAAGAGAACTTTTACGTTGATGATGGCCTGGGTGGATCCGATAGCCTGGTGACAGCGTTAACACTACAACAGCAACTCATACAAATCATGAAGGAGAATGGCTTTAACCAACGCAAATGGTGTGCCAATAACCCACAATTGTTGCAGTACATTTCGAAAGGAGATCAGGAAGTCAATTTAGATTTTGAAAGCTCAAAGGTGGATTCGATCAAGACGTTAGGCCTCACATGGCTCCCAAAGGATGACACCTTCTGCGTAAAGGTCAACATTGACTCGGTTCGGAGAATCACTAAAAGATCGGTCACATCCGATCTAGCAAGGCTTTTTGATCCGTTGGGGTTATTATCACCAGTCATAATAACAGCAAAAATATTTATACAAGAGTTATGGGAATTAAAGTTTGACTGGGATCAGTCGCTGCCAGAATCGTTACACACTAAATGGGCTACATTCAGAAACGACCTGAACGCGTTAAAAACTCACATTGGTAAGGGAAAGGTGCCCCAGTCGATGCAACTACACATCTTCACCGATGCATCAGAAAAAGCATACGGCGCAGTGGCATACATCCAATCCACATTCAAGGATGGAACCACCATGACTCGAATTCTTTGCGCAAAATCTCGGGTCGCCCCTCTTAAGCGACAAACTATACCAAGGTTGGAACTCTGCGCGGCAGTACTTGGAGCTCAACTTGCATCAAGAATCAAAACTGATCTTCAATTATCATGTCCTGCCTGGTTCTGGACCGACTCAGAAATCGTTCTGGCCTGGATTAATTCATCATCTGCCGCATTTCATAGATTTGTGGCAAACAGACTTGCGATCATTCAAGAGTCAACAAAAGCAGATCAATGGCGTCATGTTGGCTCAAAAAGTAATCCAGCCGATGTTTTATCTCGCGGGATTTCACCAGCCGTTCTAAAAGATTGTGCACTTTGGTTCTGTGGCCCTCTGTTTCTACACGGAAACGAGTCGATGTGGCCACCCACATACAATTCACAACTGGCAATCCCAACGGAACTAGAAAGAAAACGTAAGGCGCCTGAGGCTCTTGTCACTTCAGTAGCTTCATCTGACTTTATGTATCTAATAAGACACAACAACTCATTTGCCCGTCTACAACGCATTATTGCTTATATGCTGCGTTTCAGTAATCGATGCAGGCGCAAGGACATCAATCAACAGACTTAGCAGGCACTTACCACAATCGAACTAGACACTGCCCTGATGTACATAGTCAGGGGGATGCAAGATTCGGACTTCAAGGAAGAGATTGACCAGCTAAAAAAATATCAAGAATTGCGCGGAACAATTTCAAAACTCATCTTTGAAATGGTCCATCAGGAGAATAAGCATTGTGGAGCGCAAACTCTGCTGGGAATCGTACGACAGCGATTCTGGCCACTGAAAGGAAAAATAATGGCTCGAAATACTGTTCACCGTTGCATAAGATGTACCAGAGCTAAGCCAGTACTGCTCAACCAAGTCATGTGAAACCTGCCTTCAACACGGGTAACACCAGCACGACCGTTCATTAATACCGGAGTTGACTACTGTGGCCCTCTAACAGTCCACTACAAGCTGCGGGGATAAAGGCCACATAAGGCCTACATTGCAGTCTTTTGCTGCTTCGCGACAAAGGCTGTGCACCTAGAATCAGTGAGCGACCTCACAACTGAGGCCTTCATAGGTGCCCTCAAAAGATTCAGTTTACGCATGAAAACCCTTCATGTCTGCAGGGCATGAAACCCCTACATAGTTTTTTTTTTTGCAATAGCGAGTTCGTTGACTCGTTATATGTTTTTTTGTAACATCAACAGGCGGTTGAGTGGTTAGTTGCTTATGCACTTTTATTATTTTGACCAGTCGAGTATTGAGAGCAATAAAAAGAGGTTGATTACTAACCCAAAAGTATTTTTTATTACATGCCAATTAAACTTCAAATTTAAAAATGAAAATAATAAAAGTGTTCTTTTTTTTGATTTCCTCAACTTAAGTTTTCCATATGAAAAGAATTATTGTGAAGCAAAAATAATTATTGTGAAATACTTATGTGAAAATAATTACAACTAGTGAAGAAACGTTGTATACCTATTTAACCCTACAAACACAGTTATTAAATAAATATTTTGTCTTAACTTTAAAACACGTTTTTTTTCTTCTTAAGAAGTCCAAGTGGAAAAAAAGGGAACGTGGTTCCTTTGTGATTTGAAACTCTAAGTAGCGATTGCGGACAGAATAAGTTGCACCATCCAACGTGTCTCGAGTGTTATCTAAATTGAAGTTGCCCTCAAGTGGAAAGCGTGAAGTTTCTTGGGCAGTTGTTTTTTGATGCCTTAACTAGCCCATCAACCATCTTAAGATCTGATGGAAAAGCTTCTATCAAGTGTGGAAAGTAGTGTAATTTTGTGGTGACAGTATCGTTACCTGCCGGATATAGCAAAGCCCAAGCGATTTCATCAGACAGACGCATTGTACCCGAAATCACCTTCACGTGTAAGTCAGGACGGTCGGCGCAGCCACCGCAATCCCATCACCCATCACCATCGCCACACCATTATACCAACATCGGTAAGTCCAGCCAATTACTTCTACCACCCCTATATATATTTTACCCCGTGTACCCATACAGATTCATTGGACGACGAGGCCACTGCCAAAGAGTATATTGTGATAACGCAACAAATTTTGCTGGAGCGAAAAATAAGTTACCAGAGCTGTCAGAGGTCATACACACCCCTGCTGCGCAAGAAGCCATTACAAACGCCTGCAACAACAAGGGTATCCAGTTCAATTGCATCCCGCCAAGAGCACCACACTTTGGTGGCCTCTGGGAAGCAGCTGTCAAATCAGCCAAGCATCTTCTGGTAAGAAGCGCAGCAAATGCTTCCCTAACTTATGAGGAACTTGAAACATTAATCGTAGAAATCGAGGCAATACTGAATTCAAGGCCCATCTCTCCAATGTCAAACGATCCAAATGACATTGGCGCGCTGACCCCGGGACATTTTCTGATCGGTGAACCAATCACGGCCCAAGTTGACGCACAAGCAAGGCCAGCGGCGTCGAGCCCGGCCACTAGATGGAAACTGGTCTCCCAACTTAAGCATAATTTCTGGAGAAGATGGTCCCGAGACTATCTAAATGAATTACAGTATCGCAACAAATGGCAAGAGCAGTCGAAAAATCATGAACCAGGATCCATTGTCGTCATAAAAGAAGATAATGCTCCAGTAATGCAGTGGCCACTAGGGCATGTCATAAAGACATACAGAGGAAAAGACAACACAGTTAAAGTTGCAGATGTAAAAACAGCCTCCGGTGTGCTCAAACGAGCCACCCACTATCTGGCACCACTGCAGAGACTCAAACAAGACACCACTAGCGAAGAACAACTAACCACGTCGCAGCCAGTTGGCACAGATGAGGAAGAGGAACAAGCTTCGCTAACTTCACAAGACGAGAGTCCATGCAGGAAAAAACGAAAGACAGTCACCTCCAGTGTAATGATGACCATGTTCGTTGCATTACTAGCTCTTCCACTAATCTGCAACGCGAATAAAATAGAAATAACTAAGTTTCAACCAAACATTGGCATACATTTTGAAGGCATCGGCACAACACGAATTTCACGGTCAGAATGGAAAATTATAACATATTATGAATTACAACCGTACTGGCGAGAAATGCAGAGTTTCACAAATGGCACGGCATCCCTACAGCATCTATGTACCCTCGTATCTCAAAAAACAACATGTATAAGCGTTCTCCAAAGTCTCAAATTTGGCTTCTCAGATCTTAAAGATGGAAACACTTTACTGAAGAACAAAAGAAATAAACGTGGTGCAGTGGATATCGTGGGAAATGTTGCCAACTCATTGTTTGGGGTACTGGATTCAACCTATGCTGAACAAATGTCGAACACCATCGAACAGATCAAGGAAGATGAAACTTATCTAATGCAACTGTTAAAAAACCAGACCTCATTCATAGACTCAACCCTCAACATCTTTAAGCAAGATGAAACTCCTTTCCAGAGCAAATTCGACAACCTCGACGAGCAAGTAAACAGAATTGACTCCAGGTTACGCGACAACGAACAACAAGGACATGAACTTAAGTTAATACAAAGTTTTGTTCTACTAGCTACACAATTGTTATTGATGTCAGCAAGACTACACCGAACTCAAACAGCAATAATCACGGCATTTTCTGACTCTCAACATGGCAAGATCAGCCCATTATTGCTGTCACCATCACAACTTCAAGCCGAGCTGATACAAGTGAGAAATAACTTACCCTCAGCACTACAACTACCAGTCAATCAGAACAATCTGCTTCAGCTCTATAAAATCATGAACGTGAAGGGAGGAATCGCAAACAATCACATAATTTTCCATATAACAACTCCTCTATGTGATCCAGAGACGTTGGAACTTTTTAAACTGCACCCGATACCAGCTCTTCTCCACAACACGATGACAGCTATCCAGCCATGCAGTCAAATCATCGCCATAAACGCTCACCAAGATGAATATTATACGTTGACTGAACAGCAATGGGCATCTTGCACACCATTAACAGAAGATAAAGTCTTGTGCTCAAGCATGCAGTCTAAATTCAATTCAGATGCAGCCAAATGCCTATGTGAAATTTCGTTGCTGAACAATGTCACTAGTACCAACTGCAACGTAACTCCGTTTGTAGAAAACACATCACTCATTCAATTGAACCACAACAATCAATGGATGTACACCATGCCGCACTCAACCCCTATAACCGACGCGTGCAGCAAAGAACACATTCGACTCAATCTACAGGGCACTGGACTAATAAAAATAAGCCCAGACTGCACACTTAAATACAAAGCTATGTTCATTCAGGGACACGAAATCTATTCAACATCCCTATACACATCATATACTGCTACTGCCAACATGAGTGAAATTAATTACCCAACCAAAGAAGAAGTCAGCAGTATTCACCTCAAAAGGTACATAGACCATATAAAAAATATATCGGATATCCAACAAGAATTACAACACCAGGTACCCTTCTTCTTACAATCGGAGTCATCATTGCGACAATCTACCAGAAGCTACAAGGTCGAAGAAGAAAAATAGGTCAACAAACCTCACCAGCAGCAATTTGCCAGCATGCAGCGTCATCAGAATTAACAGTAACAGTAGCTTGAACAACAAAGAAATAAAATTAAAACAAAAAAAAAACATCATTATTTTTTTAATACTTATATCATCTAGCGACTAGGTCAGGAACATTCAAACCATTGAAAATATCAAATATCAATACAATGTAATTTGTCGAACATAGCTTAACGGCGGGGAGCATGTTGGTTATTAGCTATATCGAAAAATTTTTTCCTGATTTTTTCATACTCTCGTATCCCAAATCGATTGGTATTATGGAAAAACTATCCTAAAAAAATTTCAGACGAATCAGTTTAGATTAAGACATGTCGCCACGCCCTCCAATGTTTGAAAAATTTTTTTTTTATTTATGTCTCATAATTTAAAAAATATTAATTTTATTAAAAATAATTACTTCAAAAAGTTATTGTCCGTGATGTTAGTAACAACATAGCTCTAAACGACTTTTCTGTAAATCGTATATTTAGAAAATAAACTACAAATTATCGAAAAAAAGCCCTTTACTTTATATTAACATGTCCATAAAATGCCCATTTGCTTCACAAACAGTGTTCTTTAGATTTTCATGTAAATATACTAACTTAAACAAGGAATGTAAAAAAATTCACCGTTGCTCTAGCATTTTTTGATTCAAGAGTACCGAACAGCACTAAAGCAAAAATGGTTGAAGCCCTTAAGAATGTTGGTGACGTTGATCAAAATATAAAGCGACCCATTATTGCTAATCAAAATATTTCAACCATCATAGACAATGGAATGGAACAATTTGTGTCCATGGAAACAAAACTTTTTTCGAAAGATTCCTTATAGATCAAGAGTTCTTAAAATCAAGCTCTGAAGATTGGGATGGAATTGCTTCTTTTGTTAAAGACAAAGAAATTATTGGGCAATTAAGGGTAGTCAACGACACTGCGGAAAGAGGAGTCAAACTAATGGAAGAATATAATTCATTACTGACAAAAAAATGAAGAGCAAAAACAATATGTACTAAAAGTTGTCCAAGATTATAGACGCAAATATCCCGGATGTACTAAAAAAACTATAACAAACTAGCATGAAAACAAAATTATAATATTTAGTAAAATAAAAATAAACAAATTGAATTTAAATTTGGTAGTATCCGATAATAACGTGTTTTCTTGATGAGTAAGTTAAAATATCAATATTGGTATTTTTGTTAGTTAGGGCGTTTTGCTTTTTGGGTGACGATATGTTTATACAGGATATGTCAAAAAGCTATTAGTAAACCAAAAATATTTGTTATGAATAAAGAAGTAAATATTTATTAAAGTATAATTTAGTTTTTGAAATTTTAGCCAAAAATTAAGGATTTTCTCAAACTTCGGTGGGCTGGCGACGTGCCTTAATCTTCTCTGATGGACCAAAAATTTTTGTTTTTGTAGTTTTTTACTAATAACCACCGATTTAGAATTTGAGACTTGATAAAATCCAACTTTTAATTTTAAGAACGACCCTAATGTTCATACATTCACATCGCTTGTTTTTGTTTTCTTTATTTTCTTCTTTTTTTTTGTTAATTATTTACGCTGACTCAAAAATTTATTTATTTGCCCCAATAATAAACACACACACACACTTGCATAAAAACTTTATGTAAACAAATAAAATTGTCGCAATAGTCCAATGAACCACACTGGTCAATGCACCAATAATAAATTGTAAACTTAGCAATGATTTATAAAAAAAATATCACATGTATGTATGTTTAACCAAATGAGGAGCGTTCCCATTTATCCAAAGGGAACACACTATAGAATAAAAAAAAACAACAAATTGTAAACTTAGCAATAATTAAGAATTTAAGAAAGAAAATTTATCAATAAAATTGTCAGAAATTCACAACTCGTTAGTGTCTCGACTTCTTTCCACTTTTTCTCCGCTGCAACCAAGTTCAAGTGCTTGAGTTGCTCCAAATTTTATCTTGGTGATACTGCCTCGATAAAAAACCCAACACAAATTCATTGAAGGACCAAAGAGTCCATTCAATATACAGTGAGAAATAAATATCCGTCAAGGTACAGAGAAAAAATAAATTTAAAAAAGTGAGAAACAAATATCCGTCAATATACGGAGAAAAATTAAATAAATTTAAAATATGTAGTAAGAAATATATATCCGTCAAGGTACGGCGAAAAAATAAATAAATTTAAAGTAGTGAGAAATAAATATCCGTCAAGTGAAGGATAATAAGCCAATTGAAAACTGTGAGTGCCCGTTATAAAACAAAAATATATATAAAAAAACAAATAAACTTAAAGCCGAAAAAAGGCAATAAAAAGCAGCAAGATCCAACCCAATAAAAACCCAAAAATAGTCCAGTTCTTACTGAAAAAATTGAATAGTCCATAAAACTTTAATTATAAATTAATATTCTAACCTTAATTTCTTTCCAAAGGATAGTCATATCACTAGTTGAGGTACGATACTCGATTACTCAAACTAGCAATTGGTAACAAAAGACGCGGAATCAGCAAAAATCCAAACAGGAGCATTTAAAATTGTCCATGTTATTTACATGGAGAAATATGACAAGAGACAAAGCGTAGCAACGTGTATTTATTATCGTGCGTGGTTTATTTAATTAATTTAAATACATAAATAATCTCTTAAAAAGCTTTCTAATTGCTTTTTGTTGTGTTTGCCACAAAAAGGAAAGAATATTGGGGTAACTCCCCCAAACTTAAGAAAGCAAAAACAAATGAGAGTCCGGCAACAAGTGCTAATAGATTTCGTTTATTGGCCGATACCGAGGAAACTTAAGAATTTTCTGTAAAAGAAAAAGTTCCACCAATAATTGTAGATTCTACTCACTAGTTTTCGGATATGATTGGTTTATTAGGTGAACAGTACACCTTTAAGAGGATGTCTGTTGGTACAAAAATTATGAAGAATTTTAAAATGGTGCTCTTTGGGTTAACCCGTTTAACTACTGAAATTATCAAAAATGAATTTGTCATTGAATTCAACATAACACCTGTAAGCGTTTCGGAAAAAAACAAAAAAATCTTTTGCTGATGATGCACTATGCATGATTAAATTCAATCGTCAACACGTCTCGAAAAATAAAGTTTTAAAAGTTAAATATTTCTGCAACATCGCATTGTACTGGAGGAGGTCACTTAAGGGTAATAGGGGTCCTACTCAATGTTTGAAATGCTCAATGTATGTATAGTCATGGAGTAAAAAACTGTCATAGAATTGCAGTATGTTCAGCCTGTGCCAGGAATCATGATTACGCTGAATTTTAGTTCGCATGATACTAGTGTGGTGTTTAAGTGTTACAACTGCGTAAAACAAGAATTTATGCATGTTAATCATAAGGCGGACGATCCCAGGTGTCCACTGCCGTCAGGAATACCTTGAGATCAGGCAACGTATTACCTCTAAGTCTAGACCGGTTAGTAAACGTACCAATACGTCATCCTTCAACATTGACGATGAGATATTTTCCTCAATTGCCAACCCAAGGAAGTAAGCAAAATTCATATGTTCTCAAAAATTTTAACTTCAGCGTACATGCCGCCGGCCAACTCTGCCGACTTTAAAGCGGATATTGAATTATTAACAAAAGAATGCACATCATACACATTGGAATTGTGTAACGAACAACGCTATTTTCCACCTTGGAAACCCATCCTAATATTCTTCAGTCAGATCATGTTCCAATCACATGTTCCATTTTATGTCAGATTCAGAATATGACAGAGACAGTTTCCTTGTACTACCGTGCAGACGGGTCAGCAATCAGGAACTGGGTTGATAGCGAAATAAGGAACCAACACATTGACCAAACCGTAAGTAATGTTGATGGCCTAGAGCAGTCCCTAGGTAAATTAACTTATATTGCAGAGAAACAAATACAAATAGTTTACATATTAAAGCAACTGAATAGACTTATTAACTACCACCTGAATGAGGTAAAATCACAAGTCTTTCTGCTAAAAAAAGTAATAAAGCTCGGGGCCTGGATGGAATTAATTCTATTATTCTTAAAAATAAGTCTGATTAATTCTTTGAAACATTAAGTAGTGTTTAGGTGAACATCATATTTATTTATCGCCCTTGTTCTAATCACCCGGGCTGTAGTGTTTTTGGTGGTTGTTTTTCATACTCTCTGTTCTTTCTTGTGTTCTTTTTTCATTTGCTCATCTTTTCGCTGCCACTACTTTATGTATGCGCAGCCGGTCTTAAGCTGAAGGTCCACACCATGCGTTCATGCGTCTGTCCTTTTTATGCATCTGACAAAAAAGTAGAATCAGTGTAATTGTAATTGACAAGCTACACAGAAAATCGCATAGAATGCATAGTTGTATCAACGCATGAAAGTAGGTTTACTTTCTACTTTTGTATCCGTCGCATGTGTGGTAAAAAAAAGTCAGCTGTTATTGATGGCCATGGATGACAAATCATATTTTATTTTCAATGTTATCGATAAATATGTTTGTGTGGTGGATTACTTTTTACTATATTTTTGCATTTAAAAAGGTTTTTAATAAGAGAAAAAGCTTTCGTTATAAAGATTGTATAAACTTTAAAGAATAAAATACATTAAAATTCATTTTAAGCACAATTTTACCACGAACAAAATTTGCCATTCTAGTTATCGATTACTTTCTGTTCTGAGTGTCATCTTTGTTGTGTTTATTATATGTAATATTTTTTTTTTTTTTTTTTTGAACAAATGAACTGGAAACTTATTAATACCGTGAAAAATCACGAAAATTTTTTAAATAAAAGCTTACTCCTCTATGAATTCTTTTAAATAAATTCTATTAAAATATCAATTACACTTTCCATTTTTGGCAAAATAGCTTTTCATTGATAAACATATTAGCACAACAGCTGATAAAAAAAACAAATTTGGCGCATAAAACGCATGGCATGTAACTTGAATTTAGAAACGCATAAAATGCATAAAAAGTATCATACGCATCTACGCATGAACGAATGGTGTGGACCTTCAGCTTTACATTCATTTACGCTAGACAATTATATTATTCTCAAAGCAACCACAGAACAAAGAACAACCACCAAAGACCTTAACATATTAAATATTAATTAATAATTAAATAAATAGGCCCAAAATAACGGGTTTTTGTTCTAACTATACCAACAAATAAACAAGTGTTTTCTTTGCAACATTTGCGTACTCAACTGACCTTGATTTGATGAATCTAACTTACCATTCTGCGGCCAATTCAGACCCCACCTTTACTTACTTGTAACTTTTGTTTAGAAAACCGATACTTTCCTCATATTTTTAAAAAGGCTCAAGGAATCCCTACCCTGAAAGCGGGGAAAACCCCCAAGCTACCTACTAGCTATAGACAAATTAGCATCTTGAGCTTAATAGACAAGATCTTTGAGAAGATTATTCATGTAAGATTGTTACACTTCTGTGATGACAATAACATTATAGAGAGTTTGATTTTCGTAAGAAACACTCCACTACACATCAGTTAAAAAGAGTCGTAAGCTTTATCGAAAATAATCAGCATAACCGTAGAAGTACTAGTGCTTGTTTCTTGATATTGAGAAAGCCTTTGACTATCTGGCATGATTACCTATCAACTATTTTGGATTTTCAATTTACCTCCAAAAGATAATTAAAGGTTTTTTTAGAAGGTCACAAGTTCATAGTTCGTACACTTTACCCAATATCTTGTTATACATAAAGATTATGAAGCAGCCTTATACGCTGACGATAGCGCGTTTATTTTTTGCGGTAGTCTCAAATGCGATAATTAAAAGAACGCAGAACTGTCTGCAATCGGCTCAAAGGTGATAAATGGAAAATTAAGGTCAACGACCTTAGAACGCAGGCTATAATATTTCCCTACAATAAGTCCCCTAAACCTATACCTACCTAACCTCTAAGATCTCAAGGAATTACTATTCCGCTAAAGGAAGATATTAACGGCCCTATTTATAAAGAAAAGTTGGCATGAAGTTAGCACACAGTTTATTTATAATACAATCACCAAACTGTGGCTGACAATTTGCTTAAATCTTGTTAACGAGTTGCCTACTGTTTGACAGCTTGTAAAAAAACAGCTGTTTAATGTCAAAAAATTTTTATAAGCAAAAGAAAAATCAAAAAATGTTGTGCGCAAATTAAATAAAACAAACACACATATTTTATGTAACATAAATTTTGTTTAAAAATTATATGTACTAACTTTTTCACCCTGATTACAATTTGGAGATCTTTTACCATTTTTTATCTTCATTTTGGTCTTTAAACACTTAATAACTTGAGGGAAAAAACTTTTATTGAAATATCAACAAATACTTCAGAGCTGATTTTCAAACAAATAGTTGGCTATTCTTACACTTTCCAGAGTTGATACTTAAATAATTTTTGACAGCTTAAAATTCGTTTTAAATAAGCTCTTTGCTTACCCTCTGCTAAGACAAAACGGTCTGCTAGTTAGCAGATCTCTGTCTGTGATGTATAAACAGTTGCTAAATTTTTGTTATAAATACGGCTGTAAATATCTAGGAGTTATTCTTGACAAAAAACTTAGTTTCAGACAACACGTAATCTATATATGCGATAAATCAATTAAGTGAGGCCGCGCGCTGTATCCCTTGCTCTGCAGGAGATCGAAGCATACAAACATAATTATAATGTATATAATATGTGCATTCGTCCAATCATGCCCTACGCTTGTCAGGTATGGTTTCATAAAGTTGCTAAAGCACATACATACATAGAGACTACAGGTAATACAGAACAAGAATCTAAAAATAATACATTGACTATCTCCGAGATACTCAACTAGGTTATTGCACAAAAATGTTTAATACATTTGCAATGGAAAGATTCAGAATGTCTGAATCTAAAACTATAAGGGATTTGCTAAGCAACCACTAAAATTCTTTCGTATCGAAAGAATCTAGTGATTGTTATTTTAAATTTCTTATACTTCCTTTTTTTTGGGTTTACACAAGGTTTTTTATATAAACAATTTTTCCTGTGATATTTTTACTATTGTCTTCATATTGAATTAATTAGATTTTAATTGCTGTAATACCTTTTCGTAAAATCGAATAAAGTGTACACTTGTTAAATAGTAATAAGAATTTAATAAAGAAAATTATAAAATAAAAATATGAAAAGATTTTGGAAGGTATTACCGAAGCCATCAGAGTAAATGTAAACATAAACAGCCCACTTCATGTAATTTTAACAAGTAAATGAAATTAAAAGCACGTTCGCTCGACTTAAGGTGCCCAAGCAAAAAAGATCGCTAGTCATTAACTTATCATTGGTAATGATCAATTCAGTGTGAATAACACAATTCATAATGACACAATAGAAAACAAAAACAATGCCACAAATATCATCTTTTTGCTTCAATGTACCATAAAAATTTACGTGAAGAAAACTATTGCTCCACAAACAACACTATGGGCCAGAAATGCATCACTGCGCTGCATCAGAAAATCAAACTTTTTTTAATGCCGATAAAAAATAATTTACATTTTTTTTTATTGTGTAACTATTATTTTTGTGGAGTATTTGTCAATTTTTGGTTCACAACTGCTTCACTGATATATATGTACATATTTAAGCATTTGAAGTCACTGATGCAGCGCAGTGAGTGATGCATTTCCGAGCAGGCCCTATGTCGTACTAGACGTAAAAATTGTGCTGATTGTTGGTAATTAAATTTAAAGTGAAAAAAACTAAAAAAATAAAAATAATAAATTGCGTTCAAAAAACTATATTAACAATAAATTATTGGCGCAGAAGTGAAATTAAATAAAAGAAGTAGGATATTTTATAAAACTATTTCAACGTTGTTAATTTGTACATATGTACATACATATATGTAAGTATGTACATACAAATGTCAAAGATATACACTTCTGCTATTTCTTTTTTTGCACGTGTTTGGTAATTTGAAAATTTTGAGTACTTTAATTTTCATTACTTGTAATCAAGGAATAAGTTTAACCAATTAATTAAAAAATATGGCTCCTGTGTATTTATGTGGTTCCTGTGAAATGAGTGTTGCTGGTAAACGAAGTTTGTTGTGTGCGGTTGTGAGGATTGGTTCCATGCTGACTGTGAAGGAATTGTTAAAGATGTGTTTTAAGTCCTTGATAAAAATCGTAATCTAAAGTTTACTTGCAAGAAATGTATGGTTAACCCTGTGGATACCACTGGGACTGATGTATCGTTTAAAAAGGAAATTCTTAAGGAGTTTTCAGAATTTAAAAAATAAAGTTTCATGCCGTGGATATTAAACATGTGCAAACTGAATTAAACAATAAAATGGAGTCTGTGGTTCGTGAGATTCGCATTGAGTTGACTATGACTGTAAACAACTTTAAAGAAGAAGTTCTGTCTTGTAAAAACTTAGTGGTAAATTATGCAAATGTTACGAGGAATTATCCAACAACGTATTGCAACACCGTTTAAATCATGCTGATGTTATAATTTCTGGTTTACCTAAGGAGTTTAAATTGTTGGAAAAAACTGTTTTTGATTTGTTTATTTATTTTAAAATTAGTATTGATGTAAAAGATATTTCCCAAGTTATTTACATTCGAAGAAATATATACATTCTGTTGAAATGTAATAATTTTTCACTTCGAGATCAATTGATGAAAGCCTATTTTAAAAGTAAAAAACTAATTTTGTCTGATTTTTATAAACATGAGAATGGTGAAGACATTAATAGTCGGGTCTATTTGAATGACAACCTTACTCCAATGGCTGCTAAATTATTTAAATTTTGTCGATCCCTAATGATAGAAAAGAAGATATGCAGTTTTAAAATGATGAACGGTGCAATACCCAAATGTAAAATTAAGGTGCTGCCCAATGATGAAACTAAATATTTTGACTTTGATCAATGCTTGGATTTTTTTAGTGAGGCTGTCTAGGATATTTTGTTATTATTTTTATTTTTTTTTTATTGTGATTGTTAAATTTTTTTGATACACATACATACATATATATTCTTTTTTCTCATATGTAAGTTATTATTTTTTTCTTTTTCTTCCTTCAAAAACTTTTTATTGTTTAATTATTATTTTTTCACGTTATTTCTCATAATGAGTTCATTGAAGGAGACTTGAATGTTAATATTAATTTTTTGTCTACTTCAAAAAACTTTGCAGTGTTGTATAAATTGATAATTATTAAAAGTCATTCAGTTATGTATAAACTTAAGTTTTGAATTTAATAACTAATAATCAGTATGTATTGAAAATAATTATTTCTTTCGTATATTTTTTTATTAAAAATTTAAAAATATTAATTATTATTAATTTATGTATATTTTTTATTTAACTTTTAAATGATTTTTTTCTTTTTTAATATAAGGTTCTCCCCACCAACTAAATCTCGCTACAGTTTTAATAATGTTAATTTGGGTCCCATTGCTAGTAGAGATGAGCGATATTTCCGTACCTGTGATTTAATCACTGTTACTGAAAAATCACGAATCACAGTTGTGACCAAATCTGTTAAGTAACAGGTACTTGCTAAGTTGTTATTTTCTTATTTTGTTTCATACTCAAATTTATGATATTTCACAGTTTGTGTGGGTAATAGCGTTTTTTGCACTCATGAATGTAATTGTTGCTATTTTTTCTTTTGTTCTCTCTTCTTCCTTTTTAGAATTTTTTTTACAGCCAATGTTTATTTGTTCAAGTATGTCCAACTAAACAGGTGATCGTTTTTGTTGCCTTATTTCTTTGTCAAACTCCATAACAAAAAATTTTCAAATATCCTAGAACAAAAATAAAAGTTGTGATCACAATCACAGTTTTAAATAACAGTGATTTTAAAATCACGTTCACTAATCACGATGTTCCTTAAAAATCACGGGATCGCTCATCTCTAATTGCTAGTGATAATACTTTTCTGACAGCAGCTCTTGCTGCAAATTGTGCTAATTTCAATGTTGGTCACATTAATGCTCAAAAATTAATTAAAAAATATAACATCTTATGTCAGTCTCTGTCAGGCATTTGTCGTGTAAAGACGTGTTATTTTTGTCGGTATACTTTCGCATTTAGTGTTTTCGATCCACTGCAAGTTGGTGTGAACCACGTGTTTTCTTTCTTTTGATAAGAAAGAGAATTTTGTTTCTTTAATAAAACAATATTTTTTTTTTTATTTTCCTTGATTTGATATTTGACGTTTGGTATTCGTAGAAGGGCCTTTGGAGTGTGGGCGACATGAACGGGGTTTATCCCCCGGACTATAACCGCTTTCGGGAACTTGACTTCTCCTCCGGGAAAAATAAAACAAACAGAAACAAGAGAATAAGATCTGAAGATTTTGTTCCACTTCCGGAAATAACACCAAACCAAGACAACCTCCCACGTTACTTAGTTGCATCGGTTATTTCTTTAAAGGAACATGTACAGGTACTCCCGCTAGCTTCCCATAACGTCTTTCAAGTGGAAAGAGGTCTTAACTTTATTTCGCGCGACCGTCTAGAAGTCAAAGAGATGAAAAGTGGTGATCTTCTAATCAAAGTTTCTGATATCAAAACTGCTGAAAAATTTCTTAAATCTAACTTCATTGACTGTATTCCTGTAAAAATATCTTTGCATAAAACACTTAACACCACTCAAGGCCGTATATTTTCAAGAAAAATAATGGAAATATCAGAAGAAGAATTATTGGAATCGTTAAAAGATCAACAAGTTGTAGAGGTACGCAAAATTAACAAAAAAGAAAACGAAAAAATCGTGGCTACAGGTGCAGCAATAATTACTTTTAACCTTTTCAATCGTCCTGAGTTTTTGAGGCTTGGCTGGGAGAGGGTGCCGGTTGACGAATATATCCCTAATCCCATGAAGTGCTTAAACTGCCAGAGACTGGGTCATACAAAAAAGTGGTGCAAAAGTGTTGAACAATGTCGAGAATGTGGTTACGCAGAGAAACATGAAACATGCACTCGTAAATACTGTGTCAACTGCCAAGTAGAAACCCATCCCTCGTATGACCCAGAATGCCCTACATTCTGGAAGCATAAGTCGGTTAATTATATCAGAATTTCTAGAAAATGTACAACACGTGACGCATGGAAGGTTTTTAATGATAACCCCACTTTAAATATGATTCAACCAACTAAAAGAAACGGTAAAAGAAATCCTACATACGCACAAATAGCAAACAACAACAATACAACAACTATACAAAATCCTACAGCAATGGAAACTTCTACACACAGCAAAAATAAACAAACAGAAAATCAAAACAAACATGCAGACAAAATAAAACCAACATCATCAAACTCTTTTACAACAAACATCTTTGCTCACTCAAAAGACAACAACAACATCGGCTTTACAACTCAACCAACACAAATACAACCAGATATAAACACCACTGATTTTTTAAATAAAACCACTGTAACTCTTCAAAGTCAAAACCCCCAATCAACAATACAAAATTCCATTTCACAAATAATTGCTCTTACTAATAATCAATCAGAGCAAAATACTAACACAACAACAAACGAAAAAGGAAACAAAAATGTTACGTCAATTTTTTGTTGACTTCTTCAGGGGAACATCTATTAAAATATTTTTATTATTGTTACAAACATTTTTTTTAATACAATTGTAATTTTACTTACTTATTAAAGTGTGTATATATTACATTAGATAAAAAATGAGAAAACTAAATAATTTCTAATTATTAAATTTATTGTTGACATTAATTTTAATTTGTGTAATTTAAACTTGGTCGTTAATAAATTATCCTATTGCCACCCTGTAACTTGCGCTTATTTTGTCTGTATCTTCTTTCATGTTCATTGTTTTTTCTCTTTTCTGTTGGATGCGTAAACTCTCCAATGTATATCTTTTCCTTTCTGTTTTTTCCTTGTCTAAAATTCGTATATTGTCGAAGTCAGCTGTGTGGTTGTTTTCAAATATATGTTGTGCCAAGGCTGTTGAATGTTTATGTTTTTCGATGTCATTTTTGTGTTCCTTTATTCTCGTTTCCAAGTTTCGTTTTGTTGTTCCTATGTAAATCTTGTCGCATTTGTTATTTTCGTTTCCCTTGCATTGTATTTCGTATACTACATTGTTTTGTTGTTGTTTATTAATAATGGTTTTTGTTTTTGTAAATATTGTGTTTAATGTGGTATTGGCTTTGTAGGCAAAATTTATGCTTTTGTTTTCAATTGTTTTTCTTATGTTTTTATTATCTGTTAGTCCAGGGATGTATGGTACACTGAAGAAAATTTTTTGTTCTTTATTATTGTTTAAGTTTTCATTTATGTCATTTTTGTTCTTTAATTTTCTAATCATTTCATCTATAAGTGTGTTCGTTAATTTTGTTGGAAAATTATTATTTGTTAAGGTGTTTTTGATATGTGCAATATTCTCCTTGTGAAATTGTTCGTCACTTGTTTTTATCACCCTGGCGATGAAATTTTTTGCCGTATTAATTATTTGACTTTTAGGTTGCGTCGAGTTGAAATTTATCATTCTTCCAGATGCAATGTCTTTTTTGTACCAATTGAAGATTATTTTGTTGTTTTTTCTATATAGTTTAGTGTCTAAGTATGCTATAGAGTTATTAGTTTCAATTTCCATGGTAAATTGTATTTTTTTATTATAGTTGTTAAAATTTTTTAGAATTTCTTCTTTGTCGTCCACTTTAACTATGGCCAGTATGTCATCTACATATTTTTTTATGTATTTAATTTCTACATTGTTGTTTTTTAACTTTGTAAGGGTTTCATCCAGTAAGTCGTCTAATATTATATCCGCAATTGTAGGAGAAAGAGGATTACCCATTGGCATTCCAAAAATTTGACTATAAATGTCCTTATCGTAAATGAAATAGTTGTTTTCTATAATGCAAAATCGAAGGATCTTAATAAATGTTGGCTTTGATATTTTTGTATGTTTCTCTATCATTTTCCATTTTTTAATAATTATGTTAATTGCTTTGTTGATAGGTATATTAGTAAAAAGTGATATGACGTCTAGTGAAATTAGAATCTCTCCATCATTAAGAATGATGTCCTTGAGTTCTCTTAGATCGTTCGAATTTTTTATATTAAAATCTTTAGAAACTATGTTTTTTAAAATTTGACCTATGTGTTTAGAAAGTCCATAGCAAGGAACCTGCATAGACGAAACTATGGGTCTTAAGGGTGTCCCTGTTTTGTGTATTTTGGGTAGACCATAAATTCTAGGAGCTATTCCAGCTGTACAATTTAGTTGTTTTTTCTGCCATTCATTTATGCATTGGCTGTTAAAAAGATCTGTTATCATTTTGTTGTTATCTCTTTGTAGTTTTGATGTTGGGTCAATTCTAAGTTTACGATATGTGTTTTTATCATCCAATAGTTCCTCCATTTTTCTTTCATAGTCGTTTTTGTATATTGCTACCGTTTTGTTGCCTTTGTCAGCTTGAACTATAATCATATTTTTGTTTCTGCTCAGAAAGTCTTTTGTTTTTCTGTAGGTCGTTAGTATAAATTTTTCTTTCGGTGTGTTTCTCATATTTCTTTTGAATCGTGTCACTTCATTTGCCAGTTTTGTTCTTGCTATTTCCTTTTCTTTATCTCCATTGTCTCCTATTATTTGAATACATTGGTCTATGTCTGCTATAGTATGTAGAGGGGAAAAATTGTCTTTGTTTACAGGAAGAGCAAATTTCTTTCCTAACGATAACATCCATTTTGACTCCGTAGGTATCTCAATACTCGTTTTATTTTCCAACCAGTCGTTGTTGAATTTAAAACCATGTGTTTTTAACTGTTTTTCTTTCAGTGTGTCAAATTTTTGTTTTTGTCCATCTTTAATATTCTTATTCAAGTAATTTAGTCTATTCTTTTGTTTGTCCATGAATGCGTTGTAATCTTCTTCTGTCAATAAGTTTCTTAAGCCATCTTTCAAATGATGAATGTGTCTTCTAATAATAGTGATGTTAGTATTTGTTTGAGAGATTTCCAAGTTTAAAATTTTGTTATGAAAATTTTGTTCGATGCCTTTAAGTTTTCTTATTATTTTGTTACATGTGAATAGTTTTGTTACCTGTGTGGTTGTGTGTTTTGTATGATTTGGTATAATGCCATAACTTCTACATGATAAGATGAATTTTAATCTGTTTTGTTGTTGCGTTAATTTTTTGATCTCATTACAATACTCTTTAAGTGTACTGCATGTTTGTATATCATACTTAAATGTTATGTGTTGAAAGTAGTTTTTCATATTGTTGTTTGTAAGTTATATTTTGTTGATGTTAAATAGTTTTTCTATTTCGGCAAGCTCTCCGATTTTTGTATATATTTTATTTATTTTTTGGCCAAGGTGTTAATTTTGAAGTTTTAAATATTTTCGTAAGCTAATAAGGCCTAAATTTTTTCATTGTAAATTAAAAACACATTTAATTACATTTTTCCCAACGTTTCGTCAATTTTTTGTTGACTTCTTCAGGGGAACATCTATTAAAATATTTTTATTATTGTTACAAACATTTTTTTTAATACAATTGTAATTTTACTTACTTATTAAAGTGTGTATATATTACATTAGATAAAAAATGAGAAAACTAAATAATTTCTAATTATTAAATGTTATTTCTGACGATATTTTTATTAAAGACAAGGAGGGCAATTCTGACACATCTTTAAATGATTACGTTTTTTCGAATACAAATAAGGACATCACTGAAGAAATGATCGTTCAAGATATAAATGATGGTCTAGGACTTAACACGCCACCAATGAACACGGATGATAAGGCAGATAACAATATAGATTCACCATGTACTCAAAGGTACAAACAGTTTCCTCAACTTAATGTGTTAATTACTCCAAACACATTAAGAAATACACAGCAACAGCCCTCAAAGGGCAAGAACAAAAAATAAACTTTTATGACTTCCGACTTTAACATAACAATACTCCAGTGGAATATGCAAGGCTTTGTAAACAACAAATATGCTCTTGAGCTTTTAGTAGCAAGGCATAAACCAAACATCATTGCTCTTCAGGAGACACATATTGTAGGGAAAACCAGACATTTGCTACATTTACCAGGATACCAAGTATTTCACCACAACAATATTGATTATGACTATGCAAAATCAGGTATAGCAATTCTTGTTAAAACAAATTTAAACGTGACAGGGCATATAAAATCTATAGGCACCCTGCTCTTCCAAAAAATAATAATTAGGAATCATGAGGAACTTCATATTACAAATATCTACAAAGAAAATAATGTGAACTTATCGGCATCAATTATAGACAATATATCTGTCAACAAAAATGTGCATAATATATTGCTTGGAGATTTTAACTCTCAAAATGTATTATGGGGTTCGTCCTCAAACTCCCCAAATGGCAGAATTTTTGAGGAATTTGCAAATGACAACAATTTGGTAGTATTGAATGATGGATCACCCACCCTACTTAATACTAGAAGTACTTTAACTGCTGTCGATGTTTCTATGTCATCCACTGATCTTGCTCCAAGTTTGAATTGGACTTGCTGCTGATCACTTTGCTATTAAGATTACGAATAATATCGAAATTGTTAATAGGAAATTTTCCTCACGTTTCATGGACAGAAAAGCTAACTGGCCTCTTTTTGAAAAGAGAGCAGCTTTAGTTGAAGGTCAATTTGAAAGATCTCCTAACATCAACAGAGAGGCAGCTCAGTTGAAACGCATCATAAGAAAAGCAGCTAACGAATCCATCCCGCTCAGCCGGAAACCTAGGGATAAGAATAACCCCGCATGGTTTAATTCGGATATTACCAATTTAATTCGTTTGAGGCAAGAGGCATGGATAATTTTTAAAAGGAATCGCAGTAATGATCATCTAATTGAATATAAAAGATTATGTGCAAAAATTAAAAGAGAATGTAGAATAGCCAAGAGAAAAACATGGGAAAATTTTCTCAACTCTCTTAACCCCTCAATGGATGTAAGGGTTCTGTGGGGTAAAGTCAACAATTTAAGAGCCAATCGTATTCAAAGTTTTCCCAATATATGTGTGGGTGATAGCAACCTTACACACCCTTTAGACATTGCTGACGGGTTTGCACGTTTTTGGTCCTCCCTTAGCTCGGATGCAGCATTCGACCCTGAGGTCATAGCTATAAAAAAAAATTTGGATATTGAAAATCTTCTACCAACAAATCAACATTTTATAGCAATGGACCAAGAAATCCGATTGCCTGAATTAAATGATATCATGAAAACTTTAAAAGGATCTACTCCATCACGTGATAAAATCACTTATGCCATGATAAAAAATGCACCCGATGTCATAAAAACACGCCTTTGTGGACTTTACAACAACATACTATCCACTGGTACCTTTCCGCAGGATTGGAAGACTGCTGTGCTATCGCCGATACCAAAACCCGGAAAAAATCCAAACAGTGTAGAAGGTTATAGGCCTATTTCGTTGCTGCCAGTTTTATCAAAGGTATTAGAAAAAATTTTGGCCAGACGCTTTTGGAGGTACACAAGTCACCATCTGTCTAACTTACAACACGCCTTTATACCTAGACATGGAGTTCACAGCATCTGTCATCAGCTGGAGGAAGTCCTGCGTCAAAACCTGAAAAAGGGTAATCATAATTTGGTACTTTCAGAGGACATTGAGAGGGCTTTTGACCGGGTTGTGTCCGCATACATCATAATGGAGCTCTATGAATGGGGAGTACCAATAGGTATCCTTAAATTAATAGATTCTTTCCTCAGAAACCGCACGGTAACGGTTAAAGTGGATGGTTATTTTTCAATGACGCAATCACTGGATAATGGTGTGCCCCAGGGCTCTTCATTATCCGTGGTATTATACTCCGCGTACGCAAACTCGTTAGCCAGAGCTGTGGAAAACCTTCCAGGCATCGACTACATTGGACTCTATGCCGACAATATTTTTGCAGTGGCTTCCGGTAGTCCGGAAAATGTTCAATTAAATCTAAACAATCTGGATATAAAAATACGTCAATGGGCCAAGAGCAGAGGCGCTGTTATACCAGTCCATAAATCTGATATTCTTCACGTTTGCAGAAAGAAAAACTGTGCTCAAAATATTTCTATTAGGGACGTTAATATCCAAATTTCGGATCAATTACGAATCTTAGGTTTGTTCTTTACTAAAAATCTCCTATGGAACAGTCATGTAAAACAGTTAACTTATAAACTAAGCAAAATTAACAACCTGCTGAAGCTCATTTGTTCAAGGAACAAAGGACCACATATGGAAACAGCCCTTAACATCTGTCGTTCCCTAACGATCGGTACAATTTTGCATGGTATAACCATTTACGGTTGGACTTCAAAGAAAAACATAGATAAAATTAATACCTCCATCAACAACTGCTTCAGAACAGCCTCTGGTCTGCTTCGTACAACACCGCTTGAAAAATTGAGAGCTGAGGCTAAATTCACGGATTTTCGTACACTTTTGGAAAAAACTGCTGTTGGAATAGCATCCAGGGCGATTACCATTTCATCTGATGGCCTACATAAATCTTTTTGGAAGAACCTTAACTCAGCAAGAAACTGTGCAAACTCTGCCACTGATAACGTTATCTCCATCTTGAGAACTTCAAAAATTTCGTTACCACAGAAACCAACAACACCAAGATCTTAAAATGCCATTGTTCAGACAGATGATAGTCTAAGTTTTTTCATCAAAAACAACACTGATCCAATGTGCTTCAAGAGAATGTTCTCTCAAAAATTATTGTCTTTTTCTCCAAATATGATTTACTATACGGATGGTTCCTTTTCCAATAGTGCAACATCTTATGCCATAGTTAGACAAATATTACCCACTCATTTTGAGACTATTAAAGAATCTCGATTACCAGATCATACGGGAATTTTCATGGCAGAGATCGCCGCTTTAAAAACAGCCATTGATCTTGCAACCCAGCATGGGGGGAAAACATTAATTTGTACGGATAGCCTGAGCGCAACCCACGCTATAATGAAAAATCGCAACGGGGCTTACGATAATATAATACAGTTGGAGAATGAAACTCACCAAATCCTAATACTGTGGATTCCCTCACACATTGGAATTCCGGGAAATGAAAAGGCAGATTATAGTGCTAAAAGGGCACTAAACTTACCCCAGATAACGGAAACTCCATGTTTCCGACCCGAAGTCTACGGAACATATCATCAACGAGACCTGCATACAACAGCAATTTAACCAGGTCTGAATGTATTATGTTAGCCCGCCTAAGGGTGGGTAAATGCATATTTAACTCAAAACACTACTATGAGAAAACTGAACCACAAAAATGTCTCAACTGTAATGTTATACTTGACGTCCCACATTTGTTTACTTTTTGCCCGGTCTCGGAGACTGAACAATCGCTGGAAGAGATTCTCGATTGTACGACTACCAAAAACATCACGAAGATCAAGAGAAGACTACAACAACAAAACATTCAGGATGTCTAGTCGGAATTATATTGCAAGTTTATTTTATCCTCCACTTTTTAAAAGATTATCTAACCATTCTAAATATTGAAATGTAAATATGTACAATGTATATATGTATATATGTATAGTTATAATTTTCGCTTAATTTTCTGAAATACGAGCGCATATGGTCTTGTCACCGGCGCCTTTTTTACTATATTTTGTAAATTTATTTTATAAAATATATTGTGTATAAATAAATAAATAACATCTTATGAATAACAGCTCTAGAATCAGATGAGTTATCAGATATAATATTCGTAAATAAACATTTGTTAAAACTAAATTGTATAGGTAGTATAGTAAAGTTTTAAAATTATAATAAAATTCCGTATGATATATTCTTTTCCTACATTGTTCAATTTGATACTTCTATTATTTTCGGAGCAAATGATGTTGATGCTTAATTAGATTCATTTACTTTGATGCTAAATGACCTTCATGATATGGTACCGGTTTCTAGAATAAATTGTAATTATGATGATACTAAATTTATAAAACTGAGTAATGTTGTGCATGCAAGGTCTTTAAGAGATCTAGCGTTTCAGGCTTATCGTAATAGTCCTACTGTTTTAAATTGGAAAATATACTGTAAATATAGGAATAAGGCAAAGTCAACCATGAGAAGAGAAAAGAGAAACTGTGGTATACGTTTCTTGGATGCTGTTGATAACAAACTGATTTGGAAAAGCCTAAAAGAGCTTGGCTGTGCAAGAAGTGATAATTCTTTAAGTATGATTGATGTTGAATTGTTAAATAACAGATTCTTAGGCAACTTTAGAACGAGCAGGATTAATAGTTTTGAATTTCTTGATTTTGGCAGTGAAATTGAATCTTTTTCTTTTCGAATTGTTACTGAAGATGAACTGATTCTGGCTATTGAGCAAATCAAATGCTGTCGGTCATGATATGTGTTGGATGGTAACCCTATAGTATTATTGTTTCTGTACACTTCCTAAATATATTAAAACCCATGTGAATATGTATTAGTAATAGAATTAATTGTATTAATTTTCAATCCACTGAATAAAGAAGCTATTGAAGATTATAACACTGGCGACGAGGAGAAAAAAAAAAGAAAATTATTAATTGCAAAATAAAAGAAGTAATAAAAAAGAATCTCAAATTTCAATCAACAATTAAATTTTCTTTTCCAAATAAAAATAAAATCTGATACGAGAATAATAAAAAACGCAATGGAGGCAGCCTTAGCACAACTCATAGAACAACTGAAAGTGCAACAGCATCAAGACAGTTTGGCCATGCAGAATTTAATGAAGACATTGGCTCCAGCTAAAAATCAAGACAACGATAAAGGAACCAGTCCAGAATTTCTAATAGAGGCACTTGCATCGAACATTACCGAGTTTCATCATGATGAACATAACCTCACATTCAACATGTACTCAAGGTATGAGGATTTGTTCATCGTAGATGCGGCAAAACTCGATGATGCAGCCAAAGTTCGACTGTTGCTTAGGAAGCTAAGTCCAATGGTGCACAGCAAATATACAAATTATATTTTGCCAAAACACGCTCGTGATTTTTCGTTTAAAAAAACTGTTGAAAAACTTACCACATTGGTTGATCTTCATACTTCGCAGTTCAATATAAGGTACAATTGTATGCAAATTACAAAAGACTCAGCTACCGATTTTATTACATACGCCGGCATCGTCAATCGACAATGTGAACTTTTTAAACTTAATGATCTGACACTTGATCAGTTTAAATGTTTAATATTTGTCATGGAGTTAAAATCAACAACAGAATACGACATGCGTACTAAAATGCTTAACAAATTAGAGAGTGAAGGTGATAAAGTAACACTGGATCTACTATCAACAGAATGTCAGCGTATGATAAATTTTAAAGTGGACACAGGGCTTATAGAAAAGCCTAAATCAGAGGCTTTGGTGAAACAAATCCATACAAATAAAAAGACAAAAACAGCACCTAAATATCCATGCATGTTTTGTGCTGACATGCACTACGCAAATGAGTGTACATATGTATAAAAAGCATACATGTGAACAGCGCAGCGTAGTTGGTCACAAAGAAGGGTACTGCAATGTTTCTAAAAATAAAATGAAAACAATAAAACCAAATACAAACAATCGTTTTCCAAAGCAAAAAGGTTTTAACAAAAAAACAAAAAGTACAAACTTTGAAACAAAAAGCATTTTTGCAGTTAACAAAATTGGCACACAAAGAAAATATATTTGTGTTGAAGTCAATAATACCATGCTTGGACTACAGTTCGACACAGATTCCGACATAACCATTATATCGGAAAGCACGTTTCAAAAACTTCAAGTAAATAATGCAACAGACGTCAAAAACACTGCCAAAAGCGCAACAGGAAAATTGCCACTATCAAAACAATTTGTATGTAATTCAAAATTTCAAGACAAACATGCGGTTGTAACCTGTTACGTAACACCACTACATGATTTTAATGTATAAGGACTTCAGTGGATCGAAGCTTTAGAGCTGAATAAGATGACCATCGGCAACATTTGCAATACTGTGAAAGCACAGTTGCGGGGAAGTTCTTATAATTTTACTGAAAAAATCTCAATTTTAAAAAACTCTTTTTCAGACGTATTCGACGAAAAATTTGGGTTGTGTACAAAAATGAAAGCGCATTTAACAGTCAAACAAAATCAAGAACCGGTTTTTCGTCCTAAACGTCCAGTGGCATATGCGGTTGAAAACATGGTGGAGGCAGAACTGCAGAGGCTGCAAGATACAGGCGTAATTTCTCAAGTAAATTATTCTGTGTGGGCGGCACCTATCGTTGTTATCAGAAAACCGAATGGGTCTGTTCGAATATGTGCCGACTTTTCTACAGGGTTAAACGACGCTCTGGAATCTCACCAGTATCCGTTTCCCATGCCTGAAGATATAAAAAAATGCAAAATTTTTCAGTCACATCGATCTGTCTGACGCGTTTCTCCAAATTGAAGTTGACGACGAGTCAAAACAACTACTAACAATAAACACCAACAAGGGGTTTTTTCGTTATAATCGTATGGTATTTGAAGTAAAAACTTTTCAGGCCATATTTCAGCAGATTATGGAAAAGGCTAACAGGTATGGCAAACGTAGCAGCATACATCGATGATATTTTTGTTTCGGGGAGAGATGAAACCGAACATAATCAGAACTTAAACGAAGTTCTACGTCGTATCCAAGATTATGGATTTAAAATTAAATTTTCAAAATGTAAATTTTTCGCAACCGAAGTAAGGTACCTCGGGTACATTATAAATCAACAAGGTCTGCAACCGGACCCAGATCGTATTTCAGCTATTCAACGAATGCCTGAACCAGGTAACGTTACTGAACTCCGTTCATTTCTGTGTGCTATAAATTTGTATGGCAAATTCGTTAAAAAAATGCGAACTCTTAGAGGTCCTCTGGATGAATTGCTTAAATCCAATGTGAAATGGCATTGGACACAAAATCATAGTAAATGTGTTTTAAAGCTGAAAGAAGTGCTTTCGTCAAAATTGCTGTTAACGCATTATGACCCATCAAAACAAATCATTGTTGCAGCTGACGCCTCAAATTATGGTTTGGGGGCATGCATTCTTCACGAATATGCGGATGGAACTATCAAAACTATTTGCCATGCGTCAAGATCGTTAACGCCAACAGAAAAGTCTTATAGCCAGATGGAGAAGGAAGCTTTAGCCTTCGTTTTCGCAGTAACAAAATTCCACAAAATGATATTTGGGAGAAGGTTCAAACTTAATACTGACCACAAGCCATTACTCACATTTTTTGGTAGAAAATCTGGTATAGCAGTACATCAAGCGAATAGACTACAGCGATGGGCAGTTCAACTTTTAGCATATGATTTCGACATCAGTTTTATTTCAACAAATAGTTTTGGATATGCTGATGTTTTATCACGTCTGATTGATAAACAACAGTTCAACACAGAAGAATACGTCATTGCCTCAATTCAGTTTGAAAAAGAAGTAAAACAATTTTTTTACGACAATTTTGATAAATTGCCACTAACACACAAGATGGTAAAGTATGAAACACAAAAAGATCCAATTTTAAAACAAATTTTTCAATTTATTAAAAGTAAATGGCCAGTCAACAGTACTGACATTGAATTAAAACCAACAAAGTATTGGTTCAAAATTGTCACAATTGTGCAGCTGTCGCTAAAATCCCAACGAAAACAACGCTCCATCCTTAGCCAACACCTTCGGAACCATGGGAACGTTTGCATATAGACTACGCTGGTCCAATTGATGGGCATTATTTTTTGGTGATAGTTGATGCACTGTCCAAATGGCCAGAAATAATTCCAACAACAACAATAACTTCTCAACAAACCATTAAAATGCTTAAAGAAGTTTTTTCATGTTTCGGACTGCCGCAAGTAATTGTATCCGATAACGGAACTCAATTTAAAAGCGCACAATTTGAAGAATTTATTATGCAAAATGGTATTAAACACATATCCAGCCTTTGCTGCAATAGAGTAATAACTGAAAAACCAAATATTTGAGCTCATGTATTTAATTCTTTAATTCCCAGGGGAACATAGGGTCGCCTAGAGGCAAAAAATGTTAGTAAATCGCCATATCGATTCTTCATATTGTGTGAAAATTTCAAACAAATATGTTATATACTCAACTCTTGAGAGGAGAATTAAATTGTAAGGTGTTAGAAAATTCTAAATTAAGATATTACTCTATTGCAGCAAAGGCTCGATATGTTCCAGCCCTTATTACCCAAAGTCAAATGGGTTTGTCGACACTTTTAAAAGAATGATTGGAAAAATGAAAGGAGAGGGGACAGTACGTGAAAATTTACACATTTTTGCAAAACTACCGGTCAACAGCAAACCCAAATACACCAGACAAGAAATCACCAGCTGAAGTAATATTTGTTAAGAAAAAGCGCATCACTCTTGATCTATTGAAACCACGTAAAGAAAACAAAAATTTACAATCAACTTACAAATACAAAGTTGCTCAACAGTTTAATAATAAACATGGTGCAAAACTAAGATGATGAACAAGACGATGTGTATGCAAAAGTCTACAAAGGAAACAACAACTTTTGTTGGAGTCCTGCTAAAATAATTGAACACATTGGTATTGTGATGTACAACGTTTTATTAAACAATGGTAAGCTAATCCGCTCCCATGTAAACCAATTAAGAAAAAGATATGATGAAGACAACAGCGACAGCGATGAAAGAGACTGGAATATAGCCTTAGATGTTTATAACAATCCTGTTTCGGAAGAAAATGAACCAGATACAGATTCTACAACTGCTCCCAGCTCTTCAGGTATGACTACAGATGTAAAAACTACAGATCTACCAACGCCAATTTCAAGAAATCTCAGAGACAACGACGTCCTTCAAATCGCTACAGCCCGAGTAACAACTAAAAAGGGGAGGTGTTGGGTGGTAACCCTATAGTATTATTGTTTCTGCACACTTCCTTAATATATTAAAACCCATGTGAATATGTATTAGTAATAGAATTTATTGTATTAATTTTTACGCCACTGAATAAAGAAGATATTGAAGATTATAACAATATGATTCCTATGAAATTTGTTAAGCTTATTTATCCCCTAATATCAAATTTGTTACTGCATATCGTTAATACAATATTTACAGCCTCATCTTTCCCTAAATTATGGAAACTGGCAAGAATTGTACGCATTCATAAAGCTTCTAATTGTGATATTGATGAATTAAGACCGATAAGTATATTACCAGCATTATCTTAGCTTAACAAAATAACCACAATTCTAATTATTATCTAAGATAGTTGAGAATTTGATAAAAATGCAAATTTTATGTTATTTTGATCAATATACTTTACTACACCAAAATCATTTTGCTTTTCGTAAGAATTACAACCTCAGTATTAATATCTTTGACTGATTCTATAAGAAAAAATTTAAATGAACGTAAACGGTGTGTAATCGTTTCATTAGACCTTATTAAAGCATTTGATTGTATTGATCATTACCTTCTGTTATGTAAATTAAGAGATAAATATAATTTTTCTGCAACAGCTTGTAAACTAATTTTATCCTATCTATCTGATCGATCGCAATTTACTTCGCTAAATGATGTTAATTCTAGTATTGGTTTTGCTACTTCTGGTGTTCCCCAGGGCTCTGTACTGGGCCCCTTGGTTTTTATAATATTTCTTAACGAATGTGTTGGACTAATGTGCAATGACTTTTGCAGGGCATTTGTATTTGCAGATGATGTTATGCTATTATTTTCTGATACAAACAGCCTTGACTTATTTGAATCGTCTATTAATAATATTTGAGTCTAATTTCTAATTGGATCTTAACAAATAATCTTTTAATAAACCCTACTAAGACTAAGGCCATACAGTTTGTTCAGCACCCTCAAATTTGTATTGCGGGTGTACCTATACAATATGTTGATCATTTGAAATGTCTTGGAATTTACTTGGATCAAAAACTGTCTTTTGAACGACATGTTAATCACATTTCTAGTAAAGTCTCTTTCATCTTAAGAAGATTATATTCGTTTAGCTCATATATGCCTAGATTTTGTTACGGATTTTTTTTCTCCATCTTTTGAATCATGATTTTTACCCTCACCCAATATGTTGGGTCATGCAACCATACCCCTTTAATTTCGTCATTATATACATATATATTTTCTGTATTTCTTACTGACCACAAATTTTTGCCCTTACCTAATATATATTAAAACACGCAACTGTACCATTAAATTGCATCATCATGCGCCTAACATGCATTGTTTTTATTTTCGCGTACTTATATTGTATTCTTTTACCATTCGCATATTTACGCTTACGGTATCATGCCAATGTCTTTCAGTTGGTAACAACTCTCATCCTGATGTAAAAACAAAATCGTTTTTACATCATAACATACAACCAGTGGCCTGATACCACCGTTAACAGAAAACCTGTTTTGAGTAATGTAACCTTGGTTGTCATTGCGCATGATTTAATTTTTCTTATTACTTCTTCCTCTGAAAAATACATACAAACGTTCTCGCAACCTGCACTGCGTATGAGGCTTATGAAGAGAAAAAATGACCAACACTAATGTAGAGTTTTTTTTCCCATCACATTTGCAGTGTACACATACATACACACACCTGTACGTGTGTTTTATCTCTCCGCGACAACAAAAAAAATTAGGGCGAAAGATGGAATGGCAAGTGAGGAAACAATTTTTTTTTATGAATGAAATGCATTCTAATAAGAATGATGATAAAATTTTAAGTCAGTTGATTTTGGGCAGTGGTCAGAGTAGTTGGACAAGTGCATTTAAGTTTCGGAAAAAAAAAAGAACATGAGAAAATCCTTAAGAAAATAATGAGATTTGTGTTGCAACTTGATAATTTAAGTTTTAAAAAAAAAATATCAAACAAATGTTTAAAAGAAATTATAAAGATTGTAAAACTAACTTTTTCTAAGTGCAGTAAAGTGATGTTTAAGATGCTTCCTTTTGCTACATAAAGAAAATATGTAATAATCCAACAAAACGAAAATATTTTCTGCACTTCAATTACCCAAACAAAGGAATTATTTTCTAAAACACAAATCACACCAATAACTTGCAACGTTTTTATTAATAATTTGTACCTATTAGTTTGCCTTGAAGTGATTTAAACAAAATTTTATTAACTGTTAAGTAATTTATATGATACAGTGGCTACTAAAGAATACTACCAAGTTGTTTAATTAATGAAAAGCTTAAAAAATTTACCAACTAAGTTTAAATTAATTAACGCAAAAATTTAAGGAAAAAAAAAACCCTCCAATTATAACTATTTATGTGCATCAACAACAAGTGGTGATGAATGAACAAATTAAAAATCCACAAAAATTATTGTAGTTTTCGTAGTGAACAAATATGTTTGACTTTGTAATTAAATAAAAAGTACATTAATCATTTGAAATAAAAGCAAACACTAAACTATTAGAAAAATAAGATTTTTATTATATACTGTGTAAAATAAATTATATCTTATTATCAGTTATTAGCAATAAACATGAAACTTATTAATTGTGAAATGAAAATATGTATATACCTTCATACAAATAAATATGTTTTAAATACAAAGCCATATTGTGTCCGTCAAAAGCCTGCCAACTTGCATTTCGTGTGAAGTAAAGTTAAATTTCAAGTCTAATCGTGCCTCAGTAGATAATTTGGTCAAGAGGAAATTCTGTATAAAAATTGCGAAGAAAAGGAATTTTAAAGGAAAACACAGCAAAAGAAAAAAATCAACGCAACGCAAGAAAATCGCCAGGAGTATACTTCCTTTTTACGGGCAAACCACGTAGCAACAGTATTTAAGGTATTATTAGAAATATTGTCATAAAAAAAAAAAAAAAGAAATTAAAACCTTTACTGTTATTAATAATATTTAGATATTAATGTCATTACCCACTATTCTTATTTTCTTTAATACTATCATAAAATTATTTTTATCATTAGCGTTTCCAGCATTATATTTAATAACACTTAATTAGTTTAGGATATTTGCTCAATAAAAGCTATGGACTACATACACTTTTTTTTATAAACTAAAATGAGTTGCTAATTTTTTTTCTTTTAATGGATGCTAGGAAGAACCATGCCATGGTAAGTAGAACTTAATGTAACGGATTGTTTTGTACGGGACAGGGTAAAATATATTGTAGGGTACTAGCCTGTCATAGGGTGGTGTAGGGAATAGCGTACCCCTATATGGCGCAACACCTAGCCATATCATCACGCAGTGTGATGGTTTACTTAGTCACTTCTTCTTTCTCCTCAACAGCGGTAAATTTAGATTCCTTTATATATTAAACTTCTGAATATTGGTTTTTCTGTACTGTGTAATTTCGTGATATTGTAAACATACTTCCAGGGGTGTGAAGTGTGGATATGCTTACGTGCCAAAACCCTGATTGAGGTCAAATTTTGCTTATTGAGCTAGCGGGCCATCTTTTATATCCCCCTCAGCTGGTATTAGATCGTTATTTGATTTTTTTTAAAAGTTTTGTAACGGCGCGTAACATATATGGCGCCCAACGTAAAGCCACCTGTACGGTGAAACAAGTTTTTTCTTGTTTAGACTACAGTGAAAAGCCACTGTAGAAAGGAAAAGAGGAAATGACTATATATTTTATTTAAATTCGTAACTTTTCTTGTAAATATTTAATTTAGTGCTTCGGTTGTAGAGTCATGAATTCTGGGATTCCGTAACCTGGATTCAATTGCCATGCAAACCATGGTACGCGTAAAATAATACTTAATGTTTTTTTCGACTGTGTATTTCCATCCAATTTTGTTTTTTGATTATAGGCATTATTGCAAGTCTGGAACTGATTCCAAGTAGAAGTCAGTATTATCGCGGTGATAATACTATGTTCATAGGACAGAATGTAGCACAAACCTTAATTATCTAAGCCCTTGCCTGACTGTCTCTTTTAAAAACGGTAGGCACGATGTTAGATAATCCAGGTTTGAAATCATGTGTTTTACACACCACAGTTTTTTTAAAAAAATGTTTACGGAACAATGTAATTTTAGGGAATAATTGTCGAGACATCATATTCTGTCATAGAAACAGACTTGATGGTCGATGAAGTAGGGAGAGACAGGATACACGATATCATAGCCTTTTTACGAATATTTCTTTTTATTACGATTACGAATTTTTTTTATTATTTACAAAAACAATCGTTATACGTACCACCGCCGGTTCTTTCTAGCATCCAAATTTTTATGAAAATTTAAAACTTGTAAACTACGAAAAAATAAAATCTTTCTTTATAAATTGGAATTTATAAAGAAACAAAAAAAAAAAAAAACACAAATAACGAAATATTTTAAAAAGAATTTAAATGAATTTAAAATTTATTTCCATTAAAAGTATATTTGATAAAAAATTTTTTTTTACGTCTAAAATTTAAATAAAATTTGCCATTGAAATTTGAATTTGTAGAAATATTATATTTTTTTTAAAGGAAAAAGAAAAAAATTGAAAAGAAACAAGCTTTTTACTATTTGTGCATTTTCAAATTTTTTCTATTTCCTTACAAACACTTTTGAACATTTTTTTTCTTGCACTTTTCCAAATTTTTTTCCATAATTTGAACATTCTTTCTGCCCAAGAGATTTTTTTTTGAATTGGTGAATTCGTTAACCCTTTGGTTACGAATATAGAATTGCTGACACCTTTTCAATTTTCCTTAACATTTTAAGCATTTTTGTCAGATCCGAATTTTTTTCTCATTTGCTCATTCCACTCGCGTCCTAAATTGATATGATTATTTGCCTTAATTAAAAAGTTTTTGATTTAAAATACGGTTTGATTAACCTTGTCAGGTAGCACTTTTTTTCTTCTATAGTTGTTTGGTGCATTATGCACAAATATAACACGCGATCCGGCACAGATAAAAGTAAACCAGTTACGCGCAATACCAACCCCATTCAGGCATCATCTAGTGTGAGAGGTAGGTCTTCTGTAGGAGCGCGGAATATTAAACCCGCTACGTTAGTAAAAGGTCGCGGTCGAACCTCATTAGGTCAAAGGTCGAGTAGTACGGTCAGTTTAGGGACTTCGCGGTCGGACACAAGTATAAGAGCGGTAAGGACATCTTCGGTTCCAAGATCACTTAATTCTAGTGCTCAATCGGACAGAAGTCTTAACGACAGGGAAGTTTCAAATTGTGAGATACTCGAGAGATCTCTATCTGATTTGACTACGGAAAATTTGCGGAATTTGGTGCATCCAATCGGTTTTATTGACAATCAGCCCATTTTGAACGAAAATTTGATTATGGCCACAAGGAATAGTACGGTTCTTCCACCCTCGCAAGAGGATGGCGCACAGTCGTCAGATACGGGTAACATGGACGCTCTGATTAACTATATAAGAGACGCCATGAGGAGTACTCAGGAGGAGTTCAGACGAGAGCTGAACGAGATTAGGAGGGATCTGGGGCAGCCCAGAGGTTCAAGGACGACGAACGAGTCTCCGGAAATTAATTCCCAAAGTTCCAATATGAATTCGAACGCTTCATCGGCGTCATTGTTTATAAAATTGAAAGATTGGAATGTCTCGTTTAGCGGTGACGAAGACGTATCTGATTTCTTATTTAAAATAGATACCCTTACTGAGCGTAGTCAATGTCCATTAGACTATCTAATGGCAAATTTCCATATATTTTTAAAGGGCAAGGCGGAAACTTGGTGTTTGGATGTACATCAAACAAAACCCCAGGGCAACGTATCCACTATTGAAAAAGGCAATAACTAGACAATTTGGTGCATTGGAAAGCGACTTGGACATCTTGATGAAGATTTCATCACGAAAACAGCTTCCGAAAGAAAGCTATGACGATTTCCATTCCACCATAGTTAAATTAAATTTGAAATTGGGAACCCCTATGGACGATAATGCCCTTATAAAAATTATTAGAAAGAATGTTAGGCCCGAATTACTGAATATGACTTTTGTTTCAAGACCCGATGATTTGGATTCATATCGTGATTTGCTCAGGGAAGCTGAGAAATCTTTACGGGCAAATAGCACTTTAAAATATCCGATTAATAGACCCCGTCAAGTGGACGAAGTTTCCATTGATTCATCTGATCCCATACGCGACGATATTTCTGAGGACGAATTTGACCCACAGGTAGAGGCGTTAAATATAGGTAGGCCTTATGTCAGGGGAGATTATTCCCGAATTATATGTTGGAATTGCTTGAATTCAGGGCATAGCTATATCTATTGCCAAGAAAAGACTCGATCCCTTTTCTGTTTCAAATGTGGACAAAGGGGTGTTACTACACCGGAGTGTAAAAATCCACACCAGGGAAACAGGCGTCGGAGCGAGTGGGCAACCGGGGATGCTCGTTCCTCGAAATAAAACCCGAGTTGAATTTGGATAATGAGAGTAAACCGTCACAGAGGGCTTTACTCTCCGGTCCACCAAAACCACCTGACATACCAACATTTTTTAAACCTGCCATTTCGAAACAAATTTTAAAATGTCGTAAGCGGTACGCCATTAGGAAAACGTATAGAAAAATTTTAGAAACTACTTGCTTGACTACCTCTGATGATGGAAGACCATATGCTAGGATTAAAATTTTTGATACTGAACTATCATGCCTTTTGGACTCAGGGGCAAATGTGACAGTCTTGGGAAAAGGAAGTTTAGAATTTTTGGCAAATAATAACATTCAATTTGATAACTTTCGTTCATGCATATCCACGGCAAATGGATCGAAAAACCCAGTTTTAGGCCACTGTACACTTCCAGTAACTTTCAAAGGAGTTACTAAACCAATCGTTTTTTATATAGTGCCATCTTTGTCCCAAGTAGCTTACCTAGGTGTGGACTTTTGGAAGGCGTATGCTATAGCGCCACAAATATTTCCATCTATTGACTGTTTAGAGGTAAACAAAAAACCTGATTTAATCTTTCATGATCTTTCTTCAGAGCAAAAACAGCAACTTGAAAACGTTATTTTGAATTTTCCTTCATACGAAAAACTAGGGCTTGGCAGCACTCAGCTTTTAGAACACCATATTGACACGGGAGATGCTACGCCAGTTAAGTCGAAACATTACCCCTTATCTCCTCCTAAGCAGGCCGAAATATACGGCGAACTTGATAGACTATTGGCTTTAGGCGTAATAGAGGAGTCAAATTCTCCATGGTGTAGTCCTATTGTTGCTGTTTCTAAGCCAGGTAAAATAAGACTGTGTTTAGACTGCCGGAAATTAAATGAACTGACCAAGAAAGACTCGTATCCGCTTCCCCATATCAATGGGCTGTTAAGTCGTCTAAAGGATACCCACTACATCAGTGGCATAGATTTGAAGGATGCGTTTCATCAAATCAAATTGTCTGAAAGTTCTAAGGAAAAGATAGCTTTTGCCGTGCCAGGTAGGGCCTTATATCAATATAGAGTCATGCCTTTTGGCGTTTGTAACGGACCTCAGACGATGAGCCGCCTGATGGACAGAGTCATTCCGTCCAGATTACGTGACAATGTTTTTATATATTTAGACGACCTTCTCGTGTGTAGTTCGGACTTCGACAGTCATATGCATTTATTAGGTGAAGTTGCACAGTGTCTAAAATCTGCCGGTCTTACGATAAACGTAGGTAAAAGTAAATTTTGCCAACGTGAGATAAAGTATCTCGGATATCGTATTGGAGGTGGCGAATTGAAAGTTGACCCTGAAAAGGTAGAAGCAATGATTAATGTTCCTTTACCTAAAACCCCGCGGCAAGTTAGACGTTTCATAGGTATGGCAAACTGGTACCGCTCGTTTATCAAAAATTTTTCCGATCTTGCAGGACCACTAACTGATTGCTTACGCAAATCCAACAAACCCTTTCGTCTCAGCTCTGAAGCTGTTGAATCTTTTGACAAATTGAAACAAGCCCTTTCAAGCGCCCCTATATTAGCTCAGCCAGATTTCAACCGGGAATTCGTCATTCAGTGTGACGCATCACAAATAGGTGTAGGTGGAGTTTTGTACCAGCTAGATGACGAGGGCAAGGAACACCCGATCGCATTCGTGTCCCAAAAGCTGAATAAGGCCCAGCGGAACTACACGGTGACGGAGCTGGAATGCTTGGCGGCCGTAATTTGCGTGAAAAGATTTAGGCAGTATGTTGAGGGACTTCCTTTTAAGGTTATCACGGACCACTCGAGTCTACGCTGGCTTATGGGTCAGAAGGACCTACATGGTAGACTAGCTCGGTGGAGCCTTAAGCTTCAAAATTTTGTATTTACCATTGAACATCGTAAGGGTTCATTAAACGTAGTACCGGATACCTTGTCTCGATTTGACGTTGACGAAATTCAAATTTGCCCTTCTTCACCCGAAATAGACCTTAAATCGCCAGAATTCAATGACCCAGAGTATAGCAAAATTAGGGAAGAGATAGTCAAAAGTATAGACCTGTTGCCAGACCTGCACATCTCGGGAAACCACGTATATAAGCGGGTTAAATTTCGAAACGGAAATGATACAGAGAAAGACCTCTGGAGATTGTGGTTACCTAGAACTTTGGTAGATGAAGTAATAAAATCAGCTCACGGCGAAGGTTGTCATGGCGGTTACTTTAAGACATTGAGTCGAATTAGGCAAAAGTATTTTTGGCCGAAAATGGCACACGACGTAAAGTTATTTGTTAATAATTGCGACACGTGTAAAATGATAAAACCACCTAACCATGTGTTACGCCCACCTATGGGAAATCAAACCCTAACCAATCGACCTTTCCAAAGGCTATATTGCGATTTCTTGGGTCCTTATCCATGCACCAAGTCGAAAAATTGCCAGTTATTTATACTTATTGACCATTTAACGAAATTTTTGTTTTTGAAGCCTTTACGATCCGCAACGTCAAGTAACGTAATAGAATTTTTCCAAAATGAGATTTTTTGCACATACGGTGTGCCGCAGTATGTCCATAGTGACAACGCGAAGCAGTTTACGTCGAAAGAAATAACAGAATTTTTTCATCACGCATATTACCACCGGCTTCTATTCACCACAGGCGAATGCTTCCGAGCGCGAGTTACATATTCACTCCTTTGTCTAATAGTATTGGCTGGTAGAAGTGTAGGGAACCAACATCATATTACATTTATATTTTATGTTCCCACATTTTTTCCAGACAGTAATATTAAACGCTTAAAATAAATATAATATTACAATTTTCTATTCCCATAGTTTAGCTTTTTTACAAATACAAAATTATTTTTAATTAAAAAATTTAGTCTTAAGATTCATTTAAAATAAATAAGACGTTCTAAAGAACGTCAGAAAACAAATACTTATATATTTTGTTTTATTTAAAAACTGTTTCTCCCCAAACAGTTAACTGGCGCAGTCGGTTTCGCGAACCATATTTAATAATTTTGGAAAAAATTAAGTTTTAAACCTTTTTTTTTAAATTAACCAAAATTAGAAAGAGAACTTTAAAAGAATATATATTTGTGAGAAGAAAGAAACCCATATTTAATAATTTTGAGAAAAAGTAAAGTGTTAAATCCTTATTTATACAAACAAAAAAAAAATTAGAAAGAGAACTTTAAAAGTATATATTTGTGAGAAGAAAGAAACCCATATTTAATAACTTTGAGAAAAAGTAAAATATACGGGTAAGGACATCAACCCACGTCTTCAAAGATGGTTGGTTCAATTGGGAGAATATAATATGAAAATCAATTATATAAAAGGTGAACTAAACAAAGTTGCCGATTTCTTGAGTCGTATTAATTCTGACACTAATGAAATTAATTACTTAACAGAAAATGACTCCGATGATACAAACGATAATAGGGATCAAGATTCATTGTTGGTACACACTGATCATTCTCTGGATGAAAACTCAATCGAAAGTTTACGAGAGTTTAATGAGAAAGTTTCAAGAATTCAATCAGAAATCTTTTATAAAACTGAAGATGTTACAAACATCAAGATCAGAATGTATAACAAATTTGAAAGTATTGTAAGTATTGACTTAGTTAACGAAACATCAAACTTCGGTGAAATGCTTTTAAGGTTACAAAAAAGAGCTAACAATAATGGCATTTATATTATAGAATGGGCAAAGAATGATCCATTTTTTTCTATATGCTCTGTTCAGAACTTTAAAAACCATTGTAACAAAGTACTTACTACCTTGAAAATTTTGTTGGTTGATCAGTCAGAAGACGGTGAGACCATACACTCTCAAGAGGAAGATCTAGGCGATAGTGTTCCAATATTAGATACGGTGGTTAATCGTTTTAAAACTCAAATTATAATACTAGATGTTAAGGAGGTAGTCACTGAAACAATTTTTGGTAAAAAACGAATTTACATAGACAGAAACGACATCGCGAATAAAAATATTTCAAATATTTTAAGAAGGGAGGTTGCTAAAGGAAAAATAGGAATATTTTCCAAATTGAATGATCACGAATATTACAAGGTTCAACTGAAGTTGATAGAAGAATTTCCTGACAAAAAGAACTTTAAATTTGTTAAGTGTTCTAAATTTGCCAAAGATATTGTTGAGGAAAACGACCTAAAAAAACAAATAGCATTGTTTCACAAATTCGAAACGGGCCATGCTGGCATAATTCCAACTTACGAAAAAATTAAACACAAAATATACAACCCTAATTTGAAAGAATTCGTACAAAAAGTAATAAATAATTGCGAAACTTGTTCCGGGGCTAAATACGATAGAAACCCAATAAAACCAAAATTCAAAATAACTGAAACCCCTTCCACCACGAATGAAATAATTCACGTCGATACTTACGTAAACAGTAAACATTCATTTATAATTTTTATCGACAAATTCTCAAAACATGTAATTTCATTCCATTTGCACGACAGAAACAGTCAAACCCTAGTTGGTAAAATTCGAGCATTTTTAGCCATCAAAGGTAAGATTACTAAATTTGTTTTAGATAATGAATTCAATAATGCGAATGTAAGGGACTACCTTGATCAAGAGGGAATCCAATATCATTTTACAAAACCAAACAGCCATACCGGTAATTCGGATATTGAAAGATTCAATAATACAGTCACAGAAAAAATCAGAGTTTTTAATTTGGAAGAAAAACTCCCAATAAATTCCCAAATTCTTAAAGCAATAAAATTCTACAATAGTAATTATCATAGCACAATAAAATGCAGTCCTTTAGATGTTCAAAATAAATTGATTGATCATAGCATTATAAAAGAGAGACTAAAAAATGCTAAATTCAAAATAGTTCAAAAAAGAAATAAATATCGTGAAAACTATGTAGAAAATAGGAACGTAGGTTTTATAAAAAATTATAAAAGCTTAAGGCATAAAGAAGAACCAAAGTTTATTAAAAAACCTTTAGAAAATGTTCATGTATCAAACATTAAAAGACCATTCAAATTTTCAGACAATATCACTGATGCTTCTGTTATTGATGAACATTCAGCTGAACCAATCCACTCTACGGATTAATCCAATAACAGGAGACGGCGGATTCATCAAAATAAGAATAGGCGAAGTGGAAATTGTCAACAAAACGACTACTCTTGTACATGTCATAAACATAATCGAAATAGAAGAAATATTGAACCAAATAAAGGGAAACATAAAACATTTACTTTTACATGAAGAGATAATTATGCAAAATGAAATTAAATTAATAGAATCTAAGATCAAGACTCTTAAACCAATTCAAAATAGGAAACGAAGAGGTTTGATAAATATAGGAGGAAAGGTCTACAAATGGCTCTTCGGGACAATGGATGATGATGATAGACAAGAAATTCTGGAACACCTTTCCGTTACTGAACAAAATTCACACAATTCAATCGAGACTTTAAATAAACAAATAATAATCAACAATTCGATGAACAAATCACTGCATCATCTGAAAACTGCGGTGGAAAACGATAGAAAGGAAATAAGCATATTTTTGCAGAAGATAAAGAACACGAATAATGAAATAGTGAAGGAGATAATTTACTTAGACCAACTTACAAAACTTAAAACCTTAGAACATAAAATAGATCAGATTCAGGATAATGTAGTTTCAGCAAAAAGTAATATTATACATCCAAGTATGTTTACTACACAAGAAATAGAGAAGTTTGAAATTGATTTTTATAAGCTAAGGATGTTGAAAGTAGGCATAATGACTTATAGTGATCATTCTTTGATTATCGCGGTACTAATTCCTGACAATTACATTAAAACTGATTTAAAAATGATTACACCTATTCCAAACAAAAACAAAATTGAAATAGACGCAAATGACGAATACATAGTCGAAATTGATAACCAAACTTTTGCATATCAAGATAACGTACCTTTAAGGAAATTGAAAATAACTAATCATTGTACTTATTATAATACGTGTAAATTTAATTTTAATAACATTACATCTATATTAAGTCTTGACGAGGAAACAATTATTGTAAAGAATGTTTTTTTCGAAAAGGTGAATCAAGATTGTGATGATAGAAAATTTAAATTGGAAGGAAACTTTTTTATAAATTTTAATAATTGTAGTATAACAATTCGCAACCAAACATTTTCCAACAAAAAATTTATAATAAAAGAAAAATATTTTTATCCAAACTTTAATAAGTTTGAGAATTTAAGTATATCAAATGTTAACCCAAAATTTACTAATATCATAACAGAGCATTTTGAGAACATTAAGCAAATTGAGGAGCTTAAATTTCATAAAACAGTTTCTTATGGTATAAGTGCAACGCTAGTAATTATAATCGTTGTGATATCTGTAGTTTTGTATTGCCTTATTAAAAGAAATAATGTAAAGGTAACCATTAAAGAAAATGTTGCAACTAGAGGTAGCAGAGCCGAATTATCAGGTTCAAATGAAGTAGGAGAAATATTAAAAAAATATAAGTCATAATAAAAATCTAATAATTTAAATTTAAGATAAAATTTTTATAAAAATAAAATAAACTGGAAAAATGCAGTATATTTACAATGGAATATTGACAAAATAAAAATTATAATAACACTTAAAGTTTAAAATCTATTTTATATTGATAAATTAAAAAAAAAACAATTATTTAAAAACCATAAGAAAAATCAAGTATAATGAAATCCAGGAGTATTTCAAACAAGGGGTGGAGGAGTTACATATTCACTCCTTTGTCTAATAGTATTGGCTGGTAGAAGTGTAGGGAACCAACATCATATTACATTTATATTTTATGTTCCCACATTTTTTCCAGACAGTAATATTAAACGCTTAAAATAAATATAATACAGTCGAACTTCCTTATAGTGAACTTCTATACAATGAAGTTCTCTTTATTATGAACTTAAATCAAGAACACAACTTTTTCGTTCCACTTTCAATGTATTTTGATCTCCGTATAATGAATTTCCTTACAGTGAATTTTTCTTTACAATGAACAAAATTTTGGAACCAAAAATACATTTTACGTGTATTTTTGTCTCCATATAGTGAACTATTTTTTGCAGCTTTATTTTACACTTGTTAGCAACACTATTTATCAGGGCTGTGGAGTCGTCCGAAAAAAGTACTAACTCCGACTCCGACTCCAAATGCTGAAATTTTTTAAGTGCGACTCCGACTCCGACTCCTACTCCGACTCCTACTATAATCTTGATGCTAAATGTATATGAGACGCAATGATGTTAACTTTTATTTTTTCATTACCGTACGGCCTTCTAAAAATTAGAGTTTTTGAGAAGCAATTACCGTACGAAAACATTAATTAACATTGGAAGTTGTTTTTAATAAACTTTAATCCTAATTCTTATAATTTTTGGTTTAAAATCCTGTTAAATAGGAAAATATTTGTCATAAAATTCTTTTATTACAAAAATCTTATTTAAAAACGACTTTTAAATTACTTGAGTTTTACATTTGCGATTTCCAGCACACCCCTGTATATGAAAAGCGCCCAGTCCATCGCCTGTCATTTGGAAACAGCACATAAGAGCAGTATTCATAAACCATTTATTAAATTTTAAATGTGTTTTAAGAAGATAATTTTTATTTTGGAAATTTTTTATGCCGAAAAACTTTGGAGTCGGAGTCGCGAGTTTTTGTGGGTACTACGACTCCGACTCCGGCACAAAAACATCAACTCCGACTCTTCAACTCCGACTCCGACTCCACAGAGAAATAAGAAATGTACCGTAAATGAAAACAAAAAAGTTAATGGTTTGACTTTTAACACCAGTTGCCCGAGTTCAGTGAACGAAAGTGGCGCACCGGAGTAGCATTTCTCTTGAAAAAAGTTATTAGTAAGTAATAAAGTTGAAGAAGGGACATCAAAGAAAAAAGATATAGCTAAAGCGTTTGGAATTCTTCCCAGTTCATTATCAAACATTTTAAAAAACAAGTCAGTTATATGTATGTAGTTTAAACAGAAATACCTGATTATTTTAAATAAATAAAAAACAAACAAAAAAAACTTTCTTTATAATGAAGTTTCTACATAGTGAAATAAATGTCTATCCCCGTGGAGATTCATTATAGGGAAGTTCGACTGTATTACAATTTTCTATTCCCATAGTTTAGCTTTTTTACAAATACAAAATTATTTTTAATTAAAAAATTTAGTCTTAAGATTCATTTAAAATAAATAAGACGTTCTAAAGAACGTCAGAAAACAAATACTTATATATTTTGTTTTATTTAAAAACTGTTTCTCCCCAAACAGTTAACTCGCGCGAATAGGGAAATCATTTCGAAAATACGTTATTTCCTTAAGGATGACCCGGACCACACAAATTGGGATAGAAACATTCATAAAATTCTAACAGTATTACGTAGTGATTTTCATGCGGCCATTCAATGCACACCTTATTTTGCCACGTTTGGGCAAAACATGATCCTACACGGATCCTCATACCACCTTCTGGAAAAACTGAACATGGTCACCGATGACACGATTGTACACCGTTCTGATAAGCTTCATGATATACGTGAAAAGGTTAGTCGTAACTTAAATATTGCCCATGAAAAGGCCTGTAGAACCTATAACACCAGATCCAGACCTGTAAATTTTGTAATAGGCCAAGAGGTTTTCCGCAAAAATCACTCCCAAAGCGATTTTAAGAAGGGAATCAACGCTAAGTTTAACCCTAAATTTTTGAAGTGTAGAATAAGAGGTAAAATAGGCAATGCGCTATATGATCTTGAGGACCTGAGGGGCAACTATATCGGAAAATATCATGCCTCCGATATTCGCGCATAAATTAGTTAGGCAATGCCCGGCTTTGTGGGTCGTGCCACACGTATACTTACATACATATATTTTCTTTATATTAATGCCCGGCTTCGTGGGTCGAGCCACACGTTAGTCATCACGTAACTTTGCGCGCCGAAATCCTGCCTGTTCAAACCACTTATCACAGATACTGATTTGAAGCAGGTTTGTTACGGATTTTTTTTCTCCATCTTTTGAATCATGATTTTTACCCTCACCCAATATGTTGGGTCATGCAACCATACCCCTTTAATTTCGTCATTATATATATATTTTCTGTATTTCTTACTGACCACAAATTTTTGCCCTTACCTAATATAAGTTAACACACTCAACACCATTCAACATAATAATAACAACAACAACCATAATAGCCAACAAAACTCAAAACGTGCCAACATAGAATTTGCAACCTAAACAAACTTCAAGCTGCTCAATTAAAAATTCCCAGACGAAATCTAATCCTCACACGCGGCAAGCGCATGAATTGGATTGTGGGAAACCCAACATCAACAGGTTGTGGGAAATGCAACATCAGCAGGTTAATTATTAAGTTAAAAGTCTTAAACAATTTTAATTGTAAATTCTTTACAGTCGGTTTTTGAATACTAATGAATAAAGTTGATTTTTGTTAACTGTAAAAAGTTAACAAATAAAAAAAATATTTTTTTAAAAATTTCAACTTTTATTTCTTTAATTGGCGCCCGAGCAGGGACCCTCTCTTAAGAGGTCCTTTTTCGTAAAAAGTAAATAAAACCCTCGTCAAAAAGGGTTTTCCGGTAAACAAGATATAGATCGGGGAAATGATGCGCCCAAGTAGTCTTTCATAAAAAGACAAAAGGGAGGTCCTTTTAAGGACCAGCGGCCGCGATTTAGAATTAATAGAAAATAATATAAATTAAAATTTAAAGTTAATAAATAATATAAAATTAAGAAATCAATAAACATAAAAATTTAAAAGTGAATAGTTGAAGATTGAACAAAGTATATTGAATATAAAAAAATTATTAATTAATAATATAAAATTGAGAAATCAATAAACATAAAAATTCAAAAGTGAATAGTTGAAGAATAAAATTGAACAAAGTATATCGAATATAAAAAAATTATTAATTATGTTATAAATAATTAAAAGTGAACAAATGAACATAAAAAATTAAAAGTGAATAGCGAATAGTAATATTTTAAGTAAAAAAAAAAAAAAAAAAAAAAAAAAGAGAATTAAAGATTAAACAAAATAATTTGAATTAAAGAAAAATCAATAAATAGGAAACTGAAATTGAATAAGGAAAAGTTTTGGTTAATTATAAAAATTAATAGAACAAAAACTGAACAAAAAGCAACAAACTAAATGACATAGGATAAGTGAACAAAATCATTCAGAAAAAAAAAACAATAAATTGAAATAAATAACAATAAATAACAAAAACAAGAAAATTGAAAAACAAAAATTTAAGTTAATTACAAATATTAATAGAACAAAAGAATAAGTAAGAAACAACAAATCAAATAATTAAATAGAAGTGAACAAAACTGTTTAGAAAAAAAACCATAAATAAAAGGTAAAAACAAAAATTCAGGAAAAACACAATAAAAAAGAAATAAAAAAGTGAAGTGAATAACAAATATTAATAAAATTTAAATTAAATAAGGAAAAGAATTAAGTCAAAGATAAAAAGCAAAGATAAAAAGCCAAATTCTCAAATAACTGAGCTAAGCCTAACTTAAAGTGATCTAGAAGAACTATTATTATAGTTTGAAAGTGGAATAAAGTGAAAGGAGTTAATTTCTTTAAGAACAGCAACAAGAAACATCCATATTTACAACCTTCACCTACACCTGTAATTAACAACATTAACAACACCAACCTAAAGATGACGTTAGCGGCATTTATGTAAGATTTTTTAAGTATATTATTAAGTATATTGCCTTGCCTAAATTAACACAACGATTTTACGATTTTATTAAGTCCGTTGTTTTTGTTTATCGATTATTTACAATCCAGAATTAATTAAAACTTAAAGAAAGAAAAAAATATAGAAAAGGAAAAAATCCTTAAAATTGGTTAATATTTACATTGTTTCCATTAATCGATTATTTACAATCCATAATTAATTAAAACTTTATGGTTGAAATTAACATTGTTTTCATTAATCGGTTATTTACGATCTTGAATTAATTAAAAACCTAAAAAGGGAAAAGATTTCTTTTCACTGGGTTTTCCTTTTTTCTATTCGGTTGAAATTTTTATTATTCTCCATACTGGTCGAAATTCTGTTGAATTTGTTCCGAGCCTTTCATTTTAAAACCATTCGACCGCTATGCCCGACGAGACTATCGATCAACTGACCGAGAGGCTGAGCAGGACATTAACAATGACACAACCGACTGGAGCGACAGGTCTTACCGAACCACAGAGGGAACAGATAGCCCTCATGATAAGGGATGCCCTTAGGTCACCGACCGACCATCTGGCGGATGAGGGGGCTGACCATCCCATCGGGGCAACCTCTGCCAAGTTAGAGGAACTGGACAGAGTACCCGATATAGTTAGGTCCTTGAGGGAGTTCTCCGGGAAACCGGGAGAATTTAACTCCTGGAGAAAATCAGTGGACAGAGTTTTAGGACTCTATGATTCAGTAAAAGGTACTGGTAGGTACTACGCAATTCTTCATACTATACGGACAAAAATTGTTGGTGACGCAGATACTGCTTTGGAGTCGTATAGGACTCCACTGGACTGGACACGAATTAAAAAATGTCTCTCGATGCATTATTCGGACAAGAGAGACATAGGAACATTAGAGTATCAAATGATGACATTATGCCAGGGTAACAAGACAATCACGGAATTCTATCAGGGTGTTTATCAGCACCTTTCTCTACTTCTCGATAAGGTTTCCTGCCTGGATCTGGAGGAAAATAGTCTTCACGCAATGACTACTACCTACAGGGAAAAGGCATTGGATACATTCGTAAGGGGATTAAATGGAGATCTGCCAAGACTGTTAAGCGTACGTGAACCGACGTCATTGCCCCAAGCGTTACATATCTGTCTAAAGTTGGACAATATGACCTTTCGGAGAAATTACGCACACGGACACTCTGTCAGAAGTAACGTACAGAAAGATAGGGCTGGTGCGGCAGGTTTCACAAATGGGAGAGGATTCTACCCCGAGCTCGCTTATGTTGGGGGTGCACCGTCTACTAGACCCCCCGTACCCCCTCGGTATAATCACGCTCCAAACTTTAGCGGTAACCCAAGCTTTCAACCTAAATTTAATCCAAACCACAGTCGTAGTCCAAATTATGGTCATAACTCGAACCTTCAACCTATCCCTAATCCAAATTACAGTCGTAATCCAAACTATAGCAATTACCTAAATTTTCCTGGAAATTCTGGACTGAATGCGGGGACTCAAAATAGACCCCTGAACAATCGGGTAGAACCAATGGATGTGGATAAATCAATCCAAACCCGTCAGGTCGACTACATTAATAGACCACAGAATAATCCAGCTCTAAAAAGGCCAACAACAGCATCTTTTCAAGTACCAGTAAATAAATTCCAACGTAACTTCCATATAGAAACAGATTACATGCCGGTGGAGGCTTACTATTGTGGCTACCCACCAGAGGGAGGCGAAGTTGACCATTATACCGAAAGTGTGGAATCTGGGACTGTTGAGGAATACTTACAACAAATTCCCGAGGAAGCAGCTACGCCCGGAGGACATGAAGATGAACCCGATGAGGTTCAACATGCAAGTAATTTTTTAGCATAAACTGTTCCTCATTACCTTATTTTGAGGCAAAAATGGGGAACGGCAGGATATTAAAAATATTATTGGACACTGGCAGTAACAAAAATTACATTAACCCTAAAATCATAACAAATCCTTACAATAATGAGACAAATTTTATGGCAAAATCCGTTAAGGGATATACAAAAATTACACAGCACAAATTCATAAATTTATTCAACGATACTCCTATTAAATTTTTTCTATTACCAGAGTTGGAAACATTCGATGCAATATTAGGAAATGATAGTCTAAAAGAACGTTCAGCGGTCATCTATACATCGAAGAATTATTTTATCATTAATGGAGGGATGAAAATTCCTATAAAACAACTTATTTCCCAAAATGTCAATAATATTGAGATTAGATCAAACCATCTTTCAAAGAATAGGAAAACAGCATTGGAGAACATCGTTGATCGCTATAGGAATCTGTTTGCAGATCCTGACGAGAGTCTTACATACACAACTAGAGTCGTGGGCGAGATACGAACGACAACCAATAATCCTGTATATTCGAAAAGTTACCCATACCCAATGGCTCTAAGGGATATAGTTGACGATGAAATCTCTAAATTATTGAGGGACCAAATAATTCGACCATCGCGTTCCCCTTATAACTCCCCGATTTGGGTAGTTCCAAAAAAACAGGATGCATCCGGAAAGGACAAGTATAGAGTTGTGGTGGATTTTAGGAAACTCAATACGATAACTATCCCGGATAAATATCCCATCCCAGAAATAAACGACGTTCTTTCTCATCTTGGAGGGAATAAGTACTTTACAGTTGTGGACTTAAAGAGCGGATTCCATCAGATACCCCTCAGAACGGAAGACATAGAAAAAACGGCTTTCTCAGTCAACAACGGAAAGTACCTTTTGGGCTAAAAAATGCCCCGTCGATATTCCAGCGCGCCCTTGACGACATTCTAAGGGACCACATCGGAAGGAGTTGCTTTGTTTATATCGACGATATTATAATTTTCAGTAAAGACGAGGATTCACATTTAAAACACCTGGCTGCCATCTTCGAAACTCTGAATGATGCCAATATGAAGGTGCAATTAGATAAGTGTGAGTTTTTCACAGAGGAAGTTGAATTCCTTGGATTTATTGTCTCTCAAAACGGGATAAAAGCTAATCCTAAGAAAGTTCAGGCAATTGTAGAATTTCCTTACCCTAATAATGTAAAAGAACTTCGATCGTTCCTTGGCCTCTCAGGATACTACAGAAGATTCATCAGAGGATATGCAGACATCGCCAAACCATTGACGAAACTCTTACGAGGAGATGGGGGCTCGATATCTAAAAAAGAATCAAGCAAGAGGACAATTCAGCTAGATAACGAAGCGAGACATGCTATCGACAATTTAAAAAATGCTTTAATATCAAAAGAGGTAATATTATCATATCCTGACTTTCAGAGAGAATTCCAGCTGACTACGGACGCATCCAATGTCGCTATAGGAGCGGTACTTAGCCAGGACGACAGGCCAATTTCTTTTATTTCAAGAACCTTAACGGAAACCGAGGAAAATTATGCAGCCAACGAAAAAGAAATGCTGGCTATAATCTGGGCTCTGACCAATTTGAGGAACTACCTATACGGATCTGCTAGAGTCGTAATATACACCGACCACCAGCCGCTAACTTATGCTCTTAGCAGTAAAAACAATAATACCAAAATGAAAAGGTGGAAGGCGATATTGGAGGAGTATAATTACGAAATGCAATATAAACCAGGCAGAAGCAATGTTGTGGCTGACGCACTTTCCAGACCTCCTACAACAAATATTAATTCACTAACAGGAACAGTGCATAGTAGTGACAGCTCTCCAGAGGAACTCATAGCAAGTGTGGAAGCGCCCATAAACGCTTTTAAGAATCAAATATTTATACAAATTGACAATGCGCCAGCATATCAGTTCCAAATAGTATTTCCGGGCTATCATAGACATTTAGTAACGGAACCAGAATACGATACTGAAAAATTAATTTCCATCTTAAAAAAATACTTGAATCCATCCGTCATAAACTGTATTAAAACTCCAGAGTTTATTATGGGAAAGATTCAGGAAATCTACCCACATCATTTTAAAAATTTCAAAATTCGCTTTACTCAGAATCTTGTTGAAGATATTTTATCAGAATCCGATCAAGAAACCCTAATTATAGAAACACACAATCGAGCACACAGGAATGCTATAGAAAACAAGTCCCAAATATTGGAAAAATCTTATTTTCCTAGCATGCTCTCCAAAATTAAAAGAATAGTCAAGCTTTGTTGCATATGTAAAAAAAACAAGTATGATAGACACCCCAACGAACCAAAACTGAATGTCACTCCAATACCAAATTATCCCGGTCAAGTTATTCACATTGATATTTGTTCAACAGATAGGAAACTAATATTGACAGCCATAGATAAGTTCTCAAAGTACGCCCAAACAAGAATTCTACAGGGAAAGTCAATAGAAGATATCAGGAGGCCACTAAGGGATATTCTATTTTTTTATGGAGTTCCCAAAACTGTTGTCGTGGATAACGAAAAATCACTGAACTCGGCCACCATTCTTTTTATGATGAAAGACGAACTGGGGATAGAGGTATTTACAACACCACCTTACAAAAGTGAGGCCAACGGCCAAATTGAGAGATTTCATTCAACATTGGCCGAAATCTTAAGATGTCTCAAGGATGAAGGCATTTGCAGAAATTTCGAGGAATTATTGGAGCAATCCGTCAACGAATATAATCACTCAATACATTCCACGATAGGTAGAAAACCAGTGGACTTGTTTTTTGGGAGGACTGTAGACTTTTCACCTGGGAGTTATGAAAGAACCAGAGAAAATAATATCGCGATGCTAAAAAAGAAACAGGCAAAGAATTTAGACTATCACAACAAGAAAAGGAAGGAAGCGAAACAATACATACCAGGGCAAGAGATTTTTGTTAGAATAAATAAAAGGCTTGGTACCAAATTAACCGAAAAATTTAAACGCGAACTAATAAAAGAAAATAGACACTCTACGGTGGTGACCGAAAGTGGAAGAGTCGTCCACAAAAAACACATAAGGAACTAAACTCTTATTGCACTTACTTACAGGTTGTTTCTGATGATTGGATCCTCTAGTTGCGAGTTCCAGATAATGGACTATTCTAATTCTAGACTAGTCGTGATCAACACGGGTTCGGCGAAATTTCAGACCGGCGTGTTCAAACTAGTCCATACAATTGACTTGGGAGAATACGAAGACTTAATAGGAAAATTAGAAAAAGGAATTTATCTACACAACAATACTGACAACTCACTATTACCCTACCTATCCTATACCATGTCCCAGACGAAGTCCTGTTTATCCAGACTAAGATCCAAGACGAGGGCAACGAGGTCACTCGACTTCATTGGAAGCGCTTGGAAATGGTTAGCCGGTAGTCCGGACCACCATGATTTCGAGATAATAGAGAACAAAATGAATAACGTTCTAGTAAACAATAATAATCAGATCGTAATTAATCAGTTAACAATAGATAAAGTAAACCAACTCTCAGTAGTAACCAATAATATTTCTAAACTATTAGAGGAAAAAAGTAGAGAAGAAAATTTATTAGATTTTAAGTATAAACTGGAAATTATTAAAGAAGAATTGTCTAATATCGAATATGCCATTCATTGGGCTAAATCAAATATTGTAAATTCGTTTATTTTTTCTAATACTGAAGTTAATATTTTGAGAGATATTTTTTATAATGATAACATTCCATTTGGCAATATGGATGAATTACTAAATTTTTAAAAGATTAAAGTTGCTTCTAATAATAAAGAAATTATCTACATTGTCAATATCCCAACAACCAATAGTGAGAGTTGCGATAATCTATTAGTCAAACCTGTAAGGCAAAATAATATAGTAGTTAAGACAAACTTTAAAAATGTTCTAAAATGTAATAATAAGATATTTGGTACAAAAAATGACTGCAAGAATTATAATAAGATAAGTATTTGTGAAATAGATAACATCATAGACATAAGTAAATCTGACTGCATCCCAAATCTACTAAAGAGTAAACCATCACGCTGTACAACAACCAACGATGAGCATGTGGCACCAGTAGAAGAAATAGATGAGAGCATGATATTATTAAATGGGTACAAAGGACAAATCGAAATAGATAACTCAACAATTGAAATAGATGGCACGTTCATAATTCACCACTTAAATTCTACAGTACGAATCGGAAATAAAACGTATCTTACAACTCAGGTCACCCTTACTAAACCATTACCGGCATTGTTGCAACCAAGTAGCTCTAATGATCAAGAACAAGTGATAACGTTAGAAAGAATGGAGGCAGTTAACGTCAACAACTCTCACATAATCGAGAAACTGCAAGTTGAAAACAAAATTAACCTAACCATCAATATTGGATTGGTAATAACTATTATAATATCGATCATTATTATTATTTACATAATAAAAAAGAAAAGGACAAATGGAACCGATGAGGTTGGAAGTAATTCATCCAAAAATAATACAGAATCCGCAAAAACAGAGCATGAAACAGGAAGTGTAGAGGATCAACTGTCAACCAAGTCGAAAATCTCCTTGTCATTACCATTAAGGGGTTCTAAAAAGAAGAAAATCCATGACCTTCCATTTTTTTGAAATACAGTTATTCATGCGAGGACGCCTGAACTTAGAGGGGGAGGAGTTAACACACTCAACACCATTCAACATAATAATAACAACAACAACCATAATAGCCAACAAAACTCAAAACGTGCCAACATAGAATTTGCAACCTAAACAAACTTCAAGCTGCTCAATTAAAAATTCCCAGACGAAATCTAATCCTCACACGCTGCAAGCGCATGAATTGGATTGTGGGAAACCCAACATCAACAGGTTGTGGGAAATGCAACATCAGCAGGTTAATTATTAAGTTAAAAGTCTTAAACAATTTTAATTGTAAATTCTTTACAGTCGGTTTTTGAATACTAATGAATAAAGTTGATTTTTGTTAACTGTAAAAAGTTAACAAATAAAAAAAATATTTTTTTAAAAATTTCAACTTTTATTTCTTTAATTTATATATTAAAACACGCAACTGCTCCATTAAATTGCATCATCATGCGCCTAACATGCATTTTTTTATTTTCGCGTACTTATATTGTGTTCTTTTACCATTCGCATATTTACGCTTACGGTATCATGCCAATGTCTTTCAGTTGGTAACAACTCTCATCCTGATGTAAAAACAAAATCGTTTTACATCATAACATACAACCAGTGGCCTGATACCACCGTTAACAGAAAACCTGTTTTGAGTAATGTAACCTTGGTTGTCATTGCGCATGATTTAATTTTTCTTATTACTTCTTCCTCTGAAAAATACATACAAACGTTCTCGCAACCTGCACTGCGTATGAGGCTTATGAAGAGAAAAAATGACCAACACTAATGTAGAGTTTTTTTTCCCATCACATTTGCAGTGTACACATACATACACACACCTGTACGTGTGTTTTATCTCTCCGCGACAACAAAAAAAATTAGGGCGAAAGATGGAATGGCAAGTGAGGAAACAATTTTTTTTTATGAATGAAATGCATTCTAATAAGAATGATGATAAAATTTTAAGTCAGTTGATTTTGGGCAGTGGTCAGAGTAGTTGGACAAGTGCATTTAAGTTTCGGAAAAAAAAAAGAACATGAGAAAATCCTTAAGAAGATAATGAGATTTGTGTTGCAACTTGATAATTTAAGTTTTAAAAAAAAAATATCAAACAAATGTTTAAAAGAAATTATAAAGATTGTAAAACTAACTTTTTCTAAGTGCAGTAAAGTAATGTTTAAGATGCTTCCTTTTGCTACATAAAGAAAATATGTAATAATCCAACAAAACGAAAATATTTTCTGCACTTCAATTACCCAAACAAAGGAATTATTTTCTAAAACACAAATCACACCAATAACTTGCAACGTTTTTATTAATAATTTGTACCTATTAGTTTGCCTTGAAGTGATTTAAACAAAATTTTATTAACTGTTAAGTAATTTATATGATACAGTGGCTACTAAAGAATACTACCAAGTTGTTTAATTAATGAAAAGCTTAAAACATTTACCAACTAAGTTTAAATTAATTAAACATAAAAACCAAAGCCAGAATATCGGAAAAAAAAATGTAAAGGTGAATTAAACGCAAAAATTTAAGGAAAAAAAAACCCTCCAATTATAACTATTTATGTGCATCAACAACAAGTGGTGATGAATGAACAAATTAAAAATCCACAAAAATTATTGTAGTTTTCGTAGTGAACAAATATGTTTGACTTTGTAATTAAATAAAAAGTACATTAATCATTTGAAATAAAAGCAAACACTAAACTATTAGAAAAATAAGATTTTTATTATATACTGTGTAAAATAAATTATATCTTATTATCAGTTATTAGCAATAAGCATGAAACTTATTAATTGTGAAATGAAAATATATACCTTCATACAAATAAATATGTTTTAAACACAAAGCCATATTGTGTCCGTCAAAAGCCTGCCAACTTGCATTTCGTGTGAAGTAAAGTTAAATTTCAAGTCTAATCGTGCCTGAGTAGATAATTTGGTCAAGAGGAAATTCTGTATAAAAATTGCGAAGAAAAGGAATTTTAAAGGAAAACACAGCAAAAGAAAAAAATCAACGCAACGCAAGAAAATCGCCAGGAGTATACTTCCTTTTTACGGGCAAACCACGTAGCAACAGTATTTAAGGTATTATTAGAAATATTGTCATAAAAAAAAAAAAAAGAAATTAAAACCTTTACTGTTATTAATAATATTTAGATATTAATGTCATTACCCACTATTCTTATTTTCTTTAATACTATCATAAAATTATTTTTATCATTAGCGTTTCCAGCATTATATTTAATAACACTTAATTAGTTTAGGATATTTGCTCAATAAAAGCTATGGACTACATACACTTTTTTTATAAACTAAAATGAGTTGCTAATTTTTTTTCTTTTAATGGATGCTAGGAAGAACCATGCCATGGTAAGTAGAACTTAATGTAACGGATTGTTTTGTACGGGACAGGGTAAAATATATTGTAGGGTACTAGCCTGTCATAGGGTGGTGTAGGGAATAGTGTACCCCTATATGGCGCAACACCTAGCCATATCATCACGCAGTGTGATGGTTAACTTAGTCACTTCTTCTTTCTCCTCAACAGCGGTAAATTTAGATTCCTTTATATATTAAACTTCTGAATATTGGTTTTTCTGTACTGTGTAATTTCGTGATATTGTAAACATACTTCCAGGGGTGTGAAGTGTGGATATGCTTACGTGCCAAAACCCTGATTGAGGTCAAATTTTGCTTATTGAGCTATCGGGCCATCTTTTATATCCCCCTCAGCTGGTATTGGATCGTTATTTGATTTTTTTTAAAAGTTTTGTAACGGCGCGTTACAATTTGTGAGAAGACGTGTGGCTTATGCACTTCTTATGTCGAATATTAATTATTGTATTGAAGTTATTGCTGGCTCATCAGTGTTGGCAATACCAAAGACAATTAAACGCCGTCTTAAATTGATAGCAGCTTTGTATTGTCATCAGCTGTCAAATAAGAAATTAACATAAAAATTCATTCTAAGCTTGAGATTTATATTGATCAGTACCCTTCTTTATATACCATTTAATAGTAATAAAACCCTTTTATATTATACTTAAAACAAAGTGTTTTAATTGATATACCCTGAAAACGATAAGAATACAACAAGTGGCGACGAGGTAAACTGAATAAAATGGCAACAAGATCGTTGGAAAATGTGGTTGGTGAAATATTGTCCCGACAGCAAGAGGCGATGGACAAGCAACAGAGGTTGATGGAAATGCTTATCAACATATCACAAAGCAACTCCACACCTGCAACACAATCGTCTACATCAGCATCGAGCACATCCAATGCACCAGAAACGTTGATGGACATAATTTCTAAAAACATTAGAGAATTTAATTATGATCCGGCGGAAGGTAACATATTTGCTACGTGGTACGACAGGTACGAGGACATTTTCCTAACAGAGGCACACGATCTTGATGATGCATCAAAAGTGAGGTTACTCCTACGAAAATTAAATACGGAAGTATTTAATAAGTATAGGGATTACCTACTCCCAAGAAAACCTCGGGATGTAAAATTTGCCGACACGGTTGAAATATTAAAAAAATTGTTTGGACGAAAAGAAAGTTTATTTAGTATTCGTGTCAAGTGTATGCAAAATGTTCGAGGCGCAACAGATGACATTATAGGTTATGCCGCCATTGTAAATCGTCTTTGCGAAAATTTTTTGCTTAACAAATGCAGTGCTGACAACTTTAAATGCCTAATTTTTGTAAATGGTTTAAAGAGTGAAAAAGATGCCGACATAAAAGCGCGCCTGTTAACCTTATTAGAGAGGGAAACAGAGACAGAACCAATTACAATAGACAAATTAGTGGCAGAGATACAACGCATTGAAAGTGTTAAGAACGACGTCAGCGTTAATGATGTTAACCCAACAGCAAATGTTAACAAAATTAAAACAACAACATGTTTGGGCAACACAGCTACACAATTGCCAAAACGACCCTGTTGGCAGTGTGGAGAAATGCATTTCGTACGTGACTGCAAATATACAAAACACAAATGTGGTTCATGTGGTAAAACAGACCACAAGGAAGGGATTTGCTCATGTTTCCCAGATAAAAACACAAATAAACAACAATTTAAACAACATTCAAAACAACAATCTAAACAAAAATTCAGCAAACAAAAATATATTAAAAGCGTGCATACAGCAACAACAAACACAACAATCAAATGCAGAAGGTATGTCGTTTTATCTATTAACAAGGTAAAGGTGAAACTACAGCATGATACTGGATCAGATGTTACAATTATTTCTAAACAAACGTGGATAAAAATCGGAAAGCCATCATTACAGACATCAAGTCTTATACCCCGTGATGCTTCAACAAACAACATACACATTATTGGAGAGTTCGAGGCGATGGTATCTATCAATAACACCGATATTTTTTGTAACATTTTAGTTTCTTCTATTCCAGATTTAAATCTTTTTGGGTCTGACCTAATCGAAAAATTTAAATTGTGGAATAAAGCTGTCGATTCATATACATCATGTTTCAACGTAAATCTCAATAAATCACTAACAGCAATGGAGTTACGCCAACAATTTCCAGCGGTTTTCAGGGAGGAAATAGGGCACGTCAAGAATTTTAAAATCCACTTGCCATTAAAACTAAACGCAATTCCTGTTTTCCGACCTAAGCGACAGGTAGCATACGCCGTAAAGCAATCTCTGGATGAAACACTCGACTCATTAGAGCGAGAAGGCATAATCAGTTCAATCAACTATTCAGACTGGGCCGCTCCAATTGTTGTGGTAAAGAAATCATCTGGTAAGCTTAGAATCTGTGGTGACTATTCAACAGGACTCAACGACCAGCTTGAGCCACACAATTTTCCGTTACCACTACCAGATGATATTTTCGTAAATTTCAACAACTGTGCATCGTTTTCGATTATAGACCTAAATAATGCATATATGCAACTAGAAGTGGATGACGAAACGAAAAAACTATTGGTCATCAACACACATCGTGGTCTATTTACATTTAACCGCCTTGCTCAAGGAGTAAAATCAGCTCCTGGCGCCTTTCAACAGGCCATACAAACAATTCTGTCAGGTGTAGAAGGTGCATATCCCTACTTGGACGATGTAGTTATTGCAACAGTAACACGCGAACAAAACAAAAAAGTTGTTAAACAAGTTTTAGAACGATTACAAATGTACAACATGACAGTCAATTTTGATAAATGTCAATTTTTCAAATCATCATGTACTTATTTGGGATATCACATTGATAGTAAAGGCATATACCCAGATAAGAACAAAATTCAACAAATTCGTCAACTGCCACCACCCACAAATATCAGTCAACTACGATCATATTTGGGGGCAGTTAATTATTATGGAAAATTTCTTTTAGAAATGCGGAAATTAAGAGATCCCTTGGACAACCTCTTAAAGAAAAACGCCAAATGGAATTGGTCAAAACAATGTCAACAAAGTTTTCAACGTTTTAAACAACTTTTGTCTTCAGACTTGCTACTAACGCATTATGATCCGCGAAAACAAATTAAAGTGGCTGCGGATGCATCAAATGTTGGCTTGGGTGCGTATATTTGTCACGTATTTCCAAATGGTACAGAAAAAGCTATATATCATGGCTCAAGATCACTTACACCGGCTGAAAAAAATTATTCTCAAATTGAGAAAGAAGCCCTAGCATTGGTATTTGCCGTTGTGAAATTTCACAAATATTTGTATGGAAGAAAATTTATTCTTCAAACAGACCACAAGCCACTTTTGGCAATTTTTTCTAGTAAGAAGGGAATTCCTGCACACTCTGCAAATCGCCTTCAGCGTTGGGCATTAACACTAATGTCTTATGATTTTGAATTACAATACATTTCAACAAATAATTTTGGTGCTGCTGATATCTTATCAAGATTAATCGACAAAGTTCCTAAATCAAACGAGGAAACAGTAGTAGCCTGCATTCAACTAGAAAAAGACATCAAATTGGTCATTGAGGATACAACAAAAGCTTTGCCAATTACATACAACATGATTCGAGCTGCAACCGCAAAAGATGATGAACTTCAAACCGTAATAAAATATCTACAATCTGGTAAGTGGCCTTATAAAATTGATACAAATTTAAAATGCTACTTTTCTCGGAAAAACGAATTGAGTTATGCTAGTGAATGTTTAATGTACGGCGACAGAATCGTCATACCTGAGTGTTTTAAAAAGAAAGTTTTAAAAGAATTGCATAAAGGTCACGATGGCATTGAGCGTACAAAAATGCTAGCGCGAAGCTATGTATATTGGCCGCGTATAGATGATGACATAAGAAAATATGTTCAAGAATGTTTAAAGTGCGCGTCAGTAGCAAAAACATTACCAAAAACAACATTACATTCTTGGCCAATTTCAAATCGACCAATGCAACGTATCCATATGGACATAGCAGGTCCAATGGACAATTTTTATTATTTTATAATTGTGGATTCCTACTCAAAATGGCCTCAAATTTACCAGATAAAATCAATTTCATCTTCAACTATAATTGAGAATCTACATGATTTTACAACAGCTTTTGGTAATCCAGAATTAATCGTGAGTGATAATGGAACTCAATTTTCCAGCCAGAGTTTTTCCAACTTTTGTTTACTAAATGGCATTCAACACATTTTCACAGCACCGTATCAACCCCAATCCAACGGACAAGCAGAAAGGTTCGTGGATACCATGAAACGTGCACTAAAAAAGTTAGAGGGATCCGGAACAGCAAAAGAAAATTTATACACATTTCTTCAGTGTTACAGGTCTTCGCCAAACAAAACAACGGGTAAAACACCATCTGAATTGTTCGTGGGGAGAAAAATAAGGTTAAATTTAGACTTAATTAAAAAACCACCAATAGATGTTCCTATTCGTAATACAACAATGGAAAATCAATTCAATAATCAACATGGAGCCAAACAAAGAACGTACAACATCGGAGCAAAAGTTTTAGTAAAATTATACAAACTAAATAAAATGAAATGGGGTTCAGGAATTATTATAAAGAAACTTGGTAATGTTATGTACGAGGTAAAAATTACAAATATTCCTAACTTCAGAAATGTAAGATGTCATGCAAATCAAATTCGACCAGAGTTCTCAAACAACATTGCTTCCAGCACTTCATCATTAACATCAATACTGGATTGCTTTGACTTACAACCAATATCTTTTAACCCATCAGCAATAATAAACAATAATAATAATGAACAGGAGAGAATGGAAACCAGTCAACAAGACTTACAACAACAACAACTTAATCAAGATGAACCGCCTATAGATCCACAACCGGTATGTATCACTGATCAGTCTTCTTCAGAGCATCAAGCTATTTTACAAGATGACCCTCCTTTAAACAATGAATCCGCGGAACGAAATAATATTCAACAAGAATTTCGAATGACACATCCAGCTGTGTATCCAATTGCTCCACCAACATCGAATACTGCAAACCACACCAACTCCGATGTGGAAATACGGAGATCAAGTAGAAGCCGAAAACCTCCCTTTTGGGCACCATATTATATAACTAAAACTAGGGGAGATGTTGGCAATACCAAAGACAATTAAACGCCGTCTTAAATTGATAGCAGCTTTGTATTGTCATCAGCTGTCAAATAAGAAATTAACATAAAAATTCATTCTAAGCTTGAGATTTATATTGATCAGTACCCTTCTTTATATACCATTTAATAGTAATAAAACCCTTTTATATTATACTTAAAACAAAGTGTTTTAATTGATATACCCTGAAAACGATAAGAATACAACAATCAGTTATTACTCTTGGTAGATTATAGAGAGAGTTTTCAATAGAATTTTAAGATATGTGTACAATTTAAGAATACGTGATCATGTTACTAATTACGCAATTAATTTTTTAGGATGTACATATGAGAAATATGTTATATTACGAACTTTGTTGTGCTTTTTTAAGACATTAAAATATGGTGTACCCATTGATTTATGCAATGAATTAAATTTTCTTCATTCATCACGGATACTACAAATTCATATACCTCTCATTCGATATCGGATCTTTTCACGTTCATACTTAGTTCGAGTTGCTAGAATATGGAATACCATGCCTTCAGAACTGAAATGTTTTTCAGATTCAATTAATGGCTTTAAAACTAAGTTACTAGTTTATCTAAATCGCTAGTGGGGATTTTAAATTAAATATTTTAATTATATAATACTTAATTTACTAAAGAGATGTAGGTTTTTGTGGGGAACCTTGTATCTTGTATTTTTAATTATTATTTCTTATTTATTTTTTTGTATTTTTTATTAACTTTTGTTTAGATTTAAAATTTGTATACATTATTAAATATGTAGACAGTTTTGTTGCTAAAATGTATATATTACTACATATGTAATGCTTTAAATTGGCCAAGAAGGCTTTTGTATTACTGATTGAATTAAATTAAATAAAAAAAAAGAGGAAAACGAACTCAGATTATCCAGCCTGGCATTCGATGGACTAATTAATTTTTTCACCTACAGCCATGGTTCAAACGTACGTAAAACTCGCTCGCGAGTTTTATTTTTATTGCTCGCGAGCAGAAAAGAATAATTCTTTCTAATGTGGAAAATAAAAAGCGCTCGAATTGAATTCACTCGCGAGCGAACACAGCGAACACAAAACCTACGTCAGCATTTTCGTTGCAGTAGAATAGGATAGTTATTAAGAATATGAAATTATTAAGAATATGAAATTGTAAATTTAGTATGTAAGTTTTTGTCATCAAATAATGTCAAAAAAAAAAACATTTAAAGAGCCTTCTGCTTAAAAATAAAATATATTTTTTTTATAAAAAAAAGGATAAAAAAAACAATATACACAGTTTCCATCAAGGCACATTATCCAAAAATCATCATAAAAATGTCAAAGTTCATTTGCAGGGGGTTCAACTTTAACCTTTTTTTTAATTAAATAGGTCTAATGAACACACATAAAGTTTAAAAAAAAAATACTCTCAGACACTATAGTATCAAACGTTGTGATGACAATTAGTCATCATCCCGACTTGCAATTTTCATTGCAGCAATTCTTGAGTTAATTGGGGAGGGGTACTCAGTTTTATGTTCATACTCTGAAATTTTTATTTATTTTGTTATTCTCACACTTTTTGACTTAAAGTTGGCTGTAGATGTATTTATATTTTTATATAAATACTAGCTGTTTGGTCACGGCGCTGCTCGGGATTTTCCAAATAAAAATAAAAAATTAAATACTGGAGAATTTTGTAAATAACTTGACTCAAGCGCTATCTTCCGGGTCAAAATTTTATAAGGAGCCTTTTTTGCATTTCGGCCAAATCGTACCATAAATTAAAAAAAATTTAAATATCAAGGCAACAGCGCCAACTATCGGAGCTAAACTGAAGATAAACCTGGCTAATGTATTGTCCAAGTTTGGTGTCAATCGGCCCAGAAGTTCTTGAGTTTAAGGAGGACATACACGCCACAAACGTTTTTATATATGTAGTACATATATAGACAACAAGGTGAATAGGAAATACAAGATAATAATACACAAATTGACAATTGTACTAAACATGGCGTTTGCATTTGCCAGTACTGACAAGACAGTAGTAATACATGCAAACTTTTTCACTAATACATGCAAAGTTTTCCAATTGTCTTCTCTACTGTCTGGCAAATTTTGCAGACAGTAAAATTGGACAGTGATGTGACATTTGCTTACAGAAATTTTTAATTTTGTTCGCAAAAGAAAAACAAAAAGAAATAAAATATATTCAACCATTTTAAACAATTTTTAAATTTATTTTGTTAGCTGGACTTGCACCGCAATATTCACGTTTGACATATTTTTAAACGTGAACCGTCTTAACTAATGTCTGAACGACTACGTCACGAAGACAGTTAGTAGTGTTTTTTGCAACTACACTATCTATTTTCTTACTGTCTTGCCGGTACTGTAATATGTAAACGCTGTATAAAACCAGAATAAGTACAAGGTATAGTCATTAGAAATTTTTTTTTCAATTTCAAAACCCATATACCATCAAAAAAAAAGAAAATATGGCAAAATGGAAAAAAGCGGCAAAAATCAAATAAATTAATTTGACATTACATGGGTAAACATTAAAAACTCTCCCTAATGCACATATTCTATGCTTAAAACATAAAATAAATTGTAATGTAAAACAGTGCTCAAGCAAACAAATTAAAATCATAGAGAGACAAATAAAAGTGAAAATTATAAAGCACAACATTCAGTCTACAACTGATATGAAATGCTTAACATTAACACTAAAATGATGTTAGTGTTACTCCACGTTTACAACTGACATGATTTGCTGTTATAACATGATGTTGTAAAAGCGTTGTTAAAACATTTGCATTAACAACCGTGTTTTAACATGAGCAAACCTCTAACATGATGAGTCTATATTCTTAACACTAACCCTGCCTTTACACATGCAAGTGCCGGTTCACACAAGTCAAGTTTGACTGGTCAAGTCTTGACTTGTGTGAACCGGCACCAAGTATGCCACTACTGTATACATATTATCAAAGAAAATTTGTTCGAAAAAGTCGAATCTCATGCCATTGGCTTTTGTGTTTACACATGCCACTGCGAGTTCATTTTCAAAATGTCGTTGAAGCGTCAACTTGAGATAATTTGTTTACTACTCAAATTAAAAAAAAGTACCAAAAAACCAAATAGAGTTACCGAGCTAATCATTTAGGCACATTTTTGGGGAAATGGTTTACATTTATTTATATAAGCATTATTTAAACAATATTAATGCTCTATAATTAACAAACTTACTTTTATTAATGCGCGTTTCAAAAAATGCATCATATTAATACATTTAAAAGTTAAAACATAATTTACAATTTTACAATAATCCAGTAAATTTGCATTAAATTTTTTGACATTTAGTGGCATGCAAATGCCAATTTTCCATTTGCATGCAATTTTTGCTGCCACTGGAGCTGCCATTGCGAAAAATGTGAGTGTATTACTAAAACAGTGTGAATGTATTGAGTTTTTCGAACTGGAAGTGGCATGTGTAAATGCTGGGTAACATCATATTAGTGTTCATGTTAAACATTTCATGTCAGTTGTAGACTGCATGTTAGGTATAGACTCAGGATGTTAGAGGGTTTCTCATGTTAAAAAACACCGTTGTTAATGCAAATGTTTTAACAACGCTTTATAACATCATGTTATAACAGCAAATCATGTCAGTTGTAGACGGAGAGTTGCAATTAAACAAACAAAATATTAATAGAACAAAATTAAAAAAACACAATAAATACATATAGTAGCGGTGTTCAATACTAAGGTACCCACAGACCTGGTAACATTTGTCGAAACATGTGTTACTATTTATGTTTCGGTTTTTACCACAGACGATAACACTAAAAACGAAACATCAGTATGTGCCGGTTCACACAAGTCAAGTTTGACTCGTCAAGTCTTGAGTTTTTAGGAGAGAGGGGAAAAGAAATGGCATTCTCTCTTCCCTTCTCTCCTAAAAGCTCAAGACTTGACGAGTCAAACTTGACGTGTGTGAACCGGCACTATTTCTTTTTTTTTTTTAATATACTACTACAAATCAAAAAAAAATTATTTTTTTACTTAAAATAAAAAGTTTCTTCGAGCTCGAGGCCAATTATTTTAAAAAATAAATATATTATTTATTAAATTATTTGTTCCAATATTTCGATATCCTTCGGATATCATTATCAAGGAATGAGTTACAGGTATATTTGCAAGAGACTTATTACTGTCTCTACATTTAATATCGAACTTAATAACGAACTAAGTTAGTTCGATATTAAATGTAGAGACAGTAATAAGTCTCTTGCAAATATACCTGTAACTCATTCCTTGATAATGATATCCGAAGGATATCGAAATATTGGAACAAATAATTTAATAAATAATATATTTATTTTTTAAAATAATTGGCCTCGAGCTCGAAGAAACTTATTATTTTAATTAAAGAAAGGTCGAAGAAATAATAAGATTTAATTTAATTATTTTTTTACTTTTATATCACATTTTATGTCCCATAAATTTGGAACATTTTTTTATTCAACTAGCATTTAACCCGCTTCTTTGGTAGCTCCTACTTTTTCTTCGTATACATATCTGATTAAGCATTTTAGAAGTCATATTCCGCGTTTTTCAAATGTAATTCGGCACATTAATATTAAAATCAATTTTAATCAAATTCATTTTAAAATGCCTGGGGGTTACCGCGTATTTCGTTCGAAAGAAACAAAAAGCCCCTTTCGTAACGGCAGCTCTCTATTACGAACAATAAAAACCCTTTCGAAACTCCAACTGCGTATTACGAAAACAAGCGTCAGTTATGTAAAAAACGTTAGGAAATTGTTCGAAAGCTATTTAGTTAGTGACAAAGTGCAAATAAAAAAGTTCAAGGTAAATTAAAGTATAAAACAAACAAATTAACCTTATAATATAAGATTTGATATAAAATAAATGTTTACTAATGTTATTTGAAATTTTAAAAAAATTAAAAAAAAAAATTACATTTACAAATAAAAAGCCGTATAAAGTAATGGTTGGCTTTTTCTGTTGACTCTTTAAACCACAGGGAAATACAATACATTTTTATTAAAAAAACACAATTATAATATTTTTTACACATTGAACAGTATTTATTATTTGTTTTGTTGTGGTATAATTTCGTCCATTTTGGTATTTTAATAGCAGTGATAACAACTTTTAATATAATTTCCCATTTGTTTATAAATACAACTCTGTTATCGTTTCGAACGAACTACGCAGTGCGGTTTAACTTTCAAATCGGAAATAGCTTTTGAAAAATTTTGCTTTTCGAATCGAAATACAAGGTAGCCCACCAGATTTTGATTTTTAAAAGTAATAAGATTTAGAAAAGGCCGAATTTGAAGTTTAAAATACCTTAAAGTGGTATACTCGGGTGTGTTCTAGAATCCGAATCCACTCGAAAGTGGATTACTTTAGCATTATTGGTGTTCTGCATTTCACATCCACATGTTTTTATTCGTTTTCAATTAGAGTAGATATGGGTTGGTGAAAGTAAACCGAATCGACTTTTATTGTAATGTGATAACATTTTTAACAAAAAAAATATTTTTGCTTTTAGCTTAAAGCCTTCTTAATCCAATTTAATCGAAAATATGTCGCTATCTAAAACGCAAAAGGCCCTTACTAACCCTAAATTTAAAATCGATTTTTCATTGATTTTGATGTAATTATAGCTAATTTTTTTTAAACGATTTTTATGTTATTTTCAGACAACTTGTTTTTTTTTATTTGATTTAGCGATCTTAAATTATATAGTTTTTGGGTTTGTTTAAAATTTTGCAATTTTTCGCAAATTTTAGCCATGTTCGCGATATAAGCGATTTGTTCGTGTAATTTGTAGACTTTGCTATCATGCAGCTGTTAGCAAATTGTTTGCGAATTTCCGTGAATTTAGCAAGTTTTAGCGAATTTTTGCCATTCCTTATAGTTTTAGGGACTTTCAATAAATTTTATGGCTGGCTTGAAATATTAAAAATTTTACGCGAATTTTCGCTATTTTTGCAATTTTTTTTATTATTTTCCGACATTTTGTTTTTTAACTTATTTAGAGATTTCAAATAAATTTTAGGGTTTGTTTAAAAGTTTGCAATTTTTTGAGAATTTGAGCCAAGTTAACGATTTTTTCCTGTGATTCTTTACAGCTTTCACGATTTTTAAAAAATATTAGATATTGCTATCATGCTACGGTTAGAAAATTAGCGATTTTTAGTTCAAAAAAAGTTTTTCGAACAAAAACTTCGAATACACAAAAACATGCGGATTTGAGAACACCAATTTATTACTTATGCGGATTGAAAAAATTTTTCGTTTTCAATTCGAGTCTAAACCTAGAACATACCTGACTATCCATGTTTCAATTAATAAATGGAAAAAGGGAAAAACTCCCGGGGAATTTTTATTCATAATTGGGCTGTATGATAATTCTCCTTAATAAACGTTTGTTAAATTTAATAATCGTTTATGAATACGGGGTAATTCACTGTATTCTTTTAAATATTTTAATTGTACAAAGAAAGTTTTCTATGAAAAATTTCCTTAATAAACTTTTTAATACGTAATTGTTTATGAATACGGAGGTACATAAATGTCAATTGGATTGTTCACGGAAGGCTGGTTATCAGGTTACTTAGTTATATTCACAACAACCAAATACATTCATATAAATTTTGTTATTAATATAACTACATAACCATATAACCTGATAATCTGCCTTTCGTGAACAGCCCAAATGTTTCAGTAAAAAAAATTAACTTTTTGTTAAATTGTCGAAAAATTTGTATAATTTAATTAGATTTACATATGTATGCATGTACGAGTGCTTGTAAAATGTCATACAAGTCTATTTTCACGCGAACACTTTCAGCCAAAATAATTAAATATTATTTTTATTATTATGTGCATATTAAAGATTAACTTAAATTAATTAAGAGTTTTTAATTATTTTAACTAGTTTTGCATGTAAAAAATTATGTACTTTGTGTAGCTAATGCGAAAATGTAACGGCTAAGATATAATATTGTAATTAAAAATCCTATTTATAACCACACCACCACAATTGTGGAGAGTATTAAGTGTTTGTGCTGATGTTTGTGACACTTTAAAACATTGGTCCAACATCCACCTTAAAGTATACCGATCGACTCGGGATCACTTTTTAAGACGACCTTACGACGTCCGTCTGTCCGTCTAGCATACTGGATGGCTGTGTAAACCTTGTGTGATACTTAGATTGAATTTGGTTCAAACTTATTTAATTGCAATCTGAATCATCTTCCCAAATTTATTGGAATCGGTCCATATTTGACCATAGCTCCAATACAAATACTACTCCCGAAAATAGCTTTAATGCCACTTCTTTTTTTTAATGGCAGCTCCAAAATGAACCATAGGTCCCATATAAAACCCCTTTCTAAAATCACTTATAAGCAAACGAATCTCATATAGATTAAGGTATCTAAATAATATTAGGCACAAATAACTTTTACATGAATCTTAACCTCGCAACATAATTTCGCTCTGGAGGTTCCATGATTGCACATGGTTCCCAAATAGGGTACTCTCTCCAAAATAACAATAGTGTGGTGCAGGGTATCATATGGTCGGGCTTGACCGACTATACTTTCTAACTTGTTTTGTTTTTATATAGCTGAATTACAGACTTAGGCGTTGCAAATTACTTTAAATTACATTAAATGTAGTGAGTAATTGAATAATACCAATTAATATTGTAAGTAATTGTAATTGAATTTTGACAAGTACGAATTACAATTACAAGTTATTGGTTATCAGTATGAATTTGATAAATTTCAATTACTAATAACACGTAGTAAGTAAAGTAGTTGCAATGAATTAAAGTACATAAATTGAATTACATGAATGATAATTACTTTTATTCAAAAATTTAAAAATAATAAAATATTTTTTTTATTATGTAGATTAAAAACGGGAAAATTGTATCAGATGTTTTTTTGTCAAGAAATTGTTAATTTACAATTTAACTCAATTCATCTTTTGAAAGTTATGTTTGAGTGCTTAAACTGTTTTTTACCTTTAATAGAAACAAAAATTTTTTTTATACCACGAAATAAATATGCAAAAATATGTTTTATTCAGCAAAAATCAACATAATATACAAACTTATATACAATTTTTATAAATAAATGCCAAAAAAATAAATTAACTACAACATTAGCAAATATATTAATAAATTCTTTATCAAAACAAAATTCTTTATTTAAATGTTTCAGAGAAAAAAACAAGCATTTGCATATAAATCCAGACCATAACAATAAGTTGCATATTTGGTTTCTATTAGCATTTTGCTCGGTTTTGTATGTTGTATTGATAATTAATACTCTCAAAGAAATTAACACATAATTATCATCATTTGCCTTTAATTGAATTTTTTAATTTAATTTACTTTATTAAATTTGAATGACCTAACCTATATATTCGATAATAATTTTAATTACTTTTTAACAATTACTTGCATTTTGCAAATGGCAATAACCAAATACAAATTGCATTTAATTGCTCAATGGCGATCACCTATTACAAATTTCTCGTAATTGGCAACTGAAACTCATCAATTAAAAACTCCATATACATAATTGGTAATTTGTGATTGTCAATTACCAATTGGTAATTAGACGCGTAATTATTTAAAAAAAGTAATTGCAACGCCCATGCCTGTTGAATTGTTATAAATTTTAAAATAATAAATTACTAATGATTTACTTATAAATAGTCAGTTTTAATTTCTCACAATTGTATAACTTTTCCTCTTACCGGACATTATAACAGTATGGCGTTTAACACTATTGCCAAACGCCAGCATAATTTCCAACTAAAGTGGCTGGTAAAGGGCCACCAGCAGCAAATAATCGCATACCAGTGCTATCGTAACAGTGTGTATAAATAGCGGGTACATATTTTACATTAAATCCATCCATTTCATCTTCCGGATACTAATAAGTAAAAAAAATAGTTTGTCAAAAACAATTTTAACATCATAATAGTTAAACATAAAGGCCCTAATTTTGTAAAACACAACGCACGCCAAAGTATTATATTGAAAGCAAAAACAAATTCATAAATATTTTGTAATTTTGTTGTTGCTTTGCACAGAAATTTATTTACCGTTTTAAAATGTTCAACGCCACAAGTAATAAGGCGTATTAAATCTTAAAAACCAATGTGAATTTCTGTTAGAGGCAACAACAAAATTACAAAATATTTAAGAATTTGTTTTGCTTTCAATGTAATTCTTTGTCGTTGCGTTGTGTTTTACAAAATTAGGGCCAAAATTCTTGTACTTCGTAAAATAAACTTACCACTATCCCTTTACTGCATTTTAATGTTACCGTGCGTGAAGCATTAACACTACTCTCCAAATATTTACCGGCACGTATATCATAAAACAAAAGCATACCCAAACCGGTACCCACCGTCAACAGATTGCCCTCAAAAGACGTTGCTCTTATGCCGCAACCACTATAACGCGAGGTTATTTTTTTTATTGTCTTAAAAAAAATTAATAGTTTAAAAAAGTGAGCTTTTAAATGTTTGATTTGAATACCTGCAAGGTTCTCGTATCTAATAGTATTGTATATGAACGACAACCAATAGCGTAGAGGCCATCACTGTGGTACGCTATACTAACGTTATCTTGACAATTTGGCAGTTTACGGGATAATTTTTGCTTAAAGGTTTCAGCATTGAAGACATGAATGTAACCATTTAAGGATAAAGCTGCAATCTCGCGAAATTCTTTGTTAAAACAAAGTGAACGTATCTAAGATAAATATTTAAAAAAATACATAACATTTAATTTTACTTTTTGATATTTGATATTTGTTAGTTCAATAAAGGACTCGTTACTCTTCCGTAAACGTATACGTTGCGGATCAGCTGTTCCGTTTTCCTTACTAACTATAAATAATATACAAAGGTTTAGTCGTTAAACGAATGCGAATGTTAAAAATTGATATGAAGATTTTATTTATTTATGTTTTATTATAATACAAATATGTATACATAATATATAATGTATATTTTACATATATACCCTGAAGGAAACTTGGGTTCAAATGTCTTCATGTACATGTACAATAACAAAACACTCGAATTTAATGAAAATAAGTTTATGCATGGTGTTTGTAGTGATTTTGCAGACATCAACATGGAAAGTAACTATGTCAACATTAACTTTAGCATATGACATATGCAGCATATGTAATTAATTATGCATTGTAATCATTTGTATGGCTAAATATATATAATATATGTAACTACAAAGATTTTTTGAAGATTTAAGAAAAAAAAATATTAAAATAAACTTTCTTAAGTAGACAAACTCAACTCAGTTGAGTTTTAATTTCTTAATTTTTGTATTATGGTTTACAACTTTGCTATATTGCGGTGTACAAAAACATAAAAACAAATGTTGTTTTACAGCTCCTTAACAATTTTATATCAAGATACATGTGGCATTAGCTATCAGGATTAACAAAAAAAAGGTTTTTTAAAATAATCGAGCTAGGCCTTTTTAATATTATTGATATATAAAATTCTCGTGTAACGGGGTTTGTAATTGAACTCCTCCGAAACGGAGGTAAGGGAAGGCATATTTCAAATCGCTAGAGGGCGTAATATAGGGCAAGAGGGGTGAAAGCTCCCACTCCCTATAAATTCTTTTTTTTTTTTTTATTTTTTATTTTTTTTTTATTTTTTTTTTAATTTCCTTATCTATTCCCGCGAAGCTCTTCGCTTGTCTGCAGGAAATAAACCAGAGTCTCTGGCGGGAATCGAACCCGCAACCCCGGCGCTGATAGACAAGCTCTCTACCAGTTAGCCTACCGGAGCACTCCTAATCAACCGGTTGTCCTTAAATTTAGCATACAGACACTGTAACAACTGAAAGGAAATAGGAAATAGGGCAAGAGGGGCAACAGCTGAAACCAATAATATATACGGCAAAACAACGTTTATCAGGTCAACTAGTTATATAATTATGTATATACATATGTATAATTAAATTAAATGGTTAAAAAGGCAATTTTCGATATTTCAACATCTTTAAAAAAAGTGGCAAAAGTGTAGACTAGCTTTACTAAAGTGTACTTTTGATTAAGTAATCTGATCATTTAAATTGCATTTATGACATTGTAATTTAAAAACTTAGGGTATAAAAAAATTTTTATAGACGAAATTCCAATAGAAATATATGATTTTGCCATCAATAGATATTCGCTTTAAATAAATGCGAATGGCAAAAAGCAGCGAATCCGAATATTTGCCGCACCCCTAGTATGAATGGGTACTTAGAGAGGAACATGATAAAAAAAACTCACAAATAACAAAAGCTAAAAATTATAAATTTTGACATATTTTTAGTAACTATCAATCATTGGTCAATCTCAACGTTTACGCGTGCGCAACATTTACGTATTATTAATCAGGCATTGTTTTATTTATTTGTTCATTGCACATAGAATCATTACCGCAATAAAATGACATAAAATATTCATAATTATTTAAAATACAAAGTTCCCAAAAGAAATTATCTGTCTATTGTTCTGGAAATCTAAAACTCAAAACGCAAGAATTTGGAAGTTGTTTTTCATAAACTTGGTATAAAATTCTGTTTAATAGAGAAATCTTTGTATAACATTTGTCATAAAATTCTTTTATTGCAGAAATCGTATTAAAAAACGACGTTTAAAATTCTTGCGTTTTCGATTTTTAATACAAAACGTCTTGCTCAATTCGCAGTCTTATTCAGTTTTGTAATGCAAGTCAAAATCCACTTCCGTTTTTTTAACGTCAGGCCAGCGCATATTTTTGCTTATATCTACAAATCCTTTTTACAAATTTGACTTCATTTAATTTTTTTACATTTTGTAGTACAAATATCACGACACGTCAAAATGGAAATGCCCATATGTACATTCTGTTTAACTTGCTGCTGATTTTGAATAAAATATTATTTTAGGCTGAAGTGCACTTTACGGGGGGTACGAAAATAAAATAAAAAAAAATTTGAACCGCCTCTGAAATTAAAAACAAAAAAAACCAAAATTAAAATTTAAGGGGGCTAAGGCCCGTGGGGCCCCCTTGACCCAAAAAACTGCCCCGCCCACTTAGTGATATGTGTGGGTACTCAAAGGTAATTTGCTCACGATTGCAAATATGTATTTTGTTTTTGCATTCGCATATTATTTTCCTCTCTAGGTTAATTTAAGTATCTTTAAGGTGCAGAAAAGCTTCAGTTAGCGAAGCCGGTGTTTGTTTTATCATAGAGGAGAAAATCCTTGCGCCCGGCCAAAGGTCGTCTAAGCAGAAAAGAATTCCTTAGCACATTGGAAATAGGCTATTAGTAACAAAAACAAATTAAAATTTTTTTTTTTAAGTCGAGCGTACAACATAAAAAAATAAAACAAAATATTTGCAATCGTGAGCAAACTGCCTTTAATTTGAGTACCTACACATAGATGTGAGTGGATGCGGGCCCACTTAGTGGGCGGGGCTGTTTTTTGGGTCGAGGGGGGGGCCCACGGGCTTCACCCCCTTAAATTTTAATTTTGGTTTTTTTTTTTTTAATTTCAGAGGGGGTTCAAATTTTTTTTTTATTTTTTTTTCGCACTTTTGCCTTATTTTATATTAACTTTTAATTTAAAATAATTCAAATTTAAAATACTTTAATTGTAATTTCATGTCATTCTAAGTGAAAAACAGAAACGTTTTAGCGCCTTCCATTCGATAAAATATATTTGTAAGTATGAATGCATGTATTTAAACTCACCCTTTGAGCCGTACGACAATCTCGTATACACAATGGACTAATTGTTGCAAATGTGGGACATGATTCCTTACCACCATCTGGAAACTCCATATGATCCTCATTTACACGCCATAAGGCCATGCGTGAGTCCTTGGAACCCGAAACCAAGAACTGATCATCTAACCAGCACATGCCCATTATAAGATCACGATGTCCATTCTCTCCCACGCAGACAGGATCCAGAGTGGGCAAGCGATACACAGCAATATCTGCTGAATTTCGTGCCCCTGTTGCCAAATAAGTACGACTTGGATTTATTTCTATTGCGTGTAAGCCGCCCTGAACTTCAGCATGGTTTGCACGATTTGTTGGTAAGGTAGGAATTGCATCCACTCGTCGCATATTAACATCATATACAAGAAGCTATTAGTTAATTAATTGACTAGAATTGGCTATTAAAATGAAGAAAAACTAACCTTGTTACATTTAGTACCAAAAATAACTTGACGATTACTGAGCCACTTGGAACAAAAAACCTTATTTATATATCCCAAATTAATTTGAGTCTCTCGTAACATATCATGTGTCAAAACATAGCGACTTGTTTGCTCAAAATTGAAATTTCTTCTCTATAATTAATGTTTAATTGTTGCTTAAATGGTTTTGTAACAAAGTTTTTGTCATACCTCACTTAATCCATTTTCCCTACTCCTAAAAAAATCAAATATATTGTAGGAAGTATTCAGTACTTCTTCTTGTTGTTGGGGTGTCTCTTCATCACTGCCGGAATCCTCGTAAGTTACAAAGTCATCTGGTTTATCCGGCTTTCGTCTACGTTCGGCTCTTAAAGCTCTTGCTTTGGTTCTACGCTCATCTAAACGGGAATTTACATGACAAGAAGGATACGTGCCTACAACGCTATTTCGGACGGTCTGGACCATTCCATTGAACATTTTTTTACTAAATGTTTGACTACTTATAAATATTAAACTTGTTAAAATATAAAATTAATATATGTATGTATTCGCTTGAATTTAAGACAATGTATCAAAAAAATTTAGAGAATTTCCATTTTTATTACGAAAAATTCGCACTAGACAAAGCAAAATTAGAAAATTGTATGAATAACAAAATACTTTATTGCCAGTGTTCAGCGTTACCATATATTTAAAAAAAAACTATCTCAGAAAAAAAAAATTTTCTTAAAAAAAACCATTTTTGCAAGGCCTATTCAAGGCGAATTCAAACAGGTAAACTCATCTCGTCATCCGTTCATCAGCTGTTTCCACGGCGAATTAAAAAATATGGTCAAACGTCAAAATATGATTTTGTTTTGAGAAGAAGTTGAATGAAAAGTGTTAAAAATATTATTTTTATAATAAAAAAATTTCAAAACTGCGAATGATTGAAGTGAATTTATTAATTTCTTTTATAAAAAAGTGATAATTTTAATTTGCAATAAAAAAATTTTGACAACCAACCAGAAAATTGTGTAAACAAAATACATTGGGCTTTTTGTAGTTGTAGAGATGAGTTTACCTGTTTGAATTCGCCTTGACTCATCTCTACAACTACAAAAAGCCCCATGTATTTTGTTTACACAATTTTCTGGTTGGTTGTAAAAATTTTTTTATTGCAAATTAAAATTATCACTTTTTTATAAAAGAAATTAATAATATACCTTGATTAGACATATGAAAACGAATTTTTAAGCCAACCATTCATTTCATTCCTAAAAGTAGACAAAATATCATAAAATTTTTACAAAGGGTTATGAATATTCCAAAAAATTAAAAACTAAAAAAATTTGAGTTAATGCACTATTGTTGAACAAGTGCGATACAATAACAATTCATTAAATAATATTCAAATTAGATCTTTTAAAATATCACATATTAAAACATATTTTTTTTATTGGTACAGTGTCATTGAAATTTGAAGCTTAAAGTTTCTACAATCGCTGTTATTGTTTTCAAAAAGCCTTTTGTTCGTTATATACATACATACCTACCACAAACTTGGTAATTATGTACTAAAATCTTCGAATATTTGTTTAAATTTATTTATGAAAAAATACGCTCTACATTTGCTGTAGATAGTGTTAACGACAAAATTTAATAAACTAATTTTTTTAATATGGAAAAACTTCGAACTCCCAAAAATTCTCAATACTTTGCTCTTTTCGTTAATCGTGTTCCGAAAAATCAAAATGGAGTAGCTCACGCCACTGAGCCACAGTGTGACCAGATTTTTAAAAAATATAAAGCTAAATCATGCTTAAAATAGAGCTAAAAAAGGAAATTTAAAGCCAAAAAATAAAGCTAAATTTTTTTATAGCTTCTTGTAGTAACTTTTACTTATTTCGATATTTTTTATAGATTAAATAGTGTTTAAGTCAGTAGGTATATACATATGTATAATATCCTTGGCTTTGTTCTTAAAGGTCACATTTAAAAATATCATTTAGGCCCGTTTTCACAACTTACCGATAGCTAAAGGAAGGAATTTTTCGGCCGTATAAAACGTGCTCCATTGGCACAACTTACCTTTAACCTTAAGTGAGCGATAAGTTAATGGAAGGTTTATCCAACCTTGTAGGTTAATGTTTAGTTGAACGAATGGATAACCTTTTATACGGCCGATAAGATCCTACCTTTAGCTATCTGTAAGTTGGTGGTTAAAGTTTTTAAAAACATTATTTAATTATATGTATGCAGCTAAGAATAACTCCAAACCTTACTTATCAACTTTAACGTAGACATAAAATAGATGTGTTAATTTACTAGCAGAATTTACAAAATGTTCTCCCATTTACTCCAAAATATAAAAAAGTAAATGAACGCTTTACCACCAAAAACTAGCAAGTTGGTCATATCGACACTATTCAGATGTAATAAAAGAGACTATATCGTAATTAATTTAATTGTTTTAAACCATTTGCCGAAGAAAATATGTAATTATTAAATATTAGGAAAATAAATATTTTATGTGATTTAACTTTTAATTTAAAAATTTTGAAAATAATTTGTTTAAATAAAAATATGAAACAGGTTAAATAATTCTTGCTGGTAAAAATTTAACTATCAGATATTTTCAATAAATTTAAAAAAAAAACAGTTGACGAGCCGTTTTCGTGATCGAAGTCGTAGTCGTTTGAAACAAGGCCCATCTATCAGGTCTGCTTACTTGTACAAAAACAAAAAACGATTCTTTTTAGTTGTCAAAAATTTACTACGCCATATACAAAGCAAAAGGAAAAAACGTGTATGTGTCGCCTACCATAAACGTATACATGCACATGTAAACAACTTTTGACAACTAAAAAGAACATAAACAATGATCATCAGGCTTCTTGCGCAGACCTTTTCAATGGGCCTTGGTTTGAAATTTTTGTCGATTTCAAAATCCCGACAACGACAATGTAAAACACATAAGTAAAAAGTTCGTCGGCCAAATAAAATATTTTACCCTGATACCTAAACCAAAAACTAATTTTTTTTTCAAGTTGAGTGTTGATGACAAAAATTAAACGATTTAATTTTAGTTTTTTTATATGGTAGAACGTTTTGCTAATGTGACTATAATGAACATAATTCGATTTACTTTTGCCTTTGCTGGCCGCTTATAGATGGAATATATGGCAAATATGCTTACATCCCTTAATGGACTATCATCTAAAGCTGTGTTCACATTATGTGTATTTGTCATGTGGATTGTCACTTTTTCACATGTTAAATATGTACATATCGTCTGAACCCCTTCAAACACTATCATGTGTTATTTCTCTGTGTACAGTACACATGACAATTTTGATTTAGAACGTGTTCTATTTTCAAGTGACAAAGCATCTGACATCAGCTGTTTTTTATTAACAAAATTGTTTGTGGCGGCAAAAATTAATTGAAATTGTAATACATATATATTAAAATAGTAAATAAATAATAAAACAGATAAAATATACACAAATTAATTATTAAAAATATTTTTTTTTTATTTTTGATAGGTTATGTCAAATGTACGTTACATACGAACATGTGAACATGTAAATTACAAACCTTATGTAAAACTCAAATTTTGACATACACATGAAATCACATGTGGATAGAAAAGTGACATTCCACATGACAAATTCACATAATGTGAACATAGCTTAAATCTTATATTAAATTTACTTACAACGGCAGCAAAACAGATAAATTTCAATCGTTAAAGTTGGCACTAGAAACGAAAAGTAAGTAACCTTTTTTTTAATTCTCATGCAGTTGGCATATGCTTGGAACTTACCCTTTGCTATGCTTTTGTTCTATTCATAATTGATAGTCTTGCTATTATCACTGAAATATTGCATAGAAATATGTATGTATGTATTTGGTTTTTACAAATCATATAAACTTACTATTTATTCAAGAAATATTTTTAATTGTAACTTTTGACAAAAATTTTCAACTTTTTTGAAAAATAGCGTAACTTTTTTATTCTTGCCCTGTAGCACTGTTATGTATGTAGTTCAATTCTGCAAAAGCGATTACTTCTGCACTGTCACACTATTACCGTTTTAACTTAATCACAAGTAAGTTTATTTGGATAAACTGTTTTATTTATTTTGAAATATAAATAAACACGAAATTAAAATAAAAAAAAGGCTAAAAAAGCTAAATGCATTGTTGAAAAAAGCAGAAAAAAAAGCTTAAAGCTAAATGAAATATCTAAAGCTAAATATGAGAAAATAAAGCTAAATTAGCTCGAAAAAAGCTAATATGGTCACACTGCTGAGCCATTACACACTAGACCAGTGTTGAAAAATTAAAATTTTAAAATGGTACTCAACTTCCACTTAAAGAGTACTTTTCCCGCCAATTGGTACTTTATGTTCAAAAAAAAAATTCCACCATTTTTGAAAATAAAAGGAACAAAAAATATTTTATTGAGAAATTTGTAGTTTTTTTTTTATTTTCCATCAAAGTTGAGAAACATGGAGAAAATGGATAGTTGGTAAATAGCGATTTACCTGGACAAACACAAAACAGTTTTTGTATATGCTTTTCTAAATAAATAGATCTATCAATAGAATAACGATCCGCTACCTAGTTTTCGAGATATTGTATTTGAAAGCGAACCAAATTATTTAAAAATTATCTGTTTCTTAACACTGGAAATCAGACAACTTTGAACTAAAAATCTCATTTCAAAAAGAAAAGCATATTTGAAATCGTTTGACATTTTCCTTTCATAGGTTTATTCAATGTTTTTTAAGGAGCGCCTGAAATTTTTGATCTTTGCAGACTGTGCGTCGGCAATTATGTACCGAAAAATTGGGTCGGTAACTAAAGGTTAATAACAATGGTATTGTACTATTAGTTTTCCCGGAAATAATATTTTCGGGAGTGAAGCTGCTTATAATTATTTTTAAGGTTTTATTTTTATTGTTTCTATAAATATGTCGAGTACCACAAAAAATTTCACTTAAAGGTAAATGGTTTTATTTAAATTTTAATTTTCCACTAAAATTTTATCAACTGCATCCCTTTTTATAAATTTTCTTGCAACTTGTAAGAACAAATATCCCATTCTGGATAGCAAAATATAAATCCTGGCGTCCCCGCTTTGCATTTCAATATTAACGTGGTTAATTATTTTTTATACACAACAGCATCAATTTGGTATATTGGTTAAAATATACAAAATATCTCAGTACCCATTGCACAGAAAATATTCCACTCAGTACACCGGAGTATATAGATCGCTCTTTTGACAATTTTGACAGTTTTCTGAAACTAGCTGTTCAACATTCCAATATTGCCCCCAAAAAAAAAACAAAAAATATTGAAATATATTCCACAGATGTCGAGCGTCTCTTGTCTGAAAAAAGGAGGGCTCGAAGAGAGTGGCAATTGCACAGATCCCCTCAACTTAAGAACTTACTAAAAGAGTGTACAAAAAGACTAAGAGAGTTATTTCAGACTCAGAAAACAGTTTCTTTGGAAGCTTAATGCAACTCCACAATTAGACTACTCATTATGGCGTGCAGCTAGAAATCTCAAAAGGCTAGTTGTCTCTAAACCACCATTAAGAAACTTGAATGGAAGTTGGGAAAGAAATGATGTTGAAAAAGGAAATCTGTTTGTTAATCATTTAAAAATGTATTTACCCCAAATTGCGTTCGAGTTACCACCTGTTGCTGCTAGAGCAGCTGTTCCCCTAAGATTTGAGAAAAGAGAAATCGAAAAGGCTTTTTGAGAAATAAACCCCAAAAAAGCCCCTGGTTTTGATAAGATCAGCAACAAAATGCTTTTGGAGCTACCCAGCACAGCAAAGAAAATTATTCTTTTAATTATCAATGCTATCTTACGTCTTCAATAATATCCTCAAAAGTGGAAGGTTTCCATACTCACCATGATACCTAAACCAAAAAGGAGCCAAGTATTTTGTCTTTCCAAGAATTAGAGGACGGAAAGAACACTATTTCATCTTTTAGCTATGGTACCGAATGTTTATCTCAAAGTTTATTTAAATAAATAATAAATTTAAATTAAGAAAATTAAATAGTTTTATTTATATTCCACATTGTATTATAATCCACATTTGAAAAACATTTGAGAATTACGTTTGAAAGCAAGTTGAAATTAAAGGCATTTTTTAATTTGAAAATAATAATCGTGCTATATTCGGCTGTGCCGAATCTTATATACCCTTCACCATTGTTCGAGCAGAATACAGAGCAACTAAGCAAAAACTAAAAAAATTTTACATATGCATACATATTTATAATACAAAAAACTTCATTATAAATTAAATTTAAAAAGCGAAAACTGGTTAATATTTTTTTTAAATCATTTTTAGAACATAAAAAAATTGGAAAAAAAAATAATTTTTGCAAAATTAAGATTCGAACCAGTTTCTCAAATTAACAAACCCCCTAGAAAACTGAACCATGAAGGAACGCTGTTTGAATGTCATTAAAAAAAACACATTTAACACAAAAATACAAATTGTTTAATTTTATTTTACGATCTTTCCCCAAAAGTGGCTGGCAACATTCAACGAAAGTAGACAAAAGAAAAACAAACAAGCAACAAAGTATAGTCGGTCAATCCCGACCATATAATACCCTACATAATAGTATATAAAACAATGTTTGCTAATGTACCCTATTTGGGATCCATGGACAACATGAAACCGCCTTAACAAAATTATGTTATGAGGTTAAGAATTAACTTAAGATTCATGTAAACGTTTTGTGACGAATATTATTTAGATAACTTCATCTATATCAAGGCGAATTCGTACACGTTGCGGTCGACTTCAAAGGTTGGTAGTTAAGTCGCAGTTAGCCGCTTAATTTTGTTGTAAATATGTAAAGCAATTAGAATTATAGTTAGCTGTAAGATGTTACGTCTCAATCTGTAATAAATAGATTGGTCTAACTTTGAATTCATAAGTTTAAAACGATTATTAAAACAAAAAGAAAATTAAACATTAAAAATAATTAATTTTTCTATTTTTTAAAACAAGAACTTAACAAAATACATACAACAACAAAAATCACGTCACAATATTAAAAATAGATAGAAGTAATGTGATTGATCGGCACATTTGTTGTAAATGCACAAAAAATTCTAAATTCATACAAATTATTGTCAATATAATGAGGGTATTCACGATGTCTTCAATCTAGCCATATTGTTATAGGCTTTTTGAATTACAGACGAAAAAATGCCTTAAAATAAAGTAGTTAGGAGAAAAAAATTTATTATTTTAAGAAATTTTTTAACGTCAAGACCAATAGTTTGGAGCAATTTTTAAATTATGACTTATGAAAATGTGACTGGATAGGAGACCTTGTGAATACGCTAAATACTTTGCCAATAATTTGGTTGCAACTGTAGAACACTTTGTTCTTCCGCAACTAAAATTGGAAGCAACTTTGGAATCAGGGAAGATTTCTTTGAAAAGTTTGCTGCTATAATCAGCTGAAGCGTAGCTGTGGCCATGAGTGAAATGAAGATACTGTTTTTTGATGACTGATATATTTCGCTTACCTAGCATTTACACATGAAAATAATTTCTTGAAAGTTGGAATACACTTACACTTTTTCACTAACATTCACACAATTTTTGTACTTTCAGCCAATCGGCTGTTTCTACGATTTTTCGTTGCCCTGCAAATATTATTGGACCGCCTGATCCATTTTGATTAAATTGTCAAAAATTGTTTGTAGTGAGACAATATGTCTCGTTTTTTAACGACATGTTTTCGCTTCTAAACCAAGTTAAAACTAATCCTCTTGTGTATACAATGAAGTAGTTTTAAGACTACTCCTTTGTAATCCAAAGCTGGGTTATATAGCCCTGCCCTAGGACATCGTAATGTTAAACAGACCATGTTTTTTCCATACGTTTGGGTTACTTTTGGACTAGTCCTAATCCCTTGTGGGCTACTCTCTACACGCGTGTTTGGACTGGTCCCATTATTTGCAGGGATAGGACCAGTCCAAACACGCGTGTAAAGAGTAGCCCACAAGGGACTAGGACTAGTCCAAAATTATATAGAATTTGAGAAAATGTATGTGTCCTAAGTTAATTTTCCAATTTCAAACAATTTTTAAACTATTTACGGACAATTTTACCAAGTTCAACTATAATCTATAAAATCCAAAAAACATAATTTGGTGTATTTAACAAAACTTTAACCTGGTCGAATCACATTACTCAAGTTTGTGGTAAAGTATATGGCATGTTGCGAAGTTTATGGGCTACTCAGCACTTTACACCTCTGCAAGTAAGAATATTACTTGCAAGAACATATCTTCTTCCGACACTTTTATACTCATCTGAAATTTTTACTGATTGTAACACGAATGATATGAGAAAGCTGACTGTAACATACAACAATATCATTCGTTAGATTTTCTCTTTAAAAAGATTTGATCACATATCGCAGCACTCTTGTCGTTTATTTAATATGTCATTCTCAAACTATCTTCAATTCAAAAACTTAATATTACTTCACAAAATAATAACGACAAGGAAGCCAAAATATCTTTATGAACGTCTGCAGTTTTCTAGATCGTGTAGAGGTAAAATTTAATACAATTTCGTCATCGTGACCATGCTTCTAATGCCAATACTTTATATTAAGCACACGTCTCTGGAATCAACTTCCAAATGATTTGCAAATCACTAGCAACGCTATAAGATTAAGAAAATTACTAAGGGAATATTTTTCGTAAATTTTTGTTAAATTTTTTTAATGTTTTAAATGTAAACTTTTTTTTTTATTTTTATGAACCTTTACTTTATTTATTTTACTCTATTTAAATTTAAATATAATCTATGTAGTTTTTAAAAAATATTTTTTATCAATGTATACTTTAACTTGTCTGATTCTAATGCTGTAATTTATAAGATATTGTGTCTTGTTGTATTAGAAAATCAAATAGTAAAAAACAAGTTTCAATAAAATTATACGCTGAAGATTTTTAATCAAATTTTTGTAAAAATTAACGTAGCTTTTCTTTATTTCAAAAGAAGTTTAGGTAGAGAAAAGTGGTCCTGAAAGGAATTAGGTATTTTTTATAAATTTTGAGCCCGGAGAATTTTTTAAATTTGTTCGTTTTCAATATCACGTGATTTCGATTTCCAGAACTTGCCCGAATATTAAAAAAAAATTCTAGGAATTAAAGATAATTGTGTTGGAATAAGTATTTATTTAGAATTTAAAAAATATAATATTTTTAACAAAATTTCGATTTTGTTTTTGTCTTTCTCAGGTGCTTAAAGGAAAATACTATTGGAAGAGGTAGCCATAAAATCATTTGTCTTTAAAATAATAACATGAAAATATACAACTGCTGCGAGTCACCCATTATAATTAAGATTTCTACTGCGTATTTATGAGAAAACAATGACCACAGCGTAAAAAATCTCATTATTTTAGAGCTTTTTTGTTTGAAGCACAACATATTTTTTTTAAGCTATGTACTGTTAAATATTAGGATATTTTCAAAATATGACTTCAACAGGGGTTTTCTTAATATCTTGGTTTTTTGTAGACTGAACAAAAAAAAACTGTGCAAAAAACAGTACATTTGCGTACTGTTTAGGACATTATGCATAAAACAGTACAATTGAAAATAACTACATGTACTGTTAAAAACAGTACGTGTGGCAATCCTAATTTACACATATATGCCTTGGGCTATAAGATACATTTTTTTACAACTGTGAAAAAAGTATATTAAAAAAATACATGTTTTGTTTTGTATACTTTTGGACAAAATGACTACGAGATCTTGTGTCTATAAAAACTGTGAAAATTACATTAATTTAAAAGATCGATCAAGCAATGCTGTCAAATTGTTTTGTTTTCCTAAAAATCCAGAAAGACGTCAGAACTGGCTTGAATTAGGAAAAGTGGATGCCAATATACCTTCCTCAATGTATTATTTTTGTTCAGACCATTTCGATAAAAAATATTTGGCTGTAAACAATAGACGCACTGTACTGGTTGGAGAAGCGTTGCCATTTCCATACCAAAAAATAGAAGAATCTTGTGAAGACTCAGACGAAAACATCGACATATTTTTATACGAAATGAATAGAGTTGGCTTGAATGATAAGCAATTATATTTAAAAGATCAAGATTTACATGTAGAGTCAACAACTATGACAAACGAGCTACAAGAAAATGCTCATGACGAACAACTTTCTGATGTTTTTGATGAGCAGGAATTTCAAGATTGTATTATATATACAGGAGAGGAAAAAGATACGTCCCTATCAGCTAAAACTCATAACAAAAAAAGAACTCTAGATAATACAATTAGTCAAACCCAATCTGCTGTATCAAGAGCAAAAATTTTAAAAATATCTCCACAGCAAACACAATTACAAAAAGCTCTTGAGAAGACAAATAATACGAAATCTTCACAACAAATACAGTTTGTTAAAAGTTCCTCTAGTTTATGCGTAACGTATCATAGTGAAGTTTCAAGTAGAGAAAGAAATGAAGATGAAATACTTGCAGATCAATTGGTTGATACGAAACATATAACAACTTTTATATTTAAGGGGGAAGAATACGTCCAAATGCCAAAAGATTATTATGTTAATGAAAAAATGGAACTGATGAAAAAGTTGCAGAAAATGGAAAGAATTGTAAAGTCTATAAAAGAACATTTAAATTCTTTATAAGTAAATATGTATAGATATACAAAATTATATTTTTTTTTTTCATTTTCATACCCATATAAATAAATGATTTATCTAGGAAATAGGTAGATAGACATCTTAGCAAATAAATAAATAAAATCATTTTTTATTTAAAGGACAGAGACTTTGAAATTCTTTGTATTTCGTCGCCGAAAACTTAAAAGTACGTATCATCAAAAAATCAAAAATCGTTAGGTTATCTTAAACGTCTCTACCAATTTGTTTGCGACCAAAAATAGTGCTTTTATATTAAAACGGTCAACTTACAATAGTCGCAAAAATAAAGTGATTTAAAAAAGTTGTTTACGTAGCTAAACGTTTTGAAATCACAAAATAATATGCCCAGAACACCTTTCTTGTGATTTGATATCACTTTCAAAAAATGTGATTTTCAGAACAGGCCTGATAATTGTGTTTTGTATTATTTAAATTATAAAATTATTACTTTTATTGTTAGCATTTATTTTAGTGAAACTTCATTCCTCTTATCAAAAGGTAATAATTAAAAAAACCCGAATTAATACCTACATTTAATCTTTCATTAAACTTAAAGCCATGGCATAATAGAAGGAATAAAAAAATTACTTCATATTTTTAATTTTTTCACTTCTGTTTAAAAAATATTTATGATGATACCTACGTCTTTTTGTTTCAGAAAACACAAATACATACAAATAAACGTAACAAATATAACTTGAAAAATATTTCGAAAAATATAGTTTTTTCTCTTAAATTAGTTTAGATGTTCTGTTTTAATTTCATATTCCATCAATTGTTTTCTTTATCTGAACAATTTTTTATTTTATAACGTTTTTTGCTTCCCCTGTAAATTTACAAAAAGTGATGTTAAGTACTTTTGGATTTTCGACGACGATTTATAAATAACTACACATTTTTAAAAAAAAATATAAAAGTACATACTATTTTTTATTTTGTTCTTTTTATAATTAAAAAAAAAGATAGAAAAAATATATGCAATTATTTCATTGCGTTGTTTGTTTTTATTTGGAGATATACCAATCTATCATAAATAATTGCCCCATAACTTGAGTTAAGTTGTAAATATTTGGTAAACTGAACTAAAGTTAAGTTGTAAACAGTAATAAAGGCATATTATTTATATTTTAATTCAATTTCAACACTTATAAAAGAAGCACATACATAAACATATTGTATAGGTATGCATTTCAATCACTTAATTCGTAAAAACCTGGATATTCGTCGACACTTTGAGTAAAGCTTATATTACTACCAATATTATTGATTTCCTCTTCGTCGTCACTGTCCATACCATAGCTATAGTCGTCGTCATCTTCGTCCTCTTCTATGAATATACCTTGCATTTTACGTTTTCTTTGTAATAATTCTATCCACAACATGGGAGTCTGACATAATGGACACTCGCCGGATATGGGTATATAATGACCTTTCTGGTAAGGATCCGAAGACAACATATGATTAGCTAAACATATTATATGACAAGTTAATTTGCAAAGACTATTTAAGCAACCAATACGCGATTGTTCTGCGTTTTGTATTGTTTGCATACAAAGATGACACTCTGCAGCCCATATGGCACGAGGCAAAGTACATTGTTTTTTCGTCAGAGGCTTTTCAAGAGCTACTGAACCTTTAACTATTTTCATATGACATGGCGGGGTTAATAAAGGCTGTAATACATTAGAATTAAAAAAAAATTTAAATGCATTTAAGATGGTAAATTTTGAACTTACATCAAATGCACATTCATAATCACTTTCCAACCAACGTACCACTAGAGGCAATCTTTGCCAAGGACCCACATTTAGCATATGACTCAATATACGAAAGTTGTGTTGAAAATGCGTTTCCTTTTGCAATTTCCTTCTTAATTCGGCAAAACTCTTGAGGCGTGAGGATAATGAAGGCTGCTGCCAAGCCCATTCGAATTGCAGCGCTGATATATTATTTGGAAATCCATGTACTATTATGACCATTTTCCATGGACCTTTATTACTAGTTTTTTTCGCACCTCCAAAATCCTTTCCACGATTATGTTGTTTAATTCTACGATTGGGATTTACTGTAAAGCCTATGTAACATTTTCCTTTGTAACGTTTATCGAGACTTTGGCTGCACAATAAGTAGACGCCATAAAAACGGGATTTTATTTCGACGCTTGCAGTTTTTGCTATTTGTTGAGACGAAGTCATACTCTGTAATAGAAAATAGTTGTTACATGTGTTTCTGTTGTAGAGTACTAGGTCCTGATTTGAAAAACCGAATATTTTAAAACGAGGTTTTGCCTTTGGATGTATGTAGTTTGAAAATATATGTTTGTATGCTTAAGTATTTTGCTTTCAAAATTTTACACAATTAGAGAAAAGTAGTTTTTAAAAGTTGCAATTCTGTTTACACTTTTTAAGTGCCTTTAACTCAACCAATTTTGCTTGTTTTTTTAAATAATTCTGTATACATTAAGTTAAACTCAAACTCATCCATTCAAATATTATTTAGAAAATCTGTATTTAAATAAATATGCATTTTTGCTTTAATTTTTACAAACATTATTAAAAAATTTAAATTTAACTTACACATTACAATTTGTTTTACAAACTAAATATTACACTAATTGTTAAATGCTAATAAGTTTTTTTATATACTATTTTCAAAAAAATAATATTAAATTTTCTGCATTAGAGCAGCACCTGCGTTTGTTTGATTAGCGTTTGCTGAAGAGTTGCCATTCAACTGTTGCGTCTGTTGTTGGCCACTAAGTTGAGTTTGTTGCTGAGTATTGCCTGAGTTTGTCATTGATCCATTTTGCATGTTACAAGCAGTGATATTTGTTTGCCCTGGTTGCAATGGTTGTTGTTGTTGCTGTTGCGACTGTTGAGCTCCCATTTGGGGTTGTTGGGCATCTGCCATGTTATCAGAGTTGGGCGGAGCATTCAGCTGGTTGTGAGTATTACCATTAACAGAATTAAACATTTTAATGCGTTTACGTGTATAATGTTGCCATTGAAGTATGGCCTGATCATCGATAAACTTGCAACATTGTGAATTGACGATTTCCCGGCGAAAGTGTTCGTATTGTAATAAGTCGAGAAAGTACAGGCACATGGGATACATTAAATATTTTGCATATTCTGGTTCTTTCCAATATTGCAAATATTTAAGGTAGTTAATAAAAGCTTGATCTTTAAAATAACCACGTTGAGCAAGGACTAAAAGACATTCCAATATAAAAAATATATTTAGTTGCCACCTTCTCAAGCATTTTCATAAAAAGAATAAAAAAGATTAAAAGGCGATTCTTTTTAAAAATCAAAGTGCTATATAATTTACTTGCTATACGATACAAGTCATTACCTCAAAAAAAGCTTAAGCAACATAATTTTCTATTTTCGTTTTTTTAATAAATGACTTTATTGGTAACACTTGCATTATCTTCTTAAGGCCCGTTTTCACAACTTACCGATATCTAAAGGTAGGATGTTATCGGCCGTATAAAAAGGGTTCCATTATTACAACTTTACTTTAACCTACCAGTTTGGATCAACCTTAATTTACTTTATCGCGCACTTTAGATTAAAGTAAAGTTTTAATAATGGAACACTTTTTATAAGGCCATTTAAAGTCTTCTTTAACCTATCGGTAAGTTGTGAAAACGGGCCTAAATGTCATGGTCACATAAGGTCTCGTTACGATTCTTAAGAAAAAAAAAAAAAACAATTTTATCTTAAGCAACAACCTTCATAAAAAATTTTAATGAAATCAAATAAAAAAAACCTCCTGTAAAATTTTGTTTTTGTCGCTTAAGCTTTTTTGCAGTAATGAATCGCATATAAGATATTCTGTATTTATGTGTATATCGAAAATTATCATTAATAGTCTAAACAACATCAGAAAAGAAAATCCACTTTCTGGACATCAAATAAAATTTAAGAGATGTAATAAAGTACAAATAATTTTCTGTTGTGGAATTTACATAAATCGATCCCAAAAAATGGAAGGTTTAAAAGTTGTATAATATGGTTTACAATTTCTAAAAATTTATTTTAATCCACTTTAAGTATTTATTCTGGATGTCTATTTCATTAATCAAAACCAACCTAGGAGTCGGTCTCTATTGGAACAAGCTCATTGCTAGTATTTTTCGTATCGTATGTCAATTAGAGGTGTGCATTGATGTTTTTGATACTTTTAATTAGGCTTAAGTTCATTAAATTTAGTTTTCATTAAATCATTTTAGTGAAGGAAGGAATTCACAACATGAAATGAATAAAACATTTTTGATAATTTTATTCTTGACTGAACACGGGATTGAACTCGAGTCGAATTTACTAGTTTCGAAAACACCCACATTCTCTTCATCAGAATTCTTTGCCAGTCTATAGTCAAACTTCAATCTTTAATCGATGGTAATGGTGGATCAAAATTTGCTGTAATTGATTACACTGCGGAACAGTAAGTTTGCGGTCTGGAATTTGATTGCAAATTTTTACTAATTTGAGGTCGCTGATTTCAAATCTTATCTCCATTTTTCTCTATCAGCTCAAGTTTTCTAATCTCGTTATGTCTAATATTAAGGCACTTTCACTACAAATATTGGTATAACTTGAAAACGGTTGACCATATTCAGTTAAAAAAAAAAACAGAAACTCGGCAACCATATTATCTTTAAGCCGTGCTTTGTTCTTTAAAAGTTCATTAAAAATAAGAACGCAACAAAAATCACAGTTTTGGTCTAAAAACATTTAGCATAACATAATTTCGAATGCAATGAGGTTTGTTTCATTGTAATCGGTGTACTACTTTTATTCACAATTTACCTAGTTAAGGGGTTATCGATTTCCATACAAAAAGAAAAAAGTTCATGAAACACACATATTTAAAATGTAATTTTTGTATGGAAATCTATATTCAGTTTTCTTAGTAAATTGTGAATAAAATCAAGAGTTGTGCACCGATTACTATGAAACAAACTTCATTTCATTCGAAATTATGTGAAGCTAAATGTTTTTAACCAAAACTGAGATTTTTGTAGCATTTTTATTTTTTATGAATTTAAGAAGAACAAAAAATTTGTTTTATTTCAAAATTTTCCTTTTTTCTCAGATTAGTCAATTGTAATTTAGAAAGCGTACATTATTCATCCGAAAGTGTCAATTATAATTCAGTAAGCGAAATTGTAATGCAGATTAGTCAATTTTAATTCGTAAAAAGTCAATTGTAATTCAGAAATTATCATATAGTTCAGAAAGCGTCAATTGTAATTCAGAATATAATAAAAATACAAGGAAATATAAGAATATTTATATACCAATATATTTAGCTCTTTAGTGTACATTTTTTTCTTTTTTGCTACAAAGAAATAAAAATAAACAGTTAATAAAATCTCTTTGCTTGCTGAACTTCAATTGACAATTTCTGATTTACAATGGACACTTTTTGAATTTCAATTGACGATTTCTGATTTGCAATTGACGCTTTCTGAATTACAATTGACTAATCTGAATTACAATTTACGCTTTATGAATTACCATTGACAATTTCTGATTTATAATAAACGCTTTCTGAATTACAATTGACTAATCTAAATTACAATTGACGCTTTCTGAATGAAAATTGACGCTTTTTGAATTACAATTGACGCTTTCTGAATTACAATTGAAAAAGGTGTAGTAAGTTTTTGTTGTATACGTCAAGTTCTTTTTTCTTTCGAGTCTAGCCCACACTTTTTAGCTCTCTCATCACTCAATCAATGAAGAGAACTAACTGAGTTGTTGCTTGTCAAATAATTTCAAGTATATATGTAGCAAAATAGGTTCTAAAGTAATTAAACTGTAAACAGGTTAAGATTTTAAAATATGAACACAACAAACAAACTTCATGTGGCACAATCAGTATTTGCAAATAATGTTAAAACATTTGTCAATAAGCTAAATTGTATGAAGTTCTTACGTAGAAGATAATACATTTTTTGTTGTACATATTCACATTATGGTAATGAATTTTTTTTCGAAAGCCTAGTGGATAATTGCAGTAGGGGTCTAGGAGAAATCTTAGAGAATTATGTGGTGAGGCTGTGCTGGGTAACGGGTAACTGCAACATCACGAGACTATGCTTAAAAATGAAGGATCTTCACAGTTTGCAGGCGGTCAGGCCTTCAATGGGCTTCTACATTGGAAGAATTAGGGAATGGATTTTGAGTGGGACTAATCGGGTTTGGCGGGGCCGAACGAACGCTGTGGCCGATGCTGAGTAGATCAAATTAGAATTTTCTGCTGCGCAAGAGTAGGGCCTGCGTCAGGACCATGATAGGATGGCGGTGAGAATGAGATCTGAATTGTCGGATATATGTAGGTTGTTTATGCACCCAGACGAGTTTGAGACAGATGAGCACTTTCTGTGCTACTGTCCCAGGCTGCAGAACAACAGGTGGCTGGGTACCAGATTCCTGCGCGAGAATCTGACGGGATTCGCTATGGGAATGGCCTGGTTGCGTGGTAGGAGATTGGGCACATGTAGGGCAGTTTTCTGTTTGGTAGGGTTGTTTTTTTTTTGCTTGATTTTTAGCTTCCCCTACGACTCCTTTTTCCAGTGATTTTACTCTTTACTTGTTTTTTTCATACTAAAATGGTTTCGCTATCTAAGTCGTCACAATGGACCATATATTGGTTTCTGGGTGAGGGTGTGAAGTTTACTTCACATCAGCCTTACTAACCTAACTTTACCTAACCTAAACATAATGCAAAGCTTTTATTAATGAAGAACTTTGTTTTTTGTTTCACTGTCAATTGATGACTTTAACTTCTGAAGAACAAGCTAAACTATCATAAAGTTGGGAAGGTTATCTATGGTATTAATAGGAGAATACCTACTTAACTTTCGACATGCATATATTCGCAATCTTCTGTTTATTAATTTTTCTTTTTTTGTAATACTGATTTTAAATATTTGGTGTACTATTCCTAACTATGCTAAAAACCTACATTCCTTTAATAATTAGATGGCTCAAACGTCATTTAAGAAGTATAGTTTGTTCACAATTATGTCGTAGAATTTAATGGTAAATCTAAGCTTTGGTTAAAATTTTTACTTCAAACAAATCACTTTGATCATATGTTAATGCTTACAATTCAAATAATTCGGATTGGCCAGACATTGAACAAATTCTAATTCCACTTGGAAACGTAATTTTTGTTGTTCCTCCGATTCTATGGCAGCTATACAAAAAAAGGAGAAAAAAAATATTAAAATATGAAAAACTTATTTTGGTTAAATAATGATTGATTTAAAAAATAAGCAAAACAAAACATTACTGAAAAAGCGGGCCAAAATTTTGATCATACAAATTTTTTTATTTAAGCTGTACTTTTTATCTACTTTACGGTCTACAGAATAAAATTAATTAAATATTTTATAATTCTTTTTCTAAGCAATACGTAGTTAATGTATGTAGTAGGTATATTAGTGTTAAATTATACTTACTCTTACCCTTTCCATACATTTTGGCCATATTGCATGGAAGGGTTTGCTTGCGCCCTTTCAGTTTGCTTGTTGTTTTTGTAAATGCTCACTGGGCTTTATAATAATAAAATGGTGTTGTTTATTTTTTTAAGCTCGCTTTAATTTTTTCTGTTTTTTTTCAAATCTAATGAGCTTTGTGTATTTAAATATTGTATGTTGTCCTTGTTTTTGAGGTGTTTGAATTATTTTGATAAATTTTTAAGTTGGGCAAACTACTGCTTTATGATTGTATGATTTATTTGTATTATTTTGTTCTTTTTGATTGTCTTATTTTACACTTGTAACACAAAAACTAAAAATATAAAAATTCAAGTTTTTAACAAAAATATACAATATGTACATAAAAAAATTATAAAATATAGATATGAGCATGATGATTTTAATGGGTCGAGGATATAGAAATGGCTATAGCGGCAGCATATTTAATTTATGCATAAATTGGTTGGTTATGGGCAAAACGTAAATACATAAATGTTGAGAAAAAATATTTCTTCAAATTAAATACAAACCGTAAGAATTCATTAGAATATTGTTTTCTATTAAGTTTTTTTTTTATTTTCTAATAACAAAATCATCAAACACCGCAGAAAAATAATTCTATCAACTACAGAACACAGAATACTGTGCTACAGAAGAATGGCAAATAAAACTGTCAATTACAGTAATAGCTCTTCAGTGATTTTTCGATAAAAAATCGTTTTTTGCTACTAGGGGTTTACACGATCAAGTTTTGCTTCAAATTTCTTTAAATTTTTATTAAGTAACCCACAGACGCGTAAACATTTCTCGATACATGAGCATGTTTTACTAAATATTACTAGTTTTTCCTTCTTATTTTGTTGAGTGAGATGCTTTTGCGACTGTCGGATACAAGGTATAGTCATTAGGAATTTTTTTCTCAATTTCAAAACGTCAAACAAAAGAAAATATGGACAAAATTAAAACAAGCGTCAAAAATAAAATAAATAATTTTGAAATTACATGAGTAAATAATGAAAATCCTCCCTAACATGTAGTCTACAACAGACATGAAATGCTTAACATTAACACTAACATGATGTTAGTGTTAAGTATGGACTCATCATGTTAGAGTTTTTCTCATGTTTTAACACGGCTGTTAAGCCATGTGTTTTAACAACTCTTTTATAACATAAAATGACGTTTAAGCTTGACAGAAGTCATTTTGTTGCTTTTTTTCATTTCACACACACTATTGTTTGGAATATGCTTCGACGACAATCAAAAAATAATGAAATTTCTTAACATTAACAAGAGTACTATACTCCACCATTAACATATTAAAAATTCAACATGGAGTCTTAACATCATGTTTTAACAGCATTTCATGTCAGTTGTAGACTCGGTGTAACGAACATACCTGATAATTATTATACTATGGACATTTCTTCAATTCTCATTTAATCTTACCTGAAGCGTTTACATATGAAACATTAGAAATCAGACAGAAATGAATGCTTGTATGTAAACTACGAAAAGTAAGAAAGAGAAATTGCTTGAGAAAGTATACAGACTTGTCGCGTTGATGATTACGGGATCAATGCGATCTACTCCAACGAGGGCGCTGTTCACGATACTGAACTGGCTCCCGGTGGATATAATGGCCAGACAGTTGGCTCTTTGTTCGGCGACGCGGCTGCACGCGGTGAATAGCTGGTCAACACGTGACTTTGGACACGCCGGGATAATCAAACGTACGATTGTCCCTGATGTAGTGGATTACTGCACCCCGGTGCCATTCTTTGGTGCGGGGTTCGTGGTGCAAATGGCGCACAGCAGTGTGCTGTTGGATACTTTCCGTGAACCGACCCTAGGGGTCTACACTGATGGTTCGAGGAAAGGTGAGAGGGTCGGCGGAGGTTTCTTCATAGAGGAACTGGATGTGAAGGTTTCCTTTCGCCTGCCGGATGGATGTAGTGTCCTGCAGGCGGAAATCTCGGCTATAAGGCGGGCGGCAAACTGGCTGAGGTATCATCGCATATCGGGAGATATATGTACGTATATTTACTGACAGCAAGGCTGCCCTTGCTTCCCTAGCGGGTGTCTACACGACATCGAGGTTAACTGTAGAATGTCGGATGTCTTTGGATGGGATTGCGAAACATTCAAGGGTAACGCTAATATGGATACCGGGGCACACTGGGTGCCCGGGCAATCAGGTAGCAGATGAGCTGGCCAAACAGGGTGGTCGCATGGATGATGCATTCATTGACCAATTCATTGGCCTTCCAATGGCTCACTGTAAATCACTTATAGGGCGCGAGTCCTATAGAGTTGCGCAGACGCGGTGGACCTGTGAATCCACCTGCTCGATATCCAGGATCCTTTGGCCTGGATATGATGGACGGAGAACTAGCTCTCTACTTGGGCTCAGCAGAGACCAGATTAGGACTGTGATATCGGTTGTAACTGGACACTGGCCGGTGGGGACTCATGCTAGGAGAATGGGTCTGGAATTTTACGACTACTGTAGAAGTTGTCAGAACGAGGAGGAGGAGGAGACTGTGCTCCACTTTCTCTGTCATTGCCCTGGACTGCGGGGTATTAGGGTGGAATGCCTGGGGGAACCGGTGTTTGCCTGTTTAGAGGATCTATCTGGGATGGAACTGAAATCGCTCCTTCTCTTCACTAGGAAGACGAGGTGGTTGGACTTTGCAGTGACGCCATCTGAGTGACTGCTCTAAGGGATGGGCATTGGCGCAGGGTATCACAAAGGGACCAATAAAGGACCCAAGTGAGCTGTCTTTGATGGCTGCCCATGGAACCTAACCTAACCTAAGAAAGAGAAATGAAAAAACGTCCAGTATAGACATGTACTACACACTCTACCTTTTCGAATCCTCGCCAACAAACATCTTTGTACTGAAGTTCTTGCTGCTCCCCGGCGTAGTAAAAGCTTTTGGTCATTCGTCAAAAAAAATAAGGGTTCACGGATCCGGTTGATAAGGCTAATTGTTTTGCCGAATTATTTGCAAATAATTCTTACCTAGCAGCTAGCAATCAACCACTACCCGAACTTGAAAAAGTATCTGTGACTATGACTAAAATATTTTTTCGGGCTCGTGCTGTTAAAAGGGTTTTTGCGGATCTCGACATAAACAAGTCTCCTGGGCCGGATGGTATACCTGCATTGGTCTTTAAGCAGTGCTCTTCGACGCTGGCTTAGCAAATCCTTAGCAAATCTTTTCAGCACTTTATACCATGCAGCGGAATTTCCAGTCTGCATTTCCCAATTGCAATTTGTTCGGCACTTTCCAAAGTTATGGAGAGTATGGTAAATTACCATCTTGTCAAATATTTAGAGTCAAACAACCTACTAAGCGACCGCCAGTATGGCTTTCGTAGAGGTCGCTCTACTGGAGACTTACTAGCTCTGTTATCGGAAAAATGGTGCCGTTCCATTCACCATTTTTGCAAAAGTAAGGTAATTGCTTTAGCTATTTCCAAGGCGTTCGCCAGAGTACAACTCTCATGTGTGGGCCGGCGCTCCAAAGTATATTTTGGAGCTTCTCGACCGCGTGCAGAAGAGGGCGAAGGTTCTCATTGGTGACAGTAGGGTATCCAATTCTATTGACTCCCTTGAGCACCGTCGCAATGTGGGTTGTATTTGCCTGTCTTATCGTTACTACAATGGGATGTGTTCTGACGTTTGCTCGTAATACACGTTTTTCTTTAAGAGCCCATCCTTATGTGGTCGATTGGCAGGTGAATCGTACAACGCATTACAGAGAGAATTCCTTTTTTTTCCCGGACAGTTTGTATGTGGAATAACCTTCCTCTCACTTACAACATGACTAAGTTCAAGTCGAATGTTCACAAACACTACTCCCTCTATCCTCCTTTCCACAACCTATTTTAGTAGTTCCAACACAATGCAATGCATTAGAAGGGGTCATCCCCTAAGTGCTGGTCCTAACAGAAAAAAATGTCCCTAATGTAAATTGGGACTTATAAAGCGACTCATACACTTGCAATAAAATTGTTCAATTTTACGTATTGTACAATTATATCGCTAATTTGTGTGTGATATTCGAAGGTGGCACAATATCTTGGCAACAATCAAAAGAGTTTTGATTTTTATTGCACAACGAAAAAAGACAGAAAATGTCAAACTTATGTTATCTTTAATGTAGACAGCAATTTTTTGAACATATTTATTGCCGGCAATTTATGTTGCAATAATTGTTAATCCATTTTTGTTGACAATTATTGGTATCATAAAACGTCAAATTTGGTTGCAAACTGAAAAAAGAAGCAAACAAGAAAAAAATAGAAGCAAATTGTTTGCGAAAGAAATTAAATTTGTAAAATGGTAGCAAATTATAATTGTAGTAAAAAATTAAATTAAAGAATTTAATAAACACTAAAATAATACTACAAAAATTATTTTTATCAATATAATTTGATCTTTGGTATTTACATTTATATTAATTTGTTTGAATTTAAGTTCTTTTTTATAATTTTTTTTTTAAAGTAAAATTAATATTTTTTTACTTTAAAAAAAAAATTAATAAAATTAATATTTTTATAAAAAAAAGACCTAACTGCCCGTCTATACCAGAGATAATTATTGCCACATTTATTGCAGTAAATGTCAAAATTATGTTATCTTTAATGTAGACAGCAATTTTTTGTACATATTTATTGCCGGCAATTTATGCTGCAATAATTGTTAGTCCATTTTCGTTGACAATTATTGCTTACATAAAACGTCAAATTTGGTTGTCAAATACACAAAAAGAAGCAAAAAAGTAAAAATAGAACCAAATTGTGTGAGAAAGAAATACAATTTTTGAAATGGGAGCTAATTATAATTGTTAATTGTAATAAAAGAATTAAATAAACACTAAAATAAAATTACAAAAATTATTTTTATCATTATAATTTTTTTTTATTCGATCTTTATTTAAATTTAAATTATGTTGTTTAATTTTGAGTTATTTTTTATATAAAAATAATAATTTTACTTTAACAAAAAACAAAATTAATAAAATTAATATTTTTATATAATAAAAAATAAAGTCGAATTAGAAAGAATTTATATGAATTAAAATATATTTTCCAACATAGCGCTAGTTTTTACACTGCACCTTCTTCCTTGATTTTTTCAAATTATGAGTTAACATAAATACGTTTTCCCATGCCTTTACCCTAGGTCTACACTAAAGATAAATATGTCAGCCAGTTGGCAATAACGTCGGCAGAATAACCGAGCATTATTTCTTATTGCTCTGCTTATGTTAAAAACATGGGAAAACGTATTTATAATTTGAAAGAAATCAAAGAAGAAGGTGCAGTGTAAAAACTGACACCATCTTGCAAACTCATAATTTGAAAAAAATCAAGGAAGAAGGTGCAGTGTTAAAATTAGCGCTATCTTGGAAAAATTATTTTTATTAATATAAATTCTTTCCTATTCGACTTTAATATTTAAACGTACATACATATATTGATTTGTTTAAGCTTTGTCTTTTTATTATATACAAATATTAAATTTATCAATATTTTTGTTAAAGTAAAATTATAATTTTTTTATAAAAAAAACTCAAAATTAAACAAATTTATATACAATTTTAAATAATAAGAAAAATTAATTTTTGTAATTTTATTTTAGTGTTTATTAAATTCTTTTACAACAATTTTTATTTGCTCCCATTTCACAAATTTAATTTCTTTCCCACACAATTTGCTTCTATTTTTTTCTTTGTTGCTACTTGTTGTTTATTTGACATCCAAATTTGACGTTTTATGTAAGCAATAATATTCAACAAAAATGGACTAACAATTATTGTAGGATAAATTGCCGGCAATAAATATGTAGAAAAAAATGCTGTCTACTTTAAAGATAACTTTTATAACGTTTGGTGCTTCAGAGGAATCATCCTCCAGAATTGCAAAACGATTTTGAGAGTGCATTCTATAAAAAGATGGTACTTTTGAGGCCGAAGCAGCAGCTGAAGAGGTAGGGCTGCGAATCCGCTTAAGCACAGTTATATACCTGTCCATACCAACTTGTACTTGAGGCTTTTGACAACTTTTTACTTGTGGGTTTTCCATTGCGTCTGAGTTTGAGTTCATTGTATAAATTCTTTCTAAGATTGTTTTTGCCGTCGCGGCAATTTCTTTTGTTTTATTTATTTCAACATTGCATTCTTTACCATTTACTGTTACGTATGCATTTCTTTCATTTAGTTTTATTGTTGCTTCATTGATTTTACTCATACAACAAATTGTTTTGGTTTTTAACATTTTTTTTGCTGTGCTTTTAATATTGTTATTATTTATTATATTGTTGCGAAAGTAACTTTAGTTAAGAATTAGATTAATTTATTAGTTATCCTGTATTGATTAGTTATTTAGTATTTGTTAGTTATTTTATTAGTTTAAATTGTTATTGTATTAGTTGTGCACACTTCTAGTGTAAAAATCAATGTGCATATCAATGTGCATATATGTATAATGTTTAAATTGTTGTGCATAATTGTACTTCAACCACACTGTAAATACTAGAATGATCGTTATTAAGTTATCTTAATTTATTGTAACACATAAAAGTATACCTTAGTTTATGATGCATAATAACTCACAATAACTCAATTCAGCAATATAGATAATGCGCAATGTTAATAACTATGTATAGAGGCGAACTTTCTAGAGCCATCTAGACGTTACTAGTATCATCTACACGTATTTGCTAGAGTATAAATAGAATCGCAAGAGATGGTATATGATCATTATAATTTCAGGCTTTGTCAATAACGCATCACGCGGAGAAAATATTAAAAATTGAAGTGTTTTGATCACAGTAGTGAGTTTTGAATAAAAGCTGTAAATTACGGTTGTTAAAGTCACTAAGTTCTAATTGAAGCTGTGTAAATAATAAATAAGTGTTGTAAATTAAAGTGTTGTGTTTTTTATTTTGTTTAATTTGAATGAAATCAATGCACTCGAAACGGTTTATTATAAAGGAAATAAACCAAAACGTTATAGAAAGGCAGTAACGCAACAATATTTACAACACCAAAAATAAGAGTTTTAAACTAAAATGTTTCTGTTCAGTATATGTATACATACATACATATGTGTACATGTAGATACTTAAATGTCAAATAGGCTTCCTGACGACTGCAGTGCATTTTTGGCGGAGGCTCTAGGTATTTTGAAGGCCGTAGAATTGTTAAGAGGTAACATTGCTGGGGCTCGACGGTCCCTAATATGTGGGCAGTTCTTATGGCCTTAATGGGCTACGAATTCCAACTAGTGAATTCCAAACTAGTAAATTATTGTAGAAGAGCCCTAAGGGAAATATTAGGAGAGTATGTAGTGAGTGTATCTGTTCAGTGCTAATGAAGTTCACAGTACAACATTTTTCAGGTGATTGATTTGGGACTCAATTCTGATAATTGCGAATGAAAGTAGACCCAAACAAGAACTTCTGCATCATTAGTTTGGTCATGGTACCTCAATAAATAATTTAAAAATTAATTTGAAGTTAGTAAGTATCGTATAGGGGAATTTGCCACGTTTTAGGCTCTTTTGTTTGTCATAACTCGAGAACCACTAGTCCGAATAAGCTGAAAAAAATTAAGAATTACAATTCCTTTAATTTGTTCATACAACGTTTCGCTACATAAGCAACAGTTTCGCTGTTATAAATAAATGTATAAAGAAAAAAAATATTTTTTGCCCAAAAAATTTAAATTTTTTATTTTTAATTCATAAAAAATCCAAAACGTTAAAAAAATGTCAAGTCCTATTACTTTCACGTAAAGTCGCATAACCTATGAACAAAATGACACATAAATCATCAAAATCGATGAAAGCGTTTCGCTTTAATTCACAATTAATTAAAGGTATGAATTTTAAAAATTTTCTCGAGATATCCACAAAATTCTTTGGAAAAAACATTGATGATTTTTATTATGGCTCTCCCTATGCAATCTTCTCTGAGTATACAGGAAAAAGTTTTTATATGCACTGAAAAAATTCGTACAGCTGCTGGTGACTTTGGTTTTAGGAATCGTTTTGACCCCAAGAACAAATGGTTTGATTCTCAATGTGAAAATGCTCGCAGAGGTATGCTTGTCAAACTGAATTGATATCGTAAATCAAACACGGAATTCAGACGAATATGGTATATAGATAGTAGAGCCAAATATACCAGGTTATGTGACGAGAAAAAATTTAAGTGTAAAATGAACAGTATTTTAAAGCAAAATGTGGTTAGAAACAGTAGTGAATGGTGAGGGCTTGCTAATTCGTTAGGAAATTGTCAACCAAAGGTAGGCAACAATTTGAGCATATCTCATTTTTGCGATTATTTCCACTCTATTTTATCTCAGTAAGACTTTGATTGTGATATCTTACTAGCCTTGGTTAATATTAATGACCACTTTCTTGACTCACCTTTTGAGATGATAGAACTTGATTTAGTACTAAAAGCGGCAAAATGAAATAAGGCTCCTGGTCAGGACAGAATTAGTTACGAATTCTATAAAAACGCCCCCTTATGTTTTCTGAACGAGGTTTTAGCGCTTTTTAACGTTATTTTCTTGCGGGAACACATAATTCCTTTTTTCAAAAAAGGAGACATAAATGTCGTTTCAAACTATAGAGGACTGTCTCTTCGCGATTTTATTTACAAACTCTTTACGGGAATATTACTGTTCAGATCAGAACTAATTTATTATTTACTTAATAAAATATATTTGTTACTTAGTTTGTCATTAATAATACCTTAGTAATTGAAAAGGTTTACTTTTAATTTTTTATACCGCCCTAATTATAATTGATTTTAATAATTTTGTAGCTTTATAATTTATGAACATATAAACATACATACATATTCATTATTTGTGGTTGCCCAAAAGAATTTTGTAAATAATTGTATTTTTTTCTCTTGGTTTTTTCTTTAATTCTTCTTGCGTAGCGGTATTGAAATTTTTTTGATTTTTTGTATTGTGAATCCAAAAATATAATTTTAAAATAAACGAGTTTTTTAATATTCTTTTCTCGCTCATAAGCAAAGCACGGTTTGGTATTTTACTTAGTGAGACAGAATAGAGGAAGTTTAATTGGTTTGCAATAAAGGCAAAATACATTGCAAATCAATTACATCAATTTCAAAATCAAAATTCAAATAATTAATCGGGCTCATTTGGAGCTATTTTTTTGCACAATATACGTGAATATTTGGCTATTCACGTCAACATTTTTGGTGACCCCGACGTGATCGGTAAATATTTAAAATGAGTGTTGAACAACAAGAGGAATCTTTCAACAAACGTAAAGCAACAATACTGAGAAATCGTTTGCTCAGTATTCAAGATGATGTACAAAATTGTAACATCGAATCCTTAGATGAAGCTGCTTTAAGTGTGAAACAAGATTTGCTGGAAAAACTGTATGCCGAGTTCGAAGTGGTTTATGATCGGCTGGAAAGAGAAGATTTTAGAGAAATGGAAAGTACGTTGCCGGCAGAGGTATGCGACATATACACATTCGCAAAAACAACTTTGACTCGAAAAATTTTGGCACTTCGCTTCAAGGAAAAACAGCAAGCAACATTGTTAAGGCAGTCAACTGTAAATGAGTCGCAACCATCATTTTTGTTGCCCGTACAAAAAACACGATTACCAATAATACAAATCCCTACATTTACTGGAGTTTACACGGAATGGCCAGATTTCTTTTCAATGTTCGAGACAGTTATTGGTGGTGATGAGGACTTGTCAAAAATAGAAAAATTTCAGCATCTTAAGACATGTTTAGCTGGCTCGGCATTGGAGGCCATTTAAATTTTCGTTCGGACGTTTAAATTTTCAGGCACATATAAGAGACATTGTGGCAATTAGCAAGGTTGAAGCTGGGTCAGTCGGACAGTTGCGAAAATTAAGTGACAGCGTAAATTCTCATTTAAGGGCTCTACTTACCATGGGAACTAAAGAGCAAATAGCGGATTGTTTACTGATTCATCTAATTGGCCGAAAACTTGACGTAGCATCATAAACAAAATGGGAAGAGTCTACACCAGTAAATGAAATACCAACATGGGATCAAATGGCTAAATTTTTGCAAAATAGATGTCAAACTTTGGAAAACGTGGAGCATGGTGTGGTAAAGGAAGCAGCAAATAAACAGGTGGGCTCTAAGCAAATTTATCATACTAACAAAGGAAAAAATTCTTTAGTAGTCTCAACTAACTCACAAAAGGTATGCCCTATTAGCAATTCAATGTCCCATGCAATTTATAGTTGCCCTCAATTTTTGTCGCAAACACCATCAGCAAGATTTAAAGATGCTAAACGTTTAAATTTGTGCTTAAATTGTCTTAGAAAAGGGCATGTTGTAAAGGCATGTGTTTCAAATGGCTGTCGGCATTGCTCACTAAAGCACAATAGTCTGCTTCACTTGGAAGCCACACACAATTCAAAACCCAATCTAGTAAATGAAGATTCTAATAAGGATGCAAAACGCAACCAAAATTTAAATTTTGAAGCTTCAACCTCGTCAAAAGATTCAAGTTTACAAAACTCATTGCCACAATCGTCTTTGGTAGCCTCAAGCAGTAAATTTGACAAGCAAGATGATACAAAAACAACAATACTAGCTACGGCAATACTGCTAGCTAAAAATAGTGCAGGTTTTTTCATTCCATGTAGGGCTATTCTCGACTCAGCCTCTCAGGCCCATTTTATTACTTCCAATTTCGTAAACAAACTACAATTAAAGCCCATTCGATCAACTACACAAATATTCGGCATTGGCCAATCAAATTTTGAATCTGGTAAAGTTGTTAATATTTTCATTCAATCTCGAACTTCAGGCAAGTCGGCATGTATAGCATCTGTTGTTGTTTCGGCTATCGTAGAAAATCAGCCTCAATTTACAATAAACATTTCGAACTGGAGCATACCAAACAACATACAGCTCGCAGACCCACTTTTTTATAAACCTCAACAGATTGATTTATTGTTAGGTGGAGACTTATTTTTTGAATCCCTGTGTAATGGAAAAATTCAAATTGGGCCAACGTTGCCGTTTCTGCAGAATACTGAATTTGGTTGGGTTGTTGCTGGTGGGGGTATTCAATTACAAAAAGATAAAAGCTGTTTATTAAATATTCGACCAAGCGAAAAGACCAGTTGTGAAAATAATTTAGATAAACTGATAAGCCGTTTCTGGGAAATAGAAAACCATCTTGATGTTGTCTCAAAAATAACAAAAGAAGAAGTAGAATGCGAAAATTATTTTGTCCAAACATTCAACCGTATGAGTTCAGGCCAGTATACAGTTCGCTTACCATTTAAAATAAGCCCAACGGCTCTTGGTGAATCGTACCAGCATGCCCTCCGTCGTTTTACCAATTTGGAAAAACGTTTAAATCAGTCTCAAGACTTGAGAAGTCAGTATAGCGCATTTATTAACGAATATATTGATCTTAAACATATGTGCTTATTGGATAAAATACCAGAAAATATTAAGGTAAATTTTCTCCCTCATCATTGTGTTACTAAATTGGAAAGCTCAACCACGAAATTGCGTGTTGTATTCGATGGATCAGCAAAAACTACTACTGGGCTATCGCTCAACGATATACTTATGTGTGGCCCGACAATTCAACCTAATATTTTTGATATATTACTACGTTTTCGTTCCTTCAATATTGCTCTAACAGGCGATATATGTAAAATGTATAGATGCATAGGAGTTGCCTATCCAGATAATTGTCTTCAGTGTATTTTGTGGCGAAATGAGGTTAATGGGCCATTACAAATCTACAAATTGGAAACCGTAACCTATGGCACAAAGTCTGCATCGTTTCTTGCAGTTCGGACAATGCATCAATTGGCAAAAGACGAATGTCAGTGTTACCCTTTAGGCTCAAAAATAGTGTTGCGTGATTTTTACGTCGATGATATGATATCTGGTGGGGACTCTTTAGGCGAAGTCCATGAAATCCTGGAGCAAACAACACAGTTGCTTAGCAAGGGAAATTTTAAAATTCGTAAATGGTGTTCGAATGACCCTCGCATTCTTAACAAAATAAAAGATGAAGACAAGGAAAAGTTTTTAAAATTTCGAGATGGAAGTGATGTAACCAAAACGTTGGGATTGGCATGGGAGCCAAATGACGACAATTTTTTATTTTCGTTTGTGCCATCCAAATTATCAAACGAAGTTACGAAGAGAATGGTTCTGTCAGCCATTGCAAGATGCTATGACCCTCTTGGTCTTATCGGTCCAGCCATTGTAAAGGCAAAGATTTTTCTTCAGCAATTGTGGAAGGAAAAAATTGAATGGGATGATAAATTACCCCAGGCCCTTAATACTGCTTGGTTCAATCTATGCTCCGAATTTTTAGAAGTAGAGAGGTGCGAATTTCCTAGAAAGGTTTTAAGGCCTGGAGGTAAACACCAAATACATGCATTCTGCGATGCAAGTCTCCGTGCCTATGGTGTTTGTGTTTACGTTCGAAGTGAAAGCAATGGCGTTGTGCATTCTAATCTCCTCTGCTCCAAATCTCGGGTTGCACCCACAAAGGTTTTAACGGTTCCCAAATTGGAATTATCAGCTGCACTCCTGCTTGCAGAACTCGTACACTCAATATCGAATTTGAATATTTTCGTTTGTGATATTTATTGTTGGTCGGACTCAACAATTGTCCTATCGTGGATTCAAGAAGAGTCATCAAATTATCAAGTTTTTGTATCAAATCGTATCAGTCGTATACAATCTTTAACAGTAAATATGAAATGGCTTTATGTTCCGACAGCTAAGAACCCGGCTGATGTTTTATCAAGAGGTGCAAGTGCGGCAGAATTAACATCATCTGATTTTTGGATATCCGGCCCAGAATTTCTAAAGGAAGATACAAAAGCTTGGCCAGCACAACCTCAAGTAACAAAAAATTTGCCAGAAAAGCGTAAATCGGTTTTGGTTAGCACAAATTCATTAATCGACATGTCAATTAATTGCAAGTATATTACGTCGTTTGGGAAAATCTGCAGAGTTTTTGCTTACATATATAAGTTTGGTGGTGCAGATGTTCCATGTCGAAAGGGTCCATTGTCAACAATAGACGTGCAGAGAGGTACCAAGTTATTAATTCGTATGGTTCAAAGAAGTCGATTTTTAAACGAGTATAAAGCTGTCAGTCAAGGCGAATCAATTTCATCATCAAGTTCACTCGTATCCTTAAACCCTTTTGTTGATAATTTTGGCCTCCTAAGAGTGGGTGGTCGCCTTAAAAACGCACCACTTAATTCTGATGCTCGACACCCCATAATTTTTCCCAAGCAACATCCCTTAACAGACTCAATGATTGCGTATTTTCATCAAAAGAATCTTCATGCTGGCCCACAGTCATTGTTGGCAACAATAAGATTGCAGTTTTGGCCCATTGGGGGCAGAAAGGAGGTCAGTCGTATTATTAATAAATGTATTCGTTGTCTGCGCTTACGTCCTCGCATAGTAGAGCACATAATGGGCAATCTTCCCAAAGACAGATTTGAAGGTTCTCGAGCATTTTTGGTAACAGGAGTTGATTTTTGTGGCCCAATATTACACCGTTCAGAAATTCGCACAAGAGCTCCAATTAAATGTTATATTTGTCTTTTTATTTGTTTCAGCACTAAGGCTGTTCATCTAGAGCTGGTCAAAGATTTGTCTACCCAAGGTTTCTTAGCAGCGCTTAAACGTTTTATTAGCATTCGAGGCAGACCCAAAACCATTTGGTCTGATAATGCAACAAATTTTGTAGGCTCAAAGAATGAAATGGCCGAACTTAGAAGATTATTTTTGAGCCAGGAGCACTTAAAGGCAGTTCATGAACAATGTTTAGAAGATAATATAGATTGGAAATTCATACCGCCAAGATCACCCCACTTCGGAGGCCTCTGGGAGGCTTCAATAAAGATTGCAAAGCTTCATCTTCTTCGTACGCTTGGGCAATCAATTCTAGACTTTGATGAGCTTCGAACCCTCGTATATCAAATTTCGGCAATCATGAATTCTCGTCCTCTGTGCCCACTTTCTGAAGATCCAGATGATTTGAATATTCTGACACCTGCTCATTTTTTAATTGGTGTGACGGACACCTTGTTGTTTTATATTGGCGTTTTTTTTTATAAATTACAATTGAGTATACCCATCTCTGGGTGTCATCACACAAAAATGGCGCCCAACGTGGGGCCCGAAAGTGGTTTAACCCTTCGGGTTAAAAAAAAAAATTAATTTAGCCTGGAGGTGTTTTAAGTCATCTTTTCTGGCTTCCACACTTTTGAACATTTCCGTTTAAAATGTTTAGACCAGTAACTGTTTTTTTTTATATTTTTTGACGTTTGTCCCGGAAGGTGTTAAGTAAACACAATTCCTGCGTTGCGACGGCATCGTATGGAGAAATTAGGTATTGGTACATATCTCGGTGATCCGAACTTATGTTAGACGACGAAGGCCCTGGAGGGTGTTAAGCAACGCACCACGCCTGAGTTGCTATGGCAACTGACTTAGGGAACGATGACTGAGGGAGTCGAGTGGATCAAATCGAATCTAACCCGTGATGGAGGACATGATATAGGGGCTATATAGCTAGAGTATCGTTTTGTTTTCATTATCGGTGGAGAGGAGAGGAAAGTCCAGGAGACTCACTTTATGTTGTTTTGTCTTGTGTTTTGTACAAGTTAGATTGATGATGGAAAACTATAGAACATTTGGCAGCGAATTTCTTTTATTTCAAAAATTTTTTTTGACATGAGATCCGAGTTCTCGTTCATGAATGTTGTAACTTACGTTTTATGCAATTCTTAAATTGCTGGGAAAGTTAGGATATTCAATTGATTGGGACCACTGCATTTTTTGAGTTTACGATTTTGTTAATTCACTACCACATCACGCCTTGCTACCAACATTTCAACCAAATTCTTGATAATTTAAACATATTATTTTTCAAACTTATAACCACATATAAATTCTTTGCGATACAAATTTGTAAAGTTATTTTGAATTTTAAAAGGTAATTGCATCTAGGTGTAGTTATATCTATAATCATACTTACATACATATTAATTCCTATATGTATCTAAACTAACCATTAATTATTTTACGTAATTCAACTACTTATCCTAATAATTTAACACTTATTAGCAACAGTAGTTCAACTGAACAATTTTTTTTAAATTTTTTTTACAATTTGTTTATACCATATAGTTTTTTGCTAATAAACATCGCCCTTTAGTGCTTACTTACCGTTTGGTTATATGCATGAAGAAATTTTTCTGCATATGCCAACGATAATAATAATTAATTATAAATTTTTTTGCATTTTTGTTTACTTATTTGATCTTTTGGCCTCGAAGACCTTTTATTGCTTCCGAACTTTGCGATCTTTCTTATACTTGATTTTGCGAGTCCGTTTGTTTTCGAGATTTTCCGTACCTCCTAGTTTTCTTGCTTAGTTTCTGGTTTCTTGATCTAGTCCCAAGGGTGGAAGTTTTTTCCCGGTTTTTGTAGTAAATTGTTTAGTTTTTGTTGTTGATTCGAATAACTGATGAGTACTAGACGTCTAAGGTCATCAAGTCGTAATCTGATCAGTAGTGACGACGGGGCCACGGCAACAACAACAGCATCGGTCACTCCTCACGTAACAACACCTCTAGTCTCGACTAACGCAGTAACCCCGTTACTGTCTATCCGATTCCCTCCCGGCTTTGGACCACAGACCCACTCCTCTCCGGAGAGTGATATTACTATTCCAACCCCAATATACAGCAGTATAACTGCTCGGGAAATTAGTGGGCAAGCATCGGACTTGGGAAGATACAATTTAGGCAATATGAACCAACAACACCAACCTGGAAATTTGACATCAGTTGATGAGGAGGGGAACCCGATTGTCAACGAAGATGAGGCAAGGTTGAGGGAGTTTGTGAGTGCATCAGTGGGAGCGGCACAAGCCTCCATTATGAGAGAGGTGCAGAATATGCAGCTAATTCTTCCACGGCTGATCAGAGAATCGTTGCGTTCGGAACGCGGAAATTCTTTTGACAACAATGGAAATCATAATAATCGGCAATTTAATCAACATTTCGACTATCAGACACCATTCAATCACAACATTAATAGACTACCTCAGGTACAGCGTCCACAGCAGGATAACCCTACGAGACCACAACAACAACGGCATTATCCAACTTATATGCCACAACCTTTTTTCGGTAATACTCCTCAGAATTCTTTCGATCAATTTCCTGGCTTTGAAAATTCTTCTCAATTCCAAGGGTATAGGCCCATTACTCCAAACCACATTGAGAAGTGGGGGATTAGGTACGACGGCACAAACAAATCACTAACAGTGGAAGATTTCGTTTTTAGAGTAGAGTCACTGAGACAGGACTACCATTGCTCCTGGGATGTTGTGATGAAGGGATTTCACCATTTGGTGACCGGACCCGCTAGCACATGGTTCTGGTCTTTTCGTATGGAACACCCCGTGTGCGATTGGCCGACCTTCAAACATCACTTCATAAAAAAATTTAGGAACTTTGAGAGCGATTTCGAGATACAACGCCGGATTATGGAGCGTAGGCAGGCACCGAATGAGTCGGCAGACGTTTTTATTACAGATGTGGTCAGGCTTAGGAACCAAATGAGAGTTCACGTATTGGAGAGCGAGTTAGTTAAAATAGTGAAGGACAATTTGAAGGACGGATTAGCCCAACTTTTATTTCCCATGAAAATAGACAATTTAGATCAGTTGTTAGAAGAATGCAAGCGAGCTGAACGGAACATTGCGAAGAGATCGTCCCATCGAGCACCCTTGAACAACCCTCGTAGACTCTATGAAGTCGATATGTGCGATAATGTAGAAGACGAACAGATGCGCCAAGTAGAAGCACTCCAGAGGGAGAACTTGTCTGTAACGTCACTCGTTTGTTGGAACTGCAAAGCACCAGGGCACACCTTTATCGAATGCCCAGTGGTACAGCGACGAATCTTCTGCTACCGATGTGGGTTCGATGATGTCACTACCCCAAAATGTCCCAGGTGCTCGGAAAACATCAAGCCGAACATGCGGAAGACTGGGCCGACTTGTTCAAGCCAAACCCCTCCCCAGTAAATGAAAACTTTTCAAAGCATATTTTTTCTCAGCAGGAGTCCGTTGTTAATAGGGATAGTCAGGATTCAGTTGGTAATACGGATGGACAGGAACCGAAGGAAATCTCAGAAAAAATTAGAATAGTAAAGCGCGAGAAAACGGAACCACATCTAGAAGATATTAGACCCTCAACTCAAGATAGCCACTTGTTGCCGAACCTTTCGTACGATCAACGTCTGGATTTGTATAATCAAAAAAGAGCTATCATCTTCGCAGACTACACGCCTATAATAAGCGAACGAATTAGAAAGACCAGAGACAGGTATTGTAAGAGGAAGAAGGAAAGAAAAGATTTAGCCTCGACAATCATAGCCGGTGATGAGGACATAAGGCCGTATATGCCTGTTGAAATACAGGGTGTAAAGTTTCAGGGACTGTTGGATAGTGGAGCTTCGGTGAGTTGTCTTGGTAGGAACTGTTTGGAAAACATTGGGAGAATTAACGCAAAGATAATTGACTATAAATCCTCGGTAAAGACCGCAGACGGTAGGCAACACTTGATTGTGGGAAAAGTACAGGTAGAAGTTGGGTACGGGAATAAGTCGGTAATTTCGACATTCTATTTAGTACCGAATTTGAACCAGGAGTTGATATTAGGCTTCGATTTTTGGAGGAAAATAGGTCTTAAGGTATGTTTCGACAATCAGCTGATTGAGGAGATCGATTTATCGAAAAAAGAGGATCTGGAGGCACATCAGCTAACATGCCAGCAGCGTAAGGTTCTGGAAAGAGTCAAATTATCGTTCCAATGTCACACACAATATGGCTTAGGTAGGACCAAACTCGAAAGACACATCATAGATACAGGAGAAGCACCTGCTAGGAAAATGCGACATTACCCGGTTAGCCCTGCAGTCCAGAAACTGATTTATACAGAATTAGATAGAATGATTGAGTTGGACGTAATAGAGGTTACTACAGGCTCCGAATGGAACAACCGAACCACCTTGGTGATGAAACCCGGCAAGAACAGGCTATGTCTCGATGCTAGGGAATTGAATAAAGTGACCCGAAAGGACGCTTATCCGCTCCCTAACATCGATGGCTTATTAGCTAGGCTAGGCGACACTCATTTTATATCAGCAATCGACCTAAAGGATGCTTTTTGGCAGATTCCTCTAGATGAGGGGAGTAGGCCAAAAACAGCATTCACAGTCCCGGGTAGGCCACAGTACCAATTTAAGGTAATGCCTTTCGGACTGTGCAATGCTGCGCAGAGGTTATGTCGATTGATGGATAAAGTGGTGCCGTCGGAGCTGAAAGATCGCGTGTTTGTTTATCTCGACGACCTTTTGATCGTGTCCCCAAATTTTGATGAGCATATGGATATGCTTCGGACTGTAGGCCAGAGACTAACAAGAGCGGGCTTAACTATCAACATGCAGAAGTCGAAATTTTGTTATAGAGAATTAAAGTATTTAGGTTATATTGTAGGAGGGGGTAAAATTAGACCGGATGAGGGCAAGGTTAGGGCCATATTAGATATTCAACCACCGCGCACGCAGAAGGACGTCAGAAGATTTTTGGGAACCGTAGGATGGTATAGGCGCTTTATCCATGATTTTTCAACTCTCACCGCTCCACTTACTGATACCCTTAAAAAGACTCCTACATTTCAACTTTCTTCTGAGGCTATTAAATCTTTCGAACAACTTAAACATCGACTAGTTACTAGCCCAGTTTTGACTAGTCCGGATTTCGAAAAACCTTTTTTCGTTCAGTGCGACGCATCTAATTTAGGCGTAGGGGCGGTTTTATTTCAGAAGGACGACACTGAGGGGGAACATCCGATCGAATACTTTTCCCGGAAGTTGAACAAAGCACAGAGGAACTATTCGACCACCGAAAAGGAATGTCTCGCCGTCGTGTTAGCCATCGAAAAGTTCCGGCAGTACATTGAACTGATGGAATTCACGGTCATAACCGACCATTCCAGCCTAAAATGGCTCATGGGACAACAGGACTTAAACGGTAGATTGGCTAGGTGGAGTTTAAAACTCCAGGGATTCAAGTTCGGTATAGAACACCGAAAGGGAACGAAAAATGTTGTACCGGATATGCTCTCTAGGCTAGATATGGAAGAGCTAGTGAGAGATGATAACGCTCTTATAGATTTTAATTCGGAGGCTTTTAAAAACGAGGAATACATGGCACTTATCGATACTGTTGAACAAAATAAGAACCGGTTGCCGGATGTAAAAGTGGAAGAAGGTATTTTGTATAAGAGAATTAAATTTAATAGAAACGACTTGGATCGCGAGGATGAATGTTGGAGGATATGGGTACCCACAGAGTTGACAGAGAAGTTGATTAGAAGATCGCATGTGGTAAATACTTTGCATGGAGGAATAGCGAAGACGTTGTTTAACGTTCGCGAATATTGGTATTGGCCTTCTATGGTTAAGCAAATTCGGAATTTTGTCGCAAATTGTGAAACCTGCAAAGAAATAAAACATCCAAAACAAGTATTACGTCCTCCTATGGGAAACGAGGTTAAAACACAAAGACCGTTTCAGAAAATCTACATCGACTTTTTAGGACCATACCCCCGAACGAGAGCGGGAAACACATTCATTTTTATTGTTTTGGATCACAAAACTAAGTTCGTATTGCTAAAGGCCATAACGAAAGCAACAACAAAAGCAGTCATAAAATTTCTGAGAGACGAAGTATTTTATAAGTTTGGTGTGCCGGAGGTGGTGCACTCAGACAATGGCAAACAATTTACCTCTGAAGCTTTCCGAGATTTCTTGGAAACATTCGGTGTCAGACATCTCCGTAGTCCAATCTATTCGCCACAGGCCAACGCTAGCGAGAGGGTGAACCAAACCATACTTGGTGCGATCAGAAGTTTTCTTGATAATGACCAAGCGAAATGGGATGAAAATCTCTCACACATTGAATGTTCTCTTCGTTCATCAGTACACTCGTCCACCGGTATTTCGCCATATTTTTCACTGACTGGCTATAACATGATTACTCATGCCGATGCGTATACAATCCTACGGAAATTAAAATCTTCAGAAGACGGTGATATGTTAATTCTACCTAAGTCTTCGCAGATGCAATTGATCCACCAAAAAGTGAATGAGAAACTCCACGATGCTTACCTGCGGAATGTGAAGTCTTACAATCTAAAAAGCCGAGAAATAAAATACAAACCCGGCCAGGAAGTCTTTAGGAAAAATTTCATACAAAGTAAATTTTCTAAAGGAATAAATGCCAAATTATGCAAACCTTGGCTAAAATGTCGAATCAGACGGGTGGTGGGAAACAGCCAATATGAGATTGAAAATCTCCGTGGACAGTTAATTGGGGTGATACATGCTCAGCACTTGAAGCAGTAGATGACGGGAGGCATAGGAGGAAATATTGTTTTGATGGAGTAGCAGAAATGGTAAGAGAGTTGCCGGATCATCCGGTTTTCCCAACTCTTTTCACACCACAGGCTATGAGAAAAGAGCTGGCTTTGTGACGGACACCTTGTTGTTTTATATTGGCGTTTTTTTTTATAAATTACAATTGAGTATACCCATCTCTGGGTGTCATCACTATAAAATGGCAAGAAAATACAACCTAACAAGTTACGAAAAGAATACCACTCTACCACGGCGAATTGAATACAATAGCAAAGCTTTGTAGACTTGGCGTGGGTATACATAAGATCATTCGTTAAGTGGCAGTGAAGTCGACGAGTTCGGTAAAGTTTTTTTTTGTGTGAGTAGAAAATTTTGTAACAAGCACATTTTTTTTAAAAGCAATTCTTTAATAGAAAATGTGCACAACATTGTATTAATTTACAAAAAATTAGTAAGAAACCCTCACAAAAGTCAAGAGACCCCGCATAAATTTTGGTACAATTGACGGAAATAAAACCATAAAAAAAAGGAAGAAAAACCAGTAAACCGATGCGGTAAAACAAAGAGGGGTAACCTTTAAAGGATAGAGGGGTGCATGGGACAGTTCTAGGCTCCATTTTAAATACCAGCGAACCTAGAACCGAAATTTCCCGAAAAACGACATACTCAACGACAGCAACATCACCTTAACCCCAACTTTCCTGCTAATAAAGCATCACGTGTTGCGAAACAAGACACGAAAAGTTTACGCTGAACCCGTAATTTAACCGCCAAACAAATATCACATGTTGCACACCAAACCCTAAGTTCAACCTAACCTCCAAACGTTACCGCCAAGAAAAGACCTCGTGCTGCGTAGAGACTTTGGCACATTCGATCCAAAGCCAGCCACACACAAAAAAAAAAGGAAACCCGAAAACATCGTTGCAAAAAAAGAAAAAAGAAAAAAAAAACCAAAATTAGAAAAAATACCCGGGGTTCAAGAAGACGAAAAAACGAAATTTGCCAAGAAGAAGAAAAACAAAAAAATTTAGAACCAAGAACAAAGAAAAAAAAGAAAAGGCTTACGTTACGGAAGACAAAATTCAAAACCAGGGTTACAGGGAAAATATATTGTCAACAGTTGCAATACTAAGCCGCAACGAACACAACCTCTACCACACCACCACCATCCTGGTCAACACAGGAAATACCACAACTCGAATAGCATCATCAATAATCACCTTCATCTCTACAACCTCAAACCTGTTCAACACAACACCGGCTGTAACTATCAACGCATCATACCATGTACAACTCCAACAGCCTCATCAATACTCCCAACGTCATCTTTCACAACCACGGGAATGGTCACGGTGAAGACATTTTATGAAACCCTAGACAAGGGGGGCAAGATCTGATTAAGAACAGCTACCTATTCGAAATCACTGGAAACATCATGGCAACAAGGTGACGTAGTAAGAATACCCCTTGGGAAGGCAACAGGTAATCTTGTATTATAGTAAATTAATTCGAAGTTTGAAGATGAAATCACACCTGCAACCCTCATACCGGTCGTAATTGTTTTTTTATACCGAATAATTTGGAGGCGATATTATGTTAAAGGCCATAATTTTTTTAGTAATTTTGTCATGTATGTATATTTAATACGGTCACCCTACTTTTATGAGGTTTATATTTAATCGTATGCGAATTCTAAAATTAAATAATCATATTATCGAATAAACGTTGTTTCTGATTTCGGAAATTAATTGATTCCATTGGTCTGATTTAGTTACTCTTTTACAATAACTAAATTTAATTAAGTAAATCCCTAATAGCCAGATAAATATATTTTTTTTGGACAGCCTAAATGTGAATTTACATTCTGAATTTTAATTTAAACGGTTAAACTAAACTTTCATTTAAAGACTTAATATGCTTATTGATTTAAAATATTTTTTTTACTCAAATTCTATGAATTTTTAATTAAGTTACGTACAAATGCCCAGGCGAATAATTTAGTCAATAAATGATTAAAAGGGCAAATAAATAAACCAATACTTAGATAGATGACTTAACCAATATAATATTTGCTTTTATAGTTATTACTAAATAAATTAAGTAGTCATTACTAACTAATGCAGTAGTCATAACTTACTAATTAGGTAGTCAGTACTAATAAATTAAGTAGTCATTACTAACTAATGAGATAATCATTGATAACCGGATTAATGGTCATAGTTGACTAAATGAACAGCAAAATTAAATATTATAACTAAATTTAAATATTGCAATTAATCTTACATATTTGAAAGGATATTTAAATATTTCAATTAAATTTAATATTTGAATTCAGTCTGGGTATTTCAGCTAAGTTTGAATATTTAAAATAAGTTTAAATAGTTCAACTAAATTTAATATTTGAACTAAATTTAAATAAATGAAATAAATTTAAATGTTTCAACTAAATTTAAATATTTAAAATAAATTTAAATAGTTCAACTAAATTTAATATTTGAACTAAATTTAAATAAATGAAATAAATTTAAATGTTTCAACTAAATTTAAATATTTAAAATAAATTTAAATAGTTCAACTAAATTTAATATTTGAACTAAATTAAAATAAATGAAATAAATTTAAATGTTTCAACTAAATTTAAATATTTAAAATAAATTTAAATAGTTCAACTAAATTTAATATTTGAACTAAATTTAAATAAATGAAATAAATTTAAAGATTTCAACTAAATTTAAATATTTATAAGAAATTTAAATAGTTCAACTAAGTTTAATATTTGAACTAAATTTAAATAATTGAAATAAATTTAAATATCTCTACTAAATTTAAACATTTGAAATAAATTCAAAGAGTTTAACTAAATTTAATATTTGAACTAAGTTTGAATATTACAGCTAAGTTTGGATATTCCAACAAAGTTTAAAAATTTGAAGTGAATTTAAATAAGTCAACTATATTTTAATAATTAAAATAAATTTAAATATTCCAACTAAATTTAGATTCCCTGCTAAATTCAAATATTTGAAATAAGTTCAAATGTTCTAACTGAGTTTGAATAGTTGAAATAAATTTAAACAGTCCAACTAAATTTGAATAACTCGGTTAAAATATTTTGACTAAATTCAAATATTCAAAATAAATTTAAAGATTCTAACTAAGTTTAAATATTTGAAATAAATTTAAATGGTTTAACAGAATTTAATATTTGAACTAAATTTAAATGTTTCAGCTAGGTTTAGATGTTGGAATTAAATTAAATATTAAGACTGAATTAAGATATTGTGACTAAATCTTGGACTTAAAAAAAAATATTCTGGAATTAAATTCAAAGTACGTTGTAAATCATTTAGGATTTAATTTTTGAGTTAATTTTGGGAAAAAGTTTAATAAAACCAGAATCTGGGCAATGTTGCCAGTCTACATTTTTTTTTAATCTTTTGGATAATTGTTTTTTTTAGAGTTAAAATTTCTTATATAAATACCTTGATAATTAAGTTTATATGAAATAATAATAATAAACCCCTAGAAGCTTGAATTTTCCAAATATGTATCAACGTTAAGACTTTAAATCATAAACAAAAAAAGAAATAATAAAAAAAAAGAAAAAAAAAATTTTCTTTTTTTTGTGCATTTGACACCTTCAGTATTCTTTATTTTGGTATTATTGAAAATTTGGTGCACAACAATCAGATAACAAACTGGATAAATTAAGCATTTAAGGATTTAGTCAAATAAAACTGTATTTACGAATTTATTTATATATGTATTTTATTAATTCCATTTACACTGTAATAATTGCTAAATTGAAGTAGAATAGATAAGTAAATAAACATGTATTGTAAATTTTTTTGAAATGATAGAAAACAAATAACAATGTCGTAATTTATTTGGAATCTGGTTGAAGGCAACTAGCGTATGGCGCAATGGTAGGTCACAATTTGGGGCATTACTCTCAATTTTTTTGCGGGCAATGAGTAGTGCCACGGATGGCAGTGAAATGTCATACGGGGTGGGTCGCCTGTCCAGGACGTTACCAACTGGTCCTGAAGACTCATGCAGTGGTCATGTTAGGAAATCTCCGCCATCAGTAGTTTTTCATCGTCAATCGTCTGTCCGCTTGTTTTAGGTATGCCTACGTATCGATTTGGTTTTTGTACAATGTTTAATGTCTTACTGCTTCTGTTAATTCCACCGTTTCCATTTGGCACGATCGAAGTGAATGTGAGTACCAATGATGGACACGAACCCCCTATTTCCGGCGAGCTACAGCCTAACCGACAAAGTGCCAAAGTCCGTCAGGAAGCAACACAGAAACGGGATCTATTTCTTTTCTGAGTGTAAACCCAAACGTTGTTTTTTTTGAATTCTTTGGATTCTCCAAAACATTTTGCGTACTTTCACATCACATTGGCGCCCCTTTTACTTCAGTTGTAGAGCCAGATGTAACAGTGCTAAACTTGCACCGTCTGGGTCGGTGGCAGCGTGTGTGCTTTATGCAACAACTTTTTTGGAAACAATGGAGTACTGAATATTTAACAATTCTTCAACAGAGAACTAAATGGCAAATTTCCTCAGATAACATTAAAATAGGTACCATGGTGCTCCTTAAGGAGGAAAATCTACCACCACTTAAATGGCAATTGGGTCGCATAACGGAGGTCATAAAAGGTGACGATGGCGTTGTACGAGTTGCTGTTATAAAAACGGCCAATGGCTTGGTTCGACGAGCAGTTTCAAAAATTGGCTACTTATTGAATGATGAGGTTGAATTCCCAAGGAATTCAACGGGGGCAGGATGTTCAGATCAGAACTAATTTATTATTTACTTAATAAAATATATTTGTTACTTAGTTTGTCATTAATAATACCTTAGTAATTGAAAAGGTTTACTTTTAATTTTTTATACCGCCCTAATTATAATTGATTTTAATAATTTTGTAGCTTTATAATTTATGAACATATAAACATACATACATATTCATTATTTGTGGTTGCCCAAAAGAATTTTATAAATAATTGTATTTTTTTCTCTTGGTTTTTTCTTTAATTCTTCTTGCGTAGCGGTATTGAAATTTTTTTGATTTTTTGTATTGTGAATCCAAAAATATAATTTTTAAATAAACGAGTTTTTTAATATTCTTTTCTCGCTCATAAGCAAAGCACGGTTTGGTATTTTACTTAGTGAGACAGAATAGAGGAAGTTTAATTGGTTTGCAATAAAGGCAAAATACATTGCAAATCAATTACATCAATTTCAAAATCAAAATTCAAATAATTAATCGGGCTCATTTGGAGCTATTTTTTTGCACAATATACGTGAATATTTGGCTATTCACGTCAACAATTACTTTATCGTATTAATAGCTGAATAGATTGTCAAAATATTGAGCATCAGGCGGGATTTCGCAAGATTTATTCTACAGTTGTCAATTTATTTAATTTAATCAGCATTGTAAATTTAAACACGTATGCTTTTTCATAGACTTTTCCTCGGCTTTTGACTTAATTCCAAGAAATGCATAGTTCTATAAGTTATGTCGTACAGGTTTGTCTAGTAAAATAGTACGTAATTTAAAAAAATGTTATATCTTCCCAAAAATACGCCTAATTACATATTGAAACTGGTCTTCCCTCGCTTTTTTGGACACTTTGAATTTGCATTTTAGTTACATCAGGAGGGTCTTAAATCTACCTGTCAACAGACTGCCACGATTGCTTGCTGAAGAGACCTTTCGACATAATACTTTTTGGCTGCCCCATTGGAGATCATTATGCAGTGAAATCGGCATAACTCAGGATATTGAGATTTGGAGGACTAATATTAAATTTTTTCACAACCGTATTCTTGAATCTTTAAAAATCACTGAATATGAGAAAATTCTTGTGAGTGCCAGAGACTCTAGATTTCATGATATGATATCCGTCCATACTTTTGCGATGGTAATTCAGCACAATTTGTTAGCTTGATATTCAAAGCTAGATGAGGCCTTCTTAATTTAAACGCTCGTGCATTTAGAGGAAACAGTGTTGACATTTGAACACTCTGTAACTGTAATGAACAGGAAAACACATATCAGTTTATTGGCCGATGCCCTATTTTTGTCGGTTACCGTTTGAATTTTCTTGGTAAAAGGTTTCTATCACCTGAAGAAGTGTGTGAAGTATTAAATGGCAAGGATTACATGCGTCTTTACAAATATTTGCTAAATTGTTGAATTCACATTAAATTTATTGTTATCCTATAAATAAGTAATTAATAATTTATTTATTATAATTTTGCCAATTAAACACACATTTCATGTAATGCCTTACTATGATTTATTTTAAAAAATATTTTAACATTGTTTTTATAATACATATGTATGTAAGTTATTTTATTTTTCAATAAATCATATTCATTCATTCATTCATACTTACTAACTTCATATTAATTTTTAAATTATTTATTAAGGTACCATGGAAAAACTAATGATGGAGAAGTTCTTCTTTTTGGGTCTACTTTCATAAGCAATTATCAGAATTGAGTCCCGAAATCATTTGTTGTACTGTGATAATACAAGCGAAATATAAGGAAATTTTAATTTAAAATTACATTCAAATTTTAAGTTTTTAATTTTTTCTAGTAGAGGACAACGTAAGCGACCATTGCATGCATTTTGTCGTCAAAGTGGTTTTAAACGCGTCAAAATGCCTTAAGAATTTATCGATAAACATTTTTTATAATTTTTTGCTTCTGTTGTAAACTTTTTAAAATGATAGATTGGGCGTTTTGCGTTTTCGGTAACGATATGTATGTATGCACATATAATTCTAATTTACAATTTAAAAATAAATAAGATTTCGGAAAAGTTCATCACCCCCAAACTAAAAAATTTAAGTTTTTCGAGCCTCCACTGTAGGTTAGGTTAGGTTCAATGGGCAGCCGTCACAACGACGGCTCACTTGGGTCCTTATAGCGGTCTCTTTGTGTCACCCTTCGCCAGTGACAAGAGTCAGTCAGTGTCAACCAGACTATTCCCCAGAGGTCACTGCAGCCTCGAACCACCCCGACTCCCTGCACAACAAAGAGATCGATTTCAGTCCCACATTAGACGCAGACCTGGCGATTCCGGTATCCCAAAATGCCTAAACCTAATGTGCACCAGACTGGGGCATCATGACAACTTCTACTTTAGTCATTGTAATCAAGACCCATACTTCTAGCATGAGTCCCCATCACCCAGTGACCCGTAATTACCGTCCTCATCTGGTCCCTACCGAGACCAAGTAGCACTCGCGTTATCGCCGTCATTGCCAGGCCATAGAGTCCTGCCCAATTCCTCGATGAAGAAACCTCCACCTACTCTGCTGCCCATCTTGGAACCATAGGTATAGACCCGTAGGGCCGGTTCCAGAGATCGCGTTGTGAGGACAAAACTTAATGTAATTTTGGCCACACGGAATAAAGTAAACATAAAAAAAAATGGTGTTTTATTTGATAAATAAAGAATATCGCAGGGCCAACTCTGTTATTTAATTTCAGGTTCCACATATGAGCAGGCAAAACATAGCCAGAAGAAACAAAGAGTGCACGAGGAGAAAAATTAACTATTCAACACTAACGAGGCATATTCAAGAGCCATGTGAACCAAGAGAAGCAGAACTGATGAGAGGAATCTATACTCACCACAATCAATGAGAGCAAGAAAAGATGACTACAAAACTACAAATTATTGTTTGCGAGCAGTATATATGTAAATGACAGCAGCAAAGAATTATTTATATTTTTTTCTGTGTGAAGGCGATCTGGTGGGAAGTGCGGAGCAGCGGTAAGGCAAGTGAATATAGAGTACAGTGCCAGGGAATAAGATAAAAAGTGATAGGGCATAACAAGACGGATAACAGCCATCTTCACTCAGCGGGATTACATCTAGCTGGGTAGGAGTTTATGGGTAATAGGAGAGACTTTATCCATCTAACTCAGCGGGATTACATCTAGCTGAGGAGGTGGAATCAGGGCAAAGCAAGACGGATTACATCCATCTTGACTCTGCAGGATTACATCTAGCTGGGTAGGAATAGCTAGGGCACTGGCTTAGGACTCAAGCGGTAGAGGTCGCTGTGGTTTACACCCAGCCACGTAGGGTGCTAGGAAGAGGCTGGATTACATCCGGCACTTGCAGGGAGGATAAATCTAGCTATCACAGGAGTAGCCAAGGATACCGGTCCGTTCGCCATGAGATGAAGCTAAGTAGAATTGGAATCAACAGTGGATTATAAATAACTAAAACAGTGGATTAGTATAATAAAATAAAATAGTGTAAATAAAGAGATAAAAGAAGAAAAAGGAAAACAAGGTGTTGTTATTAAATTTATGTAAGAACCCTGGACGAGCTGAGCATACCCCAGCTGCAAACCCGGATAACCGGAGGTTCCTTACAGCGTGTTATCGAGCAGCTCATCATTATTCCTATGATGAACTGTGAACACAGCACCGAAAAAAAGTTCCGGAGTACAATAGTCCAGTCCCGCCAGGTCATATGCCGCGTGAAGCGTGACCCTAGCATGACCATAGTTCCGCGTAGACCATACCTACCGCCCCCAGTCTAATAGCGGAAGTTAGGGCCTGTTGTTCGGCCATGACGTCAACCAGCAGCCAGCTCAGCATAGTAAACAGCGGCTTCCTATATACTTTCTCAATCATCCTACAGTACCACCCCCTTTCCATGGCAGGCCACCACACTATGACCCCATAGAAGAGGATCGGTTTTACCACCGCCTCTGTCAACAGATCTCCTGCAGGCGTATAAGGCCACAATGGCCATATGAACCCTCGAACGAACGTTGAGTTCCCAGGATAGTTTGCAATCGAGAATTACACCCAAATATCTGGCACTGTTCGAGTTCATCCGCCATTTAGTCTAGCCTAGGAAGCCTAAAGTTACCATCCTTGTACTTCCTGGTAAAGAGTACCAACAGGATATGCTCCAAGAGCTTAGAATCTGTAATGCAGATTCCATACAACGGGATAGTGTGTACAGGTGTTTACCCATGACCGCCACCGCCACGTCATCCGCATACAGGACTGTTTTTATCCCTAATCTGTCGAACTGACTCAACAAAGTGTTCATCGTCAAGTTCCATAGTAGAGGGGGCAGAACCCCACCTTGCGGGGTGCCCCTGTGCACAAATCTGCAAACATTGGTAGCACCCATTGGTAGCTGATGAGGACGCCGTCCTGCAATTAGACCTGGAGGACGCCAAAGTCACGGTCGTCGATACTGGACATAGTGACGCAAATAAACCTCATCAGACGAGAGTCGTACAGAAGGGCTTAGGAAAGATTGCAGGGGGAGCATACCTGCTTAATGACCAGGAATTTTTGGCCTGGCTATGACGCGGCGAGGACGTGCATACTGCTTGGTCTCGGTAGGGACTGGATAAGGGCAGTGATATCGGTCATAACGGGTCACCTGGTGATAGGGACTCATGCTAGGAGGATGGGTCTTGCTTATAACGATGAGGAGGAGGAGGAGACGGCGTATCACTTTCTCTGTTAATGCCCCGGTCTGAGGAGCATTAGGATTAGGCATTTTGATATGTTCAATGTGGGACTGACATCGATCTCCCTGTTCTGCAGGGAATCGGGGTGGTTCGAGGCTGCAGTGATCTCTGGGAAATAGTCTGGTGTATACTGACTGACTCTTGTCACTTGCCAGGGGTATCACAAAGGATCGCTATAAGGACCCAAATGAGTCGTCGTCGTGACGGCTGCCCGTTTAACCTAACCTAACCTTCTTGTCAGCCAAGCAAATAAAAAGCCCGAAAATTATTGACAATTTTTGAACATAAATGTTAGTGAATATATATGGTTTCTTCTATTTTTTGCAAAAATTAGACAACATTTGCTTGAATAATCAAAAGCCATAATATTACTGATTTTATCGACAATTAAAAAACATGACAATTTAAAAATTACATGAAATAAAATCAAAAACTATGTATATAATTTACGATTGAAAAATGAGACGAAAACGATTAAAAAATGATTATAAAAACTAACATTAAAATGCACAAAAAGGAATCGAAATATTATATCACAAATGATTCTTTCAGGTAGGGTAGGTAGAGTATCATTTATAACTAAAAAAATAGCTCATATACGGTTATTTTGATGGTGAAGCTGATTCCTAAATGATTAGATTATGATACAAAATGCTAGCTAGGATACGTAAAATTTAACAATTTATTGCAAGTGTATGAGCCGCGTAGTGCCGGTTCACACACGTCAAATTTGACTCTTTAATGCCCAATTTTCAGGATAGTATTTAAATCTATATTAAGTTAATTTTCATAACAAACTTAAATCGTATTTAAAACAGATTGGTTTTTTGAGTTTTATTTGAAAAGTCTTATTTAATTAAGATAAAAGTATGGTAGCACTACTAAATACAAAAAAAAAATATAAAAAAGTGTAATTATCTACAAGGTGGTCTGAAAAAACAGCTGACTGTTAATGCTTTGCCTGTTGTTGTTGTATTGTTGTGATATTGATGCCACCTTGCTAAAATATTACAATGGAAACTTAAGTTGAAATTAAGTGTACCACATCGGTGACTTAAGTTTGATTTAAGTTTTTAGTGAAGAAAAGAATTTTGTATTTAAATCGATTTTAAAAATAAATGTGTTTTAATATCAATCCTGAAAACTGGGCATAAGTCTTGATCTTTTAGTAGAGATGGGAAAAGAAATGGCATTCTCCTCTCTCCTAAAAACTTATGCTATGTTCATACGACGATAGAAACCACTCGTTTCGCTCTCTGAAACTAGATTGCCAAACATGCTGTTCATACGATTTATTCCTGTTTCATTTTGACATTTTTTTTGTGTTGTTGGAGTGATTTTTTTTTAAACAGATACAAAAGTAAATAAAACTTAAGAATATATTATTTAATACTGTTATTAATATTAAGGTATTATAATTATCACTTTATTTTATTAAAAATCTGTTTTTATTTTGTTTTTTTCTTTGTTTTGATATTTTTTGAGAGCTAGTTCAGATAAACTAACGATAACTGTTATCAAAGTTGGAGATGATAGTACATTTTTCCTGTTTCGCAGCCTGTTTCAAAATGAAACGACCTGTTTCGCTCTCAAAATTTTGTATGGCAAAACAAGTCGTTTCAGTCATGTTTGGGGCGCGAAACAGGAATAAGAGAGCGAAACACGAATATTGCTGTCCGTGTGAACATGGTATAAGAGTTGAAGAATCAAACTTGACGTGTGTGAACCGGCACTTAAGTTATGTACATGTTCACCACCTCAAGAACATTGGCAATTTTACGAAGCTATTCTGCGACGTTATCGCATGTGTTAAGACATCACAAATTACTCGGTGTGTGCAATTTAAGACTCAGATTTTTGACAATTACTTAAAAAATAACATTGGCACCACTGTATTGCTTTCGAAAGCCAAAATAAAAGTTTTTTTTCGTTTTTATGAAATAGATTTTCTCGGATTTGGATTAAAATATAAAACTGAAAATTAATAAAATGTCTTCGGTCTCCAAAGTTGCAGTAAGTATCATAAAACTCCAAATTTATTTTGTACGCGGAATTTTTTTTTTATTATGCCCATATTGTAGCCGTCAACAAGTGCCGGGACATCGTCAAATGCCAACGCGCCATCATCTTCTGCACCAACGCCTCCGGCCAATGTACAAGAATTTAATATACGTGTACCCAAAAATTTACGTAAAAAACATCATGTTATGCGTTTTAATGCCACACTCAATGTGGATTTCGCTCAGTGGCGTAATGTGAAATTAGAGAGAGAAAACAATATGAAAGAGTTTAAGGGCGCAGAAGAAGAAATGCCGAAATTTGGTGCTGGCTCCGAGTACAATCGTGATTTGCGTGAGGAAGTGCGACGCAAAAAGTTCGGTATTATAGCTAAGAAATATAGACCAGAAGCTCAGCCTTGGATTTTAAAAGTAGGTGGAAAAAGTGGCAAAAAATTTAAAGGTATACGGGAAGGCGGAGTAAGTGAAAATGCTGCATTTTATGTTTTTACTCATGCACCTGATGGTGCCATCGAAGCGTATCCATTGAACGAGTGGTATAATTTCCAACCCATACAACGTTATAAGTCCCTGTCTGCAGAAGAAGCTGAGCAGGAGTTTGGCCGACGAAAGAAGGTGATGAACTATTTCACACTTATGTTGCGTAAACGTTTAAAGGGTGATGAAGAGGAAGAAAAGGATCCCGAAGAGATTAAAGTTAAGGGGGCCGGAAAAAAACCAAAAGAACTTAAAATTAGTGAAATGGATGAATGGATCGATTCAGACGAAGAGTCTGATTCGGACAGTGATGGTGAGGAGAAAAAGAAAAAAGAAGACAGTGATGATGATGGTAAGAAAGGTAAAAAGGGCAAGGGGATAGAAAAAAAGAAAAAGAAACGCGACGTTGATGATGAGGCCTTTGAAGAATCAGATGACGGAGATGAAGAGGGTCGTGAAATGGACTATGACACTGAATCTAGCGAAGAGTATGTTATTCTAAATATTAGAATGCAATTTAGTTTTGCTAATTCATTTTTTACAGCGAACCCGATCCAGAGGCCAAATTGGACAAAGACATGAAATCGGTGGCAGAAGAAGATGCTTTGCGAAAACTTTTAACCTCAGATGAAGAAGATGAAGAGGATAATAAATCTGACGAATCAGACAAGGATGATGAAGAAAGAAAAAAGAAAGATAAAACGAAAGAAGACAGTAAAGATAAAAAGAAGTCGAAAAATAAAGCCAAAGACGATAAAAAGGGTATAGTAGTAATATTATATTTAAATTCATTTCATTTCGTGATTATTTCCAACTTTTTTTTAGATTCTTCTAGTGACTTTAGTTCTGACAGCAGTGATTCCGAAGATGATAAATTCAAGAAAAAGGATAACTTTAAAACCATGAGCAACCAAAACTCTCGTTCTGCCACACCCACATTTAATAACGATGCTAATAAACGTAAAGTGAACAGTATGCCAAGTGATCTTACTGCCTCTGAAAACAGTAATAGTCCTGTAAGCACTCCAGCTAAAAGGCCTAAAACTGATATATCGACACCATCATTGCCTTCAACATTTGCTGGTGTTGTTTCATCGAACAGCAAAGAGTATGTTATTGAAAATAAAATTTATACACATTTCCTTAAAACTTTTACTTTTATAGTGACTATGGCATTACCGAGGAAGCAGTACGTCGTTACCTCATGCGAAAGCCGATGACAGCCACTGAATTATTAACAAAGTTTAAAAATAAGAAAACCGGAGTATCTAGTGACCGTTTGGTTGAAACTATGACCCAAATTTTAAAGAAAATCAATCCTGTTAAACAGACTATACAGGGTAAAATGTATTTAAGCATTAAGGTAAATAAGTAGTAATCAATTTTGGCAATTCAACGCAACAAATTAAATATATTTTCATGTTGTAAGGTAAAACTAATTGTTTAAATCAAAATTTGTAAACTAAAAAAAATAAATTAATATGAAATATCTTAAACGTTAAAGCATGTACATAATATTCATATCATTATAAGAATTTATTTACTGCCGGAATATAGTAAAATAGTTTGAAGCTGATTAATCTCACAAACATATAGTAAATGTCTTTTACCAGTACATAGTATATGAGAAATGGAACCGTCATTTTGTTTATTTTCTAAATATTTGAAAACTATAAAAATATAACTTGGTACAAGATTACGACCAATTTGTATTTATTAATATCAGTTTTAAATTTATGCCGCTGTAAAGATTTAAAAAAATTGCATACTAAAATATATTTTTTTTACATTTTATAATTTTTTATACTCTCAAAATTAGAAAATAAATATGTTGCATAAACGAGAAAATTCTGAATAACTCGATGTATCGTAACTAAAAATATTTAAAAAAATAAACTAAAACTTGTTTACTTCTAATTAAAATGTATTCCCTCTGAATTAAAGGCCAAAAGAAGACGCATAAAATCATCCAAATCCATTGACCGTGCACGTGAGTTATCCATATTTAAATTAGTTAAAATGCCTACCACTTTATCTTGCATTGAAAAGTTCTCCTCCAAAGGCTAAAAAAAACAAAATTAATTTATTTAAAAATGCAATTAAACTTATTTACATTATACTAGTGAGGTTACGCAAATCAAATCTTTTCATTAAAGTAAAATTGAGTAATTGCAGATTGGTTAATTAAGAACTTAATATATAAAAGACAGACATCTTCAATAGTCAATTGTAAGTAAAGTCAATTGTTCTGTTGGTTATATGGTATTGGCGATATCGTGTCAAAATCCTTGTTCCGCGAACATACATATTTGCATAGGCGCTTGTTGAAATAATATGTTGGATTTGTTGATTTTTAAGGCCAAAAAAGAGTATATTTGAGCTCAATTTTATCAACATAGCTGGTTTTGTATGGGCACTATCTTACCAAGCCCCTAAATTCTAGAAACATTTGTACAGGGGCCATTTGCCAGGACATAATACTCTGGTTGTGATCCTTTGGATTCACAAATCCATCCCAACTGTGCAAGTCTATAAGACTCGCGCTTGATAAGTGACTTACAGTGAGCCATTGGAAAGCCAACGAATTTATCAGTGAATTTGTCATCCAGCCGACCACCTCGTTTGGCAAGTTCATCTGCTATACGATTGCTCGGGCAGTTCGCATGCCCTGGCACGCACATTAGCGTTACCTTCTAATGCCGATATTCGACATTCTACAGTTAACCTAGATGTCGTACAGACACCCGCCTTATAGCAGATATTTTCGCCTGCATCCGGCATTAATACATTAATAACCAGTTTATCTATGAAGAAACCCCTTCCAAGTATAGAGTTGGTATATCATACCATTAATATATACCCCTATGGCCGATCAACGAAAAGTAACTTTAAAAGTCAGCACATTATCGCATGTAGTATGCGCTGCGTTCCCCGCAACCGAATGCTTGATTATCCTGGCATGGCTATAAGTTTTATGCAGGGTCATTTCCGACCAAATTTGGTCGGCTATTTTTCGTTTGGTCGGATGGTATGCTAAATCTTAATTTGTCGGTGTAAGAAAATGTATGTACTATCAGGGGTGTTCTGGAAATCGAAAAAAGCAAAATGCAAGAATTTTAAACGTCATTTTTGAATAAGATTTCTGTAAAAAAAGAATTTTATGACAAATATTATATTAAATTCAACATTTTTTTTTTTTATTTTTCGAATTTATTCTATGAGCTAAATTTCAGGTATGTATTTTATAAAGCTTTTTTGTAATAGTCATATTCCTTCAATTTTTCAGAAATGACTTTATACACTATCAGACTATTATATTGTATTTTCTTGTTACAAGACCCTTAAATCTGCAGAAAGCTTGATACAACCAAACCAACTGACTTCCATGCCTTTGACTCTTCCTCAGACAAAATCGAATCAAATTTTAAATCTTTAATAACTTGTAATTTGTAGACCCAAAAAAAAAACACTTTTTTAACTTTGGCATCTGATACGTTGGAAAAAACGGTTTTCAGGTATTCAAATTAGTGCTGGAAAGCTATCGATACTATCGAGTCTTAAAATATCGAAAATATCGATAGGAAAAATATCGATATTATTATTATTATTATTTAAAATGCGTCTATGAAGACATGCTACAGCAGCTAAACACATGCAGTTTTTTACTTGCTATTATTAATTCGCGCTGAATTACAGCAATGAATACAAACAACAAGAATGGCAGGTGGCATGGATTGCTTAGATGTGCTTTTTTACTGCTAATTAACCCCCTTTACGTCGAACTTTGTAATGTTGTAAAAAAAATTAGAGGAAAATTCCGCTAGATTAAATACCTTTTGGGTTGTGAATCAAATTCAATTTAGAACATTATCTAAAGTTGCAATAAAATATCTTATAGTCCTTGCTTCTTCGGTTCCTTCAAAATGGTGCTTTTAAGCAGCACAATTTTTAAAATAACGTGCGTAGATACTAGAGGTCTGCAAGAATAAATAAAAAGCAATTTCAACACACTCATTTGTTTTTTAATTACAATGTGTCGATCACCCAATGATAACGAAACAAATGAAAGAATAACCAGAGACAAAACAACAAAAACTCATTCTATTCAGTCAACTCAAGTCGAATGAGTAAATTATTCAAATATAATTTGAATGTAAAATATGTGTACCTTTTTAGAGATTTCTTTTACAAAATTCAATGTTTCTAATATTTACAGCGCTTGTTTTTCAATTCTGCATTTAACTTCCATTGGGGATTTTATTTGATAAATAGCGAAAAGTGGTTTAATTTAGTAAATCAACTGTAGCCTTGTAATTTTTGCACCAATCTGGCTCTTCTTGGGTACAAAATGATCGGACTTAAATAAACTAGTGTCATATTTAGATGACATCATCTTTATTTAAAACACAAATAACGGTTAATTTGGAATATCTCGAGAACTGTTTTACTTTTGACCATTCTGAATTCATATTCGGATTCATTTTACATAAGGACAAAGTATCAGATACATTTGGTTAAAAAACTGTCACGTAATGTAATTTTACAGTTGCAATTTGTTCTTGTCTCTGATTTAATAAAATTTAGTAGGTATGTATGTATTGCTAATCTGTTAATATTTTATTGAAGACCTGTTACTGTTGTGAGATTTAAATTTAATTGATATAAAAGCATATAACGCAAACATTTTGGAAAATTGCAATCTTTGGAAATTTGTTTATTCATTTTTGCTTTCATATTAAAAAATTTTTGTGCATATAAAAACTCGCCATTGTTACTACGTACCAACGGAAGGCGATAAACAGACTCGAAAAAATTGTTTTACTAGAACTGCAAACAGTTAGTTATTAAAGTCGGTAAATCTCACTACTCAAAGAAAACCCTTTTTTAAATTATAAACATACCATATTCCTAATGGACAAATGCAGCTTATAATTCTTTTCCAACATTTCCATGACCGAATTAGTTTTGAAGGCAGCAGCTAATGTTTTATTTTTACGCAAAAATGCAATACGTGTTAAGCCATCCCATTCAGTGAAATTAACAGGAGGCGGAGGATTTTTTGGCTCCAAACGGACTACACTTGATTCTACTTTTGGTGGAGGTTTAAAATTATTTTTACCTACTTTCATTAACATATCAACACGTGCCAAAAGTTGGGTATTTATACTTAAGCGGCAGTAGAGCTTATCACCCGGCTTGGCAACTAAACGTTGGGCAAATTCACGTTGAAACATAAGAACGGCACAACGAAAGAGAGGGCGATGCAATAATAACTTGAATATTAACGGAGAACTGATCTGATAAGGAATATTGGCAATACACAAATCAAAGAATGGCAGATCAGCTTTTAGAAAATCTCCGATAAGCATTTGTAGTTTGGGTTGTAGAGGAGTAGCTTGTACACGTTTTTGTAATTCAGCCGCTAAGCGTGTATCAATTTCACAAGCGATTACTTTTTTGCATTTTTCTAACATGCGAACTGTCATGTTACCGGTACCAGGACCAATTTCCAATACTACGTCTGTTGGACGCAAGGCGGCTTTTTCCAACATGCTAGTAATTACCAAAGGATTTTTCAAGATGTGTTGTCCAAAATCCTTGTTGAAAATAATACCTATAGGTATACGTACAAAGAAATAGTATTGACAAATTTATTTAATATTTTGAATTAATACCTTGTTTTTGGACTTCATTGTGTATCCGTGACTTTTTTTCAGTGCGTTCTTTTGGCATTTCAGTATAAATATTGCAATTTTTATTTAATAATTGGCTCCTGATGAATGATTCTAAACATGTGCTTGTTTCTATTACAATAGTTTATTTACATTTTTAAGATAAAGGTTGGCAGCGATTATGATATTATTACCATCTGTTAAAGCTATGCTTTTCAAACTATGTTATCAAGCACAGATTTTCCACGTGTGAGAAGAAAACAAACTTTTGGTTTTTGTGAAACTTGTTCACAGTTGATAAAAAAGTAGTAATTATTCACACTCAGCTGAATGTATATTAATATACATGCACATAGTTTGCGCTTATAAAATAAAAACAAATAAGCGCGCGTCTGCAAAGCTATTTATCGGTCCGACAAAATCCGACTTTTAACAATTGGCAAGTTGTAATAATGGCCCTTAGGGTTACTAAAATTAATAAACAATAAAATCCTTTCTTTCAAAAGAGACAACCGGATTTGAACTTCGCTTTTCATAAGGACCCAGAATATGCATACTTTATAGGGTGTAGGATCAATATTGTAGAAATTACAAACGAATGGCAAATTTATGTATACCCTTTTACCTTCGGTGAAGGGTATAAAAATAAATGTACTTGTTTTTTCTTAAATGTACTGCTTTCTTTCATCAATGTACTTGTTTTGTCAATTCTATATCTATCTACCCTACTTGGGGGGGAAAGTTATAGCACAGCAAACTTTTTAAATTTTCTCTATATGCACATGTATGAATTTAGTTTTTCACTAATAACTCGAAAACGATTCCGCGTGCCAGCGATGACAACTTAGTGCTTTTGGCACTATTCATGGTGCTTTTTGATATCCCAAAACGCCAAAATTATATCCATAGTGCCAAACTAAGAAAAAGCACTAACTTGGTGCTTTTTAAATTTTTCATTAGTGCCTTTAGTGCTTTTTACAATTTTTATTTTTGTTCTATCATTTTTTAAAACTTTGATAATATAGAGGATGATTTAGATTTCCTATTTCGGGTAAAATTTTGAGAAGGCCTGTAAAGATTTTTTGATAAAAGAAACTAGCATTCGTTTTACCAAAAACGTTATTAACGAAGTTAGAGCTAGGTTTCCTAGCAATTTGGAAATTTTACAAAACGTTGCACTTTTTAGCGTTGACAACATATTTAGTAATCGTAATAAAAACGATGTATTTACTGTTTCAAAAATAGAAAATTGCTTGGAAAATATTTGCGATTGTGAAGAGAAATAAAAAACGATATTGAGTCATGTAGAAAAAACGTATTGAAAAGTTAAAAAACATGCAAACTTTAAAAACAAAAAATGCCATTACTTGGTATAAGCAAAGTGTTAAATAAATTAGAAACAGTTGACAGAAAATGCTTTTTTAACGAGCTTTGTGTAACCTGCCATTTTTCATGCGCTTTAGTGTTCAAACGTGTATAATATCATTATTTTTTAAGAATATTGCATGATACGCCAATTATCTTATTTAAACCGTAAAATATAAGGTTTTTTTTTATTAAAATATGGGCTGTGATTAAGTTTTATAAACAATGGTCGGTCATTGCAAATTTTCGGAAATTGTAACAGGCTAGATTTTTTTCGAGTTACGAAAATCGAGCTCGCACTGTATTACTTTCAGACTGTTTTGTGGAAAATTAAAACTCAGCTGATGATGATCCAAATGCTCGGATGTTATTATTTTTATTGAAGATAATAATAAAAAATGGTCACTCATCAACGCTGTCGCCTTTTTTTAAATTTTGGAGGTATATAATATTCGACACAGCCAAATGGAACTTGTTTTGTGTGTTATTAAATTGTAAAAATATCTTAGTGCTTTTTTACGCTTGTTTTTTGTTCGAAATAGTGCTTTTTAGTGCTTTTTTTAAATTTTAAAGTGCTATTTGCTCTCAAAAAGTTGGCATCACTGCCGCGTGCACATATCTACCGAGTATCAATCGAAAGAGCGTAAAAATCTGAATCGATATTGATATAGTTTATTTTGTAAGAGACTTGGGGGAGGGAGTTATGGTGCAGCAAACTTTTTAAATTTTCTCTATATGCACATGTATGAATTTAGTTTTTCAATAATAACTCGAAAACGATTCCGCGTGCACATATCTACCTAGTATCAATCGAAAGAGCGTAAAAATCTGAGCCGAATCAACACAGGAAAAGTTTGTAGAAAGACCAAAGCCTGCGACGACCGTACTTTTACTAAATATATGATTTGTTATAACCTGTTTTTATTTATTTAGAAAACACAAAAAATAGAAAAATATAAAACCAACTACAATATATGATTGCACAGCCTTGAAATTAAGTGTAGGCAAGAATTGCATGAACATCAACTTGAGGTTGAAAAGAAAAAAACTTTGAAATCTTGATAGGGAAATGGAAGTAATCGAGAAAAAATAGAGTTTCAAGATAAAAACATTGGTATGTATTTTATTGTACGTCGATATTATAATTATAATGTTATTAGTTAGTTTAAGAGATTTTTATTATAAAATTTTATATGCAAAAATGTTATAAAACGAAACTGTTTTGTAATTTTTCATTTTAAAATCGTGGTACAGATATAAAATTATTGAAAACTAATTTAAATTGGTTTCCAAGTACACTTTTATGGCTGTACCGTGTTTTTAATTGTTGTCCTCTTTTCAGATAATAATAAATAGTATGTTAAACAAGATCAAAAATCAAAATTCAAGACTATTTTTATTTTTTATTTCACTTTTTTTATTTATTCTTTTGTAAGTATATAATATTTTTATTTCTTTTCTGTATTCCAAAATGAATTTATATTTTAATCTAAAAATTAGCTTAAATATTTTAATTGTTATGTACAAATATCAATATGTTTTAATTGTAGTTTATGTATACATATTGTTACAGCCATAGTGACCAGTGAGGTTTCCGACTAGCAAAATAAACTCATCTCAAGAGGTCCCAACCCTGCTCACCGGGTACGCTGCACACAAAAAAAAAATCAAGGTACTATCTAAAATTACTTTAAACAAACATGTACTAAAAGTATGACTTCTATTTTCAGAAAGCAGCTGTTTTGCCATCCAATTTGCCCACCCAACCATGTCACAAGAAGTACCGCCAACTATTCCCTTTGTGACCCGACAATAACCACCCTACTTTTGCTAACTCAACTCACCTTCATGCCATTATTCCTTTCTAACTTTAAAACCAGCACATCATCTCAACATGCGATAAAATTAATTATTCATATATATGTACATATTTTATTTACTCAATAATTTTCTAGCCTATACAGACAAATTATTATAAACTTATATGTTAAAGATAGAAATACATAAAAAACAATAAAATTTAACATTAACAATTCTTCCTATTAAGTACAGTAAAAGACTATTTTCTCAAACAATAATTTTTTCAAAAAAAAAATATTCATATATGCATTTAAGTAGCCTTTATTTTTATTTATTTATTTTCTCCTCTTTCCTTACACCTCTCTTAACTACTTCGTTCTTTGCTAGCACAGATCAACCTTTTCTTTCCTTTAATTCAAAAAAATTTCCTTTTTTTTCCTTGTTTATTAGTATTTCTAAATCTGAAGGAGCTCCCTAAGATTCAAGTTTTGTTCTACTACTCTACAAATGAATAATTCATATAACAACAAAGATAGATTTTGACTAGTTATTAGAACTGAAATGTAATTTCCGGTTTAAATAAATAAATAAATGTTCACACGATTAAAAATATCGATAATGGTATCTACTTTGAGATGGTAATGTTTTTACTTTTTCCTATTCATAAACCATTTACTGTACTGTACAAACAAAATTTTTCTCTTTTAATAAAGACTTATACTAACACTATACCGTAACATGACTAACTTTATGCTAACAAAAATATAAAACAAGTAAGAGTGCTATATTCGGCTGTGCCGAATCTTATATACCCTTCACCATGGTGCAATAAGAACAAAAAATTATGTGAACAACATTCTTAAGATATAAATAATTATATTTTGTGCCACGCCCACTTGTCCAACCCGTCCACATTATGTCGGATGTTGTGTTTTTATAACCAAGATGCTTGTACCTAATTTGGAAACTATTTCTCTTTCCATATATATAGGAAAATAGACAGACATCGTTAAGTAAACTTAGCTGTGCATGTATGTATGTATTTGTTATGTGTAACAAAACGCAAAAGTCATATAAATCGTTACATTTTGTGATAGGTATAAAAAAACAACAGCAACATGGAATTTTATGAAAAAAATTAATGGCAGTCGATCTTAACGGAGCCGATGTGATAGAAGTATGTAACAACCAAGACCACGTTTTCGAAAACCTCATTTCAACAGACAGAAGGACATGATCAACTTATATGTATATAACCTTACACGTTCTGTGAAGGGTATAAAAATAAACATGATTTGAGTTTACATTTTAAAGTACTTTACTAACAAAATACAAGGAACATAGATTTCTTTTGATGTATTAAAACTTAAATATAAATGTTTATTGTTCAACGTATATAAAAACACTTGTTAACATAGCAATGTTTTGAAGATTATGGTGTTCTGAAAGTCTTGTTATTAAATAACGTAAATGTCTTCATAAGATTCATAAACATTTATATAAGTTTGTAAACATATACATATTTTAACAAAGTTAATTATAAAAAAAAACATATACATATTTTAACAAAGTTAATTATAAAAAAAAAGAGTACCTAATTTTTGGTGATTCAGTATTTCGGTTATAACTCAGCCATTTTTTAACCGATTTGAAAGATTTATATACCAACGTGCTTAAGAAGAAATGTACCATTTACTTTAGTTATAGAGCTTGGACTCGGGGAGATATATGGTTCCCAAAAGTAGGTTTTTGAAAAAAAAAATTTAATGTTGGTCATAACTTTTTTGTATCTGAACCGATTTTCCCGAGTTTTTTATAAAATATGTTCTTCTAAAAATGTCTGATATTTTGGTATATAAGTCATATCAATAGGACATATGGCAGCCCTGAAATTTTGGTTTTTATACAATTTTTAATTTTTTTTGTATGGGAGGTACCACGCCCACTTTCCCAATCCCGCCCACATTTTGTAGGATGGTGTGTATTAGCAACCTTAATGTGTGTACCTAATTTGGAAGCTTTGGCTTTTGCCGTTCCCCAGATATACAGCAAAAAGTAATAAAAATACAACAACCACAAGGGATTTTTCGAAAAAATTAGAGGTAGTCGTGGTTTTTTGGTCATATCTCAGCCATTTGTGAACCGATCTGGCTGAATTTCAATAGCAAAATTATAATAAGAATACCTGATATAAAGATACCCCAACCAAGTCCCCATCATATCTGGGGGCTTCGGAAAACCCATTTCAACAGACAGACGGACAGACGGACAGACGGACAGACGGACAGACGGACAGACGGACAGACGGACAGACGGACGGACGGACAGACGGACAACCGGATTTGAACTTCGCTTTTCATAAGGACCCAGAATATATATACTTTATAGGGTGTAGGATCCATATTGTAGAAATTACAAACGGAATGACAAAGTTATATATACCCTTTCTACCTTCGGTGAAGGGTATAATAAAAATTAAAACTACATAAAACATAATTTCTTGTATATAAACTGACTAATAAATTCACGAACTATTACAAAAAAAAACTGTTCACAATAATTATACGATAGAAATAATATTATTTGTTTCTTTAACCACTAGTTTTTTCCTTTTACACAAAGTTTTTAATCTCCAAAAGTGTTATACACAATATGTTTCCATTTTTTGTTATATTGTTGCTCACAACTACTATTTTGGTTTTTTTTTCTTCTTTAGCTGTCTATTTCAAAAACACACTTTTTCCTTTCTGTTTTATAAACTAGGAGAATCACTTTTACCTGACTTTGGTGGCAGCTTAAAAATTTCCGGAGCACACAAAATCTTCTCTCCCTCGGTTTCTAGAATATAGAATTTAATTTCCACCAGTCAGCTAAACAAAACAACATTTCTTTTACTTTATTGTAAAACATTTTTTTTAACACAAACTTCTTACGTTTTTTCCTTTTTATCAAAACATAAATAAAAACCGAAATATTCGATATTTATTTCTAAATAATGAAGTTTTTTTGGCCGGATTTTTACTTGAAACCGACCTTTTTTTTTTAAAAAAAAAATAGTTAAAATTTTGTGATGTTGATTTCATTTTGATTGCAAATATTGGATTTGGTTGCACTTAAAGTATTGCATACAAACAGAGCAGTGAATTATTGCAATCAATTTAAAAATTGAATGATTTAAAATTGAAATCATAAAATTTCAAGATTTTGAATGCAATCAAAAATTGAGAAATTATTTTACTGAGGAAACTTCTGATGAACATCAGACGAATATTTCTGATTACTGCTGATAATTTTTTTCAATAAAAGCTCTTAAAATTACATTTTCTCTTTTGGTTGTTATTTCTGGTTCGCTGGTAAAATGTTCTGATATTTCAACCATTTCTTCCTGATTCAAGTCGTAATCATCTAAAATTATTATTTTTGTTGTATAAAAACATTGAAAATTTGATTGAATATTAAAATTACGCACAAATTTCCCCATCATCGTCATCGATTTTCTTTGGCATAAGATATATTTGTTTCAACATCAATCTGTTTATCTTTAATCTGCTGACGAAGAGATGTTGCCATTAAGTCTTCATCTTCCGAGGCAGATGAGTTGTATACAGATTTAAAAAAGCTTACTCTATTCTTTTATTCCAAATAGTTATCTAATATCCTGGGCTCTTTGTCAACAGGAGATTTAATTGCAGGAATAAAATCATCCTCAGGCTCAACTGAACTTATGTTACAAAAGCTAGAAAGCCTGGATAGTCTAAGCTCTTTTTGAAAATGTTCGTACCGATATAACTGTATTAAAACATCTAACCCTTTCTGCCAGCACACTTTTGTGATGTCCATTATGCCCGGAATGCCATCCAAAGAATTTGGTACGCGGTTTTTTCCCTCAATCACATTGTCTTCTGGTATTACCTTTACTTCGACAGTAGAGTTTTTAAATAAATCGGCGAACTCTGAGGCTGTTCTAACGTTATGACCCAATAACACATGTCTGTCAGCTATTCTTTTTAGGCTTCCTCCTTCACCATGCATGGGCCCCTTTCCATGCCCTGGCTCGCTAAAAGTCCAAGTAGATGTGGTCACTTATTGCAAATGATTAACTAATGTTTGTATCCAAAGAGTAACATTTGTACGGTTCCGGTATTGCGATTTTGTTCCTCAGAGTAAATATGAAGTGTGTCAATTTGATTGTTTTCTAAAATTGTTGTCAATATTGGCTTCATATGAGCCCACACAGCATGTGCTTGGTGATCTAAATTATCACTTACTGTAGAAAAAGATTTTGATTCAAATCACTGTTACCGCTTCGCAAATAGTATACGCCTGTATGAATAGATAACTGATTCTTAGCAAAATGTGTCGACTGTATTTCGTTTTCGTAGTATAGTTCTCTGAAAAATCTATCTGTATCATCACCTCATTTTCATGTTAATTTTCTTTCAGGTTTTTTTTCAATTTATTGTAACTATATATATAAGTGTTTCTTCATTGACGGAATTATGGACGGAATATCTTCAAATAAAGCAATTTTCAATTTTTTGACAGTACTCGAAATCAGAACTTTTTTTGTTATCTTAAACATTTTTTCACACCTTTTACAATTTTATCTTCTTAAACGGACTTCCACATAAAATATGTCAAAGATTTTCCATTATCTCCTAATTTAATGTCCGGAATTTTGCATTTTTCGCATAAACTATTCATGCAGTCATGAAAGTTAACATCACAAGTGTATTGCTCAATAAACTTTTCAAAATGAACTAGTTTAAAAAAAAACACGTGTGTTTGCTGAGTAAATTCTCTTAAAAAAAAAAAAAAAATATATAAGAAAATGTGTCTCATCAAAAACAAAACTAAAGAGGCTAAAAATACGTGTGAACTGTCTCAGCACAATTGTGCTATGGAGCTCCCACCAATGCTTTAGAACAATTTCGCGAACTATGGCATCAGACTTTAAAATTGATTTGTAGTTTCTTTCCTTTCGTGTAGCTGGTAAAATCTTCTTGGCCATATGTAGCATTTTGTATTTCCTCAAAATGCTTCCACTGAAACATTTATGGAAGACTTCTCTCTCTTTTGCATTTTTTGGAAGAGCATCAGCTTTTTCTTGCAATTGCTTAGTCAATAATTCGCCAAATATAAGTCGTTTGCGTACTTCAGGACTTACGTGAGTACCTTTAATTAAAGCATCAACTCTTCTGATGGGACTTGGAACAGTTTTAATTTTTGCATCTCTTCTTTGTAGTTTTTTCTTTAAAGATTGAATTTTCCGGTTCATTGGAACGATAGTTTCTTCCTGCTTTTTAATTTTTCGATATGCTTTCGCCCTATCTTTTCGAACGGTTTTACTAGATACTTGTCTTCTCTCCGAAGGTACTGCATTTGATTGTGGCGGCGTATTACTTACTTGATTTGCTAAACCTTTTTTCTTTGCTCTATATTTTTTTGATGCTTTTTTCCAATCTTTTCTTTGCTTTCGTTTCTCTCGTTCTGTCATATCAGTAATCTTCTTCACTTTATTTTCTGTCTTTTTCTTTTTGTAATATTCCCTGTCCTTAATTTAATTCTTTAATTTAATTTCTTTCTGTTGTATAGTCATTTTATCCAAAAATTTTCTTTTCCTAGCATTTGCTTTTTTCTTTGGCGCAAATAAGCTGCACTATCCTTTTTAAGCTTTTTTTGAGTTTTTCTCTTATTTTTTTTCTCCATCTGGAGTCTCCATTACGCTGTAATTAAAAAGCAACGAATTTGTTAAATCAATTCATAGAAAATTGTAAATGAGTCGCCCTTGGAAACAGTCATTTCGGGAACGTGCCATCATATACGGAACGTTCCCGAAATGACGATTTAAAATAAATGCGCGCCTTGATTATACAGCGGCCATTTTAAATGCGACCTGACCTTGTCAATAGTAAAATATTTGGGGCTACTTTATTATTTCTTATCGTAAAAAAGAATTTCATCAATAATTACATTTAATAAGCACGTTCACGAAATGACGGACTATTGATGTACGCTCTACGAATAATGAACTGAAAGTTACTTACCACTTAAATATAATTTATTTGACGATAAATGCATTGAGGGTTGGCTTTTTATTGTTTTCTTCTTATACTGAAGTTTGAAACCTGATGGCTATGTTCACTTAAAATAATTATTTTTTGATTATCGATGCGTTCACTGAAATGACTTGTGCACCATCGGACAAACTATTTTTGAATTTTTATAATAAGAAATAAATAATCTTTTAGTATCCTCTTCAAATCTAGATTTTGTATCATAAATCCTGTGTATTTAGTAATGACTGGTGTTAAATATCTTACATTATTCATTAATACTTTAGACATGTTTTTGAAGATCGTATATTGGGACGCGTTCCCGAAATGACTTTCTCTTCATATATGTACATATGTATGTATATTGATTTTATTTAAAAATTACTTCTTTAATTAATTATTTTGTTTGATGTACACATATGTATATGTAACAGGTTAGTTGTAGTAGTTTATACATTTTTTTTTCAATAAAGTCAAGATTTAATACATTAAATTGCTAGCATAACCAATTCTGCACCTTGGTGATTTTGAGCCATAATAACTCAAAACACTAAAATAACCGGAAGATGTAGAAAGAAATAAATACAATAAGATAGGAACATTTGTAAAGATGTTGAACAAATTTTATTTTTAGCCCTATGTATTTCTAATGGGAAAATTCCAACATCTTCGCCAATTGATGTTAAATGTTGACAAGTGTGAAAAGACTATTACATGTTTCAATTGCAACCACTCAATTTCTTCAGAGGGATCAGGGTTGCATTTTATTTCATATGTGAGTGTTTATACTTTGTGTGATTGCATTTGAAACTTTACCCGTTGTTATTATTGCTGTGTCGTCTGCGTACAGTGCAACTGATTGATCTTTTAGAGCCACTTTTTGGGTTTGAGATTAAAGTTAATTTGATTCTATAATTAGATAATCTGAGACTTAAGTTAATCTAGCATAAATTGAATTTGATATTTTTGGGTTGTGGCTTAAACCATGTAGTGCTACAATACTGAGCACAAATAAATGGCAATATTTTTTTTTGCAAATGTAAACTTTTTATCAAAGCAAGATGGATGTTTTCAAAGAAGAAAATATGCGAATTTAATATTGTTAACAAGGTAGAAATTTTTACGTTTAAAGAAAAAATATATTAATGAAAATATATAGAAAGGAAAAATTATATAAAAGTACATATATATTTTATTTTTAAAATAATTTTTTGTTTATATTTTTGCATTAATTGTTTATGTTAAACCATCAATGGCCGCTTAAACTAGCAAAAAAAGTTTAAAAAAATACAACTCAAAAAGTAAATACGGAGATTAAAGTTAATTTAATCGCTAATCTCTAATCTCTCTCTAGGCTCTTAGTATTTTAAGATCCGATATATATCATGAATTAAAAAAACAAGATTGCGCACTCAGCCGTAAAAAAAAATTTCTACTGGCATCTACGTCATCATAGACTAAATATGTGTGTTTGTTGTAAAAAATGTAAGACACACACAAATGAACACACACAAAGTCTATTGTTTCATCACACACAAAAATAACGGACCTGCGCAATGCGCAATCTTGTTTATTTGATTCATGGATATATATGGAATACAATAAATGAGATAATACCGATCCTTAGGTAACCCTGCAAGTATGTTTTTGTAGGTGGAAATTCATTGTCAACGACTACAAAAAATCATCTGTGTAAAAAACTTTGAACGATTTTTTGTAAGTAAATTGGGTAGCCAAATTTATTTAGTTTATAAATTAAGCCATTATGCCACACGGAGTCAAACGCTTTTTATATATCCAGTAGTACTACACCTGTGCTCTTGCGCTGGTTTTTATTGGTTGATATAAATTTAACCATTCGCTCTATTTGGTGTATTGTTGAATGCTCCTTACGAAATCCAAATTGCTCTCTTTGTATTATGTTGTTGTTTTCAGTAAAATTACTTAGCCTGCTTAAAATTATTTTTTTAAATACATTATCGAGACAGCTTAACATACTTATTGGACGGTAACTATTTGGTGATCTTGCGTCTTTTTTTGGTTTTAATATTGGCACTACTTTAGGAAAGGCAACAATTAAAAATGTTCGTGATAACGGTGAAGAAGTTTTCTGTCATATTTTTTAATATTATAGCATTTATTCCATCTAAGCCTGGTGCTTTGGAGTTTTTTAATGATTTAATAAGCATCTTTTCTTCTTCCTTGGTTATATTCTGCATTATACGATCAGATACATTTCGATTTTTTAGCCAGTCAATATGTTTTTTAACAGCATTGTCTTTTGTGGATGAAATATTATACGTTAGTTTATGAACATTTTCGAAAACGTTACCAATAATATTTGCTTTTTCTTTACCACTGCGATTGTACCCGTTATATAAACGTGTCCAAGAAAGGCAGAACGGTTACCCCTCGTTATTTAATAAAAATCATTAAAGTTTATTTTTAGGTCATTTTTTATTTATTAATAATTAATTTATAATTATATCTCTTTGTGTTTTAATTTATTTTTTATAAGGTACTCCAAATAAGAATTTGTTTATAAAAATAATACATTAAACATTAAAATAAAAACAATCTATTACTCTGTTTTAATAATGATTTAAAACTAAATTATTTAAATCTGTTTCCATTTAATTGCAGTATTTATTGGTTTCAGTTGAAATAATAAACAAGTTATTTAATAAAACTTTATTCCTTCGAATTTAACATCATAAATTAAATTTATTAAAAAAAAAATTATAATTGATTTATTATAAATGTACTGTATAAAAAAATTAAGTTAAAAGGGGTCTAAATTTTTTGTGTTTGTTAAATATTTTTTTGAGTACGTAAGTACATATGTATGTATTTACAAAACTTTCGAAAACAATCAATGCGAATAGAGTACGATTGCGGTTTAAATACTGGCGCACGAATTTTGGAAACGAGCAACTATTTGACGAATCTATTAAATATGATTCTAAAAAATTCTTGAAATTGGCTAGTTAAATTTGAATTAAATAGTTAAACGTCAAATTGTAACTCGCAACAAAAAACGTAACATCTAAAAATATGTATACGAGTTTTCGAAGGGACTCGAAAAGAAAATTCGTTATTGTTGCAAGGACATATCGCATAGTCCGAAAACGGGTATAATTCTCCTATTTAATGAAGGGATGTGTAATTAATCACATATCTAGATTAATTAAAATTGCGAATAATTAGTTATTTAGCTAATTAAAAATTTGGTTATTCAATTTCTTGATTAAACGATTTATTCTTATATTGATTAATCGTAACCAAATTAACTGATTATTTAGAGCCACTTTTTGGGTTTGAGATTAAAGTTAATTTAATTCTATAATTAGATAATCTGAGAATTAAGTTAATCTAGCATAAATTGAATTTGATATTTTTGGGTTGTGGCTTAAACTATGTAGTGTTACCATACTGAGCACAAATAAATGGCTATATTTTTTTTTGCAAATGTAAACTTTTTATCAAGCAAGATGGATGTTTTAAAAGAAGAAGAAGAAAATATGCGAATTTAATATTTTTTACAAGGTAGAAATTTTTTACGTTTAAAAAAAATATATTAATGAAAAAATATAGAATTATATAAAAGTGCTCAGCAATATATTTTATTTTAAAAATTATTTTTTGTTTATATTTTTGCATTAATTGTTTATGTTAAACATGTGTATGTCGACAGTTTAAGTTAAGGTTTAAACCACCACCAATGGTCGCTTAAACTAGCAAAAAAAATTTATAAAATACAACTCAAAAAGTAAATACGGAGATTAAAGTTAATTTAATCGCTAATCTCTAACCCAAAAAGTTGCTCTTAGAGTTTAATACTTTTTTTGTTTGTTTTAAAAGTCCCTTAAAATTCTACGATATTGGGTGGAAATAGGCATTAACTTACTGATAGTTAAGCGGTCATCAGATCCAATTTGAACCTGTCCACCATATACATAGTAACATGTATGGTTACCAGAGAGCCCGCGAACTTGCTAAGCCCGCCACCACTTTAAATTGAGTGAATTCCACTGTGATATCGGTGTTCAACTAACTGCGGGAATATAAGAAAAAAACCCTTTTGCAGACACGAACAGAATTATTTACTAAATTAAAATTAGTAAAATTTTCTTAAATAAAGAAACAATTTGCTTAAACCAAGCCACGCAAACATACATACTTATATTTGGAATAATTAATTTTTGGCTTGGACGATAATTATGGAATATTTTCTTGTTTCAAGCCATATTTAGTTAATAATTATTTCCGTGCACTGTCCAAAAAAAATTGGCCTACCATCGACAAGCAGATGACACACTTCGAATTAAACATGCCTAGACTCCATCCTAGAAAACTTTATATCGATTATAGCTGGTCACTGGCCGGTTGGAAAACAAGCTGAAAGGTTTAAACTTGTAGAATCTGTAAGGATAAAAAAGAAGAGGAAACAACAAAATATATTTTCTACCATTGCCTTGCTTACGGCCAATTTCACCAAGTTCAGTTATAATTAACAACATTCATATCAGTTGTAACTAGTGATTTAACGATACGCCTTTTTGCCGATTAGATACCGATACTCAAGAAGAAATATCGCCGATATCGATACAAATATATAATTAAAAATTTAAGGTTAAATTAAAAACACTCAAGTGGAGTAATTTCTTTAATTATTAAATTTACAATATTAAAGTGTAAGAGATTATTAATATTTAAAAATGTTTTCAATAAGATTTTAAAAACAACGAAATGCATTTAAATTCATGGTAAAATGAATTAATTTTTTAATCAAAAAACAGTGTTAGGAGATTATTAACATTCAAAATTAATATTAATAAGATTTTTGTTTGCGCCAGTAAACAAGCGGAGCTGCGTCTCTAGAAAAAAAATCTAAGGTATATCTAGACTTTTTCTTTAGCTGAGCCATAGCGTAGGATTGACAAAGGATCATCCTTCTGCAAATTTTCTTTTAAGATGTTTACAAACGCTCCAAAGGTCAGTTCTTGTAGGCTGATTAGAACTAACGGGTTATTCATTTAGCGGCTTCGAAAGTAAACGTAAATAAAACACATATAAAATATTTTTTTTCATGATATTTCTTTTTTATTATAAAGTTTGAACGTTGACATTATGTGTGAAACACTTTTGTGAAGAAATTTGAAGAGACTGGAGCGGTTACAAATATTGTAAGGCCAGTGCATCATCGTTTCGCTCGTTCCGCTGAAAATATCGCTGCTGTAAGTGAAAGTGTTGCCGATTACTCGTCGTTCTCAGGAATTAGGACTGTATGGTCGTATGATAACCGACTTTTTTTGCACGCTATTGAAGAATACGACTTGGAGAATAAGTGGTTTCAACAAGACGGTGCCACATGCCACACTACTCGAGCGAATATGGCTTTATTGCAAGAGACATTTCCTGGTCGTGTTATTTCTCGTCGTGGCGACATCAACTGGCCACCAAGATCATGAGATTTGACACCATTAGACTTTTTTTTTGTGGGGCTACGCGAAAGACCGTGTTTATGCAGATACACCTTTAACCCTTTAGCACTTAAGAACCAAAATTCGTCAAGTTATGGGTGAGATATCGCTCAATATGTGTCAAAAAGTGGTCAAAAATTACCTCAAAAGAACCAATGCTTGCAACACTTCGCGTGGTGGTCAATTAAATGATATATTAGCTGCGTTCGTTTACCCAAAAATTTTTACAAATTTGCACTGGATTTTACTGAAATGCGTTCGCGTACACATAAATTTGTAAAATTTTCATATTAATCACCTACTGGATTTTACTGGGGTTTTACTGGAAAAGTAAACGAACGCACATATTGTTTCACACATAATGTCAACGTTCAAACTTTATAATAAAAAAGAAATATCATGAAAAAATATTTTATATGTGTTTTATTTACGTTTACTTTTGAAACCGCAAAATGGATAACCCCTTATTACTAGGTGTTAAGTTGACCGTCTCTTCAACACTTTCAGAATGCAGAGCCATGTTACGTATCTCAATAAAAACGTTTTTTCGGTCTTTTGTCTTTGATTAATTGTATTTTCTAATAATGTTCGAAGATTGCTAACTAGCGAAATAGTGTCAGAAAATGTAGCAGTGACTTCGCTTATGGATTTTGTGGTCTCATCGAAGTAATTCAAAATTTGTAGCGAAGTGATTTTATTTTCACAAAAATCATTAAAAATTAGCAGAAAATTCTGCTGCAGTTCCACATCAAGCGTTCTATGAGTTTATGCATCAGTCCAAAAAGTCGTAGTGTAAACTTGTATTAAAAAGTTACACACGCGTAGAATGCATAAACGTATGGAAAGGATTACTTTCTGCTTTAGCATGCGGTTCGAAGAAAGGTCAAAAAATAAACAATTTATTAATCTGTTTGATTTTTTGCTCTTAGTTGTTATGCAAAAATAAGCATTGGAAATTTAGTTGTTTTTTAAAAAAACCTAGTTATAACTGGCAAATACATATTGTTAACGGCAAGGCCCATCTATCAGGTCTGCTTACTTGAACAAAAACAAAAAACGATTCTTTTTAGTTGTCAAAAATTTACTACCACATATACAAAGCAAACGGAATCCCAGCCAGCATTTTTTGAAATTTTAAATCAAATTCGAGTCTTTTTTGACTCTCCTTCGCGACTAAATAGATGGAAAATGCGCTCATTTTCTGATCAAAAAAGATACTTTTGTCGGGAGAAAATTGTGCCTACCCGCGACTCTTCTGGATAAGTCATTTATGAGTCTTTTTCCTTGTTAAATAAGAGTCATTTTCGATCCTTTTTTAATAGTATTTAAAGTCTTTTTCGAATCGCTTTCTAGTCATTTATTAGTCCTATTTGTCTTCATTTATGAGTCTTTTTCAAGTCGTTTTCCACTCATGTTTCTAATCGCTTACGAGTCTTTTTTGGGTAATTTATCAATCTGTTTGGGAGTCTTTTTATAGTCGTTTATCAGTCACATTTCTATTCGGTTAGAAGTCCTTTTTACATCATTTATGATTATTTTTCGAGTCATTTATCAGTCGTATTACAAATCGCATTCGACTCTTTTTCGATTATTTTTCAGTCGGTTTTCTGAGTCCTAAGTTTACACTGACGCGATATTGAAAATCACGTCCATATGAGCGTCAAGTAACATAAACAAAAAGTATTAAATATTCGTGTGATGTACGTACATAGTACATCAAAATTTATTAAACAGAAAAATATTTTTTCGTAAAAAATAGTTTTTAAAATAAAAATTTACATTAAAAAATAACCAAAAAGTTTATGGAAATAAATTATTTTCACACTAAGAGATCCAGTTTTTAAATAGTAAATAAACAAACATATCTATATATATAAAAGAAAGTCGTGTTAGTTACACCACTTATAACTCAAGAACGGCAGAACAGATTTGGCTGAAAATTGGTAGGGAGGTAGCTTACAGCCAGGAGAAGGACATAGGATACTTTTGCCCCGCCCACTTTTACGCCCACTTTTTTCGATTTACCTAAAATCAGAAAACGGCTCCATCGAGTTGACTAATTTTTCTTTCAAATCTTCGTATTAATCAACTTTAAGTTTTCATCGAAAGAAAAATTTACCACGCCTACAATTAATAATTTGTACTTCAAAATTATTTATGTGTGGATTTAAAGTCTAGCTTTAAGACTTAAAGTTGCAAATAATTTTGTACGTTTTTCATTTATACAGTCTACACTTTAAAATTTTTTAAAAAAACGTGTATGTGTGGCATACCATAACCCTGCAAATAATATATATAAATAAATAATAGGACCAGTCCAAACACGCGTGTAAAGAGTAGTCCACAAGGGACTAGGACTAGTCCAAAAGTAACCCAAACGTATGGAAAAAACATGGTCTATTTAACATTACGATGTCCTAGGGCAGGACCATATAACCCATCTTTGGACTACAAAGGATTAGTTTCAAAACTACTCCATTGTGTACACAAGAGGATTAGTTTTAACTTCGTTTAAAAACGAAAACATGTCGTTAAAAAACGAGGACATGTCGTCTCACTACAAACACTTTTTAACAATGACATGGTCCATGCTTGCATTACATCGGACCAGTCCATGGAGTAGTCCATTTCATGAAATTGGATCAGGTGGTCCAATAATATTTGCAGGGAAACGAAAACAAACGTATACATGCACATGTAAGCAAAATGTAAACAACTTTTGACTACTAAAAAGAACATAAACAATGATCATCAGGCTTCTTGCGCAGACCTTTTCAATGGGCCTTGGTTAACGGGAAGTTAAAGTAATAGGATCTGTTCTGAAATGCATCACTGCGCTGCATCTGATGCGTGAATTATGTATCGTCAGTTTACAATTTAGAAATTTTGTTTTATAAAAAATACAAATTATTTTCCAAAAAATAAAAAAAAAATTTAATAAGATTTCTTGACAGTCTTCAATTTAATTTATATTTTTAAGAAATTGTTTATTGTTTTTTCCGATAATTTTATTAAAGGTCAAACCCTCTTTATGATCAAGTGTGATATGTTCTCTACAGGGATGATAAATGACATTTTCTAAATTGTACTTAATTAAGTAAAAAATTGCACTTTTTTGACCCAAATTGTACTAAAAATATTTTTTACTAGTTTTATTATTAAAATAACAGAATATGTACAAACGTATGTACATTAAAATTCACTTGTACTATACTTTTATACATACGTATTTGAAATACACCTTTGGAAATTAACAAAAAAACATTAAGTTAATACGTAATAAGGAATTAAAACGATGCTTTTTTATCTGGTTTTTGTAAAGTTGATAGTGGAACAGGGTATTTTTTATATTTCTCTAACTCCCACTGGAGCTTGGGGCGCCAAAGTAGAACAGGGTATAAATACTTTTTAACCCAGTAATAAGCCCGAAAGAAATTGTCTAATGGCCCTTATGCGACCTCTACACGTTGTAACTGGTCGTACTATTGAGTTGAATAGACCAGTTGATCGTTCGCAGCATATGTACAATTTTTTAACAAACTTTTCAGTAAGCTTTATTAAGAAATTATTTTTATAAAGTCAACATGAGTAATGATTTTTAAGCACAAGTGGCGATAAATGGAGTGGAGTAAGAAGAGGAGCAAGAAAAGAAATTAAATAATAGTTCCGGCAGTTTTTATATTAGTTCGTATTAGTTTTTTAAAATATTGTTTGCTTTGCACGCTGCTGCTTTCAAAACGTTAGAATGGAAATTAAAAACGAAGGAAAAAATCGGCATCAGACGTACCAATTTAAAAGCTCAAATCAAACTGATTTTTTATTCAACCGGTGACCAACCACACCTCTAACGTAACAAATGGTTGTACAACTTGATCGAATTGTACAACAAGTCGCAACATGTAGCGCCACACTATACCCCGTTTCCCAATACTTTGAGAAATCAAGCTTAAAAGTTTTCGTTTATTTATAGCAACAATATTGATCAGACTGTATTTTGTCTGAATTAAATTCGATGCAATATTGACAAAAAGGCGGTTTCTTCTCTTTGTTTTTATCATATTTTACTACGAAAAATTCCTTTCCAAATTCGCCGACGAATGTTGTGTAGACAATTTCTTCTTATCTTCTGATATTTGGAAATTTTTAAATTGTACTAAATATGTCATTGGAGTACTTTAGTACTTTTACAATCCAAATTGTACTGAAAAAAGTACAATTGTACTGATTTTATCATCCCTGGTTCTCTATATCATTGCTGGTTTACACCAGGGTTGTTAGACTTTTTTCCTCAAAAATCGTCAAAAGTTTTAACAAAATTCGTCAAAATCGTCACGAAAATTGAACAAAATCGTCAACAAAACGTCAAATATATAAATTTTACAAATTAAAGACAATTTATTGCATGGATTGGTTCGAAAATAAAATTTTTAGCAAGAAATTCTATTTATGAAGAAGAAAGTGATTTGGTTAAGTTTTATTCTATTTATTTCAGTAATGGCTGTTTTCTCATTACCCGATTAACTTTTTTCCCAACGAAAAACTGCACATTAAAGAAATTTGGTTTTCTCAATGCCTCATTTGCTTCTATTCTGTCGCAAAGCTAACCAGCACTCATCTGCCGATTATTTATTTTCCTTTTATTTGCCGTACAGATAAATTCAATCAGCTGACTCCCAACATTTACATGTATTTTGAGAGGTGTTGCCAGCTTAAAACCATGTTTTTTGTCGGTATATTGAGAAACCCAAAATTGTTAACAGACAGTTTATCGGTCTAATAAATTTATGTTGACATTAAGTAACAGGCAGTTTGACGGTACATTGAGAAAATGGCCATAAGTGAGCTTAATATATTTATCATTTAAAAAGAAAACATAAGAAAAAATATATTTGCATAAATGCATAGCAAAAATATTTTTTTTTTGATTTATCCATATTCAGAACAAATATTTAATAATAAATAAAATCTCATTTGCTTTTAACTCGAGCTATTTTTAAATGATTAACTTTTAGCGGTATCTCTATTGCAAATTTTTTTTATTGTTAAAGGTGCTAAAAACCAAGGATTCAGTCTATATCAACCGACTTGAAACGTTTTATTACGTCCAATATTAGTTCCAAACTAATACATTTTTTTCTCATTGCACTAATTTTTCTACACAACTTCTTATTAAAAAGTAACTTCTTACTTCCTAACACGCAATATTGCTAAGAATAACTTACCTAACGGAATTAAATGGGATTTGCCGTTTTACACACAAATAGAAAAATTCTTCACATGTGAAAAATGCATTCGTATGTGGCGACGAAAATCGAAATCATATAAACGCAAAGCGGATTTAACCAATTTTTTAAAAGCGGACCAGATAGGACTGACGCAAATCGGGACTCTAGTGTATATTTTTGCAGTACCGATGGCATTTCTATAATTGTAGAATTTGAATTACTAATGCTTCTAATGAAATCCACCTGGTTTGTGATGGGGGGGATTTTTTTTTGTTTAATTTCCAAAAATTTTTGTATTTCGAAAAATTGATTTTTAAGTTTTGGACTGTTTTCAATATAATTGTAAATATTTCTTGTGTTTTATCGATGCCAGAAAATCGTCATAACACCATTACTTTTAGTCAAAAAATCGTCAATCGTCATTTTACTGTATTTTCTCAAAAAAATTGTCAAAATGACGAAAAATCGTCACATCTACAAACCTGCTTGCCAGATTAAAGTGTTATAAAATTGATGCCAGATAAAAGTTTAAAGTAAATTTATTGACGGGATTAAATCGTCAAAACATTAGTGACTCTACATCAAAAATCGTCAATCGTCATTTTGGTAAATTCATCGAAAAAAATCGTCAAAATGACGTAAAATCGTCACATCTAACATCCCTGGTTTACACCAGCCATCGGCAAAATCAGGGCGCCGCGTTTTCTCTTTTCTCTTTTATTCTCTTGTATGCTCTTTTATTACGTTCATGTGCACACATATTGCAGAGAATTTAACAACATTAACAACAACATACGTAAAATTCATACAACGCATATAATCGCAAAATGTAATAGTATAGGTTGCCGATGGCTGGTTTACACTCTTCAGAGAGGGGAAATAATGAATTCTCTTTTCCACTCTTTTAAAAGCTTGAAGGTTCAGTTAGCCGGGAGTAACAGTAACGTTGCGAATTAGCTGATTCATTTTGTTGTTTGTAAAGCAATTAGAACGATTATAGTTAGCAGTAAGATGTTACGTCTAAATCAGTATGAAATAGATTGGTCTTAATTTTTTACGGTAAGGCTACTGTTACTCCCGGCTAACTGAGCCTAAAGACTTGACGGCTAAAGCGACATATTCACTTGCAATATTACTGTAGCGAATATGGAAATAATATATGGCGGATATCATATATTATTTCCATTTTGTCCTATATTATGCAATAAGTCGCACAATGGTTTGATTCATTCAATAAAAAGGTGAACATAATGCTATGTTCATACGACGATAGAAACCACTGGTTTCGCTCTCTGAAACTAGATTGCCAAACATGCTGTTCATACGACTTATTCCTGTTTCATTTTGACTTTTTTTTGTGTTGTTAGTGTGATTTTTTTTAAATAGATAAAAAAAATAAATAAAACTTAAGAATATATTATTTAATACTTTTATTAATATTATTATGTTATAATTATCACTTTATTTTATTAAAAATCAATTTTTATTTTGTTTTTTTCTTTGTTTTGATATTTTTTGAGAGCTAGTTCAGATAAACTAACGATAACTGTTATCAAAATTGGAGATGATAGCACATTTTTCCTGTTTCGCAGCCTGTTTCAAAACTGTTTCGCTCTCAAAATTTTGTATGGGAAAACAAGTCGTTTCAATCATGTTTGGGGCGCGAAACAGGAATAAGAGAGCGAAACACGAATATTACTGTCCGTGTGAACATGGTATAACCTACAGTAATAACATAAACAGCATTGCACAATGTTGCCAACACACATTACTTCATTTTCGTTGTTACATTCACATTGGCGATAGAATTGTGCATAACGTAAAATTGAAAAATTTTATTGCAAGTGTATGAGGTGCTTAAGATTGGACAAGTGTGAACCAGCACTTAATGCCCAACTATAATGTGTTTCTGTCAAAAAAAAGCCTCTTATTAAATGCATTAAAAATCACAAAAAAAAACAAAATAAAACAACATTTGATTCCGCATGATAAGTGCGGACAGTTTCGAACAGATAGTCATGTACTACACACTCTACCTTTTCGACCCTTCACCATCAAACTTCGTATGTCCGGCAAGAAATGTCCCTAGTGTAAATTGGGACTTAGCAACCTTTACAAGGGAACTTCTACGTCAACAAACTATAAATTATGCCCGAGGCGTAATCTTTATTTCTGTTATTGTTCGTATGAACCAAGGCGAATTCATAGCAGGTAAGTGCAACTCTACAACTACAAAAATACCCATGTATTTTATTTTTGCAATATAATTGATAGCTGTCAAAATTTTTTTTTGCAAATTAAAATTATCACTTTTTTATAAAAGAAATTATTAAATTCACTTTAATCATTCGCAGTTTTAAAATTTTTTTATTATAAAAATAATATATTTAGCACTTTTCAATCAACTTCTTCTCAAAACAAAATTATATTTTGACGTTTCTCATTTTTTTTTAATTCGCCGTGGATACAGCTGATGAACGGCTGACGAGATGAGTTTACCTTTTTAAATTCGCCTTGGTATGAACCAAGGCCTATCCAATAGGTCTGCTTAAGAAGCCAGATGTTTATTTTGCTTGTTCCCTAAGGTTGTCAAAAGTTGTTTACATTTTCCTTATACATGTATATTTTTGTTTACGTTTTTTGTTTTTTGCAACACATACATGCACACAAAACACATTTTTCCTTTTGTTTCGCCTATGTAGTAGTAAGATTTTGACAACGGCGGGGAATTTTACACAAGCAAAATGCCTGTTGTTTTTTGTGTTGTTGAATTGTTGTAGAGGCAAGCAGTCCTATTGGTTAGGCCAAGGTATGAACCATGACACAAAAAACAAAATTGCGCATTCAGCCACAGAATGCTAACAGAACTGTAAAAGTGACGTGTGAAAAGGGCCCAAATCAGTTGCGAAGGCAGTTTTATACAAAGGCTCACAATAGGTGGCGCAAAAATTAAAGGCGTACATACGTCGACTTTAATTCTAATTTTTTTTTAAATCTAAGCCCTTCTCTATTTCATACGCTTTAGCGCTCTGGTTGCGACCGTATTGTCATATATGTACAGGCATTCCTTATTTTATATCACGCAAAACAAAAAAATACTATATGGAATACCACATTAAATACTTGGTTGGCAAACCTTTTTGCTTTATAACTGCATCTAAACGATTTGGCATGGAATGCACAGAATACACAGAACTGTAAAAAGTGACGTGTGAAAAAGGCCCAAATCAGTTGCGAGGGCAGCTTTCGAAGAAAGAGAAAGAAAATGTTTTTTGGTAGTAAAGTGGCAATGTGTAAAAACAGTCCGCTACTATCAACACGAATTGCGTAATCAAAACAAAAAATGCAAAAGGGCAGCTTTCTTAGAAAGAGACAAAAAAAAGGCAAAATCTTCCGTCTCGTGTCAGTTCTGTATATTCTGTGATGGAATGCACTAACTTTTTCGTTGTTTTCTCGCCAATTTTTCGCCATTCCTTAGAAATTGGTCTCTTTTTCACACGTCTATTGAGTTCTTCCCACAAATGCTCCATCGGATTGTGGGAGATGGGGTAGGACATGTGCGAAGTAATATATAAGCCACATACGAACGTCATTGGCTGAATTCTTCGGGTCGTTATCTTGTTGAAATGTAAAACTGCTTGGTAGTTTCAACTCTTCAGCGTTTTTTTTACATTTACCTTTTAAACATTTAAATAAACCGTTTTGTCCATAATGCCACCTATGAAAACCAACTCTCCAACACCTGAAGTAGACATGCAGCCCCACACCATAACTCCTCCCCCACCATATTTTACAGTTGGTGCAAGATTTAATTTTTCATACGCCGTATAAAGTTTTCTCAATACGGTAGTTCGTCCATCAGAGCGGAAAATATTAAATTTACTCTCATCCAAGAAGAGTACTTGATCCCAGTAGCTGGTAGGCTTGCTTATGTACCGTTTTACGTAGGCTAAACGCTTCATTTGGTTAATATCAGAAATAAGTGGCTTACGTCTAGCAACTCGGGCATTGTAATTTGCCTCGTACGGCACTCTTCTGACCGTCATGGGGCGAATGTCTTTCCCAAAGTCTTCCTTAACTTCAGCGGCACTCTCTGTGGATGTTTTTTTTTGGGGTTTATTTTAATTTTCCGCACCAGGGATGATAACGTTAGAACAATTGTACGTTTTTCAGTACTATTTGCATTTCAAAAGTACTGAAGTACTCCAATGACATATTTAGTACAATTAAAAAATTTCCAAATATCAGAAGAATTGCCAAAGGCATTTGTCTACACAACATTCGTCGGCGAATATGTAAAGAATTTTTTCGTAGCAAAATATGATAAAAACAAAGCGAAGAAACTGCCTTTTGGGATTATTGTATCATACTACAGTCTAAACTTTAGAATCTTGTTGCTATAAATAAACGAAAACTTTTAACCTTGATTTCAAAAAGTATGGTGAAACGGGGTATAGTGTAACCCTACATATTGCGACTTGTTGTACAATTCGATCAAGTTGTAGAACCATTTGTTACGTTAGAGGTGTGGTTGGTCATCGGTCGAATAAAAAATCAATTTGATTTGAGCTTTCAAACTGGTACGTGTGATGGCGATTTTTTCTTTCTTTTTTAATTTTCATACTGACGTACTGACAGCGTGCGAAGTAAACAATATCTTAGAAAACAAATACGAAATTCCAATGCACAATTTTAATAAAGAATATAAAAACTACTGGAACCTTTATTTATTTTCTTTTCTTGCTCCTCTTCTTACTCCACTTCATTTACGCCACTAGTGCTAAAAATCGGTACTCATGTTGACTCTATAAAAATATTTTCTTAAAAAAGCTTAATGAAAAGTTGGTTAAAAATTCTAGCATGTGCTGCGAACTGGTCTATTTAACTCAATTGTGCGACCAGTATGGGCCGCATAAGGGCCCTCGTACAATATCTTTTGGACTTATTACTGGGTTAAACGTATTTATACCCTGGTATCACTTACGCAAAATTTTCTGAAAATGAAGCTGAATAGTGGCACAAGCAGACAATACTAGCGTAGAGATCACAATAGGGAAACATGGATTAGAGCGGCTGATAGAGAATAGTGAATTGCTATTGGAAACATGCTCAAAAAACAAACTTGTAATTGGTGGCACGCTGTTTCCCCATCCAAGAGTGCATAAAGCAACTTGGGTATTACCCGATGGCAAAACTCAGCACCAAATCACTATAAGTAGAAAATGGCAATGATCGCTTTTAGATGTGCGTAACAAAAGGGGAGCCGATACCGCAAGTGATCATCATCTGGTACTCGCAATAATCCGCTTGAAAATTCCTTCTATCTAAAACAATAACCAAGTTTCGCAAAGAAGGTATAATGCTAAAAAAAACTCATAGAGCCAACAGTGACAAACTACTTCACGGGATCATTGATATCATCTCTGCAAATCAGAGCAAATAATTCAGACCTTAGCAGAGAAGAGATAAAAAAATCTTCACTCAAGCCGCAGACATCTACCTAGGATATAAGAAAAATTCTCGTATAGAGTTAATTAGCGATGAAACTTGGAGACTTGTATTGAAAAGAAAGAAAGCTAAGGCTGCAATATTGCAACAACAGTTGCTCAACCGCCTCAACCGTAAAGTAAAACGAAGTACTTGGCGTGATAAACGAATTGGATCAATAATATCGCTAAAGAAGCTCAGACTGCAGCCGAAACGTACCGGGTGCGAGATCCATATCGTGCGTCAAAGTAATTTACCGGAAATACAAAACCTTCAGGAAAACCATTAAAACCCGATGCTGGGGAACTTATAACATCTAAACAACAACAATTACAACTTTGGGAAGATTTCTATAGTAAAATGTTATTTTCATCAGTTCCCACACAACAACCGATATGATGCTGTGAATCACATCTAATAAACACAAATATCCCCACCAATTGCTCAGATGTTTCTGAGATAAACGAATCAATCAAATTGCTTAAGAAAAACAAATCGACTGGTATAGACAATATTTCTCCAGAGATGATTACAACTGACGCAACAATCAGTGCTCGGCTACTCCTGCCTATGGTAATAAAATCCTAGTGAATGAAACATCTTCCAGAGGAAATTTCTGAAGGCGTAATCATAAACATACCAAAAAAGGGGATCTCAAAGAACGTATAAACTGAAGACAAATAACACTTCCAAGACTATCAACCCCTCTTCTTCCTCAGACTAAATATGAGTGTTTGTTGTAAAAAAATGTAAGACACACACAAATGCACATACACAAAGTCTATTGTTTCGTCACACACAAAACTAATGGACCTGCGCAATGCGCAATCTTGTTTATTTAATTCATGTGCGTCGACCATGTAAATAGCCTGAGAGTGCTATGTAGTTAATCCGGGTTTCAACAGTGTTTGTTGTGTTTCGAATGGGAATAAACTCTAATAATGAGGAAAGACTAAAGACTGTCCGTCCAGAATCAATGGTTTGATGAGGAAGAATCATTTTGTTATCTGGAAAGAATTCTAGACAAAAGTGGTGGTTCTAAGGCTAACGTTTCAAGCCGTATAAAAAAAACAAGGCAATCATTCGGACAACTTAAGCAGGTGTGGAACAGAGAATGACAACAAGTACCCATAAGAAAAATATAAAGAGGTATTTACCCACGCTTTTCGTTATTGTGTATACACATACATAAGTAATTATAACACAAATAATAAGAACAGCTATGCATACCCATGAATCAAAGAAACAAGATTGCGCAGGTCCGTTATTTTTGTGTGTGACGAAACAATAAGCTATGTGTATGTGCATTTGTGTGTGTCGTACATTTTTTACCACAAACACTCATATTTAGTATATGATGACGTAGATGCGCAGTAGATTTTTTTTTGTACGGCTGAGTGCGCAATCTTGTTTTTTTGATTCATGATACATACCATGGTTGTGCGTTGCAAAAAGTATGGTTATTACTTATACTAATGCACGGCAATATCTTCACGCAACCACATTCAGTAGACAAAAATACATGAATATTATGCAGATGTTATTCAATACCCATGAATGTGTTTTGGTTATCTGCCATACATATAAAATATCCATGTTTAAAAAAATACCTTCAGTATTTTTGGCACTTCTGTGTAAAAATTAGTAAATTGTTTTTTAACAAAAATGTGCTTTGAGTAAAATAACCCGGTTATTTAAGTAGTGTGTAATTTATATACGTTTTCCTTACTTTTGTTATAAATGTACCCGTAATTTAAGTATTTTTCTAATTGAATATTTGGCAATCTTAAACTTTTTATAAAAAATGTCAAAACAAAATGAAACCAAAGTCAAAAAAACATTGAGCAATGTAAATACAAATCGCTTGTTCTTGTTCTTGTAACAAAAACCAAAAACAATTTAAAGTACTACAAAACAAGTTCAGCTTAAAAAGTAATTAGCAATTTGACAGTACATATTATAAATACTATAGAAATTGGTAACATGTCTCCAGAAATCACTTTGCAGAGATTGCAAAAATTCAATAAATTTACTTAGGGATACAATAAATGAACACAATTCTTTGTTTATAAAAATATTTGGTGAACATTTAAAACCAAAACATAATTTTCTGAGCCATTATCCAACCGTTCTTAAGTCTTCCGTTCCATTGAGGCATTTTTCTAATTTCATGTTTGAAGCAAAGCACAAGGAAATAAAATCGTATTCCAATGTTACCAACAGTCGAAAATGTTTTATAATATCTGCAGCAATTAAATTTCAAATAAAATTTGCTTAGTCCCAATTTCCACAATGCAGGTCTTATTAATAAACTTATCACATTTTCTTCTTTGAATCAGCTTCGGCGTTTTCACGAGTCAAGTCTAATTATTTATCTGTTATTCCATTTGTATGAATGTACATATGTGTGCGTTTTGACATTTCGTTTAA